>CAWUFW010008297.1:0-600000 GCA_963921515.1 Calotriton arnoldi
CATTGTGCATGACATCAGAGACATTGTAAACACTACATACACAAAGACTGTGGAGGACCATCACTATTGTGCCACTGGGACACCCTGGCTCAAACATACCGTCCCACATGGGACTCATGGGGTATGTGACATGACATACACATACACCACTGTGAAATGTGACCATGGCACATGCACAGATATGAACAGTTGCACATCACAGTGGACATGTACACGTAACACCCAGGATCCTGTCCCCATGAACACGTGCACAGCCTGGGGGTGGCTGCCCACAGGTGACACCCACAGGACAACATGTACACCAACATACACACAATAGGAAATGCAGCCTTACATGCCTTATGATAAAGTTTGGACAGGCTGTCGTGATGTAGGTGTGCCCATCACTCCCTGGGAGCTATCTGTGGCTGGCATATGTCCATCTGAGACAGGCATGCTGACATATGCCAGTCACATGTACAGTGATGCGTTGTACTGCAATGGACCGATCGGTGCCTCCGGCCGGCCCATTGCATTCAATGTGTGCGGGTACGCGTTGTACCCCTGTGCGCGTTGTACTGCAATGGACCGATCGGTGCCTCCGGCCGGCCCATTGCATTCAATGTGTGCGGGTACGCGTTGTACCCCTGTGCAGCGTTGTACTGCAATGGACCGATCGGTGCCTCTGGCCGGCCCATTGCATTCAATGTGTGCGGGTACGCGTTGTACCCCTGTGCGCGTTGTACTGCAATGGACCGATCGGTGCCTCCGGCCGGCCCAGTGCATTCAATGTGTGCGGGTACGCGTTGTACCCCTGTGCGCGTTGTACTGCAATGGACCGATCGGTGCCTCCGGCCGGCCCATTGCATTCAATGTGTGCGGGTACGTTGTACCCCTGTGCGCATTGAACTGCAATGGACCGATCGGTGCCTCCGGCCGGCCCATTGCATTCAATGTGTGCGGGTACGCGTTGTACCCCTGTGAGCGTTGTACTGCAATGGACCGATCGGTGCCTCTGGCCGGCCCATTGCATTCAATGTGTGCGGGTACGCGTTGTACCCCTGTGCGCGTTGAACTGCAATGGACCGATCGGTGCCTCCGGCCGGCCCATTGCATTCAATGTGTGCGGGTATGCGTTGTACCCCTGTGCGCGTTGTACCGCAATGGACCAATCGGTGCGCACCCATTGACAATGGGCTTGCCTGGCAACGGATGCGTTTTCGAATTTCGAACGAGTCGGTTGCTGTAAATTCAGTTGGTCACCCACAACAATGTTGCAAAATCATGTATGTCATGAAGTTGAAGATTTGAAGGATGCTGTGGGCGTGTTTTGGTGCTGCTATTCCATGGATTGGCCAGATTCAGAAGATGCAAACGACTTGGACCTATCACTTTGGACACAAGGGACAGTATCTGCCTCTCCAGCACATATATATTGCTGGCTGTTCCCCTGAGAGCTCACTTGCCTGCACTACATGCTCCAGGACGACATCTGCCACTGCACTGCTGCTGTCTCTGCCCCTCTGGACCCTGCAATGGCACGTACTGTGGAGAGAGCCCCAGCCTTCAGCCTTGAAGAGAACCAGGCCCTGCTGGACAGCCTACTTCCACAGTACAGCAAGCTGTATGGGACACCAGGGGAGCAGGTGAGTGTTCTGTGCACTGCCTTTCTGAATGTGCATTTTGTGTGACTAGCAAGGCTGAGAGTCTGCACGCCACTGGCTAGCAGGCTCACTGAGTAGTTGTCACCCCCATAGTGTGTAGTGACTTGCACTGGACAGGTATGGTGCAGTGACAGTGCATTTGAACATGGTTTTACTTCCCATGCAATGATACCATGTATTGACGTCTGGCAAACTGTCCATGGTCAGCTTTGCACTGCCTGTGTACATCATGTGCCCCTGTGATTGAGACATGTATATACAACTGTGTCATGCACGGATATGTTGCATGTGTGGTAATGGCCTTTTCACTTTGTCATCCTGACAGGTTAATGCCCATCGGAAGCAGGAAATCTGGAAGGACATCGTCCGGGCTGTCCGGTCCGTGGGGGTCTACAAGTGCCGGATCTGCAACTGCCAGAAGAGGTGGCAGGACCTTCGGGGCTGGACCCGGAGGATTGCACGGGTCCAGCTGAAGCTGTCGCCTCCTCGCAGGAGGGGCGGAACACGGACCCTGACCCCCACATGCTCCAGATCCTGGCGGTGGTGTTTCCAGACCTGGATGGGCAGCTGAAGGCCAGACAGCAGCAAGGAGGGGTGAGTCAAAGACTGCACTGTGAACTCTGTATTACATGCTTTGTGCCCTCCTCTGGCCTGGTTCAACTGCCACAGTGCAGCAGTCATGTTGTTCAGGAGCCATCTCCCTCTATTGTGCACTGCCCACTGGTCATCTGATACCCAGGTGTGGCCCTTACATTCAGGGAATTGTGTCACTTGGGACTGTGTCCTTGCAGTTTGCTTCACTAAAGGTGGGGGACAGCATCTGTTTCCCTAACTCTGTTGTGGGCATCATGGGTGGGTCCATTGTTCACACAACGCCTGGGTTTGGACATGTGATCTGCGTGTTGCTTTGATATGCGGTCCACTTGCTGAGCTGAGCCACCACATGTGCCTGGGGTATGTGGCACACGCCCATGCAGTGGGTGGGAACAATGTTTGGGCCCCAGGAGTGTGCAGATTACGTGTGTCACACATACATAGCCAGCTATCCACTGTCCAGGGCACATCCCTCATTCATGTGGAGCAGGACAGTCATGCCTACTCCAGGCCATGCAATGCACTCTGTACTCCCACTCCCGTGTATCAGCTGACACATTGTGCACAGTGATTTGACCCCTCAGGTGTCTGCCTCTGTGTCAGTGTGCTGTGGATTAGTTGCCAGGACTGCTGGGGTGTTTCTTGGTAGGGGCTCAGCATGCCCCTGGAGATGTGACCATAGGAGACGATACTTGTGTGTCACATAGGTGTTTGATCAGCTGCCCGTGCAGACTGGGGTATGCGAATGTGAAGTTCAGGCAGCTGTTCCCCATTCACAGCAAATTGTGAGGGGCTCAGGTTCAGAGGGTAGTGTCACAGGTCTCCCATATGTCCAATAGGTGTGACCTGGACAGATGAGGGTTAAGATGATGTGTTGTGTGGGGGATGTACATGTGCACTTGTGCAGCTCCAGGACTTGCATTCCCCATGACCTACTATTGTGACACAGTGCATAGTGTTGTTGTCTGGCTGCCAAGTCATACATCACTGAGACAGTGATGTATGACTTAGCAGTCATGCCTCTGCCATGGCATGTGTCAACTTATTGGTGGTCCTGCAGGGGAGTGACATGTGCTACATGCACACCATAGTGGCGCTGGCTATCAGGACATGGGTGCATCATGGTGTCTGTCGCTGGTATGCATCACATGCATTTCCTATTTGACTCTGGGCATCCCTTTCATCCGGAAACCTGTACTGACTCAGTGGCAAGAGCTGTGATGTGTGCATGTCCACATGCCACACCGTGTCCTCTGCACTGTCCAACTACTGTGTACTTGGTGCATGTTTCCACACTGGGGTGTTGCAATCCAACAGACACCAGACAGATGGGTGCAAGGCCATGTGGGATGTGAGTGCCATGCTTGGCATCAGACTTACAATTGGCTTCTCCTGTTCAGTTAGGGCACTTTAGCAATGTACAAATAATGATGCCAGGGCTTGCTCTGTAATGTGCTGTGCTCACAGTGGTGTGTGCGTTTGGTGCAGGTGACTGATGTCTGTCTGTTTCCCCATTGTTTGCAGATACATCCACGGCCACGGAAGGGGACAGCTCCACGGACCAGGAGGAGCCAGAGAGCCAGACTGGGTCAGCAGCCGAGGAGTGGTCGGAGGGACCCAGTGGCACGGAGGGCGAGGGAGCCACACCGAGGAGTCCTCAGCACCATCCACCTCAGCTGAGGACCAGAGCAACTCGGAGGATGACTCCCTTGTGGAGGCGGGTGTCAGCAGCCACCACACCCCAGCTAGTGTTGCTGTCCCCGCCACCACCAGCACCACCACCGCCCTCCCATCGGCTCCCATTCCCCAGGTCCGTGGAGGCTCCCATGTTCGGGAGCGTGTCTCCTTTGGGCCAGGCACCGCACCCCCTGCCCCTGTGTCCCCTGCTGCCCTGAGTGAGGAGTCTGTGTACCTCCTTCGCCAGCTCCATGTAGGGCAGACAGCCATGCTGAGTGTCCTCCATGCGCACACCGCACTGTTGACTCAGCTGGTGTCGTTCATGGAGGGCATCTCATCGGGCATGTCTGACCTACAGAGGGGCAACAGGTCCATGGACTCCTCCCTGACGGCAGCAGTGTCCCTCCTCAGACAGTCCCTCACCCCTCCTGCCTCTGCTCCATCCACACTCCCCAGCACCTTACCCGTCCCAAGCACACACACACCGGCACAGGCACACACCAGCACACACACGTCCAGCACACAGACACACACGCCACAAACTAAATGCACACGCACGCACAGTCAGGGGACTGAAACCAGACTCACAGGGGATGGGGCCCTGGTACACACACACGCATCCACGGGCACTGCGCAGTCCTCAGTTGCCTCTCCCTCCAAAGCACCCTCCCTTGCCTCACCTGCAACCCCAAAGACCCAGCGCCTCTTCCTCAGTGACCTCGGCCTCTTCCCCTCCGATCCAGCTGCCCCAGCATCCAGGGGGAAGAGGAAGCCCCCCACACGGAGCAGAGTGCCCCTCGCCCCCGGACACCCTCCCCCAGGCGCAGACAGACTGAGGCCCCCACCCGCAAGTCCCCCCGGAGTGCTAAGAGCAAGACCCCTCCGCCGCCCTGCAGCTCAAGCACCAGGTCTCCTTCCTCCATCCCTCAGGCCCCCACTCCACAGGTGCCCCCACCACACCCTGCCCCAGGTTCCCCCACCCACAGATATACCATCCCCAAGAGGCTCCGGCCTTCTCCCCCTGCCACTTGCTCTCCCGGCACCACACCCCCGCTGCGCTTGTCTGTGCCACTGATGTGGTGAGGGTGTCCTCCCCTCTGTCCAGCCCACCTTGCCTGTTCCCCATTCTCCTCCCCTGGTGGTAGGCACTGCAGTGGAGTCCACTACCACCCTGTCTGACTTGGGCACTGCAGTGGTGGACCTGTCCACTCCATCTGCAGGGTCCACTGCAGTCGTGCCGGCACCCACAACATCTGAGCCATGCCCCCCAGTTGTGCCGGCACACACCATGTCAGACACCTCCACTGCAGTTGTCAGTGGCTCTCCAGCACCCACCACCCCTTCCCTGCTTCCTCCTGGTGAGCCCTGATCCTGTCCCTGCGGTGCCTGGCCTACTCCCCGGTTGCCCCTCCTAGTGGATTGTCCCTGGTTTTGTGCAGGCATGTGTAGGGTGGCATCTGCCACTGTCACCCACTTGTGACTTTGTTGATGGACTGGCCATTGGCCTTTGTTTATGTTCTACCGGACTTCTACTTTTAATGCCACATATGCTGAATAAAGCAACTTTCTGTTCTCTAGTGCTTTTGCTTCTGATGTACATGATGTTGATGATGCTAACCATGCCCTTGCTGCAGTGATGGTGATATTTGGTCTCATGATAATGAAGTGTTACTGTGCAGGAACCCATGTGGTCCAGGGGAATGTGTCCTATCCTGTGGTGTATCCATGTCATCCATAGCAGCATCTGAGGGTGTCATGTGTTCAGTATTTGGCAATGGGATTTCCTACTTAGATTGGCAATTTCACATCTGTGGCTTCCACCCCTGCACATCTGTTGTGCCTGCCATTGTTCTATTCGTCTACTTCCCTGACCGTGTGGCCATCTCCAGTGAACATGCAGGTTTGGGCATCAATGGGGAAGGACTCATCTGTGTTGTCAGTGCAACATTGCAATACAAGTGTGTTGGATCTGTGCTGATGATTCCGTTGGCACTTCCATGACCAGGCTGATGGGACGGGAGCCCTCATTTGGTGCTAATTGTTGATTGTGTGTCCCATTGCTGCCATGGTATGGTATCTGTTCACCTCACATCTGCAGTCTCCACAGGGTATCTGCATGTGTGTGCCCATTGGTGCAAATATGTGGGTCTGCATTCTGATGGTCACTTCTGTCATTGTGTCATTGATGATTGTTGACGGTGTCAGCCCCCATGGGTGTTGTTTGTCTGCACATGGCCAAAGTTATGTCTTATTTGCACTGCAGGATTTGGCTCCCCCAATTTATGTTGCAATGGGACACATACACTACTTTGCCACTGATGTGTTTGTTGTTCTGTGACCAGGAATCATCCATGCAGTTTGGCAGTTGCACCTCTTACTTTGTCAACACTTACCTTTTGGTCACTGTGATGATGGGGGTTTGGACCCCATTGCCACAATGTTCAAAATGTGCTGCAGCTATGGACCCCACACTTGCATTTTGGTCACTGTGATGATGGGGGTTTGGACCCCATTGCCACAATGTTCAAAATGTGCTGCAGCTATGGACCCCACACTTGCATTTTGGTCACTGTGATGATGGGGGTTTGGACCCCATTGCCACAATGTTCAAAATGTGCTGCAGCTATGGACCCCGCACTTGCATTTTGGTCACTGTGATGATGGGGGTTTGGACCCCATTGCCACAATGTTCAAAATGTGCTGCAGCTATGGACCCCGCACTTGCATTTTGGTCACTGTGATGATGGGGGTTTGGACCCCATTGCCACAATGTTCAAAATGTGCTGCAGCTATGGACCCCGCACTTGCATTTTGGTCACTGTGATGATGGAGGTTTGGACCCCATTGCCACAATGTTCAAAATGTGCTGCAGCTATGGACCCCGCACTTCCATTTTGGTCACTGTGATGATGGGGGTTTGGACCCCATTGCCACAATGTTCAAAATGTGCTGCAGCTATGGACCCCACACTTGCATTTTGGTCACTGTGATGATGGGGGTTTGGACCCCATTGCCACAATGTTCAAAATGTGCTGCAGCTATGGACCCCACACTTGCATTTTGGTCACTGTGATGATGGGGGTTTGGACCCCATTGCCACAATGTTCAAAATGTGCTGCAGCTATGGACCCCACACTTGCATTTTGGTCACTGTGATGATGGGGGTTTGGACCCCATTGCCACAATGTTCAAAATGTGCTGCAGCTATGGACCCCACACTTGCATTTTGGTCACTGTGATGATGGGGGTTTGGACCCCATTGCCACAATGTTCAAAATGTGCTGCAGCTATGGACCCCACACTTGCATTTTGGTCACTGTGATGATGGGGGTTTGGACCCCATTGCCACAATGTTCAAAATGTGCAGCAGCTATGGACCCCACACTTGCATTTTGGTCACTGTGATGATGGGGGTTTGGACCCCATTGCCACAATGTTCAAAATGTGCTGCAGCTATGGACCCCACACTTGCATTTTGGTCACTGTGATGATGGGGGTTTGGACCCCATTGCCACAATGTTCAAAATGTGCTGCAGCTATGGACCCCACACTTGCATTTTGCTCACTGTGATGATGGGGGTTTGGACCCCATTGCCACAATGTTCAAAATGTGCTGCAGCTATGGACCCCACACTTCCATTTTGGTCACTGTGATGATGGGGGTTTGGACCCCATTGCCACAATGTTCAAAATGTGCTGCAGCTATGGACCCCACACTTGCATTTTGGTCACTGTGATGATGGGGTTTTGGACCCCATTGCCACAATGGTCATGGCCTGCTTGCGTTGTGTGTGCCACACACATTTGTGTGGCACATGTGCTAGGGGGTCACATTGTATGTTCGAAGTCATGTTCGGTGTTGTAGGCATTTGACACAGTCTACACACGCTTGTCATGGTGTTGGGGGATGTCTTCTTCTTGCATTCCCTAGGTTGTGGTGTGCTGGTTGTGTCATGCATTATCCATCCTATGGGTGGGGGTGGTAGTGGTGGTAGGCATCCTGCCCCCTGGCTAAGGGTGGTAGTAGTGGTAGGCATCCAGCCCCCCTGGGTGAGGGTGGTAGTAGTGGTAGGCATCCTGCCCCCTGGGTGAGGGTGGTAGTGGTGGTAGGCATCCTGCCCCCCTGGCTAAGGGTGGTAGTAGTGGTAGGCATCCTGCCCCCTGGGTGAGGGTGGTAGTAGTGGTAGGCATCCTGCCCCCCTGGGTGAGGGTGGTAGTGGTGGTAGGCATCCTGCCCCCCTGGCTAAGGGTGGTGGTAGGCATCCAGCCCCCCTGGGTGAGGGTGGTAGTAGTGGTAGGCATCCTGCCCCCTGGGTGAGGGTGGTAGTGGTGGTAGGCATCCTGCCCCCCTGGCTAAGGGTGGTAGTAGTGGTAGGCATCCTGCCCCCCTGGGTGAGGGTGGTAGTAGTGGTAGGCATCCTTCCCCCTGGGTGAGGGTGGTAGTAGTGGTAGGCATCCTGCCCCCTGGTTGAGTGGTGGTAGGCATCCAGCCCCCCCTGGGTGAGGGTGGTAGTAGTGGTAGGCATCCAGCCCCCCCTGGGTGAGGGTGGTAGTAGTGGTAGGCATCCAGCCCCCCCTGGGTGAGGGTGGTAGTGGTGGTAGGCATCCTGCCCCCCCCGGCTAAGGGTGGTAGTAGTGGTAGGCATCCTGCCCCCCTGGGTGAGGGTGGTAGTAGTGGTAGGCATCCTGCCCCCCTGGGTGAGGGTAGTAGTAGTGGTAGGCATCCTGCCCCCCTGGGTGAGGGTGGTAGTGCTGGTAGGCATCCTGCCCCCCTGGCTAAGGGTGGTAATAGTGGTAGGCATCCTGCCCCCCTGGGTGAGGGTGGTAGTGGTGGTAGGCATCCTGCCCCCCTGGCTAAGGGTGGTGGTAGGCATCCAGCCCCCCTGGGTGAGGGTGGTAGTCCCCTGGCTAAGGGTGGTAGTAGTGGTAGGCATCCTGCCCCCCCTGGGTGAGGGTGGTAGTAGTGGTAGGCATCCTGCCCCCCCTGGCTAAGGGTGGTGGTAGGCATCCAGCCCCCCTGGGTGAGGGTGGTAGTAGTGGTAGGCATCCAGCCCCCTGGGTGAGGGTGGTAGTGGTGGTAGGCATCCTGCCCCCTGGCTAAGGGTGGTAGTAGTGGTAGGCATCCTGCCCCCCTGGGTGAGGGTGGTAGTAGTGGTAGGCATCCTGCCCCCCTGGGTGAGGGTGGTAGTGGTGGTAGGCATCCTGCCCCCCTGGCTAAGGGTGGTGGTAGGCATCCAGCCTCCCTGGGTGAGGGTGGTAGTAGTGGTAGGCATCCAGCCCCCCTGGGTGAGGGTGGTAGTAGTGGTAGGCATCCAGCCCCCCTGGGTGAGGGTGGTAGTGGTGGTAGGCATCCTGCCCCCCTGGCTAAGGGTGGTGGTAGGCATCCAGCCCCCCTGGGTGAGGGTGGTAGAAGTGGTAGGCATCCAGCCCCCCCTGGGTGAGGGTGGTAGTAGTGGTAGGCATCCTGCCCCCCTTGGGTGAGGGTGGTAGTGGTGGTAGGCATCCTGCCCCCCTGGCTAAGGGTGGTAGTAGTGGTAGGCATCCTGCCCCCCTGGGTGAGGGTGGTAGTAGTGGTAGGCATCCAGCCCCCCTGGGTGAGGGTGGTAGTAGTGGTAGGCATCCTGCCCCCCTGGGTGAGGGTGGTAGTAGTGGTAGGCATCCTGCCCCCCTGGGTGAGGGTGGTAGTAGTGGTAGGCATCCTGCCCCCCTGGGTAGGGGTGGTGGTGCGCATTCAGGCCCCTGTGTGCATATGTGGCATTGGTGATGGGCATCCTGCCCCTATGGTGCTGCTGTTGCTGGTGTAAGTATATTCTGCATCCCTCTGTGTGTGTGTGTGATGTGTCGTGTACGTGTTGTATGTGTGTTGTGGTTGGTGTCTGGCTTACCTTCTGCGCCGTACGCGTCCGTGCCTGTTCCGGTAGTAAATGTAGAATATTGGTATGATCGGGACGAAGGGATTCATGGTTGGTTCGTGTCGTTCGTCCTTCTCGTTGCTTCGCGTCGTCCTCGTCGCTTTGCCTCGTCCTCGTCGCTTCGCCTCGTCCTCGTCGCTTCGCGTCGTCCTCGTCGCTGCCGTGTTCGTCTCGGAGCCGTGGATCGTGTTGTGGCGCGAATCGGAGCTTATGTGCGCCTCTCCCGGATGCTTTGACGTGCCGTGCGTAGCGACGGGTTCGGCGCGTACGGAAAGCGCATCGTACTTGTCCGGCCAGACGGGGCTGCATTTTTCCTTCCGTGCGACTCGATTCGGCGTTTCCGGATTCGCCTCGGTCGGAGAACAGGACCTGGTTTGGGTGAGTACGGCTCGGCCGGATTCTTTGCTGTTGTGCGCATCGTACTTGCTCGTTCGGTGTGCTGTACGGATCGGTCGGGAAACAGGCTTTCGCATGGCTTTTTTCCCGACCGAATGGTGTTGGGTGCGCCTCCGACCGAGATCGGAATCGGCCCCATTGTCTTTTACAAATGATTTCCCGAAACTGAGAGAAAAACCTGTTGAATGGTACGAGCAAGTTGAAAGGTTTGTGAAGGTTTCGAAGGTTTTATTGAAGGATTTGGATACTTTGTTTGAAATTGTAGTCCCGAGTGATTTATGGGCCAAATGTAAAATTGCTATTGATTGGCCTCAGACCGAACCTGCTAGGCATCCACAAACTGGTGCACCATCACCCGAGGTAACGAAGAAATACAATCAAGCCATTGCTTATTTGAAAGTAAAAATCTCTCCTAAGGAAATAGATTGGGTAAAGATTGATAGAACAACACAGGAATTGAAGTCGAGAGTGTATGCGTATTATGAACAACTTTTGCAGGTATTTAAACAGTACAGTGGAATGGAAAATGTGACCGGAAAGGATATGGGACATTTTGTTTAGCAGTTTGTGTATAGACTAAGACCTGAAATTAGTCCTATGATACAACAACATTTAATCTGCTGGCAGAGCAAACAGATAGGCGAAATCGTCTGATATGCCAAACATTGTGGTGATGAACTAGACTCCAAACATAAGAGACTTAAAGAGAAGCTGATGTTAGCTCAAATGAAGGCTGCAAAGATAGATTACATTGGTACTGGTGGAGATTGTACAAATGTGGTACATGGTAATGGTCAAGCGAATTCTGGAATGCAAGGAGTAGGAGGTGGACTGCAATAAGGTGTGTCGACGTAAGGCAGGGGTATAGGTGTTTCTATCAAGATGTTGAAAATGACTAATCCATGTCACATGTGCAGCAAGTTCGGGCATTGGAAGTACGAGTGTCAATTTAATCCACTAAATTAAATGAATGGACAGGCACCACAGGGTGGGAATGCACAGTCACAAGTGAATAATGTGATACAGAATCAGATGACTGAAAGACAGAAAAATCTAAACTTAAATATGCCTCAGGCCCCGATGCCTCACATGAATGGTCAGGTTCAGAGATATAATGTAAATAAATGGTTCCATACAAATGCTCAGATTGAAACAAGCCCTAATGTTACTAAGCATTATTTGATTCAAGATGATGACACAGATTCAGATTTGTCACAATGACGATTCCTGATGGGGGAGATGGGTTGCATGCTTAGCGCATCCTTAGAGGTAGACCAGAGTGGATGGTAAGGTAAATGGGACTCCTGTTTCGTTCCTTGTTGACACTGGTGCTACCGGTTCCACTGTAAGAACAGCGGAAGTTCCAAACCTACCCCTCTCAGAAGAAAGAATCCAAGTTGTAGGAGTTTCAAATGGATTTGTGTCTGTTTTCCCGTTGGGTTGAAGCATATCAAACTAGATGAAATAACTGGGTTTCCGACTTCTTGGAACCGGATGAAGGGACTCATTTTAACAATGAGGTCCTGAAGATGGTATGTGCAACATTACAAATTTAACAGAAACTACATTGTGCTTTCTGACCAGAAGCACCTGGCATTGTTTAACAGGTGAACGGAACATTAGAGTCCAGGTTGGCGAAGGTGTGTGCTTCAACATCTCTAAAATGGCCTGATGCTTTGCCTCTTGTGTTTATGAGTTTGAGAAGTACCCCAGACAGAAGAACAGGATTGTCCCCACATGAAATAATCATTGGGATGGCTATGAGACAGCCTTCAGTCCCTGCGAATCAGTTGGTGAACATTACTGATGATTTGTGTCTCAGCAGGTTAGGGAAGCTGCCACATCACCTCAACAAGAGCAGTGCCACAACCTTAGTACCTGCAACTGGGTCCTAGTGAAGAAACACGTACGCAAGTCGGGTCTAGAACCTCGCTCGCGTGGGACATTCTAAGTGATTCTAGTAACCACAACTGATATCAAATGTGGGGATCTTCCAAACTGGGTGCAGGCTGCCCATACTCGCTGAGTCCCATGTCACCTTGAAGATGCAGTTCTTGGAGTGGATGTGTGGGGGTTACAGTGAGACACCCGACTGAATAAACTTGTGCAGACTTCGAGAAGGAATCAAGTGGTCCATCTTATCTTTGGCAGTAGCAATTTTACCAACCATAAAATTTCAACTCAACCATACTAACTTCATTGGCCCTAAACTATTAAAAAACTAAATCATCCGCTTTCAAATTGTTAAGAAAGGTGCAGCCTTGCTGGTGCCTAGAAATAGCCCTGGGATCAGATCGCCTCTAGTCATTCCAGCTGCTTTTCGTTATCCCTTCAAAGATCTTAAAAACTCTCTGTGATGCCAACAAATGCTTTCAATAACTCATAATAAAATAAAGTAATACCTAACACACTTCATGTGCTCCAATCTCCAAAAAGCAGCTGTATATCCTGAAAACATGCTGGAAATCCAAAGATGAGTGCTATTTTTAAGTCTGATTGCCAGTGAAACTATCTGAATAACATATTGTTATAAGTTCTTCAAAATATACAGAGTGGGCTTTGGCTCCACTCATAGGAATACTTCTCTCTCACCTCAAGCTGTTGGCTGTATCATTCTGCCCCTTAAGGAGTGCTTAAAATGCCATATGTGTTGGACTATTTTGCATATGAAAAGTACACTCAGTCATCACACACTGAATTGTTTGTGTGGCACATGCATTGTAAACTGAAACCAATCCATGTTTTACTACTGTAGTTTTCTAAAAGATTTTTATGTCAGGACTCAATGGGTGAAACTTTATTATCACCACCTTTACTACCACTACATCCACCACTGCCATCAGCTATTTAATACCACCATTACCACCAGTACCACCCATGCTAACACCACCAGTATTATCATCAGCATTACCCCCAGCATTACCTTCATCAAAATCACCAGGATTTTTCCCATCACTAGAGCATTTGTGCATGCCTGTGTCTGCACGCTTTACCACATGCAAACAAGACCCTAATTCTGTCTACTGTTGTTCATTTACATGGCTCCCCTCTGGTATTAGTCCTGACCTATATGGCAAGGCCGTCAGAAGCAAATCTTGGACCCAACATTGCTTACTGTCAAGACTTTTATCCTATTATCCAAGACGCACCTTCAGGCAATTTTGTTTTTGGTGGCACACTATGAGAATTATTCATTCTGCAAACATCTTGGAGCCCATCCTTCAGGTGGCTCGTGTAGCTGGCTTACCAGGCACTTTGCAAGTGAGTCTAATGGGCAGCCCACCTGAGCACTATTTGTGCTTGTGCATGCAAATGAAATAAGAAGTGTGATTGGAAGGTGTAGTAACATGGTTTCTTTATTAATGTTGTGGGGTTGGAATGTAGAATTATTGCATGTCATTAGAATGGTATCTCTGTAGGGCTCTGGAATGATTTCCCTCATTCTGAGGTCGCCCTGCTTCTAAGCTACATGCACCTTTAACCTGTGAACTTAATAAATGGACATTAATCATAACAGCGTATAAGTGTGGTCACTACACTTATTTTTGGCGACGAGCTGTTTAATTTAAGAACCCATGGAATAAGGACTTCTCATTCAACCACCTTTCGGATTCAGCCACCAGAAAAAACGGAACTCGCGAGTGATTTCCTCTGAGGAATTCTGCTTTCTGCGATAGCTTGCCGGGGTTGAATATCATGTGAGACATCGGCGGTGCCATTGAATCCATTTCTCCTAATTTCAAGTAAGTGTAACCTTATTCTGTTACTACTTACCAACGGACTCCCGTAACGACTTCCATTGGATTCAAAACACGCATTGCCTCGCTCCACCATTCTTTCGCTGTCGTCATTTTCTACATGCATCTCTCCTGCTGCGCGTTCCTCCGTGTCCAGGGCGAAGTGTTCTACGAACGCGTACAGCAACAGAGGAGAAGGACCAATCTTCGTGACGTCAATGCATGAAACAGCACGCACGGCGGCCATATTTGAGTGCTGTGTTTATTCGGGAAGAATTTTTCATTAGTCATCATTCCTGAAGTGAAGAAGGGTTTAATTTCTTCAATTGATCGTCATTCACAGAAAAGGTGTGTGCAGCGTTTTGTTTTACTTTCTCATATGCATTTCGTGTTTAAAGTGTTTTTAAAGGACAACACTTTACCTTTCTGCTGACTTGGTTTTCTCCTCTTCGTTTCTTGGAAGTACTTCAGTCTTATATTCTTTCTGGTTACTTCTGCTGCTCTAGTCATGTCTACTAGTGGAACCAGCACAGCTGTGGGTGAGCCCAATTCTTCCTCAATGCACATTAATTCCCCGAAGGAATTTTTACCCGCACCAGGAGAACCTTTGATAGCCTGGAATGACTGGAAAGAGTACTTTCTCAATTATATTGCACATTTGGAAGACATTAATGGTATCTTTTCTCCTGAGAGAAAAAAAAGGATGCTCATGTATTCTTTAGGTCCTGAAGGTTTGCGGGTTTATAATGAATTACAAAAACTGGAGAGGGTTGGTGATATTGATGTGTTTAAAGCTGCAATGTTGGACCTTGATGATCATTTCTCCCCTTCAGTTTGTATTGCGGTCACTAGACACAGTTTCTTTCAGAGAAAACAAGAAAAACATGAGAACATTGAAGAATACGTTTCTGCCTTAAAAAAGTTGGCGAGTAAATGTAGGTTTGCACAATTGCATGATGAGCTCATCCGTGACCAAGTAGTTATGTACACAAAAAACAAAACCATACAAGATAGGTTATGGGTAGAGGGTGAAGGATGTCTGAAGGATATTGTAGCTATGGTTAAAAAGGCTGAACTTTCTGAGCGTTGTGCTAAAGCCACCTTATCTCACGATAAAAAGGACTCTGAAGTGGTGGGGAAAATTTTAGACAGTAAGTCGGGGTATAAGGTTAACCGTGATGTTAAATTTCACAAAAAGAAAGGAGAAAATGTTGAACTAAAGAAAATTGGGAATTTGGTATGTTACAGATGTGGTAGTTTCTCACACTCTGCCAGATATGAAAGATGTCCTGCAAAAACGGCAAAGTGCCTTGAATGTGGTATCATTGGGCATTTTAGCAGGGTGTGCAATAGAAAACCAAAGAAAAAAACCAAAGAGAAAGTTGCTTGTATACAAGAAGTGGATGATGACAGTTACTCTAGTTCTAGTGAGGAAGATGTACAAGTCAAATTCATTCAAAAGAAAAAAGTTGTACTGAACATTACTGATAGTTCTTCCTCCAAACCACTATGCTTGGTTTCCCTGGGTGGCATCACTGTGCAACTTGCAGCGGATTCGGGGTCTCCATTCACCATTGTCTCTCAAAATATTTGGGAAAAGCATTTCATTAGCAGTATTGGTGTATGGTTGGAACCTAATGATATTTCTCCTGAGAGTTTTACGGGGGAAAAAATTGATATCTTGGGATATAGAACATTAGTATTTTGTTTTAAAGAGAGACATGCTACGGGTAAGTTGTATATTGCTAAAGAGGGACCATCAGTTCTAGGGTGGAAGGACCAGAAAAGTTTGGACATAATTCTTGACCCTAACAGTAAGGAGCAAGTTTTGGTATCATGTGATGGGGAGGACACTAAAAAGTGGGTTCTACAAGAATTCCCTGAAGTTTTTGCCGGCTCTATGGGAAAACTTAAAGGCTTTACCCACCAAATTCGTTTAAAGGAAGGTGCTATTCCTAAGGTACACAAAGCTTGGAATATTCCTTTTATAGTCAGAGATGAAGTCAAGTCTGAGCTAGAAGAATTATTAAAGTCTAATGTCATTGAACCAGTAGAAGCATCCGAATGGGTTTCTCCATTGGTCGTTGCCCGTAAATCCAATGGAAAGGCCCGTTTGTGTGTGGACTTAAGGTATCTCAACAACAATATACTGGTGGATCAATTTCCCCTTCCAAGAATTGATGAAATGTTGTCCTTAACACGAAATGCTAAATGGTTTTCCACATTGGACCTTTCCGCTGCTTACCACCAAGTAGTGTTGGATACCGAAAGCAGACATTTGACTACTTTTTGTACACCTTTTGGGTGTTATAAATTTAAACGTATGCCTTTTGGGTTGGCATCAGCAGCTGCAGTTTTTCAGAGGTTAATGTCTAATCTTTTTGGTCATATTCCTGAAGTAGTGTTCTTTCAGGACGACATCTTAGTGATGGGGAAGAATAAAACCCATCATGATGCCATTCTAAGAGAGGTTCTTACCATCCTCAGGGACAATGGTTTGGCTGCTGAGGGTAGTAAATGTAAGTTTGCAGAAAAGTCTGTTACGTACCTAGGACACGAAATTTGTGACACTGGTATCAAGCCTAAGAACAAACTTGTTGAAGCTATTATCAATGCCCCAGCACCCAAATCGAAAGATGAACTTAGATCGTTCCTCGGTTTAGCCGAATTTTATTCGAAATTCGTTAATCACTTTTCTCAAAAAACGTATGAAATGCGATTACTGATGAAAAACAAAGCTACCTTTTCATGGAGTGGTGCATGTCAAAAGTCTTTTGTGGATATCAAAATGGCCATCTCTAATGCTCCTACACTAAAGGATTTGATCCTTTTGCTGACACATTTGTCACTACTGATGCCAGTGGTACTGGATTAGGGGGTGTGTTGTCACAGATGTCAGAGCGTGGTAATGAAGTTGTGGTGGCCTTTGCGTCACGTTCATTGTCTCCTACGGAGGAAAAATACTCCGTGATTGAGCGAGAAACTTTGGCGTGCGTATGGGCCATGGAACATTTTAGGAAATTCATTTGGGGGAAGAAATTTGTTTTGCGTTCTGACCATAAACCATTGACTAAATTACTCACTACAGAGGGCCTTTCAAGGGCTTCAGCAAGAATTGCTAGATTGTTAATGAGACTCCAAGATTTTGTGTATAAGGTGCAATATGTTCCAGGGGTCAAAAATGTGATTGCGGATTTTCTTAGTAGACTTTCTTTACCTCTAAAGGAAATTGACCAGGACCCTGGAGCGATTTTTGTGTGGCTAGTGTGTTTTCGGACACTTCAGGAGTAAGCAAGAGTGAAGGGGAAGATGAGTATAAAAAAGATGAAATTTTACTTACTGTGAAAAATAAGATTATGGATGGCTGGTCTAGTGAATGCAAGTGCAAACCGGAGTTAAGAGCTTTCTGGGAAGTTCGGGACGAATTGAGTATGGATGGTGAATTTGTCTGTAGAGGTGGAAGAATTATTCCTCCTGTAGGTATGAGGCATAAGATTGTATCTATTGGTCATGAAGGACATCCTGGTGTGTCTCGCACCAAAAGAAATATTAAGGCACTGTACTGGTGGCCCAGAGTAGATTTGGAAATTGAAAGATTTGTTCGTTTTTGTGTTAATTGTGAATGTGCAGACAAGACTCAAAAAACCCTCAATCCTCCTATGTCTTCTCTTGGTTGCCCTAAACTACCTTGGGAAGAAGTTGCTTTAGATATTATGGGACCTATTTTGTGGCAAGATGGTGTTACCAAGTACATTTTGGTGTTAGTTGACCTTTTTCTAGGTGGATTGAAGTGGAAGTGGTCAAGAAAGTAGACTCTGAAGCTGTTATTAATTTTTGGGAAAAATGTTTCTTAAGAGAGGCTTTCCTGCATCTATTTTGACGGACAATGGGGTCCAATTTAAGTCTGACATGATGAAAAAATTTATGGATTTCACTGGTATTAAACAGAGATTTACAGCCTTATATCATCCCAGAGGTAACTCTGTTGTGGAGAGAGTGAACAGAGTGTTAAAGGGTGTTCTACAATTGGCTAGCAAAGGAAATAAAAATTGGAACGATGAACTAGATAAATTGATTTGGTCTTACAGGGTGACTGTGCATGACACTGTGGGGGAAACTCCTTTTGGATTGATGCGTGGCAGATTTCCGTATTGCAGAATTAATCCTGGATGGATGGGCAGAAGTAAAAAGTATGATTGGGACTGTAATCAGGTTAGGGAGTGTATTGCTAACTCTCAAAGTAAGAACAAAAATTATTTTGATGCCAAGCATGGCACAAGAGAAGCGTGCATCAAGGTTGGAGATCTTGTCAGGGTTAAGTGTGGTAAGAAAGTAGCCAAACTGCACTCTCGGTTTTCTGAACCTAAAAGGGTGACTAAAGTCATGCGCAACACTGTGGAATTGGAGGATGGTACTGTTCATCATATGAGTCGTATCTCTATTTCGTGTGGTCCTGTTCCTGTGAAGGAAGACAGTACGAAGGTTAAGAGTACCAATTATTGTTGGATGGATGCTTTACCTATTGCTGGAAAGGGGAAAGACTTGGATAAGAATTTACATTCTATTGATGCTGTCCCAGTTTCACATGTACCTGAACTTGAGACTGTACCTGAACTTGGGACTGAATATGAAGCTGAAAGTGAATCTAGAATTGAGTATGAAGGTCGTCTGGAAGGCGCTGGATTTCTTGGTGGTGAATCTGACTCTTGTGTTGAGACTAGTCCTGCCGAGAGATCCAGTAAATTTGGCAGACGTATTAAAACCCCTAAAACTCTTGAAGAGTTTGTTCGTTATTAAATATTTTTACTTTCTTGTTATCATTTATTTGTTTTGCATAAAGAAGGGGGATGTGTAGTAACATGGTTTCTTTATTAATGTTGTGGGGTTGGAATGTAGAATTATTGCATCTCATCAGAATGGTATCTCTGTAGGGCTCTGGAATGATTTCCCTCATTCTGAGGTCGCCCTGCTTCTAAGCTACATGCACCTTTAACCTGTGAACTTAATAAATGGACATTAATCATAACAGCGTATAAGTGTGTGTTGTATTCCTCTCATTTATTTCCATGTTATCTCTGTCTTTCTATGTAATACCTTGGAATGCCTTCTGCTCCCTAGCAACCTGTCCTCTCTGATGCTGTTCTGGAATGTAGGCTACAGGCAGAGAGAGAGCAGTTGCTGTGGAGAGTGGCTGGTGTTTCCAGGGGTCGTTCTTGCTATCCTAATAAACTCCTTTTTATCCATCTGAATGTGTCCTGCCTCTTCAAAACTGGCGACGAGGATGGGATGCCCTTGGTAGGAGGAGGATACCTGCGGTGGAAGACGTGTCTGTCATTTAAACTCCAAGAAGAATATTTTGATGGACAGCAAGCGTTGATGGACTGTAAGCAACCCCTGAAGTGACCCCTGGAAAGTCTTTTTGGTAAGACATATACCGACACTAAGAGTCCATCTAGTGCCCATCTAGCCACTGGAGACAGGTACAACTTCCGACTATCATTAAACCCTTAACTTCAAAGCTTACCTGTAGAAGATACCGTTGGAACTGCCTCGCGCTGTTGTCTTGTGCTTCTTAGGAAGAAGTCTTTGCTCGTTGCTGGAGGATCGCCTGGTGTCCATCCAGCCACATGGCATGCCCTTAGACACAGTCATTATTTCCAGCGATTGGTGGTTCGTTTGGCAAGAGAGCAACTGTTGGAAGGCCCGCGCACCTTCATCTTTCTTCGCTTGCAGAGATTTTTGAATCTAGCTGCCCCAGAGTTCTTTTGCCTACGCGTTCCTGCTGACGTTCCGCCATCTTGGAGTCAGGCGGACGTCCTGACGCGCACAAGGCACGCACGTTACGTGCGTAGAAAACGTGCCGCCATCTTAGAAGTGCAAAAAGGAAACCTTGGTGACAAGCACACCGTTATCCTTCTAGTCAATCACCACATCCGGGGTTTTGCACCTACGTTAAGAAATTTAGCGTGCCGCCATTCCTTGAAGCATTTACTCCAGTGAAAAGTGTACTAAAGAATTAACCTCTCTTTCCTTCATTTAAAGCGTGTTGTGGAATTTTTATACACGTTTTGCACCGGTGACACGCACACCTTTAGTCATTTTACAAGGTTCCCAGCAGTTGAAAATCATCGTGTGGCGAATCGTCTGCGTGTGATGAACTTGGTACTGTATCCTAATCTTTTTACATTGTGCATTCAGACACTAATTTTCTGGAGTGAACTTCATACAGTGTTTTTAACAGTGACTACCACCATTTACTTGTGAATCTTTGGTTAATTCTAAACGTCTGCTCTACGCAAAGGCACTTATAATGACAACACAAGTCATTCCTGCGCCACCTTATTTCCTACAAACTCCAGGCCAACCTTGCATGGTTTGGGAAGACTGGAAGGAGACATTTGAAACCTATTTAGAAGCCATAGGTGGCGATGTATATGTGTCTAAGAGGAAATTAGCGATTCTTAAACAATTTTTAGGATTAGAGGGTAGGAATGTTTTAAAAACCTTACCTTTGGTGGAAGCTATCAGTGTTGAAGAGAATACTGAAGGTGTGGCTGGCGGCGCAGGTGATAGCAATATTGATGTTTATGAAATTGCTCTGAAGGCCTTAGAAGAAAGTTTTGGGAAAAAAGTTAGTGTTGTGGTAGAAAGACATAAATTCTTTTCACACACACAGTCTCCAGGCGAGTCCGTGGAGCAATACGTAGCTAATTTAAGAATGTTGGCTGTCACTTGTAAGTTTAAAGATATGAGAGATGAAATAATCAGGGATCAACTAATTAATAGGATGTCTAATCTTAAAATCCAAGAAAAATTACTTGGCATGAAAGATCCATCTTTAGAGAAAACGTTATTAGTGGCTAAAAGAATGGAGGATACCTCCAGATATGTGAAGGAGTTAAGCACGGTCTCTAAGAAAGTTAGTCAAGATGAAATGGTTCATAACATCAAGAAAGGTGTTAAGAGAATTGATGAGAAAGTAACATCGGAAAAGAAACTAGAAACAAATAAATTCAGGCCTAAGTCATGTTTCAGGTGTGGGAGTTCAAGGCACACGGCGGATGCAAATCATTGTCCAGCTATGAGGAGTAGATGTTATAAATGCAGAAGGTTTGGTCATTTTGCCAGATTGTGTAAAAGCTCTGAATCTCCTTTTCCCTCTAAGTCTATCAATCTAATAAAACAGGTTGAACCATCTGAAAGGGAAGATGTTTCATGTGATAGCGATGATGACAATGTAGAAGTGATGGTGATAGAGACCGATCAAGTGCTTAAGTGTGAAGGGGGTAAGCATGATAATTATCGTCCACCCAAATGTGTAATCAAAATTAAGGGAAGGATGTACAAGTCTGGGCGGATTCATGTTCCCCATTCACCATTATTGATAAATTCATTTGGGAAGATTTGGGTGGTAATCTAGATGATTTATATCCCACTGATGTCATTCCGGAAGGGTATTGTGGTGACAAATTACCTGTTCTGGGTTATGTTGAAACAGAAATGTGTTTTTTAAACAGGAAAACTACAGCCAAACTGTATATTGTAAACAAAGGTAGATCTCTTTTGGGTTGGAAGGAACAAAGGGCTCTTGATATTGTGTTAGATCCTAATCATCCGCAACAGGTATTATTGACATCATCTATGGACAATACTGCTTGGATTAACAAATTTCCTGAACTGTTTAGGAAAAATTTGGGATGTTTAAAAAATTCAAACACCGTATTATATTGAAGGAGAATGCAGTACCTAAGGTACACAAAGTTAGAAATGTTCCTTTGATGTTAAGAGACAAACTCAAAGTTGAATTGCAGAGACTTTGCAAGGAGGGAGTGATCGAGCCCATTGAAGCATCCGAATGGTTGAGTCCAATTGTTTTGGCTAAGAAACCCAATGGAAATATCAGGATGTGCATAGACTTGAGAGACTTGAATGACAACATCTGGATTGACCGACATCCTCTTCCCCGCATCAGTGAGATGTTAGCAAGTGTAAAAGGGGTGCGTATTTCACTACGTTGGATTTATCCAATGCCTACCACCAGGTGTTGTTGCATGAGGATTCAAGACATGTTACATCTTTCATAACCCCTGAAGGTGCATTTCAGTTTATTCGAATGCCATTTGGTTTGGTATCGGCTTCTGCCGTCTTCCAAAGAGTCATGCAAGCTGTTTTATCTGGTTTGAAAAACGTTTTAGTATTTCAGGACGACGTTTTGGTGTGGGGGCGTAACAAGGCCATGCATGATGAGATTTTAGAAGTGGTGTTAAAGAAACTATCTGATGCTGGTCTCACTATAGCCTTGGAAAAGTGTAAATTTGGTTTAAAGGAAGTCGAATATTTAGGTCACACGTTAACTTGTGATGGAGTCAAGCCTAAGCGGAGTTTGGTGGAAGCCATAGAAAAGGCACCTGCTCCGTGTGACAAAGATCAACTCAGGTCTTTCCTCGGTCTTGCAGAGTACTATTCAAAATTTGTGCACCATTTTTCTGAGAAAGTACACGATTTACGAAATTTGATGAAAAAGGGTGTCAAATTTGAGTGGTCTAAGAATTGTCAGATTAACTTTGAGGCGATAAAGAAAGATATTGCAAGCGCAGTCACTCTTAAGCCTTTTGATCCTGAAGATCAAACTATCATTTCTACTGATGCAAGCAACCATGGTCTTGGTGCGGTGCTCATTCAGGTACACAAGGGCAATGAGAGAGTGGTAGCTTTCGCTTCCCGCACATTGAAAGGTGCAGAGCCCACTTATTCCACCATCGAGAAGGAGGCCCTGGCGTGTTGGTGGGGTGTGCAATATTTCCGCATTTTTGTGTGGGGAACCAGGTTCCAGTTACGTACGGACCACAAGCCCTTAGTGGATCTTTTCTCCACAAGAGGTGCTGCCAAAGCAACACCTAGGATTGCCAAGTGGTTGTACCGCCTTCAGGAGTATGTCTTTGAAGTAAAATATGTTCCTGGTGCCAAAAATGTGAATGCGGATTGTATATCCAGATTACCTTTGGATAATGTACAAGATGAGGATGATGACGAATGGATGGTAGCGGAGGTGAATGAGGTATGCCGTGCCATCAGTGAAGAAGATTGGAGAAAAGCAGTTTCTGAAGATACAGTGTTTATAAAAATCAAAGAAGTTTTAGGATGTGAACAAGGTTGGAGGTTGCACAAGGAATTGGAGTCTTTTAAGTTAATTTGGTCTGAATTAAATGTGGTGAATGGTTTGCTGAGAAGAGGATGTAGGTTAGTGGTTCCGGGGGCGTTAAGAGAAAGATTATTGAACGTCATGCATGAAGGTCATGGTGGAATGTCTGCCATGAAAAGGAGAATTAGGGAGGATTTCTGGTGGCCTGGGATGGACATCCAAATTGAAAGATATGTTCGTGACTGCATAGCGTGTGCATGTAGTGACAAGACTCACTCTTCTCGAGAGACGACCATCGTTTCTTCACCTTTGCCCAAGGGTCCTTGGGATAAACTTGCCATCGATATTTGTGGACCATTTGATACCTTGAATATGAATGAAAGGTTTGCCATAGTCATGGTCGACTATTTTTCTAAGTGGCCGGAAGTTGCTTTTGTGAGGGAGGTCAAATCCTGTGGTGTCATTTCTTTCTGTGAGGACATTTTTAGGAGAGAAGGTTGTCCTGCCGAGATTGTTACGGATAATGGTCCCCAATTTGTCTCAGAGGAGTTTGAAAGGTTTTTAGTTAAATGGGGTATCAAACATACCAGAACCCCTGTCTATCATCCCAGGGCAAACGGCCTTGTTGAGCGCTTTAATAGGGTTTTGGTAGAGTGTGTTCAACTAGCATGCATGAGTGGCGAGTGTTGGAAGCGACAGGTTAAGGATATGTTATGGTCATATCGCACCACTCCTCATTCTGTGACTAAGGAGACACCTTTTTCATTACTTAAGGGCAGAATACCTTGCTCTGTAGCAGTACCAGCTTGGATGAACAGAGCAGGAAAATGTGACATTGATGTGGAGGATGTAAAATGTAGAGTGGACAAGTACCAGAAAGCTTATTGTCAACGGCACAATAAGAATGTTGTGAAATCCAAACCTCTTTTCATTGAGGGTTTGTCTGTTAGAGTGTTTTTGGGTGACAAGGCAAGAAAAGGTTGTTCGAAATGGTCGTGTCCCAAAAAGGTTGTTCTTGTGAAGGGCAATTGTGTGAAATTGTCTGACGGCAAATGGTGGAACACCAGGAAAGTAACGCCATGCACTAGTACGGAAGTGGCGGCATCATTAAAGGTTCAGCGGGATGCTGGTGCACACGATTCTGATTCTTGTTTAGGGGATGTGTCCTCTTCTAGAGTCAGAATTGGTTCTGGACGTGTCAGAGTGATGCCAAAAAAATATGATGATTTCATATGTTCATAATGTTAACCTTATTTTGTTAGGAAATTTCTTAAGAGGGGAGATGTGTTGTATTCCTCTCATTTATTTCCATGTTATCTCTGTCTTTCTATGTAATACCTTGGAATGCCTTCTGCTCCCTAGCAACCTGTCCTCTCTGATGCTGTTCTGGAATGTAGGCTACAGGCAGAGAGAGAGCAGTTGCTGTGGAGAGTGGCTGGTGTTTCCAGGGGTCGTTCTTGCTATCCTAATAAACTCCTTTTCATCCATCTGAATGTGTCCTGCCTCTTCAAAAGTGTGGTCACTACAGAAGGTGATTTAAAACATGATATGCTACCCTACAGAAATTGTAATGCTGAAGAGAAATGGCCCAGTTACTTACTGTAATCTTCCTTACTCTGAGTCTTGGTCTTCCTTGTCACAGTGAAGGTTTCCTATCCCTCCCAGCTCTTTTGGGTTATAGTTTTTTTTCCTTCAAATGGTTATAGGGCTTAGAAATAACAGGAACTGGGGCTTGTTAGCTTCCTTTTTATGGGACACATTGGAGAGGAAACATATTGGAGGGATGGGAATCTTTTTAATCTGGATTGGTGAAAAATCTGCCCACATGAGTCAATGCTGAGTAAGTAAGGAAAGCTTTACAGGGGCTACAACATACAGTTGCAAAAATGCAGTTTGTGGCGGCAAATCAACACCCTAACCAGAGTTGTTGGTAAGCAACCTGTTTTCCATGCTGCTAAGTTTATCCTTTCAAGCTACCTGATTTACAAATCCAGTCAAAAAAGCAATCGCACGCAGCATCATGTCCTCCTGTCTGTCTGACAACAAACTTTTTGCTTCATTTACGTGTTGTCTTGCTTCTTTGCATAACAACTGAAGCATTTTTAAATCTAACTCAGAAAAATACCACAGACAGTGATTTTAAATGTTCAGAGTCCCAATTTACACCCCAGTTGGATGTTTCCAAATGATCTCTACTAAATCGACTTGTGACACATCGGTTTTTGGACATTTGACTATTTGTGAGTAGGGGTCAACATGAAAAGTAATTCTATTGGTTAAGTGAAAAGACCATATAAAACCAAAATACAATAGTAGATTCCAGTCACCGGTTCCAGTCTCAAACTGGAATCAAGTAGAGTTTTTATCATTTGCAGTTTGGTATGTAAGAAACCACACTTGCAGCAAATGGATCTCGTGGAAACCATCTGTAACCGGCAAAGTAAAATTTACACTACAAGAGTTGGGTCTGGCTATTCTTTTTAATCTTGTACCCTAGCAAGGTCACTGTGTATCTCAATTACAAGCACTTGCAAGCAGCTCACGCTCTCAGCAGTCAGACTCAGAGAACTGTCTTCCTAAATGACCAGAAATTGTCTGGTTTGTCATATTGGTCCCAAGCCAAATTGTATGTGAAACACAAGCAATTATGCAAAACCACCTTCAAATAGGAAAGAAACTGGTCAAATCACTCCGTAATTAATAAACAGCTGAGTCTTCCGATAAAGGGTATGCACGATATTGACGATTTACATAGCAGAAAATCTGAATTTGTATTTTGTTGATAAAAGAGGGATTGTTCCATTAGCACTTTGCACGGCGCAGTATATATGACTCTCGTTCGGGCAGAGATGCACTTCTAGCTGGATCAGAAAAGCAAGAGCAGAAATAAAAAGAGAGTAAGTTAAGTTAAAATAAAAAAGTTGTGATGGAAGTCCAAACTGTTTGTTTTCAAGCAATACAGACTGTAGAGCATCGGTGCCCACCGTAGGGACTTTAGAGCCGGATTCATACCACAATTTAAGGATAACCACCGAATATGTAAACTGCTTACAATTAGGTTCATTACCGGTGAATTATTCTTATGACGAGGTCTGGAATATCTATCATGGATCCGGCCCTTTTGGACATCCGTTGGGCACCCTGCTCTAGTCCCTGTCACGCAGCACAAGACAACTCTCAAAGGACATACGGGGCATATTAGCAAAACCGGCGTTAAAATTATCGCCGTTTTAGCGGCAGGAAACTGCCGCTAAAACGGCGATAATGGGCTTGCTAATATGCGTTATAGATTTCAATAGAAGCCCAGGTTAGATGTGCAGGACATCTAACCTGGGCTTCTATTGGAATTCTATAACGCATATTAGCAAGCCCATTATCGCCGTTTTAGCGGCAGTTTCCTGCCGCTAAAACGGCGATAATTTTATCGCCGGTCTTGCTAATATGCCCCATACGTACTTTAAAATGTGAAATAAAATATAGCAAAACGATATGTTTTTACCCTCTCATTCAGTAAAAGAATGGTTCTATTCTGCTGCCACAATATTCTTATGTTTGTAACGTGACTTCGCACAATAAGTGCACTGAAAGTAGGGAATGGTTGGCTACAAAGTTCACACCTCAGCACTTCTCCATTCCATTAAAACTAAATCACACCTTTAATTGGTCTGGGGAACTGATGTTTAATTCTTATGTGTTCAGAGGAAGATCAGCCTTTAAATCTATTTTGCTGAGAGCTTACAATCACATGGCACATTGAAAGCACCCTATAAATTCAAGACACTATCATGATATTATTATTCAAAATTATGATGCGGAAGCTAGCATCAGGGTTTAATTGTTGTTTATTACTATTATTACTAGTTAAATATTCGGCACATAGCTTTAATAACGCGTAATGGTCAATTAGCAGGTCCTGGAACAAAAGGCTACGATTTAATTATAAGTGCCATGTGTCAACCACATGTTACTGTGGCATGATGTTGTTCACCAGACTCTTCTCTGTGAATGTTTCTGCTCCCACGACAAACCTTTAGGTCTTTTTTTCTCACTTGTTATTTACAAACTCAACACTTTTCTTAGAAATAATATCTGTGTTAAGTGACATTTCGACTAAGTGGGTGGCAGTTTCCTAATGAGAACTGTTATTATACAGCAAGGTGTCATTAAGCATGCCTGACTCCATGCCCATTAAAGCATAATCAGCTGTAATTCTTGGTCTACTTATCTGAACATAAAATCAAAAACTCAAAGATGCTGGTCTCTATTTCCTAGTAATGTGACATTATTTTTCCGTACACTTTTAGGGGCCTATTAACAAAGGTAAATTTACACGAGTAAATTTGCATGTGTAATCTACTCTAAAACTTTGTAGTAACTTTACTTCTTTTGGCTATTCACCATTTCTGTGTGTACAGTGATTAGAAAGAGTAGTGGTGGTGGGGTCTGCATAAACGTAATTTACATCCATAAAGTTACAATGAGTATTTTACATTTCCTCAGTTGGTGGAAACCTCTGCACCGGAGAGCTGGTGGGGACCTCCATAACCGGGCCGGAGACTAAAATATTCAGGAGGGAGACCACTGCATGGAAGGTAATATGAAAATCATGACCGGCTGATCCGATTCATACACACTTGACACCCATTCCCTTCCAACAACATAAATGCTGCCCACACCATAGGCTAAGATTTTATTCCTCTTCGTCTTTCAGCTCCTGCAGGCACCACATTCTGCATGATGGATGCAGACCTCACTTCTGAAGAAGAAAATGAATTGAATTGAGGTGGAGACAGCTCTTGTGGTTGAATTTGTGGTAAGTACACAACTAACAACCACATAGGCTGTGTCTACATTCACCCTCAGTGAAACACAGAAGGCAGACATATGGCAGGAGATAATCCATTCTGTCAGTGCATTGAGGAATATAAAAAAAATGCAAGATGAGAAGAGACAGGTGGAGTAGAAGTACTCCATGATTCAGCTTGCCCTCGCTCTGTAGGCCCACCTGTATTCTGTCTCTGTCTCAACTCCTCGAAAAGGCTGTCCTCTTCACAATGCACTCCACCTGCTATATGGGCTGCCTCTTTCCTACAATACTAAGGTGGTGCCAGAGAAGGTTCTAAACTCCTGTCTCACTAAAAGCAGACCTACATTCACTCGGCCATATCTGCCCTTTCTCCATACCTTCATCGTTAGCACACATCACATACGTACCCTCAAAAACACCCTCTAACAGATACTCTATAAATAACTAGGGGCCACATGTACTAATATTTCCGTCTGTGATTTCTTAATAGCACATTTTAGCGATTTGCTATTAGGAAATCGCAAACAGCTATGTACAACAGTGGGGGATATTCACAAGAACGTGGAATAAACATCGCCAATATAGGCTAACGCAATCTTTCATGTCGCCGTCTATCGCGGGAAAATAACTCTGTGTCAACGTCGTATTCCCAACACGGCGGTAACATGCGATAGTTTCCCGAGAATGCCACAAATGTCCGTGATACAACTACCGCGACGGCGATAAAAAAGGAAACCCGAACGTGAAAAAAGCTGCGATGGGCCCAACTGCGATAAAAATCCAGCGAAAAGCAGCGCCAGGCCCGCAAGTCCCACAAGTAAGGCGGGAACAATCACTATAAAAGCTGCAAAAAAACCCACCTACAAAACACAAACAACTGCGAAGCACCATGGAGGGAGCCGGAGCAAGTACGGAGGACAACCAGAACCCCACAAGCCCCACGGAGGACCAGCCTGGGACCTCGGGGACAGGGAAGGGCAAGGAGAAGAAGAAGAGGAACCCGCGTCTCAGTCTGCAGGAAAACAGGATCCTCATTACGGAGGTGACAGAACACCACCACCAACTGTTCATCACCTCCACTGTGACATTGGCAACTAAAAATACAATATGGCAGTCCATCTTGGCCAAGGTGAATGCAGTCGGAGTGAAGAGAAGGGAAGTGGACGACTGCAAGAAGCGCTGGACTGATGTGAAGCGCAAAACCAAGCTGAAAATCGCTGCCAACCTGAGAGCAGCAATGCAGACTGGATGTGGGAGTCCAGCGACACACCAGGAGCCGAATGAGATGGAGGAAATGGTGACCCGAGTCATCATTGGGGAGACGGTGGCAGGAGTTGGTGGACCGGACACTGCACAACATGACCGGAGCCAACAGCAACAGGGTGAGTGATGACCTGGGACTGGGGGGACGGGGGAGATGGGCACAATGGCACACATGCACAAGTAAGTAGAGCACATCTGCGGACAAACCATGCCCAAGAGTCACAACTCCGACCAAGAGCCCAATTTACCCAAGTCTGCAACATCTCAGCACTGCATAAGCACAGAATTGAAAAGCACACCGCCTGAAAGGGAGAAGGGCCAGCCAAATCAGAGCTGAAGGGGCAACACGCCCACAATGCAGCACACACTCATAAGAATCAGAACACCCCAACATTGACAACAATGTGGTACAAACTGCAACACTCTCACAACAGAACAGAGGACACAACTGCTGCCGCTTGTGTGTAGAAAATGGCCATTCGCATTTGGCATAGCAGGAAACTGTGAGATGACAATGGACAAGTACAACCTCACATCCCTGATGGCATAGAAATGTCAACTGCCCGCATCAAATAAACATCTCTTCACAAACAGTCACAATGTACATTGTCATGCAGTCCGTTAGTAAACTTGTACAATGTGTGAACATACATGTGAACACAGTGTCAATCTGCATCTCCCCTTCACATTGCAGAGGGAGAATCAACACCTCCTGCAGAGCAGACACAACAACTCGGCACTGATGATGAAGAGGACCTCCCCAACATCGACACCGACGACCTCCAGCAGCTCATGGACAGCTTCAGCACCCCACCTCCAGAAGCAGGGCAGCCCAGCTACATCGAGGAGACCCCACCCCCTGCACAGACCACACAGCAGGAAGCACCCACCACCACGGCTGGCTCCCAGGACCCCCACGACCAACACATGGCATCCCAACGCCGTGTGTTAGGGTGCCAGGAGCAGATGGCTGACCAGCTGCGGGTGGGGTTCGACCTCATGGCAGCCAAACTAGATGCCATACATGGGTGTCTAAGTCCCACCGGGGTCCACTTACAGTCCCTAACGGACACCCACTGTCCGCCCCATGCTCTCCAACAATCCATGGCCACATCGCTGGAGTCATGACTCGGAGACAAGAACAACTGTCTAGTCAGAGTGGCTCCAGCGATGTCAGCCGGGAGTTGGGGCACATGCAGAGGATCATGGAGAACATGGAGCGGATGCATGCGGAACGATTGGCTGCCACGGCTGCACACCAGCGAGATGTAGCTGGGATCTTCCATGCCCTGCAGATCCTCAACATGGCATTGCCGCCACACGGCCTGGTGCGGATGACAGCTGCTGCTACTACTCCATCCACATCTCCGCCCCCTGAAGTGTCCGTGCCACACAGTGCGACAGACCAAACACCACCACCCACATGTGAGGCACCTGACAAATCAGAGGACGAAGATGACGATAAATCTGGCTTGGTGGCAAGATTGAAGTGGTAGCATACATCACTGCCAAATGGCCTGTTTCAGCTTGTTTCTGCCCTCTGCATTATGCCCTGGAATAACAACTTCCACTGTCCCCCATTACACTCAGCGACACTCCCCTTGGACCTCGACATGGACTGCCATATTTGGATTGGTTACCAATGACACAGCAATCACTGCGGACTGAAATCTACCTCTCCCGATGAACCTGTCCATCCCTAAAGGACTCTGGCTGGCCCTCCACGGGGCGACAATGTAAAGTGGGGTTTGCATGGCCCTGTACTGGTCCAGCTAAAACACCCCACTGAATGCGAATAAAACATTCAAATTCACACTGATGTGTCATGGCCCTGATCAATTAAGCATGAAAGTATTGATGAATGTAGGGACAGTGATTCCACATAAATGGTACTCCCTGGGTAATGCTATCAATGCGCATGTATGGCCGTGACCCAGATAGGCAGTGAGACACACATCGTCATTCAAAACAACTCACATCACAGTTGAATACAAGTGAATGTGCGTAGACTTTATTAGCATGTGCGTGCCAGTACGGGCAAGAGAAGTGCCACAACATGCGGACCAATGCAGCAGTATGTCAGAATGAGGTACGTTGCCAAGCGCCGCTGTCCACTCCGCGGGAGTGCCTCACCTTTCACAGGTGTGTGTTACCCCACGTGGTTGTCCGCCCACGTATTCAGGGTCCAGGCGAATGCAGCCATGTCCACTGTTGTCGTGGGATATGTGACCAGAACCCCAAGATGCAACAAGGTGTCGGGAAATGTGCAATGGGTTCCAAACTGTTGTGGCTGCAGGTACGTAGTTACACGTCCATGAAAGCGATTGCAGCTTCGTAGGCAATCATTTCCAACATGAGGTCGTTGTCGACTCCATCGAACAGGACGGCAAGGCTATCCATTAGCAGGTCCGGACAGATGTGCTGCATCCACCCCCTGTCACCAATTAGCACTACAGCCCAATAGGGGAGCGGCTCAATGTGGTCACTGCACACGAGGAGTTCTGCAATTTCCCAGGTCCAGCTGCCAGCATGTATGCCAAGTATCCAGGCATCCCATAGACGGGTATCACGGTGACACTCCTGGTCGTGGGCCAACAGGGGGCGCACACACATGTCGAAATCCAGTTCGGCTACCGTCCTGTTGGATAGGCAGACACCCATGGACCACTCGAATATGCACGATCGACAATGCAACACAGGCTGAACGCAGGTGACGTTGGCAAGGCGGAAGCTCAGCCGGTAACTGACCCGCAGCACTACCAATGGCAGTGCCCCCAGTAAATGCAGCATACGTGCATGGTACAGTTCCACGTGACAGGGGTTGTGCATGTGTCCGGGATGTTCTGCCATTGCGTTAGTGGCCCTGGTTGAAGCGGCACTGTTCTGACCTGTGCCAGTTCTGTGGATGAAATGCCACAGCTCGGATCAATGAGTTGTTTAAGTGTGCAACGGTTGTATGCCTGGGATGGTGTGGGAGTAAGTGTGAAGGCCATTCCATGCAAGATAACTCTGAGCAAGGACTTCTGTGTGTGGGGTGTGTATATGTTGGTCTGTCGTCGGGCTGTGCATAGTGTGGGAGTCGTCCTCAACTGCTATCGTATCTGTCAGGGGGTGCCGGGCACATGCAATTCCGAGGTCGGATGTGCAGATGTGCTTCCACCTGACAGTTCAGACAAAGGGGCTTTCATCCCTAATGTCAGTTTGTCATCTGATTGCATTCAGGAATTGTGATGTGGCTTGTTGGGTGTGGGGTGGGATGTGTGCGACGTTGGGATTCATGTTTGACATGACTTGCATGTGGCAAATGAGCGGCATCACTGTGTGTTACGTTGCCTCACAGCTGCTCCTCCCTCCCCCGAGCCTATTCACTTGTGTACGCTGCGCGGTTGCATCACTTGCACTCCAACGGCACACCATTGTCATGCCTGTCTGCGCATGTCCACAGGCCTGACAACAACACTGTGATGTTGGCCGTTGAAGGTGGGCGGCCACGTGAGTGTAGGCCTATTCTAACGATAGTGCAGACACAGATATAGAGTTCATGCCTGGCTGAACTCGCGCTGCAATTAAGGCTAGGCATTTGGCTCATGCTGCGGCAATACAGATACACACAACACTTGGCATGTATGAGCCAAGACCCCGAGCAGTCTTGCACTCCTTCATTTCTCCGTTCGTGCGAGACCGCCCTCCGGGTGCATGCTACATTGCAACATTGTCAATTGCGGGCCGGGTGGCGCCGACACTACAACAGAGACACACGCATTGGTGACTTCCTTGTCCAGGCCAGAACTGAACCACGCCCTGAGCCCCGGGCTAATTCTACACACCCCTGCGCTGGACTGACGTACGCCGGCCCAGCCCACTCTGCTTACACTTACAGGGGGGGGAGAAAGCTACATGTCCAAGGTCTTACCCACTGCCTGAGGTGACATGCTTGCGTCCGCTGTCCACAGCATGATGTGATGTGGTCGGGCCAGGGGCTATCACGCATACATAATGACCACACGGACACACTTAGATGTATGGTGGAACTGGCTACAGGCACGTGCGCCCGGCCCTTTTTTATTACCAGGGTCACATGTCCAGTGACGCCTGTGCTGGATGGGTGTGGGGTGATTGTAAGCCAGCCCTCAGGGAGTGGTTGGTGCTGGCAACAGCTAGAACAGTGATCATCGGATCACACACACAGATTCAATCATAAAGGGTCCATGACTTGCAGTGCACTGAGGTAGGGGCACCAGAACTGGACTCACACACAAAAGATTACATCATAAAGGGTCCATGACTTGAGCTGCACTGAGTTCGTGGCACGGGAAGCGCTCGGCGGGTGCGCGGCCTGCGATGATGCATCGTCCGGGCGGGCCACCCTGGAAGCAATGTCTGTTGCCTACTGGACTCTGCCATAAATAAATAAAGACTCAATTTAAATTGTGAGCCCTGCAGACCTCAGTGTAGGCCGGAGGCAGCGGTCAGAAAGGGCCCACAGCCACGTGGCGATGACTTGTGGTGCACTGAGTTAGTGGCACCTGGAGCGCTCAGCGGGTGTGCAGCCAGCAATGATGGCGTGTCCTCGCAGGTCAGGATTGGATTTGATTTGAGCGCCCTGCTGACCGCAGTGTAGGCCGGAGGCAGCGGTCAGAAAGGGCCCACAGCCACGTGGCGATGACTTGTGGTGCACTGAGTTAGTGGCACCTGGAGCGCTCAGCGGGTGTGCAGCCAGCGATGATGGCGTGTCCTCGCAGGTCAGGATGTGGAAACTAGCAGAAATCGCTGTTAGCATGAGCTGAAGCCATTTTGGTTATGGCAGCCATTTTAGTTACCCATGTGCTGGCCATGTGCTTCTTGTCTCTTTACTGTTGCCTGCTTTTCTATTCTGCTTGAGTCATCAGTTACAGTTAACTCCTTCAGCACTGAGCCAGAGCAATGTTTGATCAGAACGGCCTGTAGCTGCTAGAATACACCTGTTTTAGAATAGAACTGTCAGGCTGTTTTAACTGATGTAAGCAGAAATGTCTCCCCTCCCACTTTCTTGAGCAAGCAATTTTTGTATACCCATGTTAGTCAATAACTATTCTTGTATGTGCCAGTACCTCGCCTTTGAGTCTCCATGCTGACTATGCAACAAATGTATATATAAGGCCCCTAGTTTCTGTACTCCTTGGACTACCTCCTACAGTGGCCTGAGGGTACTGTATTGACGTAGTCTCCCTCATGTGAGGTTAATAAATCTATTTTCTTTGATATTACAGCTTCCGTGCCAATCTCTAGTTTGTTAGTTTAAGGACTTAAGTACAAAGAAGGGCGAACCCCTGCACCAGTGGGCCTCTGAAAAGGCTTAGACCCACAAATTGGCGCCCGTCACGTGGGGCTCATCGGCGACTCGGATACCCGAAGGAGTGGTCTCGATGGAGGTTTGGAATCTCGCTAAGGATGTACACTGCATGAGGAGGCCCTTGTCTTTGCAGGCCGAAGTGCTTTTCCGATTTTCCCGGTTTGACCCTCCAGGTGGTGCTGGTCTCCGACTGAGATCCATTTTGGCGTTCGTCTTCCAGTGACCATTTGGTCGATTCAGAACTTGGCAGTTGGAGGCTGGAGAGTTTTGTTTGGTAAGGTCGTTGGATGCGACACTTCTTGATTTGTTTGGCCAAAAATTCTGGTTTGATTTGGGTATATATAAATTGCAATTTATATAGGCAGGCAATGGGGAGATTTTTCTCTAATTTTTGAATTCTTGAACGGTACAGTTTGCGTTAAGTACTACTTTGTTATAATATTATATATACTATAATATTTTTGGCATGTCTGTTTCAAGCACGCTCCGAAGGATGTGTTGCTTTCTTGGAGGTACCAATATGGATTTAGGACAAAATCAGCTGGCTCCCCCCGAGGGGACACCAAATAGGGATATGTACATTAAATATGGTATTTCTTCCATAATGTATAGTACACTGTGGAACAAATACACTAAAAAGGATCCTGATCTACGCACTTAGTAAAATTCATAAATGGTGATACGGAGCGCTTTTGAGTGTTCCTCCAGCTCCATTGGTAATTTGGTGTATTTTGGAAAAGGTCTGGGGTTAGAGGCTGTCAGTCTCTGAACTATTTTTGAGAGCTCTTTTTGTAAATATGATTTACAATTGGTATTTACAATTGGTTTGGATTGAGTACAGTCTGTGGGCTGCCTCTTGCTTTTGTCCTAAATGTTGATTTGTGGGTTGATTATGTATTTGAGTGTCTATGTGGTTTGTGGACTGACACCGGTGGTGATGTGTGTGAAGTACTTGTTTGAGTGAGTAGCGACTGTGTTTTTTGTGTAAGAATGGCTTGCCTTAGCAAGCAGTGTTGTGTGTTCTGAGTGTGTGGCCCCCTTCTTGAAAATGTCTGGAATGAGCTCAATTTGGTTTGTTGTCGTCATTGTGTTCTGCAGATGTCATTGGAAGAATTACACTTTAAAATTCAAAGAATAAATTGTATAACATATGCTAAATTACTGCACGCTACTATTTAAAAAAAAGCAGTAACAAAGTATAGATGTCTGAACCTTCAATTATTATATCGCCCCAGTGGTAAAACACAAAATTAGAATTAACACTATATAGGGAAAAAATAGGCCTCATAGAAAGGATAAAAAAAAACGAATTTGTGTGCTTTACACAACTAGGACTCAATACAATATGTTACAGCATTATTCTTAGATACATTATATTAAATATTAAAAGGCATTCACATTATCCGAGTAATTAGTTGCTGCTAAAATAAAAGCGCCTCTTTTACCACATTGCAAAACGATAGATTTTGACTGGCTTGGAATGCCTGGGTTTTAAATAGACTGAACTGTGCTCAATTCCCGGCGCCAGAAAGAGACCTTTTAGCAGCTGTTCAAAGCTGTCTGTCCGAAGGAAGCTGTCTGTCAGAGCAGACGGAGGTAATCCATGGTTTACAAACTTTGTGAGGACATTAGAATACAGCAAGGGGTTTTTTTCTCCTGAAAAAGCATGGAAGTTAACGCCTGTTGGTCGTAAAACACAGCTGAGTAAATAAAACATGGCTATGCCCGGGCACAAGCTACAGATCAAGCTGTGGGGACTAGGTTTTAAGTTAGTATAATATGGTATGAAGGCACATGTATTAAAGACTACTGATTTTGAAAGTTAGAAATACAGTTTCATTATTTTGGATGAAACAGAAAGGATACAAGTAAGGATTTTCTTTCTTGTTGCTTTTCTAATAACCACATCTGTGGATCTGATAGTAAATAATTACTGCCCTATTTCTATCTCCAACTGGTTAAAATATGTTGTTGCACCAAATTAAAAGGGTAAATATTAGTCTATCAAACAACGCCAATATTACTGTCTCTTAGTGACAAACTTAAAATGTAGCATGGCCTAATGGCTGCAGTGTCAAATACAAAAGTCATGCATAGAGCAGCTGTACAAACATGTGAATTACATTGCGCGCCTTAACCCCTTCCATGCTCATGACGAGCTCAGCTCGTCATGCTGCGCAGTGCTCGTGTGCGCATGACGAGCTGAGCTCGTCATGAACCCGTCCGCTTAATGAAACGCCTCGCACAGGGCGAAAATCGGCCGCGCATGGAAGGGGTTAATGCACAATAGTCCTGAGCGAATTATGGCATTCTGAAAACTGAAATTTTGAGCCAATTTTTTAGGTGCTACAACGCACAATGCACAAGAAGTACATAAATAATTAAGAATACAAGTTGCATCCTACCTTTAAATTCTCAGCACACAGGCACGGAGCAGGAATGTCCTTCAGCCGTGCTTCTCAAGAGTTACTTTGAATTGAAAAGGCCACGTAGGGATAGCGTTGCACAGACAGGGGACAACAGGTTTAAGGGTCAGAGGCCAAGTTCTGTATTTAGAATTGACCAGCACTACTGAACGCAAAATGTCCACGCAGGGAGCCACTGTGACAGTGTGTGGTTTCTACATTACACTATGAAAGCTTGTAATGTTGAAGAGTAGTTTAATAAACTGATTTATTTGTATTAATTACATTTCCTGATTATAACATTGTAGGGTAAAACACTACAGGTGATGTCAATTTTGCTCTAATGATGTCTGAGGCTATAATGTGCCTAGGAAAATCAGGGTAAAATTAATTCTCAATTCATATTAATAATATTTAGGATATTGTCATTAGTAATCTAACCACATTTAAGAAATGGAAGAATTTACTTAGTTGTTTCAATGAACTTATGGCCTTGATTGAGCCTTCCTGGATCAAGATTGGACACCACAGATTTGTTTTAGGTAACATTATCTAAAGGAACTATTGCATATTCTGTTAGAGCACATGGGGATATCACTGTTTTCTCAAGAAATAATACAAGTATAGGAGATATGCAGGTGGGGTTTATCCTATTGAATAACATTATCAAGGGGTAGCAGCGTCTGTAGGCCATGTGCAGAGAATAGCTCTGCCATGCATATAGAAATAATGGTTTTAGTTTCAAAATTACTGTGCAAGGGCTAAAATAAGGAGGCAATGAAATTCAGTTTGCTTTCATGCGCCCTCATGTTAAACTAGTACAATTGCTAAAGTAATTGGTAGTTGGTTATTAATGTTTTCTAGTTAGCTCAATGTGCTATTTACCTCCTACAAGTCTGTTTGTGCCCAGCTGCCAAAAAGGGGGGTAAATATTGTCGACAGGAGGGCACCTGTTTAGGTTACCTACTGTCGAATGGGGGAAAGGAGGCTAGCTCCTGGGCAAATTGAGGGTAAGCAAATTTATGTTCTCTCTCTCTCTTTTTTTTCTCACTCTCTCTCAAGCCTTTTTAAGTTGTCTAGGAGCGGCCATGAGATAATTGGTTGGGCTCGCTTTAATTGAGCTGACAGCCCTTAATAGAGCTGGTGAATAGGTTTTTTTTTTCTTTAAAAATGATGTTACATAGTCCAGATCGTGAAAAGTAGAACGCACAGGGTTCACAATCTTAGGAAAGACGCCCGTGTGATCCTTAGCAAACATTTTGAAGGAAAATATTGCTTTATAGGAGTTTGTTTGCCACAACAAGTTCTGCTGGAGAAATTCAGGTACCCACTATGTTGAGGTTTTGTTAGTTATTTATGGAGCAAGGATCCCTGTTAAATTAGCAGTTTTTAGATTTTCCCACCGCGCGTTGAGGTTCTTCAGATGAATAATATAGGAATACACAAATGTAAGAATTCAGAGTATGTCCGTATTGTTTTTCTTTTTCCCTCAGAATTTAGTAAATAAACACAGACTTCCTTGGCTGCTTGGGATTGGGAGAAACAAATCAAATCGTGTAACGTTTTACTCTTGTCAGTTCACCAAAAGTTCCTTTTATACTCGCTAATAGGTCCAGGGTGTTTTTTACTCTCAGATAGATGAAGTGGTTCTTGGGTGCCCTGCTAATGTATGGGGCGCCCAGAGACTAAAGAAGTTTTCTGAAATAGAGTATCCTCTCTGTTGATAGATTATTTGTATGCCTTGTCTAAAGATCTTTTGTTCTGAACACCAATAGATATCTGCTGCCCCTCAACCATTGTCAGAGGGGCCCGGACATCAGATCCAGCCTGGGGAGTCAGCGCCGATCCAGCTTGGAGCCGAGATAAAGGGAACCAGCACAGGCATTGCTGGCAACTAGGACCGCAGTGAAGGTAGAAGGCCGGAAGCACTGGGCCCATGAAAGCGAAGTGAAGTGTGTACCCCTGCCACTGTCTTGGACAAAAGACGGGGTCACAAATCAGGACAGAAAATTCTTTGCGTTGGTCCAGTTTTTGATGCCCAGCTGAGAGAGTCACAGACCGACAAGGACGGCAAAGAGGCTTTGCTTGAGGTGACCCCCTTTGAAACAAGGGTTGCTTCAGATACTACAGCATTAGGCCTCTGAGTCCTGGTCCTCAAGTGAATGCAAGTCTGCACCTCTGTTTGTTGATCGAGAGGTGCCTGGGCATACTAGGTACAATCTGTGGCCCCAACGAAAGAGCAGTGCGCCAGCGGAGCAACACAGGAGTTAGGGAAGGACTTGAGTTCAGGGTACAGGTGCTGTACCTCTGGTGCCTGTTAGATTAAAGTGAAGAAAACTGGTGCACTGCCTAAGACACTGGACAGGATCATTGAGGGTGTTTGCCCTGGAAGGTGATTGCCCTATCCTGAAAGAAGAAACTTTTCCCTTAAAACTGGGCCGTGATTGTTTTCTTGAGTTGCAAGTTGTGCAGCTCCACCGTGGGAGAAGTGAACACTTGAATAACAATAAGAGCCTGCCTGTGAGGCTCAGACGGACACAGGGAGAAGACTCCCCTCTGGCTGATTGTACAGCGGCTTCTATTCTTCAAGTACTTTTTAGCAATGTACCCCTTTGGTCATCCCATTTTTGAGGAGAAGCAGCCCTTTGCGGCTCCTCGTCCTAATTCCCATGGCCCTGTTTGGTCCTCCTGGTCCCCTGAAGCGAAAATTGTTTTTGTGATAATCTGTGTATTCTCTTTAATACTAGTATTTGGAGTGCTGTTTATTCTGCAAGAGAAACGTTTTGTACACACTTTGATAAATACTACTCTACCCTCCTCCTGAACATATCATTGGTACCCTAGCCCTCATAAAGAAGAACACTGGAAGGTGTATTAAAAATGTTTTTATGTACACATTACATCCAAAATGTGCTGTTGGCTATTTCCAATCTGCCTAAAACAACCCCTGAAATTCATCCCGATATAGGAACTTAGACTTTAATTGGCTGGTTAGGTTAGGGACATTGTTTGTTACTTGGGGCTGGAAACTGTTGACAATTCTACGTATATTCTTTGCGATCCTACTGTCATGCTGTCTATGCATACAATGTGGCCCGATGCTTTGTTCCCTTTGTGTCTCTACTTGTATACTTACCAAGCGCAACGTTAAGAATGTGAACGCCCAATATGTATTAGACCAAGAAGTTAGCAATATGATGAGAATAAATGTGTAAGATATTTTTTATATTCCTTCTAGATCATAGAGATGTCTTCAGCTAATGCTAAAAGGGTCATCTGTGGAAACTAGCAGAAATCGTTGTTAGCATGAGCTGAAGCCATTTTGGTTATGGCAGCCATTTTAGTTAGCCATGTGCTGGCCATGTGCTCCTTGTCTCTTTACTGTTGCCTGCTTTTCTATTCTGCTTGAGTCATCAGTTACAGTTAACTCCTTCAGCACTGAGCCAGAGCAATGTATGATCAGAAAGGCCTGTAGCTGCTAGAATACACCTGTTTTAGAATAGAACTGTCAGGCTGTTTTAACTGATGTAAGCAGAAATGTCTCCCCTCCCACTTTGTTGAGCAAGCAATTTTTGTATACCCATGTTAGTCAATAACTATTCTTGTATGTGCCAGTACCTCCCCTTTGAGTCTCCATGCTGACTATGCAACAGATGTATATATAAGGCCCCTAGTTTCTGTACTCCTTGGACTACCTCCTACAGTGGCCTGAGGGTACTGTATTGATGTAGTCTCCCTCATGTGAGGTTAATAAATCTATTTTCTTTGATATTACAGCTTCCGTGCCAATCTCTATTTTGTTAGTCTAAGGACTTAAGTACAAAGAAGGGCGAACCCCTGCGCCAGTGGGCCTCTGAAAAGGCTTACTCCCACAAGGATTGGATTTGATTTGAGCGCCCTGCTGACCGCAGTGTAGGCCGGAGGCAGCGGTCAGAAAGGGCCCACAGCCACGTGGCGATGACTTGTGGTGCACTGAGTTAGTGGCACCTGGAGCGCTCAGCGGGTGTGCAGCCAGCGATGATGGCGTGTCCTCGCAGGTCAGGATTGGATTTGATTTGAGCGCCCTGCTGACCGCAGTGTAGGCCGGAGGCAGCGGTCAGAAAGGGCCCACAGCCACGTGGTGATGACTTGTGGTGCACTGAGTTAGTGGCACCTGGAGCGCTCAGCGGGTGTGCAGCCAGTGATGATGGCGTGTCCTCGCAGGTCAGGATTGGATTTGATTTGAGCGCCCTGCTGACCGCAGTGTAGGCCGGATGCAGCCGTCAGAAAGGGCCCACAGCCACGTGGTGATGACTTGTGGTGCACTGAGTTAGTGGCACCTGGAGCGCTCGGCGGTTGCGCGGCCTGCGATGATGCGTCGTTTGACTTGGGGGACCTGCTGAGCGCAGTGTAGGCCGGAGGCAGTGGTCAGCAAGGGCCCACAGCCACGTGGCGATGACTTGAGCTGCACAGAGTTAGTGGCACCTGGAGCGCTTGGCGGGTGCGCGGCCTGCGATGATGCGTAGTCCGGGCGGGCCGTCCTGGAAGCAATGTCTGTTGCCTACTGGACTCTGCCATAAATAAATCAAGACTCAATTTCATTTGTGGGCCCTGTTGACTGCAGTGTAGGCAGAAGGCAGTAGTCAGTGCACACATTACTCCGCGGTGCTGTGCCGCTGGGTGCTCTGGGTGCCTGTGTCGCGGAAGGCAGCGATCGGCTGAGGAGGCTGGCGGTCACGGCAGCAGACTCGTGGCAAGGTGAGGTGCGCCACCCTGGCAGACACGTTGGCCATCCCGGAAGTGGACCACGCCCAGAGCCCCGGTCTATTTATTCACATTCCTACGCTGGTGTGGCGTACACCGGACCAGCCCACTCCGCTTCCGTGTACAGGGGGGGATGACACAGCTACATGAGCGCGGTCTTCCCCACTGCCTGAGGTAATATGGTTGCGTCCACTGTCCACAACACTGCAGACACCAGCAGTATGTGTCCACAGGGACATGTCTGTGCTCTACATACTGGAGTCTGTCCGGCACATCACCGCCACACTTGGCATTGTGTACATTCTTATTCATGGGTGACTTGCCTCCTTCACACATACTTGGTTGCCACCTCTCCCCACATTCTGCAATTGTGTGGCTGAGGGGCCATGCCGCTTTCGGAAGGTCAGCTGTCTTGTTCTGCGCTGCCTCGGTGGTAGTCCGGGAGAGGGGTGGGGGGGGGGCCTAGGGGTGGTGGGTGTTGTGGTCCTCTTGGGTCTCCGAGCTGCATGATCATTAGATACATGACATGTGTTGGTCTTCAGATGTGGCTCTGGCCTGGGCTCCCTCTGTACTGCAGGTTTTCGTCCTACTTAAGACCAGTAATGAGCAGGTGTTAAGTCCCTGCTGCTAACGCGCCTTATCGCCTGTTTTTGTCCGGTATCGCAGATCTGGCTGGTCGTTGAGAATATTGCGAAGTGGTGTTATCATGTGTTTTTGCACGGGAACGCCTACTCTGCATGTCATTAGCGTTGTTTGTCGCTCTCATCCGTGGCGATGTGTTTTGCGGCAGCTATCGCAGGAAAACTGGCGATGTCGACAGTTTGCACCAGCTTGTGAATAGGGCGATAAGTCTATTGCTACTTTTGTGGCGCTAAACTGCCGATAAATCGGCGATGGCTCCTTGAGAATATGCCCCAGTGTGTTTTACACTGTTTGCGATTCCCAGTGGGTCACAATTGACCTACCTCATTAATATTCATGAGTTAGGTCACAATTTGCGAGCCATTGGAAATCGCTAAAAACAAAGGGGTGGTGGCCTTTTGGGGACAGCAGACCACCATGTCTGTGTTTGCTTTCAAATAAAGTAAAAATGTTTAATTGCAGCCCGTTTTCCTTAAAGGAAAATGGGATGCATTTCAAAAAGAACAATGAGCAATGAAAAAATGTTTTCGCGTACTTCGACAAAAGGGAAGGGGTCCCTTAGGGACCCCTTCCTGTTTAGTCCTCTTCCCGTTTCCAAATGAGTTACCACCAAAATTGAATTTGGTGGTAAAAAGTTAATGTTTTGCGACCGCATTTCGATTGCAAAACATTCATATATACCACTGTGAGTCGCTATTAGGAAGGGACACCCTTAACTCGCCCCTTCCTAAAGCTGAATCGCTAACCTGTTTTGCGATTCGGATAACGGTTACCGAATCGCAAAATAGGGTTGGTACATGGAAAAAGACTTTTTACTAGTCACAAACACCCGATTCTGTGAATCTGGACATTTGCGACCAAGAAAAAGTAACATACCCTGAGAACAGAAATTTTTGACACACGAAAAGATCAATCAACGTTTTTTAGGTCCTTTGTATATGCAAATGAAACATTTGGTCTTAGCCTGAACCCCGCTTCTCCTATGCCTAAGTCTGTATTGAAACAGCTATTAAAGAAGTCCATACCCTCTATCAGTTTGGTGAGAGATGTTGCCTCAAGTCAGTCCAGGTCCAGTAATGAGGCGGTCAGTGGGAGTGCCTTGGGGAATAAACCACAGCCTTATTTATCTTGGAATATCCCTCACGGGACTAGAAGGCTGATACTCCTACTGAGACTTAATTTGCTGCCTCTAAGAGAAGTCACTGGTATCTGGGATAAAATACCAAGAGAGAAAAGAATCTGCGAAATGTGCCAGTTACAAATCCAAGATCTAAATCATGTTTTATTTGTATGTACAAAGTTGCAAATTGCTAGGCGTGTGTTCTTAAAGCCATTTTTTATCAAATTTAATATTCACTCTGCCCAGGAGGCTCGATCCCTGGTTCTGTCTCCCCGAATGAAATGGTTTGTCATAAGATATATCAATTTTTTAAAACATTTCTGTCTATCTATTAGGACATTTTTAATAGTAATTTTTTTCCTATGTTATAATATGTGAGTTGGTTGGATATTTGATTGTCTTATGTATTTATTGCACTATTTGCACATTATACAGTACGCTTGATATAAGAATTCCCCTTAGGTGGAAGCAATGTATAAAGGAAGAATTTTGTATTGTATGTAAAGTTTGTCTTTTTTAATCTGTTGATGTGTTTTTGTGGACCTCCGTTGGAGTTCCAAAACAAAATAAATAAAAATTGATAGATTGATTGCCTCTGTTCCCTGTGGCAGGTCCTCTAAAGCATACTGGGATATCGCTAAGCATTCTGGGATATTGCGTGATGACGTCATGCATGGCGGCCATTTTGAATTGGTTTCAGCGTATTTCAAAGTCTGCAGTTTCCATATTTTACATTATTTGGTTTGCACTGGCCATTTTGAATTGGTTTCCTTCCAATTGTTGTTTCCTTCCAGGAGACATTGCAATTGAAGCAGGACAACCACACTGGGTAGGTTTTGCAACGCAACTACACACACAAGTATGTCCTTAAGCTAATAATGTCATTACTACAGTATAGGGGATTTCTATCATTTGTTTTGTTAAACCCCAACACTATATTTTACAATGTGTTTTTAATGGCTTATAATTGTAGTCAAATCTTACTTTAACAATTATATTTTTAAACTATTATATTCTCATAAACTTTATTTTTTCCCCTGTGTTGTTCTCCCATATGCCACCTGCCACAACAAAGACTTCCGCTCCTAGCAGTGCATCAAAACACAGACAGGCAGCACAGACCACATGGATGTGAAGTCTGGTAAGTGATTTATCTGTTCTTTTGGCTTTCAGTCTTTGTAATTGCTTACTTGTCTGTAATCCAATGTAATGATTTAAAGGGGAATTAATTTCAAACAGTTATACCACTGCTGGAGTGCTAATGTGAGGTTCATCATTAACTGTCTTCATGTATCTATTGCCTGAGATAGTTTCTTACAAGCGATACAAAAGGGCTTGATGACCTGACTTCTGGGGGGAATGGAAAGGCAACTAATACAATACATTGTTTCAGTGATTCTTTCACTTTTGATTCTTTCAAAGTCATGACATTGCGATCATTGATACTGACAGAGTTTCTAGACAATTTCAAGGTAAGGAATGGTGTGTAAGGAATGGTGGGTACTGACCAGACCCTTATTTGACAACACATCTAGAGTCAGTGTGGTCTTGTGTATGGTCTAATGCAGCTGTATTTTGGGCCGCCTGTACCTGGTTATTTATTGGATTGATGTGTTGGTTGTGAGTTGTGGATATCTCACACTGAAGTACATTCTTCGTGTCTTTATCTTTGTGATATATGATACATGGTACGGTTCCTTGCAGGCACTTATGATTGATACATAAGCATTAACCTAAATTTTAGACTCCACTGGGAGCTAATGCAAGTGCTTTGGCCGAAGAGGTGGAGCAAGATCTCTTTATCACACCTCACCTATTTATTTCGTCGGCCCCTAGCAGTTTACTCCCTCTAACTAATCTGGCTTTATTTTGAAATGTTCTATTTTCTCATGTTCTTAAGTGGATTGGTCGTGATTCCTTCATTAAAATCCTTTCTTGGTATAGAAAAGAGCATGCATCAATGAAGTGCCATTTCTTGTTATTTTCTGAAGTCTTTAGAAATTTTAAGCATGTCTAGAAAGACTTTGTTTTAGCTGTACCTGTGGTTCTTAAGTTAGGTGTTTTAATTGTAGAATTAATGTTAGCTTTAATATGTATTCAATGCTTTAATAAATACCTCCTAAGTGTGATCCCACAGAGATCAAAGTCAGTACGTGAGTGGCTCAGCAGGGACCCCAGGATATACCAAGCAACTCACTTAGGGTTATCACCCATGTCTCAGTGCGGTAGGGCCGCCTTCCATGGTATAAACGTTTGGTGGGCTGGGTGATCTAGCAGCTGCCTGAAAATTCAACCTTTGGTGGCTGGGGCTAGGGGTCTGCAATCTTATGAAGACTAAGGCCTTTATGCTTGGGAAAGATCTTATTGCACTGAACAGAGGTGTCTCGTACCAGGCATGGGGAGGGCAAACCAGGCATGGAGGAGGGCAACTAGTAATCCAGACCCAAGAGTAATCCTGTATTTATGATGTTGCTGATGCAAACTATAATGTGGTCATCCTAAACATGTTATGCTGATTTTGCATTATAATGCAAAATCCTATGAGCTTGAAGTTTATTTAGTGAACTATGGTGTTGTTTTCTGTTTCCATGGTGATTTTGCAAACTGTGCCATAGACCAATATGTGTTATAGATTTTACACATGTTCCCTTGTTGTGCCATTGATCAAGCACACTATCTGGCACTTCGCTTCCTTGGGATCACTCAGAAAACAGGAAACAGTGGCCAATTTGTTCCTGGGGTAACTCAGAGACCTGTATTTTGATCCCTGCTTTTGCTCCTAACCAAACTGTATGAGTCAGGGCATAGCAGTTTCCCCTTTTTAGGTTTTGCCTGCACAGTGCTTGCACTGTGCTTGTTTGGTTTGTCATCCACCCTTTACCTAATCTCCCCATTGCTGCACACATTTCAAACGTGCTTGGTCGCTGCATGTTTTTTCCTTTGTACCTCCACCCTTTACCTAATCTCCCTGCATTATATTACCACCAGTTACAGCACAATATATTGGCTTTCTGAATAAATAAGTTATAACACTTTTACGGAGTTTCAGTAACTTATATTGCACAACTGCTCACCATGCTAAAACTTGTAGCAACAAAAAATATATATTATTAATTAGGTGAGACCGATTGAATTTACTAATGCTTGTTTTGGTTGATGGCCTCAGCAGCCTTGGACAGTCTGAGGGAAGGGCACTCCATTTGGTGATGGGCCATAATATGTTGTTTGGCTCAGCTACCTTTTGATGAGCTCTTATGGTATCATGCAAGAACTTGCAATCATCCTGTGTAGCCATGTCAGTGTCTTTTACTGCAGCCAGTTTACGCCGTAAACTGCTCTTCATATGGAATTTCAGGTACTAGCCAGGGCCGGACTGGTAACCCAAAGCAGCCCTGGTGCATGATGAGTGCAGCGAGTGAGCCTGACCACTACAAAGAGGATTTGGAGAGGGAGGGTTCTCCCACCAAGAGAATTTGGTCAGAAATGGAGCATTCTGAAAAACATGTTTCATTATGTATTCAATTGTATTAGTTTTTAAAGCATATTAAATGATGATAAGGTCATCATTTACTATGCTATAAAAGCTAATAAAATGTATTAGCACCAGGATTCAACAATCTTAGTTGGGGCTCTTCAATGATTGCTTCACTATCACCCTCCAACAGTGCCCCTCATCTCTCTCTAGCCCTTCTCTCTCACATGTATTTCATTTGTTTTATAGTGCCTCTCATACCAGTGTAGGGTGTCGGAGCACTTTACATTACACACAAATACAGAGACAATGAATTATAAGTGTGTAAATCAGTGTATAGAAAATGTTACATAAGACAAAGGAGAATACAAGTTGCGGGACTCATGTCATCCATACTGGTAGGAATCTTTTAAGAGTGCTTGGTCTGGAGAAGCAAAAACTCAGATAACACAGTGGCTAGGGTTGGCTTTATTATTAGGAATGTATTTCTACCCAAACAGACCCTTTTTAGCAACACTAGGATAATGAAAGATTTTGATAAAACATAACTTTCTAACCTGTACCATGTAGGTTGCATGCAGCTCTTCGATCACACTTCATAGCTCACTGTGCTAGATTATGATTGCAACTTATGAACTGCACACTAACAAAAGGGTATTTGTTACAAAAGCAGTAACCCACTAAGCTATACACAGTCTGTGATCTGCATGATACACATCCTTTGCAGCAGGCATATTAACCCGATGCTCTACCTTATATGAGTCAAAACTGCCAACAGACCAAACTCCGATCTCTCTCCAATAGGTACATTGATCACCAGAGTTATCTTGACCCTTTTATTGTTGCATGAAAACTACTGGATATTCAAGGAACTCTCTAGCGGGTGCTTTCATAACTGCTGCACTGCTATAAAAATGGCACCCAGTAACAGAACGGCCCCCCCCCCCCCCCCCACCAGTCCAACCTGCCAGGGAAACACCGAAGCCCAGTCAGGCATTGGTGTCAGCATGTGAGCTATACTGGTATAGTTTTAAATTGCTGAGATACGCTGCTGCACTCAAGCCTCACACTGTTTGCTTAATGTACAGGTTTCTGTTTTTCTGGGCGACGAAAGGTAGACAATGTGAATAGGGCACAATGTTTTCTATCTTATGTAACTGAAAGGTGTTTCATGAGGGGTTCATCGTAAACCACATTGAATTAGCAGGCACGTCTGTTCTCTAACTCGTTTTTTTACACTGCTTTCCTAACCCTTGCACCAGGCAGGATGTAGCTTTGTAGTGTTTTACTTCACAGGTTGTTGAATTTCAATCATCTAGTTACTATTTACTGTACAATGTAACGTGTTTTCCTCTTTGCCCTGCAACTCGAAGTCCTAATTTAAAACTAATGCTCCCTGTTTTCAGTTTTTAGTGATTTTTGCAGATAAATACAGAGAGAAAACCATTTATTTTCCTGTCTGTATTTATTTTTAAATGTGGATAGAAACGGAAATTGGGTTGCTTTTGAGTGATTCTAAATGATGTCAGTCATGACTGCCAGGCCAATAGCTGTGCGGATCGACAGGCAAGGGGATAAAATAATAAAGGAATTTTAATAAAGAGCCATAAACAGCAGTGGATTTGCACAACCTTGATACAGAAATTTGCATGTTTTCTTATATGTGCTTATTTTATCATCTGAGTGTGTTTATGTCATTGAAACCTGTCAGGCGTTCAGGCACATTAACTGGTTAAATAAATGAAGAAATATACACATTTCAGCTTTATTTTTTTACAAAACCTAAAATAAATATGGATAAATACTGAAACAATTAGCAAAAAATAAATATGAATGAATACAGGTGAAAATAAAAAAAAAATACCATAAAACCGGGAGCCCTATTTATAACTGGCAAAGTGAACCCCGACCTTGGCCTGTACCTGATTGTAAATGTCCACGCAGAAAGAGGTCTGAGGATTCTGCATTTGGCTGTGATCAAGTAAGACAAAAGACTGGGCCTCACCTATGGGGTCCCTTCACCTTCACAAACAGACTCAGCAGTCCCTCCCCAACCCCTACCATCGACCAAAAGACAATGCTTCAGGGAGTTCAATCAGCAGCCTCTTGCTAACAAAGGGACCCCAGGCACCATCCTCCTCACCTCAGCCACATCAATGCAGGAAATGCACTTTCTCTGTCTGGGAGGCTGTGCTCACCCTCCATCCTATGCCATGCCACAACCAGGGGCACCCAAAGGGATTCCACTTTGCTTTTATAATTAATACTGTGAGCCAACCTTGAGGATGCACATCACAAGATGTCTACTCCAGAATCTGCAGAACCTCCTTCTCAATGTTAGCATGTTTTACTCATATATTTTACATTGCTATGATCATGATGTTACTGCTTCCTTCAAGCACAGACTAAAAGTCTTTATATTTTCCAGTACACAAGTCCAGCTCGATCCCCTTTGCTGAAACTGTGGTCTAGTGGTAGTCTCCCAGGATACAAATATTGCATCCTCAAATTGCATGCTATCTCAAAAAGCATCCTCTATAATTCTAAATCCGGCATGAAAAACCGACATTTAATTAAAACGACTGATTGTCGCCGCTCCTTTTTTCTTTCAAACTCCCTCTCCTTCCCCTCCATACTCTGCATAACTCCTTTCCCAGAGTGTAACCTTCTCAAAATCACAAGCATGTTTGCTTAGTCTTTATGATTGTATTTCTCCAAACTGCCCACACCTCATATCAAAAATCACAATCCCTCCTTCGTTAAAGTCATACTCCTGCAGTCTAGCAATACCTAATCTGCTCAAGCTCATCTATTAACCCCACCAACCATTTACATGAACTTGCATACTTCCCCACACACCTAACTCCTATTAGTTTAACCTATCACAAAGAAACTGGAATGAATGCATAGAATGGTTTGCTGAGTGCACAAGATTAATCCCAATAAGTGGAGGCAAGGCTTGGAAGCCTCAGATGGCAGAGGTGTAGCTCTGAAGCTCTGAGCTCCATTGTGTGCATAGATTCGCAATCCGGTGGCTCGCGAAGGCATCCTGCACCCTGCCTTGCAGCGGCTCTTCTCGTGACTACCGGGATTGAGCAGCATGGACGGGGGACCCTGTGACACCCTTCTTAGTGGCAACAGAGCCCAGAGCCCAGCTGTGAGGCCGGGAATGACTCACCCACCAGCATGACGAGAAGGAGGAGGAGAGGTCCATGATCTGAGGCCTTCCCCCACCCCACTGCTAATGGCACAGGAGCCAGAGACTAGCGAGTCGGCCCAAGGTTTGAGCCTGGACTGAGGAGCATGGGTTCACCCGCAGAAGAGAGGCGCCCATGAGGAGTGGCTGTGCGGAGAGACGTGAACCGGCCTGCTTGAGGGGTTTCTGGAGCGGCCCGACTGCAGGAGTCACAGAGGCTACGGGTGCAGCCGCCTTGGGTCCTTCTGCTGCAAGGATTGCTGAGGGCCTATGCTGCGGGCCTGCGGGCTTTGGTGGAGGCCCAGAGATTCTTGTGAGCGGAGCGGGGCCTGGAGCCCAGGGCTGTTGGACAGCCAGGGCACCGCGGAGGAAGACCACATAAGGACACCCCTCTCTGCAGGTGTGTGACAACATGGGTTGTGTGCGGTAAACTGCCGGCAGAGGCTTGTGGACAGGTGGGGCCCAGAACTGTCAATGTGACTTTTGCCCTCGCCCCCCATATAGTGGAGTTCCCCTTGCTTATAGGCGATTTGCAGTGGGGTGCGTCCACCCTGCCCTGTGTTAACTGGAGCTTTGGGACAGATCGGGGTATATACATCCTACAGGGACGATGTGGCCTGTATTCCTTGGGGACCGAAGAGACATTTATGTCCACCAGGTGAATCACAAGGGGTAAGGACAAGTCCCAGCTTCCGCCGTCTCAGAGGAGGATAGACCGGTATGCGAAGCCCACCAAGGCTCTCAAGGCAGGGGTTGACATTGCCCATGGGGACCCCGCTGAGTGCACGGGGAAAGCCTCTACACCTGCCCTCATCCGACAAGTGCCTAAGAACTTTAAACTGGCAGTGGAGGACAAGATTGGGGGATTGATGGTCGAGGTCTTGCTGCTGTGCCAGGATCTACGGAAGCTTGCGGATAGCACAATAGAGGTCGAAACCCAGGTCTCCATGGTGAAAGATGAAGTATACTCACTATGCAAGGAGGTTAGGCAGCTGCAGCACTTGACAGTCAGACTGGAGAGGAGAGTGGTAAATGCAGAGGGCCGCTCCAGGAGGAACAACCTGTAGTTGGTGGGTGTTCCGGAGGGAATCAACGGAGCTGAGCCTGAACAATTTTTTACTACCTGGTTGAGATCCTGGCCTCCAGCAGGGGTTGTTTTGACTTGTTTTATTTTGAAGAGGGCCCACAGATCCTTAGTTCACCCGCCCTATGCCCTAGGGGCCCTTCACGCTCTATTATCATGTAAATTCTGAATTATGCCAACAGGGACTTTATCCTTCATTTGGCTAGACAACAAAAGGAACAGCGAAAGTGCTGCTGTTCACTGATTACACACTCAAAGTCCAGCAGCAGCGTAGGTCTTTTGCGGGGGTCAAACAAGATTAGTCCCAATAACCAATAACACTGGAGTAACAGCTAACCTTGGGTTCTGGAGCAGTGTGCTGCAGGGCGTAAACTGCTTCACCAGGGGGTAGTAAGTGTTATACAAATGCAATTACAATTAATATTACAATATGTAAGGCACTTGTTGGATAACATATATTGTCTGATAAAATTGTCCTTCGACTTGACATTGTAAGCGGAGCACTAAAAGATTTCTAAATATTTACTTGAAGCAGAGGAATCTTTGTGTTTCTCAAAATGAGTCTTTAAACCATCAAAATATCATATTCTTGTATGATTTAGAATGGCTTATTCCCCTATGAATGTCTCTCTCTTCTGTCAGCTTCTGTCATAAACAGTCCCTTGTGTCCCTTGTGAACATAAACACAGACTACATCAGGGGAAATCCTGGTAACAGGAATTATGCCCTCTATCATCCCTCAGTCAGGTAAGTATGAGAACATCTGATCTTAACTTCTGCAGCTCATCATTAGTCATTTCACCACCTTGTAGGAGAGTAGGATCTGCTTCACATGGGTACCCCCACTTTTTGCTGATGCTTCACTGTTTTTCGACATTAGTCTGGCTGGGGCCCTGCTAATCAGAACCCCAGCCTAGCTGCTTCCTCTCTAAAATGGTTTCCATGTGCCTTAGGCACATCACTGATTGGGATCTGGAGTGCCCTTATAAGTCCCTAGTATATGGTATACTATGTACCAAGGGCATAGGTACCTCAGAGACCTGCCAGGGGCTGCAGCATGTATTATGCCACCCCTGGAAGGCCATCCAAACTGACACCACAGGTCTGCTACTGCAGCCTGGGTAAGGTGGTGCATGCACCCCTTACTGTGATGTAGGTTACCTATATCACGAAATACATACACACATAGAAACCTATAAGTCACTCCTACGGCAGGCCTTATCAATCCTAAAGGCAGAGTGCATGCTTCCTATGTGAGAGGGTGCCCCTGCATGAGCAGGGCCCCTCTGCAGCGTTCGGAGACCATCTCTGATGCTGTTTGTAGTGCAGCCTGACCATATACTCTTAAGCGCATTATATCCTCGCGGTAAAATGCTAACTTTGGAATGGCTGCACCTAAACATGTCGTGTTTGGTGTCAAACATCTTGGAATACTACCCCCCCGCCAATCCTGGCGGCGGGGGTAGCATTCCACCCTTCTAGAGGGAAAGACATGTTAACTCTGACGAGTCCGGTAACTTCTTTCCAGAGCCCTGGCATCACAAAATGGATGCTGCTGCCACAGACACGAGTCTGGCCTCCTGCTGCTGGACGAAACTCCGGCAGGGGAGGCCTGGACAATAGGTTTCCTGTCCCAGGGAGGTGTGACCACCTCCCCAGACAGGATAATGTGTATTGGGGCTGGGCGGGAGCACTTTCGGGTGCTTTGAAGTCCTGCACTGGGGGCACATTTGGTGTCCCTGTGCATACCCCAGTTCAAACCGGATCAGGGGCTTGCAGCCCCTGCTTTGGCACGAACTGGACAAAGGGAAAGGGGTGTAGCCACCCCTCTGCCCTGACCCACCCATAGGTGGGGCCACAGAGTAGTCCAACCCCTATTTTTAGAATAAAGGTAGGAACCCAGTCCTTAGGACTTTAGATTATACCTGGACGAAACTCTGAAACTGAATCCTGGACCTTCGACGCACTACGACAAGATTAGAGGACTGAAGAATCTCCCTTGGGGTCAAGGAGTGACTCCCCTGGCACCAAAGAAGCATCTGTCCGGTTCGCATTTCTGAAGCTCCCGTCGGATGCCGAAGTTATCGCATCACCAGAGGTGGATTCTCAGACTTCGCCGAGGCTACCCTGAGTCCCCAGCAAAGCTGAGGCCCGTGGCTATCGTGGGTGACTTGAGACTGTGACCCCTGGACACCGAGCACATTTGCAAGTGCATCATCTTCTGGGTCTCCCAAGAAGTTGTGCTTTGGGCTCCGAGTAGCCCTAGCCTCCAGCACCACCTGTTCCGAAGATCACTGGCCCCCACTCTACGAGTGTCCTGTAAGCCAGCTCCATGTGCGGCGTTGCGAGGCTCCTTCGCGGTCGCTAGCCCGTTGGCTAGTAGCCCTTAACGAAGGCCAATCCTTTTCTTACTTGGCATCCTGGTTGCTCCAGGCCTGCCCTCACTTACCCTTGCTGGGTGAGTTCCACAGACCTTGCTGGTCTGCACCATCGACGATCTACATCTTAATCAAGACTTGCCGTTGCCAAGGCTTGTTGGGTCCAATCCGGTCGCCGACACCTCAGCACTCGACAAACATCGTGTACCAGCCCGAATCCTGCACCTGGTCGCCGACAACGCCTCCCGGACCTCGTGGCTGAAGAGTCAAGACGACTGTCAACGCACCTGAAGCACTCGACATCGGTGGGCATCTGTCCATCGCCTTCCTGGTCACTGGCTAGTGACCCAGACTCTGTCCCCTCTGCTTTCAGGTTCACCAGAACTCCGATCCACTCTTGGATCCACCCGGACACTTTTCTCTTGGCCGCCAGCAGCACTTTGCAGCAGATCGCCATTCGAATCGACAGACGAAACCCGACCCCGAAAGGCACCTATGCACCCGGCTTCCCTGGGTGAGGTAACACGAGTACTCCGGTGCTCCCGTGGGTAGAGACTCTTCAAAGTCCTAGATCTCAAAGGGTTTTGTCCTAGTCCTCTTTTAAGTGTCCCTTTCCTCTATTTTCCCGATCCCGACTTTCTCCATAGAAGTTAACGTAGTATCGCGGTTGTGTATTTACACTGCACGCGTCTCCCGTGGGTCCCCTGTGTCACTACCTTGGGTGGTTCCTTGTGGTCCAAGCACTTCTAGAGGCTCTAGGCCTAGTGTCTAGTTCAGTCGTGGTTCGCATACCACTTTATTGGTATATGGTTTGGTAAACCCCTAGGGCCCAAACGTGTATTTGTGCTATTACTGTGATTTAATATCTTATAACTTATGTACTTCGAACTCTAGCCTCATAAAGAGACTAGAGGGGTGTGTTTAGCAATAAATACATATATTTTGAATATATACCTGGTGTGGTGCTCTTTCATTTGGTCACTCAAGAGATTATAGACTGGTAAAACAAGCTGCTTTACATTCCTTCGAGACTTAGCCTGAAGGCTGCTCTCCATAGCTACCACTAGGATAGCTTTCAATAAGGTTGTCTTTAACCTATCTCCAATAAGGGGTTCTTTGGACTGGTGCAAGGGGCCCACTATAATTAGTGGACAGCATATGCCAGGCCAACTTCTCACATTGGTGTGCAGCGGGTGGGATTCCAGCTTGCTATTGTTTTACCAGATAATCTCAATTGAATTGATCAACTGAAAACCACTAAAGGTACCTAAGGTACATATAATTTAAGCTTAGAATAACAGTAAGTTCTACTGAACTTAGAGTTGTGTGTTAAGGGATAGCACAACCCTTTCTACAACTCAAGAGAGTTTAGTAGGCCACACTAGAGTAGGTAGTGCATACACCACACCACACTAGTAATGTCTTTAAGGGCAAGATCCAAAGAATCCTTGCAGGAAGCCATTGAGCTTCCACCCTCCAAGTATGATACACTCCCATTCTTTGAATTTCAGAGCTTTATGTAACTTGAGAAAATTAAGGACAGGCCAAAGCCCCACCACCCAACACCTCAAGGAGTTGTTGGTGGTTTATGACCTTAGTAAGCCTGTAGGGACTGAAGGGGTAGGAGCTGAGGGTGGGGCAGACGAAGAGGACGAGGCTAGGGGTACCAATACCCCCAGCCCCCCTCTGAAACTGGCCAGGAGGGTGACAATGACCCTGACCTGGAAAACCAAATCCCTCCTGTGGATGATGATGAGGATGATCAAAATGATGCCCTCTTTGTCCCCCAGGAAGGATTAAGAGTGTGCCCAGGAAGTCTAGATCTCCTTCTCAGGAGTCTAACCACTCTGGCACCTCTATAGGGAGCTCTGTCTCATCTCACAGGAGGGAATCCTCTCATGAGAGGAGAGACCGACTGGTCCAGTATGAGGAAACTCAGCTGGAGATCAGAAAAAAGCAATTGGCTTTAGATAGGGAATCCCTAGATCTCCTTAGAGAGAGAAGAAAGTTGGGACTAGAGTACCATGGTGGCAGCCATGTCCCTAGATACAGGGAAAGGTCCTATGACCATAGGAACCTGAGCAAGATTGTCCCTCCCTACCAGAGTGGGGATGATATCCACAAATGGATAACTGCTTTAGAGAGGGCCTGTAAAGTACAGAAGGTCCCTCAGGAGCAGTGGGCAGCAATCTTGTGGCTCTCCTTTGCTGACAAAGGTAGAGATAAGCTCCTCACTGTTAGAGAGGAGGATGCTGACAATTACAAGGTCTTGAAGAGTGCTCTTATTGATGGGTTTGGCCTAACCACTGAACAGTACAGGTTGAAGTTCAGAGACACCCAAAAGCACAGACTCAAGACTGGGTAGACTATGTGGATTGTTCTGCCAAGGCTCTGGAAGGCTGGTTGATGGGCAGTAAGGTGTGTGACTTCTCAGGATTGTATAATCTGATAATGAGGGAGCAGATTCTTAATAACTGTCAAAATCAGCTGTTGCATCAATACCTGGTAGACTGATCTGACCTCTCCCCAAGAATTGGGAAAGAAGGCAGACAAATGGGTCAGAACCAGGGTGAAGCAGAAGGTACAGAACCAAGGTGGGGAAACCAAGAAGCAAGATGCTAAGAACTCTGACAAGGGTGGGGAGAAGGGTAAAGATCAAAAGTCTTCATCAGGCCCCCAAAAATCTTCTTCTGGTGGGGATTCCCAGTCTACCAAGGGTAAAGGCCAAAGAAAACCATGGTGCAAGGTCTGTAAGCAAAAGACCCACTGGACCAGTGATTGCACCAAGTCCAAAGACTCCAGTCCAGCACCCACCAATGCCCCTAAGGCACCTGTTCCCCCTAGTACAGTTGGTGGAAGTGCTCCAGCAAAGGGTTTAGTAGGGTTCACCCTGGGAACTGAGTTGGGCTCTGACTTAGTCAGAGAACTGACTCAGGCTGTGTTAGTCTGTGATGGAGGCATGGATGTGACCTCCACTGTGAGTCCAAGTAATCTGGGCAAGTACAGACAACAGCCTTTAATCAATGGACGTGAGGCTTTGGCATTTAGGGACACAGGGGTAAGTGTCACAATGGTGACATAAGATCTTGTGCTACCTGGGCAAGTTATGCTTGGTGAAATGTACCAAGTGACCAATGCTAGCAATGTCAGAACAGACCATACTCTGGCAGTTGTTAACTTCTCCTGGGGAGGGGTAACTGGCCTTAAGAAGGTTGTGGTAAGTGCAAACCTACCAGTCGAATGCTTGCTTGGCAATGACTTAGAGACTTTTGCTTGGGCAGAAGTGGAGCTCAGGACCCATGCAGAAATGCTGGGGATCCCTGCAGATGTGTTTGCTGTGACCAGGTCACAAGCCAAAATGTCTAGCACTGAACAGGCCTTGGATTCTGGAAGAAAGGACCAAGTGCCTTCCAAGAGGAGGAGTAGTAGGGTTAAGGCAGTGCCTTCCCCTTGGCTCAGGAGGAAGATCAGTCCCTTGAGGGGGATGATCTCAGCCCTGAAGAAGGAACTGTCCCAGAGGAACTTGAACCTGACCAGGTTGAGTTCTTGGGGACAGGGGGACCTTCTAGGGCAGATCTGAGCCAGGAGCAGCAGAGCTGCCCCTCCCTTGAACCCCTCAGACAGCAAGCTGCTGCTGAGGCTGCTGGGAAAGCTAGTGGTCCCCATACAGTGTATTGGGATGATGGACTCCTGTACTCAGAGAGTAGAGACCCCAAGCCTGGTGCTACCAGGAGGTTGGTAATACCTTTGAAGTTCAGGGGCTTCCTATTGACCCTAGCCCATGATATTCCCTTAGCAGGTCACCTGGGCCAGAACAAGACTTGGGACAGAATTGTCCCTCACTTTCACTGGCCCCACATGTCTGAAGACAGTAAGGAGTTTTGTCGCTCCTGTGTAACCTGCCAAGCCAGTGGCAAAGCAGGTGGCACTACAAAGGCCCCCTGATACCACTACCTGTGGTGGGGGTGCCCTTTGAAAGGGTAGGGATTGACATTGTTGGTCCCATGGATCCCCAAACAGCCTCTGGGCACAGGTTTATCCTGGTGGTAGTGGATCATGCCACCAGGTACCCAGAAGCTATTCCCCTCAGGACCACTACAGCACCTGTGGTGGCAAGGGCCCTCCTGGGAATCTTCTCAAGAGTGGGCTTTCATAAGGAGGTAGTATCAGACAGGGGTGCTAACTTCATGTCTGGGTACTTGAAAGCAATGTGGAAGGAGTGTGGAGTGACTTATAAGTTCACCACACCCTATCACCCACAATGCAATGGTTTAGTTGAGAGATTCAACAAAACCTTGAAGGGCATGATTAAAGGGCTCCCAGAAAAGCTTAGGCGTAGATGGGACATACTCTTGCCCTGCCTTTTATTCGCATATAGGGAGGTGCCTCAGAAGGGGGTTGGTTACAGCCCTTTTGAACTTCTGTTTGGCCACCCTGTGAGGGGTCCACTGTGCTTGGTGAAGGAAGGATGGGAGTTACCTCTCAAGCCCCCAAAGCAAGATATAGTGGACTATGTACTTGGTCTCCGCTCCAGGATGGCTGAGTACATGAAAAGGCAACCAAAAACCTTGAGGCTAGCCAGGAACTTCAAAAGGCCTGGCATGACCAAAAGGCTGTTCTGACTGTTTACCAGCCAGGACAGAAGGTGTGGGTGTTGGAGCCAGTGGCCCCAGCAGCTCTCCAGGATAAATGGAGTGGACCCCACACTATTGTTGAGCAGAAGGGTGAGGTCACTTATTTAGTGGACCTAGGAACACCCAGGAGTCCCCACAGGGTTCTCCATGTCAACAGGTTAAAACCATATGTGGACAGGGCAGACATGGGCTTGCTCATGGCTACTGATGACGGGCAGGAGGAAGAGAGTGACCCACTCCCTGACCTGCTCTCACAGAACCCTGACGATGGGTCAGTTGATGGTGTAGCCTTGGCAGGCAGCCTCACTACCCAGCAACAAACTGATTGCAGGCAAGTCCTCAATCAGTTTCGACATATGTTTTCACTGACACCCAGTCAGACCACCTGGTGCACTCATGAAGTGGACACTGGGGACAGTCTGCCTATTAAAAACAAGATTTATAGGCAACCTGACCATGTCAGGGACTGTATCAGGACTGAAGTCCAGAAAATGTTGGAATTGGGAGTTATTGAACCCTCAGATAGCCCTTGGGCTAGTCCAGTAGTCCTAGTGCCGAAACCTCACACCAGTGGTGGAAAAAGAGAGATGAGGTTTTGTGTAGACTACAGGGGTCTCAATGCAGTCACTAGGACTGATGCCCATCCAATACCCAGGGCAGATGAGCTCATAGATACTTTGGCCTCACCAAATATCTCAGCACATTTGACCTAACAGCTGGCTACTGGCAGATCAGACTAGCTGATACTGCAAAGCCCAAAACAGCATTCTCAACCCCTAGTGGGCATTATCAATTTGTGGTAATGCCCTTTGGTCTGAAGAATGCACCTGCCACTTTCCAGAGGTTGGTGAATACAGTTCTCACAGGACTGGAAGCCTATAGTGCAGCTTATCTAGATGATATTGCTGTCTTTAGCTCCACCTGGGAGGATCACCTGGTCCACCTCAGGAATGTTTTACAGGCCCTGCAAAAGGCAGGCCTGACTATCAAGGCCACTAAGTGCCAGATAGGGCAGAGTCAGGTTGTGTACCTGGGCCACCTTGTGGGTGGAGGCCAGGTTCAACCTTTGCAGAGCAAGATCCAGACCATCATGGACTGGACTGCTCCCACTACCCAGACTCAGGTGAGAGCCTTCTTAGGCCTGACTGGGTACTATAGGAGATTTGTCAAGGGGTATTGATCAATAGTGACACCCTTGAATGACTTAACTTCTAAGAAAATGCCCAAAAGGTTCAGTGGACAGTTAGCTGTCAAAAGGCATTTGATGACCTCAAGCAGGCCATGTGCACTGCTCCAATTCTGCAGAGTCCTGATTACTCCAAGAAGTTCATTGTTCAAACAGATGCATCTGAATTGGGGGTAGGGGCTGTACTGTCACAATTGAATGAAGAAGGTCAGGATCAGCCAGTAGCTTTTATTAGCAGAAGGCTGACCCCTAGAGAGAAACGTTGGTCAGCCATAGAGAGGGAGGCCTTTGCTGTGGTCTGGGCTCTGAAGAAGTTGAGGCCATACTTGTTTGGTACACACTTCCTGGTTCAGACAGACCATAAGCCCCTCTTATGGCTAAAACAAATGAAGGGTGAAAACCCCAAACTGCTTAGGTGGTCCATTTCCCTACAGGGGATGGACTTTACAGTGGAACATAGGCCTGGGAGTAACCATGCGAATGCAGATGGACTCTCTAGGTATTTCCACTTAGAACATGAAGACTTAACTGGGCAAGGTTAGTTTAATGTCCCTACGTTTGGGGGGGTTGTGTAGGAGAGTAGGATCTGCTTCACATGGGTACCCCCACTTTTTGCTGATGCTTCACTGTTTTTCGACATTAGTCTGGCTGGGGCCCTGCTAATCAGAACCCCAGCCTAGCTGCTTCCTCTCTAAAATGGTTTCCATGTGCCTTAGGCACATCACTGATTGGGATCTGGAGTGCCCTTATAAGTCCCTAGTATATGGTATACTATGTACCAAGGGCATAGGTACCTCAGAGGCCTGCCAGGGGCTGCAGCATGTATTATGCCACCCCTGGAAGGCCATCCAAACTGACACCACAGGTCTGCTACTGCAGCCTGGGTAAGGTGGTGCATGCACCCCTTACTGTGATGTAGGTTACCTATATCACGAAATACATACACACATAGAAACCTATAAGTCACTCCTACGGCAGGCCTTATCAATCCTAAAGGCAGAGTGCATGGTTCCTATGTGAGAGGGTGCCCCTGCATGAGCAGGGCCCCTCTGCAGCGTTCGGAGACCATCTCTGATGCTGTTTGTAGTGCAGCCTGACCATATACTCTTAAGCGCATTATATCCTCGCGGTAAAATGCTAACTTTGGAATGGCTGCACCTAAACATGTCGTGTTTGGTGTCAAACATCTTGGAATACTACCCCCCGCCAATCCTGGCGGCGGGGGTAGCATTCCACCCTTCTAGAGGGAAAGACATGTTAACTCTGACGAGTCCGGTAACTTCTTTCCAGAGCCCTGGCATCACAAAATGGATGCTGCTGCCACAGACACGAGTCTGGCCTCCTGCTGCTGGACGAAACTCCGGCAGGGGAGGCCTGGACAATAGGTTTCCTGTCCCAGGGAGGTGTGACCACCTCCCCAGACAGGATAATGTGTATTGGGGCTGGGCGGGAGCACTTTCTGGTGCTTTGAAGTCCTGCACTGGGGGCACACTTGGTGTCCCTGTGCATACCCCAGTTCAAACCGGATCAGGGGCTTGCAGCCCCTGCTTTGGCACGAACTGGACAAAGGGAAAGGGGTGTAGCCACCCCTCTGACCTGACCCACCCATAGGTGGGGCCACAGAGTAGTCCAACCCCTATTTTTAGAATAAAGGTAGGAACCCAGTCCTTAGGACTTTAGATTATACCTGGACGAAACTCTGAAACTGAATCCTGGACCTTCGACGCTCTACGACAAGATTAGAGGACTGGAGAATCTCCCTTGGGGTCAAGGAGTGACTCCCCTGCTTGGCAGGCACCAAAGAAGCATCTGTCCGGTTCGCATTTCTGAAGCTCCCGTCGGACGCCGAAGTCATCGCATCACCAGAGGTGGATTCTCAGACTTCCCCGAGGCTACCCTGAGTCCCCAGCAAATCTGAGGCCCGTGGCTATCGTGGGTGACTTGAGACCGTGACCCCTGGACACCAAGCACATTTGCAAATGCATCATCTTCTGGGTCTCCCAAGAAGTCGTGCTTTGGGCTCCGAGTAGCCCTAGCCTCCAGCACCACCTGCACCGAAGATCACTGGCCCCCACTCCCTGAGTGTCCTGTAAGCCAGCTCCACGTGCGGCATCATGAGGCTCCTTCACAGTCGCTAGCCCGTTGGCTAGTAGCCCTTAACGAAGGCCAATCCTTTTCTTACTTGGCATCCTGGTTGCTCCAGGCCTGCCCTCACTTACCCTTGCTGGGTGAGTTCCACAGACCTTGCTGGTCTGCACCATCGACGATCTACATCTTAATTGAGACTTGCCGTTGCCAAGGCTTGTTGGGTCCAATCCGGTCGCCGACACATCAGCACTCGACAGACATCGTGTACCAGCCCGAATCCTGCTCCTGGTTGCCGACAACGCCTCCCGGACCTCGTGGCTGAAGAGTCAAGACGACCGTCAACGCACCTGAAGCACTCGACATCGGTGGGCATCTGTCCATCGCCTTCCTGGTCACTGGCTAGTGACCCAGACTCTGTCCCCTCTGCTTTCAGGTTCACCAGAACTCCGATCCACTCTTGGATCCACCCGGACACTTTTCTCTTGGCCGCCAGCAGCACTTTGCAGCAGATCGCCATTCGAATCGACGACGAAACCCGACCCCGAAAGGCACCTATGCACCCGGCTTCCCTGGGTGAGGTAACACGAGTACTCCGGTGCTCCCGTGGGTAGAGACTCTTCAAAGTCCTAGATCTCAAAGGGTTTTGTCCTAGTCCTCTTTTAAGTGTCCCTTTCCTCTATTTTCCCGATCCCGACTTTCTCCATAGAAGTTAACGGCGTATCGCGGTTGTGTATTTACACTGCACGCGTCTCCCGTGGGTCCCCTGTGTCACTACCTTGGGTGGTTCCTTGTGGTCCAAGCACTTCTAGAGGCTCTAGGCCTAGTGTCTAGTTCAGTCGTGGTTCGCATACCACTTTATTGGTATATGGTTTGGTACGCCCCTAGGGCCCAAACGTGTATTTGTGCTATTACTGTGATTTAATATCTTATAACTTATGTACTTCGAACTCTAGCCTCATAAAGAGACTAGAGGGGTGTGTTTAGCAATAAATACATATATTTTGAATATATACCTGGTGTGGTGCTCTTTCATTTGGTCACTCAAGAGATTATAGACTGGTAAAACAAGCTGCTTTACATTCCTTCGAGACTTAGCCTGAAGGCTGCTCTCCATAGCTACCACTAGGATAGCTTTCAATAAGGTTGTCTTTAACCTATCTCCAATAAGGGGTTCTTTGGACTGGTGCAAGGGGCCCACTATAATTAGTGGACAGCATATGCCAGGCCAACTTCTCACATTGGTGTGCAGCGGGTGGGATTCCAGCTTGCTATTGTTTTACCAGATAATCTCAATTGAATTGATCAACTGAAAACCACTAAAGGTACCTAAGGTACATATAATTTAAGCTTAGAATAACAGTAAGTTCTACTGAACTTAGAGTTGTGTGTTAAGGGATAGCACAACCCTTTCTACAACTCAAGAGAGTTTAGTAGGCCACACTAGAGTAGGTAGTGCATACACCACACCACACTAGTAATGTCTTTAAGGGCAGGATCCAAAGAATCCTTGCAGGAAGCCATTGAGCTTCCACCCTCCAAGTATGATACACTCCCATTCTTTGAATTTCAGAGCTTTATGTAACTTGAGAAAATTAAGGACAGGCCAAAGCCCCACCACCCAACACCTCAAGGAGTTGTTGGTGGTTTATGACCTTAGTAAGCCTGTAGGGACTGAAGGGGTAGGAGCTGAGGGTGGGGCAGACGAAGAGGACGAGGCTAGGGGTACCAATACCCCCAGCCCCCCCTCTGAAACTGGCCAGGAGGGTGACAATGACCCTGACCTGGAAAACCAAATCCCTCCTGTGGATGATGATGAGGATGATCAAAATGATGCCCTCTTTGTCCCCCAGGAAGGATTAAGAGTGTGCCCAGGAAGTCTAGATCTCCTTCTCAGGAGTCTAACCACTCTGGCACCTCTATAGGGAGCTCTGTCTCATCTCACAGGAGGGAATCCTCTCATGAGAGGAGAGACCGACTGGTCCAGTATGAGGAAACTCAGCTGGAGATCAGAAAAAAGCAATTGGCTTTAGATAGGGAATCCCTAGATCTCCTTAGAGAGAGAAGAAAGTTGGGACTAGAGTACCATGGTGGCAGCCATGTCCCTAGATACAGGGAAAGGTCCTATGACCATAGGAACCTGAGCAAGATTGTCCCTCCCTACCAGAGTGGGGATGATATCCACAAATGGATAACTGCTTTAGAGAGGGCCTGTAAAGTACAGAAGGTCCCTCAGGAGCAGTGGGCAGCAATCTTGTGGCTCTCCTTTGCTGACAAAGGTAGAGATAAGCTCCTCACTGTTAGAGAGGAGGATGCTGACAATTACAAGGTCTTGAAGAGTGCTCTTATTGATGGGTTTGGCCTAACCACTGAACAGTACAGGTTGAAGTTCAGAGACACCCAAAAGCACAGACTCAAGACTGGGTAGACTATGTGGATTGTTCTGCCAAGGCTCTGGAAGGCTGGTTGATGGGCAGTAAGGTGTGTGACTTCTCAGGATTGTATAATCTGATAATGAGGGAGCAGATTCTTAATAACTGTCAAAATCAGCTGTTGCATCAATACCTGGTAGACTCTGATCTGACCTCTCCCCAAGAATTGGGAAAGAAGGCAGACAAATGGGTCAGAACCAGGGTGAAGCAGAAGGTACAGAACCAAGGTGGGGAAACCAAGAAGCAAGATGCTAAGAACTCTGACAAGGGTGGGGAGAAGGGTAAAGATCAAAAGTCTTCATCAGGCCTCTCAGGATCCGGCCCGGGGTAACGACGGAGCAGAGCGTTGCCTCACGCCCTGAGCGGTTGCCAGGAGCGGCAAGTTCCCTCCCGATTTTGATACGGGAGTACCACACCAATGCCTTTAGTGCCAATACATTTACGTACACAGGTATATGGTTGTATCGTTCTTTTTAGTGTTTATATAAATTTGTTTTGAATTTAGTGCAGTAGTTACTATCTGGTCCTGAAGAAAGCCTTGATCGTAGTTAGATCGATGGTGGCTGAAACATGTAGACCTCTTCACTAGCGCGCTTGTATTTATAGTTTAGTTGCGCGCTCACTGCTTTTTAACCATTGACACCACGTGATCCTAATAAATTCATTGTCACTTGGTAGTCAATTTTAATTCACTTTTCCTTTTTACACTGCATCGAACACCTACCATATTGCCTTATGCTTCAGTGATCTTAGGTGATCCAGTCTTGGATTATAGTTGAAAAAACATCCGCGAGCTCCTCCTATATACTAGTTAGGAGTTGTAGCTCCTTAGTTGCACTAGTGTGCAGCTGAGAGGAGATCCCCAAATGATGAAGCATGCCACTTCGGTGGGTGATGGGAATCCGTCCTCTTAATTGAGATCCCCTCGTTTTCACTTTTTCTTCTGTTGTGTGTACTGCTGTGATGTCTGTTTCTTTATATAGATTTTTCCTTGAGACCCGTGGATTATTTTGTTGTTATTATAATTGGTGAGGGGATTTGTCCGCGCAGGTCTATAAATTTCCCTTGGACCCTCTATCTATCTGGTATTGTATTGCTCTCCATAGCTACCACTAGGATAGCTTTCAATAAGGTTGTCTTTAACCTATCTCCAATAAGGGGTTGTTTGGACTGGTGCAAGGTGCCCACTATAATTAGTGGACAGCATATGCCAGGCCAACTTCTCACACACCTTATTTAGCAAAAATATTGTTTCATATAAAATTTTAAAATTTTTCATTTGTGCTGATTCTTTCCCTTTCCTGTATGTATCTCTAATGTGTCAGTAAGGGTGTTCATGATTACTTTTAGAGATCGACAATACACATTGAACATAATTCTTCTCTCTATAGCTGCTGGATTAGGAGATAACTCAGCAACACCAAATACAAGGACACAGTTTCAGCAGCTGAGGTCACAGGGTTATCCAGAAATCAACTATATGTGGTTCGAGCCGGTGAGTAGTCATAGTCCAGATATAATAATTCCATGTAAGAATCAACCCTTAATTTTGCATTTATTTAATTGCAGATGGCACTAACTTAATTATTTGTTTTCAGAACAATATTACTGTAAGTACTGTGTTGAACTTTAGGCACACAGCTGTACTAGATGCACTTCTGCTGTTTATATCTTCTTGCAAGTACTGGGGACATTGCACTGGAGGATGATGCTGAACCATCTACAAGGGAAAGATGGTGGGCAATCCTTCTCCAAGCAACTGTCTAAGCAACTAACACTGATCGAGAAGAAGATGAAGAGAAGGAAGAGGCGAAGGAGAAAGAGCTGGTCAAGGAGGAGGAGGATCTGGACAAGGGGGAGGATTTTTTTCCCCCCACACAGAACATCTCCAAGAAAGCCACTTCAAGGCTTGGCAGCTGCCTTCCTCCAAGAACACTTCTGAAGATTACCAGTCACAGCTATTAGCTAAGCAGTCACAGATGCTTGTTCCACTTACACACGACTCACCTCCACAAAGCCCTCAACTAACAGGTATACTCTGTGCAATCTCCTACACATACCTCCATGAAGGTGCTTTTCCTGTCTACATCTGAGTGAGAGACCACCACTAGTGAAGAACCCAGGTATCCATCAATTATAATTCTCCACCCCACACAACTGCTCAGATGGAACCACTCTCCATTCTGGACAACGTGTGGCCATTTAAGATGGCTATGCATGTAGGTGGAGGAATATTGACATGGTATAATGCTGCTATCTGGGAATATAATTTTACAAAAAACCGTCCAATGTGCGGGATAACAAAATATTAAAAATGCAATAGGAAACTTCAAGGAAAGAACTCAATTTGCCAAGGGAACCAATTACGATAAATGTCTATAAAGAGTCAACAAAAATCAGTTGAAAAAGCAAAGGTTATAAACATATTTCATTGTCCTAAACTATAATAAACACTTCCCCCCAAGCCAGAGGGGAGAAGTCCAAGTCATTTTCCGGACTTAGAGGCAAAGCTTCCTGCCATCCTTGCTCTCACTTATCACCACAACAATGCTAAAAGTCCTCCTTCGATGTGAACGTTAAATGGCTGGCAGGACCAGATACCCCTTGGTAAGAAGAAGACAAGCGGTAGCAGGGGAAACAGGGATGATAGATGAGACAGAACAACAGGAGGTCAGGCAGGTTGGGAAGGCAGATGCAACATTAGAGCTGCTATCAAGGAGGTCATGAGTCCATGTAATGTTTGGAGCTGTTCAGTAACTGTCTTTCAGGGTATCTGGATCTCTCCGACTAATTCCCAGATGTCCCAATAGATTACTCTCTTATTCTCTCTGATTGGCCTCAATACCTCCTAGCGAGCAACCAATGACCCATATTTTGGGGCAGGGGAGTGGGTTGCACAAGAGGGCTGTCTGTGTTAGGGGATAAAGTGTCCCTCATTTGTTGGTATTGTTCTGGCTGGGCACTTGAAGCAGGAAATGCTACATACACAGGGCCTCTATAGCAGGAGGCCCTGATGGTACAGAGGTCTCTGGAGTTAAGGAGGAAATGGGTGCTATTTGGATACCATTGGTTTGTTTTGTCAAGGCCACGAAGAGCGCCAATATCTGTCCTCTCCTGGCTGGTGGTGGCTTCCTCCCCCGCCCCCACAATTGACTCTACTGCCTCTGCCTGGAGTCTTTATGTGAGAGATCTTATTTGTCTCTTGACGGGTGCACTACCCCTGCTTGTGTGGGCAGTTTTCTTCTCTCTGGTGATAGATAGCTCTTGTGCCCGCCTCACAGTAGAGGGTCATCTTCTTTGTCCATGGGCATGGTCTGATAAACTTAGGCCAGCCTGGTCCACTAAAAAAAAGTTATAAAAAAAACAGAACTTTTGAATTCATTTTTTTAATTCTGTATATCAAATTTACTTTATTTAAAAGGGATATTTTATCCCTAAATATAAGAAATGGCATTATGCAGTCTTTACTAAACATAGAGCAAACCAATGTTTATCTATGGATTTTTAAGAGCTATCAGACAGCAAGGAATGATAATTTGCCCACAAATCAGGCATTCAAAGGAGGAGAAAGGCTTGGTTGAAGAGGGCTGTTTTTTGCATATTCCTTTGATAAACATTTAAAAAATATTTTGCAACATCTGCAACACAAGCCCTTGCCTTCTTTAGAGTGTGTGTCTACAAGTCAACAAAGCATTCTGAAGAATTGTGATTTGTTTTTATTTTAATATGTTTCACATTTATAAAAAATGAGTCAATATAGATATTTTAATGAAAGTGAATATGGTGTTTGGAAAATAAGTTAAAGGTACACAGTGTTAGTATCACGCAATCTAAGTTTGACAACATGGAAATAAAACAGTTTCCAATTGTAGAAGCTGTGTTTTGACTGTTATGTTGACAGAAAATACTGAATTTGAAAAGCATTTCCAATATGTCCATAAACAATGATTAATAAATCCAACCAAAACTACAATAATACATCAATGGCAGCCTTTTTAAACTTCTATTCCTTTTATTACATACACAGACAAATAACATGTTAAATGATTGCAATATGAGATGGTAGAACCAAACTCAGACTGAACACATGACTGAACAGCACTCTCAAAAAGCATGTGCTCTTAAGTGAATATACCACCTCTCTGCTGATCTAACACATGGAGAGCTGGCCAGGCTGCTCTCTGAACCCTCCTGGACAGTGGTGCTGAGAATGTTGCTGGGAGGAAAAACCCAAAAATTCCTTGGCCTTAATCCATGCCAAGCATTGAAGTTCCGTCCAGCGTTTGTGACATGGCTTCCTCTGCTGGGTGTGCCCACCCACTGCACTGCTGTGTGCGGCAATGCCTCTCCAAATTTCAGGCCCATGCTGCTTTGCTTGAGAGTACCTTTGGAGGACTACCATAGAAACAATCTCCAATTCTTCGTCAGTGAATGGGCACCCCTCTCATCTTGTCCCTTAGCCATTTTGGGGTTTTTAATAAAGAAAGGAACAGCAGGATGGAGGAGGATGCAGTTGTGGATGCAGTCATCTGGATGCCCACATGATGGGCACGGTCTCTGCAAGTGGGAGGAAGCCCTCCACATGTGGAGGAGAAACCTCTGCATGAAGCAGGGATACCCCTGCATGTACAGCAACCCAAATACATTTAGAGGATCTTAAAGATTCTACTTAATATTTTATGTGTACGTCTTTTATGTGTCAAAAGCAAGTTTTTAAGTATATATGTTGTAAAGCATGGGTGTACTATGTGAGAAACTATATATATGTTTTGTTAATGAAAAGCTTTTGAATGTTATAGAAAGTGAAGTGGTAAATTTGTTTTTTACTAAAGCATAGCAGATTTGTTGATAACATTATGTAAATTAAACAGAGTTGTCTCACGATGGAATATGTGGTATATGTGGCCAGTGTGGTAGTCTACATTTATCATTGACAAGAGACTGTTCAACCACATAAGGATAGTAACCAAATTATCCGGTCAAGAAAAAATTAGTTAAATAGCTGAACCCACACCTGAATTCCCTGACCTCTTCTCTGTACCCTAGCCTGGGTAACTGAATGTGCGCATAGATCAGGGTTAAGATCTATATGCAACCACAGTGCATGGCGATGTTGTACAACATGCAACAGGCTACAACAATCATGTGCACAACTGGGAAGTACACTAGCACCCTCTGTATGGACAAGACATCTGAATCGTCATTTGTGTATGTATGTGTGCCCTACCACACCTCCGTTGAAGTAGGGTAGTTAGATGTCTCTACAGTGTGATGAGATGGGGAGAGAGAGTAAACCCAGCACCACATGATATTTTTTAAAGGAAGCCTCTATTCTAAATGTAATAGATCACACCCACATACATGCAGTGGGTGACAGGATAATGTGTGTGTACTGTGTTGTGATGAATGAGTATGTTTGCGATTCCACTCTTAGGTGCATATGTAGCCCAGTATGAGGTGTTATTACAGGCCAATAAGCCAAGTCACCAAAATCCTCAGCAACCAAGTGATGTGCAAGAGGTGACTGAAAGAAGATGTAACTCTTGTGCTTTCACGAAAGGCACTGTACACATCAGTGAAGCAGCTCCTAGCATCTCAGAAAGCTTGAACATTGATAGAGTGCCAGCGGTGTCTGTTGCAGAAAAGGTTTGAGGTGTGGTAAAGTGGCTGAAGTGCCACATCTGTGCAGTCAACAGCACCTATCAGACAAGGGAATAAGATTCCCTGGTAGCCTTTTGCCTATCCACCAATGACTGCAACATGGCGATAAACTGGTGCACTCTTCTGTTAATGCATCTCAGTAACTGATGTGAGTATCAGTACTGGGTTGCCTGTGAGATGCCAACGTTATCAGAGCTGACCCTTTGGAAGATGACCACGAAATGGAGTGCAGCCAGTTTTTTGACATAGGCAATCATAGCCTGTGCGTGGGTTGTAAGTGAATCATGCTCCTGTTCCCAGACTGCAACCATGTCAAGGATCACATAGGGTGAGAAGCAGTATCTGGCATTGGCTGCTTTCCTAGACATCCCTAACATTTGATCCATTGTCTGTAAACCCACTAACTCCTCCTAAAATAAATATTCCTCAAAATGAGAAGCAAAGCAACAAACACATTCACTGATACAGTGATGTCAGAAACAGTTTTTTGGTGTGTAAGTTCCTTTCTTACTTGGTTAGCCTGAATGTAACTGGTTTGAGTTGAAATGTGTTTTAACTGTAGATGAGTGATAGAGTTCAAAACAATCATTCTATTACATTACCAGGTATGTTGTATGTGTTAAAAGCTTCTGTATAAAAGGCAACAGGATTAACTTTAAAGAACAAAAAATATCATCTTGGTTTTGGTGCAGGGCAAAACAGTTTAATTGTTTTGGTCAGAGCTCTTTTGCTTTGGTATGAAAGTTGTGGCTGAGTGTGAGGACTTGGGGGCATGCATGAGGGTGCCACTCACATATGTCTTTCTTCTGAACCTACAGTGGTGGCTGCCATATGTTCTTTATTCTCTATCCCGCTATATCATGCCAACACAATGACATTAACCCTTCTTTTCAGTTCGGATCTTTGAAGTCTCTAGATTATTGCACAGAAAATCTGCATCACAATGCTTTTGGTTTTCTTTCAGATTTTTAGTTTATTTCCACTCTTTCTCTTTTTCCTATTTTTTCTGATTTTATTTAGCCCAATCTTGCTTTTTCTGCATACTTGACCTTGTAAATAACCTCACAATATCAAAAAGTTTTAGCTTAATGTCTTGACATTTTTTTCTGATTAGTGTGTCTCCACACTACTGTGCCCGCAATAAATAGATCTTCTGTGGCCTTTTGACTTTCTCCATTTATTAGAGGTTATCTGTGAAGAATCCCTTTTGATGTTAACATGCCTCATTTGTTAACCAAGCATAGTAACTTCCATGAGGGACTGCCTTCACATCAATTCTCGCTGGAGTGAGGTAAAGCAACGACAATTGCGTCCGTCTTGGGACACAAATAACATTTATGAATATGAATTAAAAGCCATTGTTGCGGACATTGTAATTTGTAGCCTATATTTTATGTGAAAAGTCAGATTTCTGTAATACCCAGATTCCCCTTAAATTTGAGATATTTTGGAAATTTTCAGTAATTTTTCCATGTCTGCTTACACTTTTAGTATTAAACAAAAGGGGGAGAGAGAAGCTGAGATCCATTCGGCTTCCAAACGAGAATCAATAATCACAAGAGAATGGATCACTTGTACCTGTGTAACCAGGGTCAGGTATGGTGGCTGTCTTAAAAACCCTCATTCACGTACATAGTTCGTTGGGCGGTATATTTTAGTTATCCGCCTGGTTTATCAACGTGACAGCATCATCATTGGGTTTTATTGAGTATGCTATCCTCCACCCGGAGGTAGACCAACTGGTAATACAGTAGTGATCAGTGATCAATAGTGGTTAAGTGAGGTGAGTTAAAATTGCCTACATCTCCAAACTAGTAAAAACTTTATTCAGTTGGAGATGGGGCAAGGTAAAATCAAGGTAGTGCGTATGAAGAAAAAGTTACTGATCTAACGCACTTGTTTGTCCATGTAAGTGGTTGACATGTTTCAGCCCCATATGTGCCCAGCCGGGTCGGCGGGGCTTTCTTCAGGACCTGTGCTTAAGTGAGGTTACTAAATTGGTAGCCTGGGAGGGTAGGTCATTGACTTACCACTCTTCAATACTAGTTATCGGTCATCAGTACCTATAACTTGAATTCCATATTTCCGGCATCCTCGGGGGACCGGCAGGCTTATTAACCTGACTGCGTTATCTTCCGCGACTTGTGCTCACTCTGGAAACGGTGCGGGGGCACCGTTTCCATAGCGAACACAAGTCGTGGAAGATAACGCAGTCAGGTTAATAAGCCCGCCGGTCCCCCGAGGATGCCTGGCTGGGCATATATGGGGCTGAAACATGTCGACCACTCACATGGACAAACAAGTGCGTTAGATCAGTAACTTTTTCTTCATACGCACTATCTTGATTTTACCTTGCCCCATCTCCAACTGAATAAAATAAATTCTAGTTTGGAGATGTAGGCAATTTTAACTCACCTCACTTAACCACTATTGATCACTGATCACTTCTGTATTACCAGTTGGTCTACCTCCGGGTGGAGGATAGCATACTCAATAAAACCCAATGATGATGCTGTCACGTTGCTAAACCAGGTGGATAACCGAGATATACCGCCCGACCACCTATATACGTGAATGAGGGTTTTTAAGACGGCCACCATACCTGACCCTGGTTACACAGGTACAAGTGATCCACTCTCTCTTGATTATTGCTTACATTTTTAAGCAATAGGAAAGTACGTAAAACACATCAGAAAAGAACGAGGCATGACTGCCACCAAGGAAGTGGAGTTGCAGTGGCAGCTATTAACAGGGAGTAGATAGAATCTCTCACTCTCTGACTGAGGGATGTATTCATTTTATTAGCAGCTCAGCTTAGTTGAAGGATTTTGTAAAAAAAAAAGCCTATAGAGTAGACACTGGGCATGTGTGTTTTATCATTTTTTAATTAATGTTCATATGCGATAATCAGAACAGTGCATATAGAAAGCGATTACTTGACTCTTTTAGCTGCTGTACATATTAAATTGGGTTGTTGTACCTTGAGCAAATTGAATATGTAGTTTTGTTTTTTATTTCTCTCTACCTTGGCAAATATGTAATTTTCATTGTTAGAAATATACAGTAAATAAATGCTTGATTGGCCAGTGCATCGGCACATTTTGAATGATAAATTAGTTGTCCAAAATGCATTTCTTTTTGGTATAATCACCAAGTCAAAATAAGTGGTCAGTCAAGAACACAGAAAACACGATTACAGCTGACCCTATGGACAAATAGACAGCTCACTTTTAGTGCTAAAATGGGAATGGAGGAAACAAACCTAGTTACGAATAGAGAATTTACATGAATTTTGACATACATTGATAGTAACTACAAGTTCAACAATGCTACCAACAGTCAGACTATGACAGATAAATAGGCCACCATTACTAGAAATATTAAGACAGTAAAAACACCAAACCCATTAAACTAGTCAGTATAAGAGCCAAAGGGGCACTTTGTCTGAATTATATAGGGGATAAAAGTCAACCTGCTATACATTATAAGGATATTGCAAGTCACTGAGGAGTTCCATGACCATATAGAGGAATGAGGCCGAAGGTTGAGTTCCTTTATAAGTTTATGGAACTCTGAGGTGACTTGCAATATCCAAATCATGTATGGCATTGGGTACTTTATCCCTTATAATACATGGTCACACCATCACCCTTCCCACACACCCCTTAAATCCTTAGTGTGCAGCTCTTTCATATGAAAGAGAGAGCATGTTTGCAAACATGAGGAATAAAAATAGAATTGCATGGCTAAGGGACACATCAAAAAATCTATTAGATATTTGTTGCAAAAAGAAATTAGAATCAGTTTAATGTAAGTCAGTTTTTAAAAAAGAAAAAAAGATACAGTAGCTTGAAATTTGTAGAAACATGCAGAAAGATTTTAACTTTTATATAATTAGCTAAGGAGTGCAAAAATACATTTGCATAAATAGCTCCTTTTTGTCATGTACAGCTGGAAAAACAGAGTAGAAGATAGTAAAGCAACATTTGTTTTACAAATGCTTTTATTATGCTCCATAATGTTACCTGCCTTTCCCCCTCAGCTGCTGGCTCTGGCAGCAGGCATTGTAACGTTGTAACTCATCTGTAAGAAATTATTACAGAAGAGTGGCAACACCATTTCTTTATAATAGGTGACTGGGTGTGTCAGAAGTCGCCTTATTATACAGATATTAGAGACAGGTTTTTAATACAGGGTTTGCGGAATACCATGTATTATATTAAAATAATGGTATTACTTATAGCAGGACAATGTGGCTGAGGTAAAAATAGGGATAGAGGAGGTGATCATGATGTGACTGTATTTTTTGTGCTGTGGTTCCAGCTTAAGGCAGTGCATAGTATACTCCAATGAAAATGGTGGAAAGGTGAGTAGATGTTCAGGCAAGGCCTATCACATTACACAAGACTCCATAACAGTGGTAGGGTTGGGCCTTGCCTTTTGGTTGCAGGCACAGAGCCAACAAGTATTATGAGGTATCTTCTCTTCAATAACTCTGTTAGGTCCACACCACTTCCTACACATAAGTACAAAGGCTGTGGTTGAAATAATGTAACATTCTTGCAGTATAATCAGATCGAAAACAAGCTGTTTCCCCATCATCTGTCTCTACATTTGGTTGAGAAAGGAGGTCATTATTGGAACCTTGCACCTATATAGCTAAGGTGCAGGGTTGCCTTAGTTTTGGGATATTTATTTTGACATTGACCATACATAAGGTTCAGCAGGTAAAGGTGGGGTACTCAATTGTTAAGAAACCAGCAAAGGTGAAAGGAATGCAGATTACAGCTACAATAGCTGAAGCAGCATTCTGTTAGAGTAGGCACTTTGCAGCCACTGTATTAGCAGGTGTTGGGGAGACTAAGGAGAAACGTTAAAAAAGCACTGCCAGCAACAAGTAACCTCCTAACTCAGATAACACAATTAGAACTGAGTTAAAAATAATATCCACAAACTCAGGCAACCCTACATTTTAGGATTCAGGTCCAAATATGAGTCAAAATTAAAACAAAATGATAGGAGGCACCTGGGAACACAAAGAGATTTGCAATCTTTGTGTATTTTGATGAATTTATCACTCTAATTCTAATTGAATGGCACACTATTATTTAGTCAATAGCATTTTAAAGTTTTTTTAGTTATGTTATGCTATGCTATTATTCTCTATTTTTCTAACCTGGTGTGGAGTCATTTTGTGGTAGTTTCACTGTCTTAGGGGCTGATTACGATGGCGGACGGAAAAGCATTCCGACCGCCGTGCTAGCGGGAAATTGCTGCCCACAGGTACCGCGGCAAAACCGCCGGCCACATTAGGATGCACCGCCAGAGACTCCCTACCGCGGCGGTCGGATTCCAGGATTCAGCAGCAGAAAAACTGAAAATCCGTCCGCGGCGGTCGTATTTGCTGCGGAAAGGCCAAAGACCGCCGTTTCCCCAGCGGTCTCGAGCACATAGAGCTATCCGCAGTATTGCCACCGCCATCCTCAATTGGCCGGATTCTCCGCAGCGGTGTGGTGGGCTGTTTGTGGCATCGTAATACAACCGGCGGTTGTAACCGCATTCCGCAAGGCGGTCCCTCCCTTTTGGCTCCGTCCCCCACCGCTGCGGAAGGGGATTCCTGGCGGTTCCCGAAACACCGCAGCGGACGGGAAATGGACTATCTTTGCCCATCGTAATACGGCGGACGCAAGGACCGCCGATGGAGTGCGGAAACGGGCATTTTCCGCCAGCACCGCGGATGTGCTACCGCCCACCATCGTAATCAGCCCCTTAGTGTTTGAAGTGTTGCACAAATACTTTTCACATTGCCTCTTAAGTTAAGCCTGACTGTTCTGTGCCAAGCTACCACAGGGAGAGCACGGGATAATTTAGGGTTTTGTTGTTGCTGGTTTTTGGTTGAATAGGGTGCATACCTCTGCCAACCAGAAACTCAATTTCTAACATTGGTGATCAGCGGTGGTGATAGGACTTTTGTTTGTGCAGTACCATACAGTAACATGGTTTACATTACCCATCCACATCCAGGACCGTTTCAAATTTTTCCAATTTCTCCCTGATTTGCATTTTTTTATTTTTTCTCTACATCATGACTCTGCCTGCTGGTTCTACAACTGGAGCCATAGAAATTGAGCTGGCCAACTTGCAAACATACACAGTGGCACAGATTTAAGACCTCTGTAAGGAGATGGTATATCCTGCCGAGAGTGCCACCAAGAAGGTACAATTTCTAAAGGTGCTGAGGTCCTGAGCAGAAGCTAGATCCAAGGAGAGTTATGGATTGAGGGAGCCTGAGAATAGCTCTTGTGAGGAACCACCTGCAGTGGCTGAGGGTCACATCCCTGAATTTGATGTAAGAGCAGGAAGCAGTGTCTCCTCCCGTGGACTATCCCCAGAGGAGCTGAGGGAGCAGTGGGAGGAGAGAGAATTTAAGCTGCAGATGGCCAAATTAAAAATGGAGGCCGAAGAGAAAAAGACTAAAAAGGAGGCCAAAATGGCTGAGGCAGAGAGAGCCTAAGCAGAGATGAAAATTCTTCTGGCTCATACACTGAGTCTAAAAGAGATGGACATCAAGACCAGGCAGTCGAATTCCAGCAGTGATGGTGGCAGCATACATGCAGTACCTGATGAAGATAAAAGAGTTCATATACCCAAGGATTTGATGTCAAGTTATGTGGTGGTAGCTAACATTGATAAATGGTTCTCTGCATATGAAGTTGCACTGATGGTTCACAGGGTTCCCGAGGAGCACTGGGGATGGGTGGTTTGTGGAAACACATGCCAACCCTTGGGAGTGACACTCTTCTGACATTAGAGGTTGGGGACCAAACAAAATATAACCATATGAAGACCATTTTGATTGCCAAATTTGGGATGACTCCCGAAAAGTATCACCAAAGATTTAGGGACAGCCAGAAGCTCCCCAACCAATCATGGATAGAGTTTGTGAATTATTTCAGTAAGGCAATGAATGGCTGATTGAGGGGTCGCATGGTTAGTGATTTTAATTGGTTGTACCATTTGGTCATGAGAGAGCGCATGCTCAGCATCTGTTTTTCTGAGTTGTGCCAGCACCTAGTTGACAGTAAACTGACTGGCCCCAGGAAGCTTGCTGAGGAGGTGGACCTCTGGGCTAGCACCAGAGTGTTCAAAAACGGATCTGGGGGGGCTCCCACAAAGGTGGTCATGGTTCCCAACAGAAGGAAGAGGGGGGAGAAAAACTTAAAAGTAAGGAGTTCTCAAAAGGCCCCAAAAATAATTCCCAAGGGAGCAGTGTTAACCAGTCCCAGTCTGATCTTAAGAAGAGGGGGTTCTTTGATCATAGCAGAGGGAGGCTTGTACCCCAACGTACAGAGTGCTACAAATATGGGCACAACAACCGTGACTTAAAATGTCAAAAGAGGGCACCGCACTGGTGGGCAGACACCAGGGTTGGCGAGTGTAGCACCTGGGGAGGGGGTAGTCCCAGTTAGTTTTGGGGGAAGGACAGGGGTAACCCTAGTTTCCCTGGGGGATAGAGAAATGGTGCCAAAAGCCCATCAATGCTTCAAAGAATAGGCAGTGGGTCACCATTAATGTGCAACAGGTGGAAGCTCTGTTAGACACAGGAGCCAGCATGACAACTGTCAAGTGTCAGTTGGAGTCTGCAGAGTAGGTGCTACCGAACACATTCCACCAAGTTGTATTCACCGACAATCACGAGAGCCATCTATCGGTGGCTCTGGTTCTCTTTGAGTGGTGGGGGGTCTCAGGTTATCTGAAAGTTGCTGTGAGCCCTGCCATGCCTGTTGATTGTTTGATAGGCAACGACGTGGATGATACTACCTGGAGGGAAGTAGAGCTCAGGTCTCACTTGGAGATGATGGGATTGCCTTAGTGGGTCTGCATGACCACACAACCCATGGCTGCCCGGAAAAGGGGGTCAAGGATTTCTGGAGCCTGGAACAATGGCCCAGACAGCTGCCAAGGAGAGAGGCACGGGATGCAGGAAACTGGTCCCTGAAGTTCCCACAGTGGAGATCGGCTGGGTCTCTGAGGAGGAGGCCCGAGCCAACCGGGGAAGCCATTGTTGCCTTAGGTGGCCTACCTGAGCTTGCCAGCTGGTAGGTTGAGGGTGGGCCCACCAGGGAGGAATTCTTCCAAGTTCAGAAAGACTGTCCCACTCTTGAGGCCGTGAGGTGCCAAGCCTCAGCCCATGCAGCAGATGAAGCCTCTGGGGATCACCTAATGTACTGGGAGAACAATCTTCTTTATAGCGAGCCTAAGGTTCCTTGTGCTGGGGCAGCCCTTATGTGGTGGTACCCCATTGTTAATGGACCTTCCTACTGGGTTTGGCTTATAATATACCCCTGGCAGGAAATGTGCGGCAAGACAAGAACTTTGCCAGGCCTGTCTCCCACTTCTATTTGCCCCAATTAAAGACAGACTGCAGGTCCTGTTCCACCTTCCAGGCCAGTGAGAAATCAAGGGAAAAGCACAAAGATCCCCTTATACCAGTACCAGTAATTGGCACCCCCTTGAAAAGGGTGGGCATCAACCAAATTGGACCCCAAGACAGCCCTAGGCAAAAGGTTTGTCCTGTTCTTGGTAGGCCATGCTACCCGCTACCCAGAGGCCATCCCTCTGAGGTTAGTGACTGCACCTATAGTGGCTAGAGCTCTGATGGGGATCTTTACCCTTGTTGGGTTACCCAAGACGGTAGTGTCTGACAGAGGCACTAACTTCATGTCTGTATACATGAAGTCCATGTGGGATGAGTGTGGTGTAAATTACAAGTTCACCACTCTATCACCTCCAAACCAATGGCCTTGTGGAGTGATTCAACAAGACTTTGATAGGCATTATTAAGGCCCACCTGAGCACATGAGGCATAAGTGGGACCTCCACTTGCCCATCCTTCTCTTCGCCTACAGGGAGGTGCCATAGAAAGGAGTAGGGTTCAGCCCCTTTAAACTCCTCTATGGACACCCTGCTCGGGGACCTCTGAGCCTTGTCAAAGAGGTGTGGGAGCAAGATCCCAGGAAACCCCCCAGGATGTAGTCAGCTATATGCTGACCCTCCGTATCCAGATGCACCGCTTCTAGAAAAAGGTGAAATGTAATCTAGAGGCTAGCCAGGAAGTTATGAAACTCTGGTATGACCAGAAGGCCACACTCTGTTGGAATGCCAGTCTGGCCAGAAAGTATGGGTCATGGAACCGGTAGAGCCCAGGGCTCTCCAGGACTGCTGGACTGGAACATACATGATCAAAGAGCAGAAGGGGGTGGCCACCTACCTGGTGGACTTCCAGACCCCTAGGAACCTTCTAAAGATGTTCCATGTAAAGCAACTCAAGCCTCACTTTGAGAGGTCCAAAGAGAGCATGCTCCTCCTGACAGATGAGGGAGTGTAAGAGGAAAGTAAACTTCTCCCTGACCTCCTCTCTGCATAGGAACACAATGGGTCAGTGGAGGGTGTCATTCTCTCTGTCACACTGACCCTAGAACAGCTTGGTGAATGTTACCAATTGCTGAGACAGTTTGCCTCACTGTTGTCACTCACTCTAGACTCACACATCTATACATTAATGATGTTGACATGGGAGACAGTCCCCCCGTAAAGAACAATGTTGACAGGTTGTCATACAGAGTTATAGCCAGCATCAAGGAGGAGATCTCCAAGATGTTAGCCTTAGGGGTGATTGAGCCCTCTAACAGTCCTTGGTCCAGTCTTGTGGTGTTGGTATCAAAGGTTGCCCCACCGGGCACCACACCATAACTCCGGTTCCTTGTGGACCACAGAGCACTCAATTCTATCGCCAGGACTGACGCACACCCAGTCCTCAGAGCTGATGAGCTCATTAACAGGCTGCGCTCTAGCAAATTCCTAAGTATCTTTTGTTTGGCATTAGGATAGTGGCAGAGCGCTCTGACTGAGGGGGCATTTTCAACCTCAAAGGGTCACTACCAATTTTGGGTGATGACTTTAGGCTTGAAAAGTGGCCCTGCTATCTTCCAATGGTTCATTAACAGGGTCCTGGCTGATAAGGAGGCTCTCTGTGCCGCCTACCTAGACAACATTGCTTTCTACAGTTCCAGCTGGGAGGAACACCTGCATCACCTCCATGAGGTGCTTCAGGCCCTGCAACAGGCCATCAAAGCCAGTAAGTACCAGATTGGGCATGGTTCCGTGGTATATTTGGGACATCTGGTAAGTGGAGGCAAGATGCAGCCTGTACAGACCAAGATGGAAAACCATCATGGCCTGGCAACTAACTAAACTAAGTAACTAACTAAACTAACTAACTAGAACCCAAACAGAAGTGAGAGCCTCTCTAGGCATCACAGGCTATTATTGATTTGTTAAGGGCTATGGCGCATTGCTGCCCCCTTAACTGAACTGACTTTTAAGAAGCAGCACAGATTAGTGATCTGGCCAGAGACCTGTCAGAAAGCCTTTGACTCTCTCAAGGAAGCCATGTGCCCAACACCTGTGCTCAAGGCCCCGGACTTCTACAAGGAATTCATCATGCAAAACAGACGCTTCAGAGGATGGCACAGGGGCAGGCATAGCACAGCTGAATGAGGAGGGCCTAGATGATCTGGTAGCCTTCATTAGTAGGAAGTTACCTCCACGGGAACAGAGGTGGAATACAATTGAAAGATAAGCTTTTGCTGTGGTCTTGGTTCTGAAGAAGTTGAGACCATGTCTGTTTGGGACTCACTTCCTGGTTCAGACCAACCACAGGCCCATCAGATGGCTCATGAAGATGAGGGGTGAAAATCCCAAACTGTTGAGGCGGTCCATCTCCTGACAGGGAATGGACTTTATGGTGGAACATCGCCCGGAAGCAGACCCTGCCAATGCTGATGGTCTCTTTAGATTGTTCCACTGACATTTAATGTAACAGGGTGCTGTTGTTTTATCTTTTGACCAAATACAAGAAAATGTTTTTGCATTCATTGTTCTCTAGTTTCTTGTCTCCCTTTTTCCCCCTCCCTTGCAACTTGCTATGTGCATGCTTTTTTATAAGTAAAACTGTCAACTAAATAATACCTGTTGAGACATTGTTGCACGCTACATAATCTTCATTGGAACGGGCGCATCTTCACCTTTGTGTGGGCTGGAACCAGTGCATTCTCATCGAAGTGTGGAATGGAGCCGGTGCATCGCACTCGGCACCAGTGCATCACCTTTAGATCCAATGCATCCTCTGGTGCAGGAGCAGTAGCCATGCATCGCATTCAGAACCAGCGCATATCCACCGTTTGCCTGGCGAATCTCAATGCATCTCGCCCACTGTCTGACTCGACACCGACGCATTGCTTCAGCTGCACCTCCCATCTTTTTCGATGTCGACGCAATTCCTGTTCAAGGTAATGTTGTTCAGTGGGCCTAAGTGAGTGAGTGTATCCGGCCCGTGCTCCTTCGCGGTTGACCTGAACTTTCGACTTTGCCCTGTTCCAGTGCGATCAGCTATCCCATTTAAGCGTTATTTTACAGTTCAATATTTGAAAATTCATACCAACTTCTACTTGTTGGATTTTTGACTTTTGGTCTTGTTTTATTTATCAAGTTATTCTCTATTTTTCTAACCTGGTGTGGATTCTTTTTTAGGTGTTTTCGCTGTATTACTATTTGAAGTGTTACACAAATACTTTACATATTGTCTCTTAAGTTAAGCCTGACTGCTTTGTGCCAGGCTACCAGAGGGTGAACATAGGATAATTTAGGGTGTGTTGTGGCTTACCCTGACTACTATTGTGGTTCCTGGTTGCACAGAGTGCAAACCTCGGCCAACCTGAAACCCAATTTCTAACAGTGGGAATAAGTCGGACCGGCCTCAGAATATTGTTAACATCTTCACAGAAGAAAATTTGTAAGTATTCTAAGTCCATGACAGGTTGGGAAACCCAATGATATAAATCTGACTGCCTTTTCCTCCGGTGATTTTGGGAAGGCTATTTTGACCTTACAAAAGGAGAAGGAGGAAGACAGAAATAAAAATCAATAATTTTGACAACAGGTTGTGAGGCTGTCTGATCAAATCAACAGAGGCTAGTAGCAATATTCCACAACTTATGTTGCCAGTTCAAACATCCTGAGCAGCACTAGGGTAATATAGTAGGGATCCAAAAAAGTTTGGATATTTATTAATCAGTGTTGTTTACACTCCTCATTTAAACCGGGGGTCTCATTTATAAGCCCATTGTGCCCTCGGTGCGTCACTTTTTTTAATGCACCAGCAGCGCAATGGGCTTGCCCATATCTACAAGGCCACTTAAAGTCACGCTGCATGACTTCTCATGGGCTTGTAAATATGGGCCTCTTTCATGCATTACTCTGCTTGAAAGGGGCGTTCCATGGATGTTGATCTGGGTGTTTCCACGCAACATCTATGGAACCTAACACATTCCCAGATTTACAAAGCTGGGAATGCATCAGAATCCTACGCCTTCCCAGGGGAGGCATAGGAATGGCGCAATGAGGAGAAATACTTTTCTTTCTCCTCGTTTTTTCCTCTTTCTATGCGTGTTGCATTCTGCAGCACACATAAAAAGAGGAAAATGCCATCAATTATTGTTTTTGTGCAAGAAGGTGTCCCCGCAATGCAGGCACCCTTGCAACATGATGTAAGGGTGCCTGTGCTGGCGCATGGCAGCCAATTGTGCGCCAGCACAGGTGAAAGCAAAGGGGAAAGCACACTGATGCGTTGTATTGTTGTTAATACAATGCATCCCTGTGTTTTAAAATGATGCAGCTCGGTGCAGCAAACTGGCTTGTGGCGCAGAGCAGTATAATTTTGTAGTAAATTAGGCCCCAAATGTCTTTGCATCTCCTAAATCCAAATTACTTTCATGGTTTCTTGCCTGACTGGGGATGTTGCATCATGGTCTATGACACTAGTTGAGTAAGATAGTGTATTATTGTAAAAGAGGAGGAAACGAATTATACGGTGGTTCCTATAAACATTTCGTAAAACAGTGTCCTAAGAGAAGTTGAATGCTCAGTGGCAGTAAGGAGTACTCCATTAAACAGAGAAGCAGTAGAGATCTCCTCAAAAAATCTTTTTTTAATGCAGTAGAACCAAGCACAGCCCATGTTTGTCTAGATGTATACTTACATGAAAATTAATGTGCCTTTCCATGTCTAACTGCAGCTATAGATTCAGTTCTCCACAACAATCTTTATTCATTGGAGTTTGGTTTATGATTTTGGATTAAATCTCACTGAGAAACCAAAACCAGAGTCAATTAGAGCAGGTGATAGAACAGCACTGATCTGAGGGCAGATTACACATTATAATTTATCCCTACAATTACTTGCGTTGTCCTTATGTAGAGCAAGTCGTCGCAAGGCAACGGAAGTCCTGAAATGGGATTTACAAAGCCACACAAGGAGTTTTTATGTGCTGCCTTGAACGACTTGGTTAAGAAATTCAACACAGCAGCTTGGAGCATGGGGGTTCCATTGCATCCACCCATTTAGTTTTACACAATCCCAGATTTACTTAAGATAGTAAAACTGTGATTGCATCAAAATGGTGCGCATGCCACAGAGAGGCGTAACAAGGAGATATATGTTTATTTCTCCTTGTTACTTCCTCTTTCTATGTGAGATGCTTTCTGCATCAACTGTCCTTAACATATTATATACAAACAGATGATCAAATGGAGAGGATAAATCAAGAAATAGAGACTTATTTAATATGTTTTATTGAAGACCAGTCATCCTGGGTAATTCATTTATAGCTCGTGGAATTCTGCCATAACTCTATCCAGCACATTTCAGCTGGGCTCATTTGTACGGGCTCCATGGTTATCATCCATGTTTCATTCAAGAAAATTAAACCAACCCTTTGTGAATCCATGTACTGAAGAAAAGATTACACAATTGAACACTGTACAATAAAACAATTATAGAAAATCTGGTGAATGCCAAACGAAATACAAAGAAAAGGAAGTCAGAAGAAGAAAAGCTCCCAACTACCAGTTGGGAGACACAGTATGGTTATCCATAAAATGCAAAAAAATTCATGGAAAACTAAAATTGCAACCCATATTTATTGGTCCATTTTCAACAAGCAGGATCATCAGTCTTGATGCTATTAAATTCCAGACACCATGAAGATATATCTGGTATTTCACATATCTCTGGTCAAGTCTGTTAAATTTGGTATCCAACAATTAGAACTTCCTTCACCCATCATTCAGGGTTCTGCTATAGAATATGAAATGCAATTCTTTTGACAATCATTATATGAGACTGAAATTACAATATTTGATCCAATAGAAATTATGTGGTGCAAAGTTCACGGGAAACCGTACAAAACATTTATGCATCTCACTTAATTCGGAAAGTTCATAGAAGACACCCTGGTAAACCAAAACATAAAGAGAACTAAAAGGAGTTGGTACTTGCATGATCCCGGAGGATTGTTATAAAGGTTTCAGAGGTAGTTTAACGGGTTGCAATTGAAAAAGCTGGAAAAAATTGGTTCACTTTACCACATTAAGTTCTCAGCAGTGTTTCTTGTTGCCCATTTTGAGCAACATGAAGGTCAATATGGCTCCTGAAGTGCTCTAGGATGCCGCAAATTGAAACTAGAAAAGAATACCACAATTCTTGGAATTTCACATCATGTGGAAAAGCGAAGTTCTGTCAGTATAGAATTGCTTTCCGAAAGAATGGATCATGGTTATCACCGGATTTTGTGCTTTTAGCTTCATTTCATGGATGTGCTAGAAGTTGTTTGGGAAATGTAGAGATCTATTAGAGACACTTTAAAATTAGGCATCTCCCCCATCCCTACTTGTGATCTTTTAAAGACCTATAATGCTTTGAGATTTTAAATACATCTGAAATATTCCTCACATGCAGAGTGTAAATGTCCATTTTTTTCCGGGGACTTTCATAGATTGGGTCCTAACTTGTTATGTGAGAAAGAAAGGCTATTGACCAGTGGTAGGGGTCACCATGTGGGAGATGTTTTGAGGATGGATGATGTGAACTTTATGTTACAGATTATCCATGTTTTATACATCGGTCATAACCAGAAAATGCGCCCTGTTGGGCCTAGTTGCCTTCCTGTACATCAAGGCAATAGGATAAAAATGAGAAGAAGCCAACTTCAAAGTATTTTTCAACTTGCTTTTTGTCTTTCTTCATTACTGAAAAAGGTTATGGAGTTAGCTCAGAATAAGCAATAACTTAATGAATGAAATCACAGTACATGGAGAAACCATGTGCATTCCCCCAGCAGTTAGTGCAACTTATAAATAGTGTCATTCACATTGACAAATTCTTAATTTCACATTCAGAAAGTGCCACCTTTTTATGAGGTGCCCAATTTCATCACCATCATTACAGGTTCCCTGGGCAATTCTACCCATTCATTTAAGTGAGAGAAGAACAGTCAATTTGCTTGGAACCACCATTGGGCATATGAGGCTTGTAATTAAAGAGCATTTTTGGGCCAGTCTTTTGTGGCTTGGTATTTCAAATGGCAATCTGAACACAAAATATAACATCTACATAGATATGCCCTGCAAAACAAGGGTAACCTATAGCTTGGTTTTCTTTTCCATCAGCTGTAGCATGTTTTCACCACTAGGTGGCTGCTTCTTTTCTTCTTTATCTTCTTCTACTTCTTCCTCTAAATCAGACGGTTTCACCGGTATGTAGAAGTATCCCATGATGGAGAAAATAATGCAGACAGCAAAGAGAAGAGCTGCAAACAGGACGAACTCAGCCCACTGCAACAAAAATGCGATTACTGTAAGACCACTGTGCTGCCAGATAACTTGCGATTGCACAAATATCAGAATCTGCAAAAGGGCAACAAATCATGATTCCAGTTGTGCTTCACATTTATGGTTCTCCCCTTTCCCACAACCGCTAAGCCCACTGCATTTAGGTGCTTGCTGTTGACTATATTTCTAATTGCTATAACGAGCTTAGAAAATTGGGAACTGAAAAAAGGCAGAGTATGCTGATACGGAAAATAACATATTCAATTTCAATGTATGTTTTGTTTACAATTCCAATAATGTTAACATGGAATGCATTTCTAATTACAAACCTCTTTAAATTAAACTGACATTCTTGAAAAATATTTTTAAACCCATACATTTTTGGAAAGAGGTAAGGAGTACATTACGGTTATACTCGCAGCATTATTATTAAAGTAAACTGAAGAAGAGGAAAACCTTTTGGGCCCAGTGCTTGATTTGTAAAAAAGAAAAGAAAACTAGATGCAGGGGTATAAGTTTTTCTTTGGAGCGCACAACCAGTGCTGTATCACCCAGGGGTTGACAAATATCTAATCTGCCTAGTCACAATTTAATCTCATGCCTCTTTCCTCTACTGTGCATTTCCTGCCTCTTTATCGCACTCTTGCATGGTCTTTTCAATCCCTGTTTTCACCCCTTGTCACTGTTTCTTTTTCTTTCTCTTTCTCTTTCACTTTCTTTTTCCCTTTTCTGTCTTTCACTCTCTTGGTCAAAGTCTGAAATTGAAAATATAAGTCTTGGTCACCAGAAATGATCAATGGTGTCCCCACCTGCAACCACTAGCACAAATCAAGCACTGTTGAAGACAGGAGTGCCAGAAGCAGCCGTGTGCCTATATCACTTTATTAATGCCAAGAGAAAAAGTGTGATGGGAATAGGGCTACTGGAATTTGCCAAGAATAGACCCTTTAAAAGTAGTTTATCACTCAACCCCTAAATAGCTTCATTGGTGAATGCTTTCCCATGGAAAAAAATTACCTGACAAGATCCTTAAAGTGGAAGAGTTGTGCTTATCACAGAGAGCATACGGTTTCACCCTCATCAGACTGGTAGTCTTCAGATTCTAATGTATCACCAGTTCACCGGTACTTGACTACCTTTTGCAAGGATGTTCCAGGAACCAGAAAATCACACAGTACTTTAATATTTAAATGTAATAATCCTTCATAGCCACACTTCTTTCCCTCCTCTTCGGCTATGGAATCATTTTACCCCACCTTTATTATTGTTTCTTTGAGCTTCTGGATATTTGCCCTTACCTCTGACCCCCATCTTCCAAGCTGTCACCTTTTCTCTAGTTGTGACTGTACGCTCTTGTTAATGCTTTTTTATTGTTTTATATCTTGTTTGCTTCACTCTTATATTGCGGGACTTATTCATTAAAGTAAATATACATGCTTATATTTACTTATTAACGTCCCACTTTTTTATATTCATCATTTGCAAGTGGAGATTTACACCTCAGTGTAGTCTTACATATCTCCTCCTTACAAATCAGGGAGTGGGTCCTCCTACAACAGAATTTATGAGTGTAAAGTTACTACTAATAACTTTGCACCTGTTGATGAAGATCTCTGCCACCAAGTTGGAGATTCCCCAAGGGGGAAGTATAGGGGAATGTAATACAGTTTATTATTTAAAAACATATTTCAATGTACAACATAAATCTAAAATAATTTAAAACATTAATGTTAAACTGAAACTCATAAAATACAAATCTATACATTAAATCATAAAATATAATTTATATTAACAATGAAATAATTTCAATGTATTTATTAATATTAACTTTAAAAAAATAAGTGAAACAATTAACCACCCTCACTAAAAGTTTCTTTAATACTTAATAAACTTGGTAAAAAGAAATCTATTTATTTAATTTAAATAATGTGCATTTTTACAAAGTTAAAAAGTCTAATTTATTAAGTTTTGTTTATTTTTATTGCAAAAAGATTTAAACAATGAATCAATATTTAATATATAATTTTTATCAGTACAAATATATAAGTAAATTTAAAAATCTAACTATTTTAATTAACTCAACATTAGTTCCTAAGGGGTGTTATTTTAACTACCTGCCCCCATTATTTTCTATGAGATCGTGCTGCAGTACCTATGAATGGATATGTGTGGTGTTTAGCTTACTCCAGGGCTGTAGAAAAGTACATTTTATCCTGTTTTGACACTCGTAGGCCATAGTAACTTTAAAAGTGTATTTTGTGACTTGCAATGGTCTTTTGTGGGTGTGTGTTTGCATTAGCTAGACCCTTCCCATACTCCTCTTTAAAATTCACTAACACCTTCCCTTTTAGTAGTAATTATTCCTCATCTCCTCACCACCCCCACTGTGAAGTAAAGCCTCTAAAGTGTGACTTGATTTTATGTAGGCCCTGATCCATCTTAGATAAGGGAGATCGTAATCTTCTAAATCTTAGACAATGTAAGTCGCCAACTTTCCCGATTTATACAGAATCATTGTGATATCTGCCTTTTGATGCAGATGTTGCATGGCCTTAACTTTCTAAGAACATGTGAAAGAGGCAAATCATTCGACTAATGACATAGATGTAACACCTGATGCAACATCCGTATTGGTCAAATGTCTACTCTTCTAAATGTCAAGGGTAAATACGAACAAATACAGACATATAGGGGCCGATTCCGATCTCGGCCGGTAGGGCTCCGAATAGGATTCGGCTTTACCGGATCCGATTCGGAGCCCTGTTTCCCGACCGAACCGTACGCGGGTCCGGCCGAGCGAGTACGATGCGACTCGCCGACCGACTCCGTCCGGGCGACCCGACCGCTCCGACCGACTCGTACCCGGATCGTACCGCTCCGACCGACTCGCTCGGACCCGATCCGCACCGCGCAATGGAGACGTTTTCCGGCCGGGTAAGTACGATGCGCACCTCGACCGCTCCGACCGACTCGCGCCGTCCGACTCGAACTCGCTGTCGGAGCCGTACTTTGGGGTCCGTGTCGGACCCCCCTGTACGCGTACCCGTGCGAGGCGCACACAGGGGGACCCATGGGTCCCCCTACCTGTGCGTGTACGCCGCGAGCGCTCGCGGCGTACTCGCTGTAGGGGCGCCCTTGTCCGCCTCGCACCCATTGAGGCAATGGGAGCCCGCGTACGCGTTGTACGACCGGCTCCCATTGAGTTCAATGGGAGTCCGACCGACTCGTGTCCGGTGGCATACGAATGCATCGGACTCGTTCGGTCGGACTGCACGGGTCCGATTCGGTCGGAAATCTCTCCGGGTCCGGCTCGGTCGGAGAGATTTCCGGCCCGAATCGGAATCGACCCCATAGTCAAAATGATGTAGTATGAATTGACATCCTTTTCCCTTATATGTTCATAAGGAAACGTCTGGGGGGCACACCTTGGTGCACATATCCTATGTCAGACATTACTAAACTTATTTAAGAAATTCAGAATTTCTGATACGATTTAGTATATAAGGACTGCCACTTGACCACTTGTCAGGAGAGGTCCTTCACTTAGATTATCGCACAGGATTCTGCCAGAGGTGGTCTCACCTTCTGCCAGCTCATTTCATACTTCGCAGATGCTACGTTTCACCTGATGCCGATAATGCCGACTCCCAGAGAGGACTGCAGCGTATATTTGCCCTTCACAAGGAACACTGTCTTCACGTCTCCACTGATAAAGACAGCCTTTGCTATCAACAAGCTATGCAGTGCATCTCTTCTCCCTAGGAAACTCTAGACTGCAAGTTTCTCTGCCTTCTATGCTCTCTTGGTGTAGTGCACAGAAGTAGACATTCGGGTGCTAGGCTCTAGAAGACATTTTAGCAATCTTAGAAATGTTCATTTTATTTTCATTATTTATAGCATGCCTTTCTGCTGTTTTTATAATACTCTGTGTAGTTGTTTTAGATGTACTGAGAAACAGGCTTTTCCTGTAGTAATAAATACTTTTTACTTAAAAGTGTTCATTCTTCTTAGTGCAGTGCGTGTGACACTGTGAATAGGGAAATTTGTTTGTTACTGTTACCACAGTGCCCCTGATCCCTTCATGGGGGTTGTTAGTAACCCAAAAGCAATACCTTTATTTTCAATAACACATTGAGTAGTGTTTTGTGGGGCTACAATAACCTGTCTTTCACATTCACCGTCAGTGGATTGAACCAAGTTCGCTCATGTCACCCGTGGGTGTGATAGCACACCATGTAGAACTATGCCAGAGTTGTAGTTTATGCAACAATTGGTCCTGCCCACATAGCAGTAAATTTCTATGTGTGGAGATCTTTGCCAATGTGATGGAGATCCCCGCACAGAAATGCTAAGAGAGGTGAAGGTTGTAGTATCTAGTTGTAGAATGTTGGGAACTGGAAAGTTGCGACGTGTTGTAAGTTTCAAGTTCCCCTAAAGAATGTTTTATTTGAACAGCTTGTCAGGTGCTGCCTATTGTGTGCTTCTGGCAGCTCGCCGTCCGTTCACATCAACGAATAAACCTACCTTTGGAGAATTCATCTTGCTTCTTCATCCTTTAGTCACCACATTCTTTTTGGCGACGAGGATGGGATTTGCCGACACTGACCCATTCACGTTCCTCAAAAGAAAGGAGGCATTTTTGGGGAGGACTTCCCCAGTCTAAATTGTTTGTTGCGCACAAGATATCACACTTGAAGGTACAGGGGCGGTGGATGTGTAGCTGACAACTGGTGAGTTGGCACCCGGCTTGCATATAAAAGTCATTTTGGGACCCATAATCGTGACGTCCGGACTCCTTGCACGATCATTGAAATGCATGCACATCTATTATGCTGTGTTCCAAAGGTGAAGCAGAGGTGGACCCCAGCAGTGAAACGTGATGCAACTTACGTGGTGTCCCAAGACGTGACGGCCATCTTGGGAGAATGGAGGTGACACTGGGCACATCATTGGAAGGTGAACTGCCATTGTCGGTGAAATGCAATGCACCTTGTGCAGTGCCCCTAAACGTGACACCCATTTTGGGATTATGGAGGCAAAACTGGGTGCATCACTGAAACGCTTCCTGACTGGTGCTGTGTTTCAAGAGAGTGCAGCTTCTTTCTCCAGCGCTGATCCACACAGTGTGCGGGCATGTCCAGATTCCAAGATGGGGCCCTTGCGCTGATCTGCACAGCAAAGGAAAGCGGGTCACACGACAATTACTATTCAGCATTTTTCACCGGCGCTGATCCGCACAGCTTGCGGTCAGATTTGCAATTTCTGTGTCTTCACCTACACTGAACCGTGCAGCTTGCAGTCAAACTGTATTAGCTCCAGATTTCGCCAGCGTTGGTCCGCATGGCTTGCTGACACATTGTAATTACTGATGCTATTCTCCAACCCTTATTCGCACAATTTGTTGTTTCTGCCGCAGCTGCAATATTAGATCATTACCCCTCAGTTTCCTTTTAGAGTGTGGGTGACACATGTTTGGTCTACATTGTACTTCTAGTGCTGCTGGTTCAATGATTATAGATGTTTCCTGACTATTCACCCTGTTACAGTGACGTGCACACTGACTACTATTGTGTAAAGGAAAAGTGGGTGACTTAGTTGAATGGTTAGCTTTTATGTACAGAAGTTGGTGCATAGGCTTACTTGTCCTGTATTTGTGCAGTTCCCCCAGTTGTTATATCTATTTGTCTTACATTTTTTTTTACAGTGTAATGCAGGCGGTAACTCCACCCCCACCTTTCTTAGAAACTCCTGGTGAGCCTTATATAAGGTGGAAACAATGGTTCAATGCCTTTGAGAGCTATTTAGGTGCAACTGGGGTACTTCGTTTGTGCCCTGAAAGGAGGAGATATCTACTTCTTCATTCGTTTGAGGGCAGAACCATACTGAAACATTTACCTGAAATAGTAATGGAGGAAGGAAACAAGTTAAATGAATACCAGGAGACTGTAAAAAAAATTGCAGATTAGATTTGATATGTAACCGAGTTTGGTGGTAACTCATTTAATTTTTTTAAAGGATTCAAAATCCAGGTGAGGATGTAGTCACTTATATAACAGTGACGGCTTGTTGTGGAATCCCAATTTGAAACAACTTCTGATCAATTAGTAAGAGATCAATTTATATGCCATTTCAAAGACAAAATGATCAAACAGAAGTTATTATCAATGGGCAATCCTTCATTGGAAGATACCATCAAAATGTCCAAAAGCATTGAGACCTCGCAGTTGTCAGCCAAAGAATTAGAATGTAAAAGTCCAGACCTAGCTGCCCTTGTCAGGACGAGTGGTAGTAAAGGTGTTAAAGACTACAAGCAGGCTGACAAACCCAACTCATTTTTCTCCCAGCAAAATGCATATTTCCGGTGTGAAAATCGTGCGCATGTAAAAGGGGGGAAGCAATGTCCAGCTACATACATAACTTGCAGATTATGAAACAGACAGGGACATTTTTCAAAAGTGTGTCAGTCTTTCAAAACCTAAACAACGGTCATCAGTCAAATGTGTCATGGATGGTTACATTCAAGAGGAGGAGGATGTAAACACTGGCAAAGAGCTAAGAGATATGGTTTTAGTTGCAAAGAGTGAAGCGGTGAGAACTGGCAACCCAGACCTGTGTGTAGATCCTTATGCTAAGATCACGGTGGGTGACAAAAATTTGAGATTGTTGGTGGACTCTCCATGATCACTCAGGACCTATATGACAGTTTATGGCCCACTAGACCACTGCTACTGCCTGATCAAAAAACTGTGTCTTACATTGGATGTAATATTAATTTGAGTGGGTATATTGAGGACATATTAGAGTTTAAAGGGTGGAGAATAGCTGGCAAGATTTATGTAGTCCACAAGGGGCTGAACATCTTAGGGTGGTTCCACCAAGAGCATTTTGGCATGTTTCTCAAACCAGGTGCGAAGGAGCTGGTGTTAGCTGGCAGAGAAAATGTGTATTTGGAAAAAATTATGAATAAATATCCACATGTTTTCACTGAATAGTTGGGTAAGATTCAAAATTATAAACGCAGTATAATAGGGAAAGAGGATGCAAGACTTGTGAAGTAGAAAATAAGGAATGTTCCCTTTAGCATTCAACAGGATCTTGAGAAAGAGTTATGCTCTTTGTGCAAGTGTGGTATTATGGAATTCCTTAATTCATCGTCATGATTATCTCCATTGGTGGTAGCTCACAAACAGAATGGAGAACTGAGGGTCTGTGTAGGCCTCCGTTGCCTTAACAAGAAATTTGGGTGGACTCTCTCCCTTTACCCAACATCAATGAGCTCTTAGCTGGTTTAAAAGAAGCCAGGAATTTTTTCATAGTTAGACCTGGCTTCAGAGTACCATCAAATTGAGTTGGAGCCAGAATCGAGACATTTGCCAGCCTTTGTCTACCCATTAGGCACGTACCAATACTGTTGCATGCCGTTTGGGTTGGCCTCTGCAGCCACAGTTTTCCAAAGAGTGATGACTAACATGCTGACAGAATTTAGGGGTTATCAATTTTCCAAGATGATGTGTTAATTTTTGCACTCAACAGGCAAACACATAATGCCGTACTGGAAGAAGTCTTAAAAAGATTCCAGACCAAGGGTGTTGTGCTAAGGAGAGATAAATGTATTTTCCTTACTAACGAAGTTGAGTACGTAGGCTAGTTAGTAACTAGCTGAGGTATTGCACTCAAACCAAGTCTAGTTGATAGTATAATTCATACTAAACCTCCTGTGGACAAAGAAGGGTTGAAATCATTTTCAGGCATGTGTGAATTCTATTCAAGGTTCATTCAGAATTTTGTGACCAGGTTGAGACCTTTATCATGAATGTTGATGACGGGTGTCACTTTTGAGTGGAATGCTGAATGCCAAAATATGTTTGAATGAGTAAAAGAGCAATTGACATCTCTGAAATTATTGAAACACTACGATCCCGAGGTACAGTGTGTTATAACTGTTGATGCCAGCAATGAGGGGCTAGGAGCGGTCCTTAGTCAAGAGGAAAGTGGAGATGTTAGGACAATTGGTTATGCTTCTTGTGTCTTAACAGGTGCCGAAAGGCAGTATTCGGTCATTGAAAAATAACTTCATGCCTCTTGGTCGGCAGTCATGAAGTTTCAGAATTATGTCTGGGGAAGGAAATTTGTAATCCAAACTGAGCTCAAGCCATTAATATATATTCTGAGTGGTAAAAATGTTAGAGGTTTTACGCTGCACATTGCTCGATTGTCATAGAAACTATTACAATTTGATTTTGTACTGGAATACATTTCTGGTAGTAAGAATGGTTGTTCAGATTACTTTTCACGTTCTTCAGAGTGTGTTGAGAAAAACAGTGAAGTGGGTGTGACGAGGATAAGGAGGATTGTATAGTTCCAGCTGTAGACTTACCACAGATGTGTGCTTTCACAGAACAGGAATGGCTCAAAGCTGTCATGTATTATTCCTCCATGACCATAGTCATGAGGTACGTGGAGTCAGGTTGGCTGCGGAAGAGGAATCTTGACTTTGATATAAAGACTTATGTAAAAGTGGCAGAGGAGCTGTCAGTGGAAGATGGTCTGTTAGTGAGAGTAGGCAAATTGGTGCCACCTGTTTCGTTGAGGAAAGCCATCCTATTTAGAGCTCATGGGGGTAATTTAGGAGCCACTATGATGAAAAGGTGTGTGAGGTTGTCCATTGGGTAGCCTTCCACGGACAGAGAAATAGAGCAAGTAGTGAAGGAGTGCATCATATGTTCCACCAGTGACAAAACAATAAAATTGCGTACACCTCTTTTGTGTCCCATAAGCTTACCTTCTGCCCCATGGGAAAAGGTAGGGATTGATATTGTGGGGCCATTCAATTAATTGGACAGTTAATCTAGGTTCGCTTTGGTCATGATGGTTTATTACACTAAGTGGCCGGAAGACAAATCTGTGATTGAGGTTACGTCAAGAGTGGTGGTCGAATTTCTAAAGGATGTGTTCCTAAAGGAAGGTATTAGTGTCAAACAATGCAGCTCAATTTGTGTCTAGTGAGGTGGAGCTTTTCTTGAAGACCAGTGGTGTTAATCATCTCAAAAGCTCATTATATCACCCTCAGACAAATGGACTGGTTGAGAGAATGAATAGGGTGTTGGGTGAGTGTATCCAGTGGGCTGTTGCCAACAAGTGTGTTGTAATGAATGAAGTCAAAACCATGTTGTGATCGACATGTACACTGTATGTTATCGCACTGTTTAGGAGACCTCATGCTAGTGTATAGGTCCAGTGATTTCATTTGCGAGCTGGCAACCATAGTGCGGAGGTGTGGGCAGGCAATCATAGCGTGGCATGATTTGCTGCTTGTTGATGCTATTTGTGAGCACTATGACATATCCAGATTATGCTCCTGTAATGTAAAGTGTTGAACTGCATAGTGCTCTAATGAGGTTGTATAACGCAGGTTTATGTGTTGCTTTTGATTAATCTGTATTGTCATGCAAAATGTAAGCAGAAGCAATAGAAAGAAATTTAAGAAAAAAACAATAAAGATATTTTTTTTAAAACAAACCATGTTGTGATTTTATCATAAAACTCTGCATGTGTCTACTGGTGTTTCACCATTTGAATTGTTGCAAGGATGAAGAGCTACCACATGCTTCTGTCCAGTTTGAATGAACGGATGAGTTAAGTATGGTAAGTGGCAGATGAAAGTGTAAGGAGAAGAGTAGAAGTGGCACAAGACAAACAGAAAAGGCATTTTGATGAGTGAAATAAGGTTAAAGATCTCAAATTTAAGATTGATGATACAATGCACGTGAAGAAACCTGTGCATGTGAGGAAAGAGGAGTCCAAGTTTGGTCCACCTGTCAAAGCAACAGTGTACGAGTTGTTTACAAGCTGTGTACGAGCTGAGGGTGGCCAATGGTGAAATTTAGGCTGTGTGGTCATGGTGGAGGAAGTAGAAGAGATAAGTGGCATGGATGGCGATTTTGAGGTGGATGTTGAGGAGGTTTAAGAAGGAAACAGTGATGGTGGGGATGTAAGATAAAGCAGTAGGGTAAGGAAAGTACCCCTGCATTTTAGAGTGTGGTTTTTATTATTTTAGTGTGTTTTGTAGAATATATATATCTGATGTTGTTGTCTGTTTTTTCTGGCATCCCTCCATGTAATAGTTTGTTCATTGTATAATTGTGAGACATCATAAGATTGAGTTATTTATGTTTAGTATCAAGAACTAGTAAGGATTAAAGTATGTTATTTCATTTTGTTTTCTGTAAAGGGATAACCCATGTAGTATCTGGTTATAGAATATTGGGAAGTGGAATGTTGCGACATTTTGTAAGTTCCAAGTTCCCTTAAAGAATGCTTTATTTGAACAGCTGATCAGTTGCTGCCTATTGTGTGCCACCAGCAGCTCGCTATGCATTTCCTCTAACTAATAAACCTACCTTTAGAGAATTCATCTTATTTCTTCATCCTTCAGTCACCACATCCTTCTGTGGCCATATGCTCTCTTGTACAGTGCTTTTTCTAGATTTTTCCCCAAAAATACAAAATGTAGATATATTTTTAGGCTATTTTCTCTGTTTCCCCTAGGGATGCCTACAAACCCTGGATATCTTTAGTATCCCCAGGATGGTGGAAAAAAGGACACAGTTTTGGCCTGGATACCTTATATGGAGAAAAAGTCATGAAAGTCTAAGCACAAAGTGCCTCAAACATCAAAAATGGGCTCAGCACCTGAGGTGGAAAAGAGTTAGCAGTTAAGGGATTAAAATGCTAGGAATTACCAATATTATTGTTGTGTTGTACTTTTCTGATTTTATTATGTTGCTTTTTTATTACTTTCTGTTTTGTGGTTGTGTGTAGTTGGGTTTGTGTTGATGTTTGTTGCTGTGTTGTCCTTGTGATGTAGTATTTTGTTTTTTGTTATATTTTTATTTTGTTGATATTGTGTTGTGCTGTCTGTAGGTTTGTCTGTAATATCGTTGTGCTATACTATTTCTGGTTGTGTTGATGTACATGTTTTATTAGTGTTGTGTTGCTGCACTATATTGTGTCATTGTGGTGCTGTGGTATTGCATTATGGTGGTGTTATGTTTTGTTGTTGATGTACATTAATACCTGTATGTTGGACCGGGCCCTTTTTGCAGGGTTATCCCTGAACGTTTTGCCTTCTTCTGCCTATTTTTCTATCTTCCTTTTTGTTGGTTTTAGGACTCTGGGCACTTTGCCCCTGATAATCAGTGCTAAGGTGCATATGCTCTCTCCTGTAAAGCATGCATGATTGGTTTCTCCATGATTGGCAAATATGATTTACTAGTAAGTCCTTAGTACCCTGCACCAGGGGGGCCCAGGGCCTGAAAATCAATCTACTAGTAGACCTGCAGCACTGATTGTGCCGCTCACTCAGTAGCCCTTTAAAACATGGCTCAGGCCAGCCACTGCAGTCTGTGAGTGCAGTTTTAAACTTCCATGTCGACATGGCAAGTGCACCCACTTGCCAGGCCCAAACCTGCCCTTTTATTACATATAAGGCACCTCTAAGGTAGGCCACAGGTAGCCCCATGGGCAGGGTGCCGTGTAGTTAAAAGGTAGGATATGTACTGCTGTGTTTTACATGTTCTGTTAGTTAAAAACTGCTAAATTTGTTTTTCACTACAGCAAGGCCTATATCTCCCATAGGTTAGCATTGTACCTGACTTGTACCATCTTACAAGTCTATCTTCCAATTGGGAGCTTATAGGAAATTGGAGTTTGGTATCTCTGGACTCACAATTTAAAATACATCTTTTAGTGAAGCTAGTTTTTAAATTGCAGGCCTGAAAATGCCACTTTTAGAAAGTTTGTATTTTCTTACATTAACCTGCCTATCTCTGAATACACATCTGGGTCAGGACAACAGTTAGGCTGTTTGTGCATTCACTCTAGACAGTCACTCAAAGGGAGCTGGGGTGTGCCCTGGATATGCTGATGGCACATCACCAAGCTGATGGGCCTTCCTGAGCAAGAGTGGTGGGAGGACTTGACACTAACACCTGAATAGGGCTGTGCCTGTCATCACACAAAGAAGTCTCCACCCCCTATAGTGTGTCTGGAGCCAAGGAGGAGCAGGGTTCTGTGCACTACAAAGACTTTCCTTTGAAGTTTGACTACTTCAAAGGCTGAAATGGATATAAGTACTGGATCTGTGACACCATGTTCTCAGAACACTTCTGGGTTGAGGACATCCTGCCAGAAAGAAGTGCTGGATTGCTGTGAGGAGGGACTGCCACCTTGCTGTTTGCTTTGCTGTATTGGCCTGCTGATTGCTGCTTCTGTCCTGGAAAGGACTGGACTTTGCTTTTTACATCCTGCTTCCAAGGTTCTCTAAGGGTTTGAGTTGAGCTTGCCTCCTGTTAAGAAGTCTCAGGGCCATCAAAGACTTCACATGCAATCACCTGGACTCTGCTGCTGTGAGCCCTACTCTGCCAAGAGGTGCCAAATCCAGTTCCTAGGCCCATGGAATTGAGTTCTGGTGATAAAAAGAAGAAAATGCATGCATCGACTCCAAGCATCATTCGGAACCGGCGCAGCACCGCCAAAACGTCAGAGGAACCGCTGCTGCATGAGTATCGAGCGCCGCATCAACGAAGTCTGCGACGCATCGCCTGACTCCAATGCAACGCCTGCTTCAATGCTTCAATGCTGTGGAATCAACGCAGCATGACTTGACTTTCGACGCATCGACTGTGAGCGCCGATTTCTTCATTGACACCGCTTCGCAGTAAGGAACCGAGGTATTGTGCCCACAAACGACATATCACGTCCCTTGCCTAGCAGTAAGGAACCGACCCATTACCTGCTTTTTTGACATCTCACCTCCCCTGCACCTCGCATCCGCTTTGATTTTTGACACATCTATGGTACTTTGTCCCGATCAAGTGCAACCATTGTTTTTTAAAACTACAACTTATTTTAATCTTTGAAAATTCATATCTTGACTTTTGTATTTTGGAGTTTTGTTGTTTTGGTCTTGTTTTGTTCAGATACATATTGGCTATTTTCTAAACTGGTGTGCAGTCGTTTTGTAGTGTTTTCACTGTGTTACTGTGTTGGTGTGTACAAATACTTTACACATTTCCTCTGGGAAAAGCCTGACTGCTCTGTGCCAAGTTAATAAGGGGGTGAGCAGGGGTTACCTTAGGTGTGTAACTTACTTACCCTGACTATAGTGAGGGTCCTTTCTTGACAGGTTTATTTATTTATAAGTTTTATATAGCGCTTGCTAGACCCGAAGGTATCAGAGCGCTTTACAGAATCGTGGTCTGACAATACAGTAAAACATACATGAGAGTACAAACGAGGCGAGAATTAAAAATAGAAAATAGTAAACATCCAAGAAAATAAAGGGCAGTGCCAAAAACAAGAGAAGCAATTCAAGAGGATCTAATAGACAACATAAATCAGATAAAACAGCCTATGGTCGTCGGGATTAGATCAGTACACGCAGTAAATAGTCCAGGTCAATAATCTAGGAGTTAAAGTATTTGTTGAGGAGGAGTTGTTTCAGGTTTCTTTTGAAGTTAGGGTAGGAGGGGTTGCATCGAAGGTCACAAGGTAAAGAGTTCCAAATGCCCGGAGCATTTCCGGAAAAGGAGCGAGACTTGGTTGTTGTTTTTTTTAGATTTGGAGGTATGAGTAACAGAGCGTTGGAGCTTCTCAAAGATCTGGTAGACCCCGCTTTCATTAGCTTGTTTTCAAGGTAGTTGGGAGTGTGTGAGTGTAGTGCTTTGTGGATGATGCAGGAAGTCTTGTAAGTACATCTTCTTTCGATGGGAAGCCAGTTTAGGCTCTTGAGGGCAGGAGTGATGTGTTCAAAACGTTTGACGTCTGAAATGAGCCGGGCTGCCAAGTTAAGAACTGATCTAAGGGGCGCGAGGTGAGATTTCGGCATCCCCGTGAGAATGGCATTACCATAATCTAGTTTGGTAAGGACCAAGGATTACACCACAGTCTTGTAATCATCGGCGGGAAGGAAAGGTTTTATTTTCTTAATGTTTTTTAGTGCGTACAGCGCTCCTTTTGCTGAATTTTTGATGTGTTCTTTCATTGACAGGTTTTTGTCCAGGAAGAAGCCCAGGGACTTTGCGGAGTTGGATATAGTGAGAGTGCAATTTAAGGCGTTCAGGTTGTTGAGCCATTCTTGGATTGGTAGGTGGCTGCATTTGGGGGAGAATAGAATTACTTCTGTTTTGATGGGGTTTAGCTTTAGGTGATTAGAGCAAAACCAGGATTGTAGCTCGATCAGTGTGGCGTTAAGATGTCGAATGTCACTGGGTGATTTGATTTTGTAGTAAAGTTGCGTGTCATCAGCATATAGGTGATATTTGATCCCTGCCTGCTTCAAGATGACCGTCAGGGGTTCCATGAAGAGATTGAAAAGGGAGGGGGATAGAATGGAGCCCTGCAGCACTCCTAGATTGACCCGCGAGGGTTTAGAAAGACATGAGTTAAATTTGATTTGTTGTGACCGGTGTTGTAGGTAAGATGTGAACCATTTTAAGACGGTGCCATTGATGCCGAAGCGACACCTCAGAGATTCAAGTAGGGCTGGGTGATTTACAGTATCGAACGCCGCTGATAGGTCAAGAAGGATAAGTAGGAAGCGTCTCCCTCGTCTAGGGATCTGTGAATGTCATCATATATATTGAGCATGGCCGTTTCAGTACTGCAGCCTTTTCTGAAACCGGATTGGAAAGTGTCTAGAAGGTTGAAATTTCGTATATGATGATTAAGTTGCTGCAAGACACATTTCTCCAACGCCTTGGCTAGGAACGGGAGGTTTGAGATAGGTCTGAGGTTGTTGAGATCGTTAGGGTCAGCTCTGGGATTTTTGGGAATGGGTGTGATTTGTCCTCGTTGGAGAGAGATCGGAACACAGCCCGTGGTGAGAGATGTGTTGATGATTTGAGTCCAAAACGAGGCGATGATGTGGTTGAGGTTTTTCACCATCGTGGATGGGAGGGGGTCATTTATGTGTGTTGAAGGCTTTAGATTCCTGATTATATTGAAGACTTCCTTTTCGGACAGGGGATTGAAGTCAGACGAGTTGGCGTTGTTTTTCAGTTTGGAGTGATTTGAGTATCTGGAAGAGAAGGAGGGGCTGTTGTGAGGGGTGGTGGGTCGGAGAGGGAGGTAAGGACAGAGGACAGAGAGGAGACTTGCAAGAAGGATTGCTCAATTTTGGCGACTTTGTCAGAGAAAAAGCAAGCAATTTCTTCACATCGTTCATTTGTGGCGGTTAAAGTAAGGGGGGTCAGCCGTGGTTTGTCTTTTCACCATGTTAAAGAGTTCTGTGGGTCTATTTTTTGCACGATCCAGTTGGTTACGGAAGAAGGAGGCTTTTTCTTTAAAGATGTGTTTTTTGTATGATAGCCTTGTAGTTCTAAGTAGAGCTAGGTGAGTAGTCGAGGGTTTTGTCTCCAAGACCTTTCTGCTTGTCTGAGTTTTCTTCTTTCATTGTTGAGGTCTGGGTTAAACCATGATTTAGATTTAGTAGCTCTCAGTTGTTTTAGTTTGAGTGGGGCCACTTGGTCGAGAACAACCGAGATCGATGAGTCGTAGTGTGAAGTAAACGCTACAGCTGTGTACGAGGGGGGGGAGCTGTAGTTGCTCAAGAATCTTGGATTCAAGTTCAAGAATTGGGACAAGTTTGATATTTCTGGTTAATTGCTTGGGTTTTTTTGTAACATCAGGGAGGGGTCTGAATGTGGAATTGATATTGAAGAGAATTTGATGGCGGTCTGACCAATCTACAGGAGATATGGAGCTGATGGAGATCAGGCCATTTTTAGCGATAATTGCATCCAGGGTGGAGCCTTTAATGTGTGTTGGTTCATTGCAGAGTTGATTCAGGTCGTTAAGATCCAGAAGGTTTGTAAGTAGTCGCACTGAAGTGTCTTCTGCGCTGTTCCAATGAATGTTGAAATCACCCAGGAACACATCCTTTGTGTCAGTTAGGCCAAACCTGGAAATAAGGTCAGAGAACTCTTCTGTGAAGAGGGCTCGGTCACCACGAGGATGGTAGATGGTGTGGAATTTGATAGGATGAGAGCCTTTGGTTAAAAATTGTACCCCAAGGTATTCAAAGGTCGAGTATTTTGCCTTGTTTAACATGGAGAGTTAGATTTCTATTTTGTGAATAATGGCTAGACCTCCCCCAGCCCTTTTAGGTCTGTCCTGTCTGATGAGAGTATACCCGGGAGGGGTGAGCAGATCGAGAATAGGGGTGGCGTGTTCATTTAGCCAGGATTCAGTGAGGAAAGCTATATCTATTTCTTCTCTGAGGATAGAATCAGCGATATCAGTAGCGTGTTTGGCTGCTGATCTACAGTTGAGGAGCATGCAAGAGAGAGGGCTGGACTTTTCCGTGGAAGCTGGAATAGTTTGAATGGTGGTGAGTTGAGCTTGTGGTCTGGGTTCATTTCTGGTTGAGGGGGTTCTATTTGTGCTCACAATTACTGGGATAGTGAAGGGGGTTGAGGAGGCCTCGTCTGTGGTTTAGTAAGGTAGGATTTGCTGAGAGCAGCGGCTTCAAGATCAGATAGGGTGCGGAGAGCACGGTGGGGTCTGTGCGACAGACGGGTTAAGGGAGTGGAGAGCCATGGGGAGTGTTTGGAGGCTATGGTAGGGGAGCCGGTGTGAGGAGGTAGTTTATAATACTCTGGGGTGTGGTTTCTGGATAGCTTCGCCTGTCTGGAGATGTCACGTCTAAGGTGAGCTGTGTCATTAGCCAGTGAGTCAAGTTTCTGTTCCATACGGGACAAGATCTGTGCGAGTGTGTTACTGACGCTTCCAGCAATGTGTGTAGGAGGCTTTGTGACAAAACCTCGGGGCTAGGGGCAGAGCATGTTTGAATATGGGAGGGTTCCTTACTATGGGGACTAGGCTTGAGGATAGCTAGAGTGGGGTGCACAGGGACAAAAGTAGAGTCGGGGTTTGCGTCTGCAGAGGGTTCAGAATAGGTTGGTCTAGCGATGAGGCCCGATCTACTAGGTTTGCGGAGTCTAACGATGCGATTTGCTACCGGGAGATTGCTGGTTGGGGTGGACAAAGGTGAGGACCCTCCACTGAGTTTTTTTTGTGCTGAGTGAGTTTATGGGGGAAGTAAGGTTGCTAGTTGGATCCGTGGGTGACTTCGGGATGGATGGTGAATTAGAAGAGGGAAGAAGGCGGGTCAGTTCAGGTGAGTTTGTCAGGGGTCGGGGGGATGAAGGCAAAAGGAACAGATCACCCTGAGGAGTGAGAGGTTTGAAAAATGACCGAAAGTGTTGATCGAATAGGGAGAGGTGAGGGTCGGTCACTTGTATAAGAATGATTCCTGCCTTAAAAAAGGATATATCAAACTCACCTCTAAAAGATGAGGAGGGGGACGACGTCAGTTTAGTTCCATAGGGTATCTTGATAGTCTTTGACACTTATAGTAGGAGCAGGAAGGTGTTTTTCCATTTTGCCGGTCAATTGGAATAGAAGACAAAGTTTGTTTTCGTGGTGCCGATGGACTGATTGTGGTAGGTATCAGCAATTAGAGTTTCCGGGTGTTGTTTCAGTAATTTGTGTTTGAGGTTCTTTTTCGCATTTTTTGAGATATTTGAAGGGTAATCGATAGACCATGAGTTAGGACCATATCTGACTAGAGCTGTGTCGAGAGGTTTGAGGAGTAGCATTGAGATCGACATATTTGTAAGTGGTTTACAGCTGAAATAGTACTACATAAAATGTACAACTAGGATACACCAGCTAGGATGCTCACCTAGGAGCCCTAAACTCCGTTTGTCTGATAAATATGAAATTGATAAAATTGACAGGTTGCAAACCTCTGCCAACTAGAGACCCCATTTCTAACACTGTACATTTGCAGTGTAAAGCTGGTTCAGTGTGTAACTTATAGTGTCGTTTTAGGGGTAGTGGAGCAGTGGTAAGAGTTATTTTGTGCTATGAATTGATAATGTAGTGGCATATGGTGGAAGATTGGTAGTGGCAGGAGTAGATAATGTGAGTTGTTTTGTCATAGTGCCTTCATAGGGGTGGTGGTTTAGTGGTGGGAAGTGGTAGCATAGTGGCGAGTTTGGCAGTAGGTTGATGATGGATTATACTGTGGGCCTGTAAGGTGATAGCACAGTGTTGGGGTCACAGTGATGAGTGTGGTAGTGTAGTAGTGATCTATGCGTAGCGATGAGATGAGTGAACATTTGGTATTGTAGGGTCGCTCTGTGGTGGGAAATATTATCTGGAAAATGGGGTTGTTAGTGGGCTGTTATGGGTTGGTTTTGCGGTGCTGTGGGGAGGAATGATACTTGCCAGAGTGCTTATGCTGGAATGTTGTGTAGTGGTGGGATGGAATACTAACATCAGTGTCTGGTTAGTGCGGTTGCATGTAGTGGTTTGAGATGGTATTGCAGGTGGTATTTATTGCAGTGCTGTGGTGGTAAAGAGCACCTGGATGGATGTGCAGTTATAGGGTATTTCTGTTGTGTGATAGTGGGAGGGTGGTGGGTGCTAGTGTGCTAATTTCAGTTGATAGTGTAAGCGTTCAGTGGACTAGTAGATTAGTGGTATGTGGGGGGATCAGGGTATGGCTAGAACAGTATTTTTATTTAAGGTACCATTTGTAAGAGACTTAACACACAAGCATTTAATCGGTATTCGCAATGAATAACCACTAGATAACTCATGAATTTCTTGTATGAGCAAAAGCCTTCTGATTTGTAACCAGTGATGAGGAGCTACAAGTCCTCTGGATGATGTGGTATAAGGCCATCCCAAAAGGTTCCTACAAGGCCACACCACTTCTCTTTTGAATAACTGCATAATTGCTCTCACATTATTTTGTATGTGAATGTTCCCAACCAGCAATGATCTCACATAAATAATATTATGCAGATTACTCTGGCTTTTGATAACTTATGTAGTAACTCTTTATATATAATTAAAATGTTACGTCCTCCTGCGTCAACTGCCAAATCCAGTAGAAACACTAAATATCTGAAGTTTGATGTGGTTCATTCTTGACGAAGCTTACAATGAAATTAACATTCCTACCTGAGCCATCGTGGCTGCTTGAGCGACAATAAGCACAATGACATTTCCAAAGGCCACGGTCAGGAGCCAGCCTGCCTGCAGAACCGACTTCATACTTGCAGGAGACTGGGAGAAAAACAAAACAGTATGTTAGCAATCTGTTACCTTAGACCCTCAGAGATCTTAGTCATGGTAGGCTGTACAAAGAAGGCTTGGAAAGCACAACAGTTCTACTGAACTGGCTATTGTTTGGCATCCATCTGCAGTCTTCTCTTTCATTAATAAGAAAAGAATATTGGTCATTCTAGTCCATAATAAAACTTCATGAGAGTTGTATGGATGTTGAGTCATCAAAATGCCAGTGGTAGCAAAAGTGACAACAGACACTGCTTTACCCCATAATGACTCCACAATGTGGACACCTTGTCCGTCCCTTAAACCCTTACAATTTTTTGCTGAGGATGTATGGGAGAGGCAAGGGGTGGAAGCCCAAAAAGTAAACAGGACTCCCAGAGGCCTACTTTCTTCTTGTTACTGCCAATCCTTTCGCAAATCCTGATACAAGGGGTAGGAAGTGCTGCCCTAGAGTACTGAAAAGGGTCAGCCAGGGCTGGGTAGGAGCCGCTAGTGCTGGCCAGTCCATAATGATGTCTAAACACACTAAAGCATTGAATCTCCAAACATTCTTTGACACTAGCAGAGACCTACTTTTGCTTCTCTCCTTTTAAAGCACATAATGGGTGAGAAAGTCTGTTTCGATGTATCAGTCAATACTGATGGCAAATAAGGGTCATGATTCTTTTGTTGCCTCCTCATTTCCATGCCAGCAGCACTATTTACTCTTTCAATATGTCTTTGAAATCACTTTATTATTCAAGGTTATATGTGACGAGACTATATGAATCCAGTTACTAATTTTACTCCACCAGTTGTTACCAGGGCTGTAATTGTGGATGCTGTAGCTTCTGTAGTGCAGGAGCCTCTCACCATTGAGGGGTTACTTGCTTCAACACATACCATTGTTAGTCTCATATGTACTGATTAGTCAGTTTTAGCTATAATGGGCAAAGTAAAAGAAAGGAGTGTGGAGAAGTCAGTTCTAGGTTGGGGGGGTTGATACCCATGAGGTGTAGCAGGGTGACCATCAAGTGCTGAAGGCTCCCCAGTGTTCAATGAAGCATGGTGTATGTTCTATGATTGCATACAAGTCAAGAGAAGAATTACCGTTTTGTATAGAGAGAGAGACGACCCCCCTTTCCCATTTACCTTTCATTTTTTTTCTGAAAGCATGATGTCATAAATATTGTCAGAGTCCAGCCCAACTCCTAGCCAGTACACTTGGCGCTCCAGGTCCCAGTTTCAAACTTTGCATGAATTGTGGTGGTGATGTTAAAGCCACTGGCCACAGTAAACAAACAGACACCATAGTTGGATAGAGTTTAGTGAATCGGGTGCATGCATGTTAGACAACAGTTAGGTTGCATGAATCTTGTCTCATAATGAGTCTGAATAGATCAACACTCCACCATTGATTGGTCAGACATCTTGAACCTCGGCTGGGCAGGTGCAGACTTCATACCTACTATCAGGAAAAGTGGCTTTCTTCTCTCACCCCACTGACATCAGTCAGGACATGCAAAGCAGATACAGTAGGCTGGGCCACAGTGTCCCGAGCCAGCTTCATTACATCCATCGACTACTACGTGAATTTGTGTGGATGGGCAATCCTGCTCTTTCAGATTAGCCGATGGTAGAATTGTGTCTGATTGACGCAGCTCTAGCGCCTGATCTCTGGGGCTGGCCCAACCAGTGTGTGTATGTGGCTACTGAGAATTCATATTGCAAAGCATGTAGCTATTGAGAATACACTGGGCCAGATGTATCCAGCATTTTAATGGTTGCAAACACTCTGATTTGGAGTTTACGCCTCAAATATGGCTTTGTGCATGCATCAAACCCATTTTTGGTGTCTGAAAACGTTTACTGACTCCTAAAATGGAATTGACAATGGATAACAATGCGCTATTTAGACGGGTGTATTTTGGTTGTCCCTTCCAAATTCCAAAACGGTATGTGATGTACTAATGTTTTGCCACTGTAATCCAGTTACAAAAGACGGAGAAGTGGGCAACTGTCGAATTGGTGTGAAGACCTATTCGCAAAAGGAAAAGGAGCCTGCTTGGGACTGCTGTCCATTCATGAATGTAAAAAAAAAATTGTGTTAGGGAGTGGTCAGTTGTCCAGCGGTCTGTTGCCAAATCTTAAACAAACTTAGAATTGAAAACTTTAAGGGAAACGTGCAGCATTCTTAAAAAGTTAACTTTATTAGAAGGCGATCACAGACGTGGTGGTCTGCAGACCCTAGCAGGCTAACATCCCTACGGCAGCCACCAGTAGGAGTATTCATGAATAGATTGATTGCAAAGCACTCTGATTCGGAATTTTACAAACTGACCTGTTAGTACATAGGTTGTTTGTAAAATTCAATACAGGTCACAAAAGAAATATTCAGTATCTGTTACTGGGAATGTACAAAAGGCAATGACCGTTACTGGCTATGTGGAAACTGGTGATATTAATAAATGGTCAAATTGACTCTGCCAGTACTTTTTACTGATTGTGTAGAACCATATTTGCCTTGCGTACAAAAAGAACAAAGTTTAAGGATGTTCGTTGCACATCCTAGACTGGAGTGTGACTACCTAAAATTCTTCAGAGACATGAAGAATTACCTCTTCTGCCAGGACTTTGCCTTTTCCTAGCTCAGTGTGTCTAAACTAAATAAATAATATCACATCTTTGTAACAAAGTTACATCTCATAAAATAACATCATAGAATCATAACATACATAACTAAAAGACATAACATCACATAGTAATCTTATGACACAAAATCCTAAAAAATAAATACATTAAAATGCATACATTTTAAATGCAATCGTTTAGCTTCACAAAATAGATTCCATTTTGAGATAACAACATATGATCATAACATATAACCATAGCATGTCACTGGAAGGCATCATCTAACAGTATCATCATAAGGTAAACATGAACACATTTCCTCTTCAGAGAAAATCCTAACATAACCCTTTTTTCAACCTACAGAAATGCAATTTTCTCTTCTGAAAGAAACCATGATAAGTACCTGAGAGTAGGAGAACTCGAGGCCAGTGATGGAAAACATTACTTCCCCAGCACTGATCAACACATATTGTGGAATTTGCCAAGCAATGTGGACACTGTTTGCTAAAATGTCTTCGGATTTATTTGCCAAAATCATTTCTCCAGAAACCTTTGAGAAAAAAATGGAGACACTTAGAAAACGATTTGAAAGAAGAGAGAGGGGTGAGCCTTGCTCTAAAGTGACAACAACATACTACAACACAAAAACTGTATAACATTTTTTTTTAGATAATATCTGTAAATGTGATTGTGTTCTATCACCCAAAACCACTTAAAAGTTCCATGTAAAGTGTTTGTTTGTCCTGCTAAATTAATGGCTGCTCTTACAGTAGTGGTGCCCTTCATATTGGCAGGGAACTTACCAAGTACCTTTACCGGCCTTCACAAATGGGGGATGGGCGACTGAGCTTCTCATGACAGGACTAAGCCAGCTCCCATCACCGCAGGGTGGCAGTGCCTGTGCAGTTTTGAGCCACAAAGTCCACGCATTATTGCATGATGAGGAAACCACTGAAGAGGCTGAATGAGTTGGGACAAAGCTGTTTGACAACCCTACCCTACTACCCTCCCACTGCCCTATTCTGGCATTGCTCACTACAAAGCTGACTCCTGGCTCCTAAGCAGGCTGGAGTGAGAACCACATCTGAATCATTGTGGGACCTGGCCTGTCCCGCCCTGACACTGTGGTAAGTATGACCCCAAAGAGAACTGCCAACCTAACCTCTGGACAAGGCAGGTCTAATCATTTTTCTAATGGGATGATTGAGAGAAAGGTTCTCTTTTGCAGTGGATATGTCTTCCCTGACCATCTGGGCCAGGCAATAGAACAACATAATTAACCCTGCTTCTGATAAGTCAGGGGGTTTTAGCTGCAGGCCCACGTTAAAGGGTTCACCTTCAGGACTCCGAAGATAGGGGAGATAAAGGGTCTCACATCTTCACATTAATTATTAGAAGAATGGACTTTAGCTCATTTGATAAGGGCGTTTCAGCCCAGTGATGTGATAAGCGTCTCGCCAGCAAAGTTGAGTGCCTCCCCAATACACTCATGACGAAGAATATGAGTTCTGTAATGCACTGTGTTGCTTGGGGAAAGACCAGCCCAAAGGAACGCGGGTGTTCTAGGATGCCTCCTATTTGATGTTAACATAGTTGTGAGGTCTGGCTGATGTAAGTGAAAGTAAGAAAAGGCAGGACTGGGAGAAGTGCCGGATCTTACTGTGAAATCCATTATTAGGTGTACGTGTCTCATTCTTACAGGAGTGCAGGCCGACTCCTGTACACGCTAGTTAGCTCCAATGTCAGCTCAATTAGGGTTCCCTACAGCCGTTTCAAGTGTGCTCCTGGTTAGGTGGTGCAATTCAACCTCAGCAGCTGGTTGTGAGATCTGCATCATATGCCAAGCTATATTTTGCACTAATTAGCCTTGTATTTAGGGAACATTTTGGAGCTCACTTTGTGAGTGGGACCTTGTTACAAATGCCAAGCAACCGCTGTTGGGACCCTTTCCAGGTCCTTAAACACCACATATGGTCTTCCTAACCTGTCTTTCCTCCTGGTAGGTTTAGTAATAAGTAGCTGCAGGTCACTTTACACTCCTAAGTATGTTTGATTTGCAGGAACATTGTTTACCTTGTTCTCAGGGCAACGGCCCCGCCAACTAAGGCAGCAATACCATAGAGTAGAACACATTTACACCTCAACGTCTCTTAAAGATGCCCCTAAATTGTACTCAAGCAATGTGCAAACCTACAACAAAGGGGGAATATATAAGCCTGTGTGTGGCTGGTAGAAAACAGCTGTCATCTCCAACACCCTGGTGCCTGTTGTCTTCTAGCATAAGCTAATCGCAATCACATCCAAGCTCACAAATAGGGCATCGACTTCAGTGTCTAAATTGTGCTGGTGGTTGCAGGTGGTGGGCACCAGCAGTCGTTTTTTGGGACCAGGAGATTTTTCATCATCAGACTGAAACCCAATGCAAGAGTGAGATAGGCAGAAAAGATAAAAAGATGGAGGTAAAGAAAGTCATGAAAAGTGTGCAAGAGGGAGAAAGCTGGGATAGGAAAGAACTTGCAAAAGCAAAATAATGAGTCATGAAGTGAAGAGTGATGAAACAGTGGCATGAGGTGGAAAAACTAGGTACCTCTGGAACTGGCCGACTCACACATTCAGCAACACCAATGGTAGGCTTCTAAAAGAAATGTTGACTTTCTGCTAATAATAATATTATTATTATTATTATTAGTAGTAGTAGTAGTAGTATTATTATTATTATTGTTGTTGTTGTTATTATTATTAAAATTATTGTTGTTATTATTATTATTATTGTTGTTGTTTTTATTATTATTATTATTATTACAAATAATAATAATAGTAATAAGATTAGCATTGTTATTCGAGTGCACATTTTGAATAATAATGATAATAATAATAATAATAGTAATAATAATAATAATAATAATAATTATTATTATAATGTTACTATTATTATTATTATTATTAATAATATTAATAATAATAATAATGCCAACAAAAATGATCCATAATAATAATAACAATGATAATGATGATGATGATGATGATTATGATTATAATAGTGCCACTTTTTATTATGATAATCATTATTAATATTTTTGTTCGAATTGTGCACTGCTTGACTCACCCAATATAGTGACGCCAATAGTCCTTATGTCAGCAACCAATAATTTGCTTCAAGCAACGTGTATATGTAGGAACTCATGACACGGTCTCTAGTAGATCAGAAACAGAAGCATCAGTTTCCTCCTGACTGGGACAGGCGCTCTCCTCTCACAGGTTTCCCATTCTGAGTGTCTTGCCCGTTCTGCCCACTTGTTCTACCTGTGGCCTCTCTGTGGGTTGCACTCTGCGTTTGGAGTTTTTTTTCAGGTTTTCACGTGTTGTCGATACACCTATGGTACGGCTGCAGGGTTTGGGAAAGAGGCATACTTCTTATCCTTTTCAAACTTATTTTAGTAAAAGATGCAAAAAGCAGTTTTCTGTGTTTATCAAAAGTTCCATACTCGCTAAAAAGTATCTTCTCCTGCCCGCCCCAGAAATATGGGCTTCGTTGAAAAAAGAATAAATCCAAAGTGCCCGCCCACCTTGTCCCTTTCTAGGTGTGTGCTGTGAGGCCTCCCTCCTGATCCCTATGGGCAGCAATTTATAGGGAGTTGTCCCCACAACCCACATGAGCGATTGGCAAACCTACAGAGGCCCACTTTTCAATTAAAGTTCTAAAAAATATGAGCAAGGTGACACAGGGAAAGAAAAGGAGACCTGAATCCTGTGAAAGGTAAAGAAAAAAGGTTCTTTAATGTCCTGTGTTCTCCTTATGTGACATCGCCGATTACCCGGCTTCATAAACTCGATTATAAGTAATAACCAGCATTATTAACTAGATCCATGGTCAATAATGTCACAACCAGCAAAGGGCTTAGTTAAGCATTATTGGACTAGGGGATGTACGTTTTAATTCCAACTATGTTCAGTAATCAAATGTTTATAATCTTGTAAAACCATTTTATATCCATACCCCTCAATACCTTAATTTGCGAAAAACTGGAAGCGCTTAGAAACAGGCTATTGCACAAAAATTACCGGATGTTGGCCCTGTACAATTGTATCATGAATACAGCGGCAAAACTCCTACACCAACGTTAAAGTTGGATTGAAATTGAACACTCTGAACTTGAATATATATCAGGTAAATGACTCTTGATCCCAACATAAACACTTTTAAAAGAAGGAAAAGAGACCAAATAATCACTGTACTAATATATTTGACCAGATAAGTCATATTTACTCGTTGTGCATGAGTGTTGTTCTTAAACACTACCTACATGCATAAATACAACCCCTAAAAACCACAAGGGCCATTACTCTCTCTACTCATTGCTCTTAGTCCCAGGTTACACTGAATTACTGCTAAGATTAATAGGGACAGAAGTGTGGAAACTGAGAAGAAAGGGCTGGCGGCCGACCTACCACAGACCATGGAGGGAGGGGGTTGGGGGCATGGGGCAGGGCTAGTTTTGTGATCACCATGCTTCACATCTCGAGCAAATTACTCAGTACAAATGGAAAGTTCACGCTTCTTGATTTGCACTCTGCATTTTGCTCCCGCATAATTTGTCACCCTGCTCTGCAGTCCAGCACCTTTATTGTTTTCTTCCCTTTTCGGTCCCCTCTAGTTTAGGTTCCCTAGTCATTCATCCTGCCTGTGCTTCTTTTGGTGTGTCTCCGCTTGCCTCCTCCGTTATAGTTTCTTCAGTCTCCAGAACTTCGTGTATTCCCTGTCTGTATTCTGGTTGGTTGTGGAGCTTGTTACAGTATCTAATCGCCAGGAGACTGGTCAGTCATTCCACCCTATTTACCTCTTCCAATTACACTAGGACACATTCTGTTCATTTCAGTATATTGTTTTCATTTGTCCAAATGTATATTGTGCTGTATATTCTGCCTTCTACCCAACAAACAAGGTAGAATGCTTTCCTGAATACCTGGATGGCTCCAGTCTCTCCCTCTGTCTCTCTTTCTAAGTCCCTTCCCCTGTTTCCCAAATTCTGGACTAGAGTGTTCCTACATCACTCTAGAGGTGGTAAAGAGAAAGCTGAGACTAAAGACAGGTTCAGTTTGTAGTTACATAAATCCTCTAATTTATAAGTTACAAATAAGGGAATGTCAATCGAAGACCCCAACATAGCTTGGATGTTTGTAATTTGACCCAGGACTGTGATAGCACCTTTTAGACCTAACAAAACATGACTTACCTAACACATTAGCAAGCTTTTCATCTGGTCTGCTAGTAAAGGCAGGGTAAATAGTCAATCAAAAGTGAAATGTGTGGAGTCCATGGGATCTCTTTTATCATTCATCAATGCTTTACTAAACTACATTCCCAGTTTACTGTGCAAAAAAGTAATTTAGTGCTCAATTTAGTAATGTACCTTAATGCCACTTTGGGACTTCTAAAGTTATGGGTAAAAAACACACTATCATGAAACATAGTTCTTTAAGGGAGGCTTCTATCAGAACAGCCAGGCCCTTTGTATTTTAGTTATGTCCTTTTACAAGAAAATTGGATGCAGAAATGTACTACTGAGAATAGGCATTCCCTGGAAGGAAAATAGAGTGGGCCTGATTCCCAAAGTCATGTGTTGGGATATGTTTGACTTACACGAATGGCTGGATTTACATACGGAATGTTCTCACAAAAGTTGACCTTTGACTTGTAAATCCAGTTACAAATGTGCAATATTACTGCACAAAAGTGCATAAATTGTTCAAGAATCATTCCACTCTGGGGGTGAGGAGCACGCATCGAGGGCAGAGTATCCTGGTAAGTTTGAGAACACCTACAAAATTCTCGATTTTGTGGGCATTCTCAAAGTTTATTCCGTCCCTGGAAAAGGTCAGTGCTTTACTCCTGCCAATTGGCAGGAATAAATCATTGTATAGAGTGGAAACAAAAAGATGAAGGAAATACCCTCAAAACTGCTGGAGGGGGTGGGGCTGGACAAGTATACTTCTAAAGAGAGACATATTTTCTCAATTTATCAAAAAAATTACATCTTACAAAGGCGATGGCATGTCAGCATACGTATTTGTACCATTCTGTGCATTTGTGCAATGAACCGGTGAAAAATGTACTAGGTTAAGTTTAGGCAGATGCACAGGAATCTTGATTTTTCATCGATTTTAGCATCAAATCTCTGGAAATGTATGAATCTCGAAGATGTAATTGTTTTAGGAAAAATCTAGGTATATGCCTATGACTAGTAAAGTTAGTTGTTTTTTATTAACGGAGCACATAATAAACATTGGAGTAAGATTGTGGCTCTAGACACTCATTTTTGGCCTTCTCCACAGCTCGTAATAAGCACCTAAAATAGTTCATAGTACAGGCACAGTTTAATGCTGGGAAATATACCTCTGACAAGGATTTGCAATGATCCACTGTACCAAAAATATACCACATTTAATGAAGTTTCACATCATGTAATTAAGAGGTACATCTGAAAATACTGATCCAATAAATATAGACCAAAATATCGACCTTATAAAATATCTCAATTTGAAAATTTCTATATATTTTAAATACTTAACTCTATCGAAACTCACGTCCTATGACTTGTGTATGTATGATTGTATGACTTATAGTAATTTACAGTTCAATCACCTGCCGCACCACACTTGGAGCTGGCGATGAACAACGGATTTTAGTGGAATGTCGAAACTTTTGTAGGGAGATATTTTTGTATGGCCGATATTTTGGAAGTGCAAGTTTTTTATTCTGTGTTTTAAAGTGCTATCAGAATTGACACTTATCTCCATGATGGGATAACTTACCTCGTGTAGCACAATGGTGTATGAAGCTCCGAAGTCTACCAGGCCAAGGGGAATTGCATAGGTTTTATCGTCAATTAATCCTTTTAAATCGTTGTAGCTTAATAGAAAACAATGTTAATTGTCATTATTAGTCAAGCAATTGAGAATCCCACCCCACAATTCAGTGTGTCATGTGAGCTCCTGTAAAAAAAAAAAAAAAAAACAAGCATTGGCCAATAGGTCTTGCCAATGGGACCTTATGTGTCTATACATGCAGTAGAATAGGGCTTGTGAGGAGGGTTAGGGGAATTTTGCTTTAAGCAATGTTGCACCATTAAAGAAGCGTGGTAATTGGCCCAATAATGTTCTTTATGTGAGACATGGCAGGTAGCACAAAACAGAAGCTTCTTGTGCCCAAGTTTATTAAGCGCTTTTATATGCAGCTTCCAATGCAACACTAAAACGTGCAGGGCAAGAGTGAGGAGAAAGGCCAGTATGACTGTGTTACAATTTCAGAGAAACTTAAATATGTAAACTCCTATGAGCACCGAGAAGTATTGGAGATTCACTGGTTGGAAGAGGGAAAAAATAAAAAAGGGGGGGGCGCACAAGAAAACACAATAAAGCAACACATAACATGCAAAAATAGTTGAAATATTCATCTGCAACACAGAACAATTTGAGTGTTTAATAAAATGAACCAATTGTGCCCCCCCCCTGTCTGGGAGGAGATATACTCTCCTTGAAAGTAATAAATGAATGTTGGTGGAATACACACAGCCAGCAACACAGGGTAAGCATACGTGATTAAATTGGACCAGGTCTTCTGATGATTTAAAATTGTATGGATATGACATGCAGACTGGTGGTGCAACTTGGTGAAGTTTTATGCTTTCCCAAAGAGTGAGTAAAAAGGGGAGGGTGAACAAATGAATGAAAAGTAAATAAATGAGACGTGCACTGATCTTACCATAAATAGAGAATACCGTGATTTTGGAAAGTGGGTCAACAAGGAATGCCTTCGTCCTTGGCTCCTATCTACCACTTTATGGATGGTGCCTAACAAACAAGGGGCAGGAAATGTATGTGCTTTACAGGTTACAGACATGTAAAGATAGACAAAACTGATTGTCGGTGCCAGAAAATCTAGGAATCAGGAAACTAAGGGGGTGATTACGATGACGGGCGGAACGCCACCGCCCATATGGCGGTGGCGATCCGCCCGCCATTCCCCTCCGCCCGCATGCCATTTCCCCGCCCGCCACATTATGATGGCGGGGGGGAGCCCGGCGGACGGAAAGACCGTCCGCCGGTTTTCCGCCGGTCACACAGGTGACCGGGCGGAAGAGGGCACTAATATGGTGGCGGTGTCTGCAAGACACCGCCATCCATATTAGGATGGTTGCGGAGAGCAGCCTTTCCATGGCGGCAACGCCGCCATGGAAAGCATACGGTCTTCGCTATTGGGGGCCCGTTGCGGGCCCCCAGAGTGTCGGGGGTGGGGGGTGCACAAGGGGGCTACCTATGGTACCCCCCTGCATTGGCATGGACAAGGTGGCAGGCACCTCGCGGTGCGTGTCACCTTGTGCATGCCAATGCACAACGTGTAATCCCAGGATTGTGGCGGGCGATGCTGTGAACACCGCCCGCCACAATGTCATCGTAATGTGCCCCTAAGTTTATGCTTCCCCGCCCTTGTCGCTGTTTTCATGGAGAACTTTCGAGGCTAGAGTCAAGTGAAAATGTAATGTCCCGTGTCCTTTAAAAGAACAGCTGTCCTTGTTTTGTATCGGAGAGCACACACAATGAATTTAACATTATCAAGTGGCCGACCCCATGTCGTGTGTGACACGTTTATCCAGTCGTGCCTTTTAGCCAATATCACTTTCTATAGTAATGTTTTTTAACCCAGGTTATCCAGCTCTAAAGATTTAATTAGGCTCAAGTGCCAAGAAACCCGCTGGGGTATTCATATGCGCTATAAAGACCATCAATTCATGCATTTAAATAAAATTAGCAATAGGGGCAAATAGAATAGAAACAAACCTCTCGGTAAAAGCACGACCTACCCCTCACCAGTCCGGTGCAGATGCTGCACCTCCTCCACAGGCAGTTATGGCTATGCGGGTCACAGGTGAGCACAGGAGGGGGGCGGGAAGAAAGTCAACACAAAGTAGTGCGGGAGGGGGGCAGTAAGAGACACAACACGGACAAAGGGAGGGGGGTAGGAGCTAAGGGAATGCGGACAACGGGAGGGAGGGCGGGAAAAAAGTAAACACGGACAACTGGAGGGGGCCAGGAAGAAAGGCAACAGAAAGTACGGTGAGAGGGGGGTGGGAAGAAAGACAACGCGGGGGCAAAGTGAACACGGACAATGGGAGGGGGCGGGAGCAAAGTAAAAGACAACAGGAAATTACAAAACAAGCCAACCCAAAAGAAAAAGTAGTGTGTTTACCAAAACATGTGGCCCATATTGAAAGGATCCATGTAGCAGGGGCGGTCGCCAGGCCAGGAACAAAACAGCCATAAGGCGGGACAACAGTACTCTATTCCCCAACTAAAAGTATGGAATTTATAAAGGTGGACCAAGTAACCAATGAAAAGCGGTGGGCGTGTGGTGGGTGTCTTCAAACTTCCCAGAGGGATTAAATCATGCCTCGCAGAGCAGTGCATGCGCGCTGCCTCTAGGCGGCTCGACCTAGAAATTAGCCCCAAGTACAATGTGTGCGTATGAGTTCTGCTGGGTTTTATTTATGCTACTCTTATTAAGAGTTGATATGAATGCACATTCTTTTAGTAAATTAATTTATTGTGTTCATCGTGTTGTATTCTAAGATGTGTTTTTATAAGTGAATAGAATGGTATGCTTGATAGGGATTCTGGAATAAGGACAAAATGTGGAAAAAAACGCACCATCACCCTACAGCTAACCAAACAGAGTGTAGCTGATAGGTGGGTGAGTGGGGACTGCCTTGTTGAGGATGATTGGCTATAGGATGTGGAAGAGCATGCAGCTGCTCATATAGTCTGGATTAAGGAGCATGAAGGATGCAATTTCAGAATGTATGTGCAGGGCCTATTATTCCTCAGAGATCTGATGCTAATAGGAAACATGTTGTCTGCTATTCTTTCTGATACATTTGCTCAAACGTTAGTAGCGTCATTGGCATGTGCCTAAGTAAAATGTTGCAAATTTTAGTAATTCCTGTGCTTTTCTGAGGCCAATTATACCCTCCTCCCCCTTCGCCCACTACGATTTGATGCTCACAAATACTTGCACGGTATACAATTGAGCGCTGTCTGGAAGGCACTATTGATTAAATATATATATTTAAGCTTGCATCATTTTCATGTTGAAACCCGGTAAATAAAGTTTTAAAAATACATTTCATGATCTGTAGAACGAGTTTGTTTTCCTCAGAGACCACATACAATATAAAGTATGATAAGAGGAGAGCTTATGAAAATATGCCAGTACCACTGTCATATTACACAGATTTCAAGGTACAATATGCCATTTATTAATGGTGTCCGAACACCTCCACCACCGCAGCATGCGGAACCCTTCTCCCCCATACCTCCAGCACCCTCACGCTTCTCTATATTGAACAGGGGTCTCGTTGGGACCTCCTTGCCTCACACAATGAAGCAAGATAATAATTGTGTTAATATTCCATACTATGCTCGTGGGTTATAGCAAAACGTGTGCATTATTTGGCCAGTTTAATTGCCTTGTATAAATCATGAGTTGCAACCCAGGAATCTGTTAGTGGATATGTATCATCCATGTACACTCCAGAAACCACAGCCATCATAGAGTCACATAACTAAAGTTACATTATCCCACCTCTTTGTATGCTAGAAGGATGCTTGCTTGAAAGGTGTGGTGAACAGTAGGTGGAGACTTAATGGGTGATCCCCAAAAGAAGCTTTGCCCATGTTTGGCCACTTCAATGCACTATTTACCGCTCCCACATATTACAGTGACACCCTACTTTGCCTCTTAAACGTATTCAGAATTTCAGATCCACTTTATGTTTTTTTCTTTTAGAAATCATTTCCCTTATCTTTTGAAAGCAACCGTGAAGAGCTTAGATATGCATCTCCTCCTGGCACTCTCCAATTTGTTCCTGATCTTAAATCTGTTGTGAAACAACATGGTGTTTATGCATTTTCTGTTTTCCTGTCTGGAGTCATCAGTACTTTTTGCATCGATTTACGAAGGCTGATTTGTGGACATGCTCACACCATTAGGTCGTGACAAATTATCGAATGCAAGAGTTCAGCAATTCAACATGAGGGCCTCATTACAAGTGAACCGTTACGTTCCGAGATATGCAGTGACTTTTGTTACCACACATATCGGAATTACCTGTATTGTGATGAGGAACGCATCACTGGATACATTTTGGAAGATGGCGCTTCCTTAGGGTGTACAAAGACCTGGAAAAATGTCCTTCGGTTTTTGGTGCGTTAAGCACCAAAATCTATAAATTATTCCCTATTATTTGGGGAAGACCTGGTAATTAGGTATCACACAAAAGAAACACTGACCCATCAATGTCGTACTTTATTTAGTATGTGCAATAAATATCGCACCAATTACCAGCCCCCTCGTAATGAGGGTTTTTCATTTCCCTCTTTTACACCAACACCAGTAAATTGCTTAGCGCCACTGGTGAATTTAAAAGAATATCATGGGATGTAGCCATCGATCTGACCATTAGTTTGCAAGGTAACTTTTCTAAAATATTTGTAAGTCAGAGATCCCATAGACCGACAGGATGTGGCTTGGTGAACATGACAGAGTATGCTTCTATAAGCTGTGAAAGTGCTGGGGTTCAAATAGAATTGAACTTCTAAAATGAAACACTAATCTGTTGTTTCCCTTGATTTAAAAGCGCCATGTTGTGAACATATTGGTAGCAAATCATAAAATGCCTGATTAAGAGTGTGGCGATTTTCCTGTCTTCAGCCAAAACCCTCATTTTTGGAATAAAGGGGATTACAAGTGAAACAGGATTACAAGCGTCTAATTTTTTCTAGGCACATATCCGTCCAGTGGTGGCTGGTAGGAAACGGTTGTGGGGGGCAGGGGGATGTGGGGGGTAGAAGATAAAACATAAATAAAACTTACCTGCTGGTCGCATCGCCACCCGAAGCCTCTCTGCCCCTCTCTGTCGCGGGAAGCACCCAGGCTCCCCTAAGCCAATCACCACGCTGCAATGCAGCGTGGTGATTGGTCTGAGCACCATGGTTCGGCACTCAGATGGGGACAGGGAGCCTGTGCATGTTCCCACCCAGGGTGTAATGCAGCCTGGGTGGAGAACATGCAAAGTTCCAAGATGGCCGGCCAAACAGTTATGTGCACGTAGATTGTGCCTAACACTCTTCCCCCTGGCCCCTGCTCTGGCCAGCCCACACCCCTCCCTGCACCTAGGAACAGAAAAATAAAATGATAATAACGTTCCGTCATTATCATTTTATTTTTCCTCTGCACTGCTCTTAAAGCAGTAAGGAGCCGCCCCTGTATCCGCCCACAAAAAGTAGCAAAAATGCCTGGGACATGGGCTAGAATTTGCTAAAATCATGCAATAAGCGAGGAGAGGCTTTTCTTTTGTTTGCTGTTTTATACAGCGCAAAGTCGACCGGTCCCTCTAATGACCTCCAAAGGCAAAGCGCTCTCAGACCTTCGGGTTGAGTTCCAATGTATAAAACAGCAAATAAAACAGGCAAAGATCATTAAGGAATTGAAGGTGCTAATCACCATAATGAAACTCACTGGTGAGAGGAATAAGGTGGAGGATAGCCGCAATGCGTGGGGCAAGAGTCAGGTAGCCCAGGAAACCTCCACAATCAGAGACACGCTGGCAAGTGGTCTCAATAGACCATCCCTGTCAAGATGAAGCCCGGGAGTTCGCCGACTACAAATATGGCAGTACTGGGAGCGAGGCTTGATGAACAAACCACAGAGGCATGGAACGCAAGTGCTTTCCATAACAAGAGAAAGAGTAGACACACTAATCAGCTCTGAAGCATCAGTCATTAGCTGTACATGAGTGGAGCCAAAGGAATCCAAATCTCCATGCTTTCGCAGTTAATTGGCACAAAAGCGTACTTTTCATATTGCATCTCAAGGCCATGACAGTTATTTTAACATGCGCTTATCTGTGTATAAAGCAGCGAAAGCTTGATTGCTTTGTTCTCCAGTCACTGCCAGTGATGCCCACAGTGCAGCATAAATTGCTAGGAGTGAGGTTAAAAATCCCAGTGGCTACCTTCCTTATGTTCCGGCGTGCAGAGAGCGCTCCAGGGCTGCAGCCACTCCCGGCTAGAGATCCCTTTGCAATGGCTTCAATTAGCCGCCTAGTGGGAGGAAACACCTGAAAGTATGGCCCAGTGCCAGGGCAGCATCCGAGGATGAGAACTCACAGGCACTACACAAATAACATTATCTGTGTGAAGATAAAAAATCTGTGGAGAAGCAGCATGGTAGGTGAAACTGCTGCGCCAGGGGAAAAGGTCAGAGGATGAGGATACAAGCAGGGGGGCAGCACTGTCATTTTAACAAACGCAAGCAATGTATAGGCAATACCTTAAAAAAATAGTTCCCCAAAAGCGGAGAGAAACAGAACTTCAGTGGCTAGAAACTGATAATAGAAGCACAAGGAACAACATGAGGAAACAACAGGAAACCGTATGCTACAGCCAATAGTAACAGAAGAAAAGTAAGTGGAAAGCATAGAAGCCAATGAAAAGCAAAGAAAACAAGGGGGCAGGATGTAAGCCCCTTTTAAGACTCATATTAAATACAATACATTTCACAAGCACAGCGCAAGTGCTGTGCAGGCAAAACCTAAAAAGGAGTTTGATTAACAAAAATATATATTGTCTCAAAGAGTTACTATCACTAGAGAAACAACATAACTTGACCAGGTGCCCCATGTGCAGTGTTGCAGTTCCCATGCATCCACTCATGGATTTTCACACAATCCCAGATTTACTAAATTTAGCAAACCTGGGAATGCATCAAAATGCTTTGCCTTCCCCAGTGAAGCGTAATGAGGAGAAATATCTTTCTTTCTCCTCATTACTTCCTCTTTCTATGTGTGCTGAAGTCTGCTGCACACATAGAAAGAGGAAAATGCCTCTAAGGATTGATTTTGTGCAGAAAGGTATGCCTTCCTGCATAACAACAATCCTGCCCATAACGCAGGCACCCTTTTACCATGGTGCAAGAGTACCTGAGTTGGTGATAGCCAGCCTCAAGTGTGCCAGTGAAGGGAGAGAGCTGAAGGGCACCATATATTAGTAGATATGGCACTTTTCAGCTCCCTCCCTGTCATGCAATGCAGCACAGCAACTTGCTTTGTTGCACTGCGTTACATGAATTCTAAGAAAATCAGCAACTATACGTCCATAACTGCATTATACAATCACCGGCACAGAAAGATGAAGCAGCCCTGTTGTAGGCCACTGTAGTAAGATGCACGCTTGTGTTAGAAGAAGGATCCCTGGGTAGGAATTCCTGAAAATCAACCATTCTGTGGTTCTACCAAGGAAAAGTTAAATGGTAAGGCATGCATGAGCATTTCCCCTTAACATCAAGGAAACCCAGAAATAGAAAAAGTATTTCAGCAAAATGGATTTTTAGCAATAACTATTTCAATCACTTTGCTTAAATAAAAATCATTCACTCATTTGAATGTCAGTAAAGTGGCACTTATCTGACATATGGCTTTAGCATGCCAACTTTTCAGTATATTTCAGAAGCAATGATTTACAGCCTCACATACTTCATTTTGTCTAATTCTAGTCCTGTTAAGGAATCAATTCACTGCAGCCTTTGATCTGACTCCAGGGAACCCTCTTGGAAAACCCCACGTTGTTTTGAGGAAAAGGTAACCAGCAGAAGAAGCATGCTCTCCTGATAGTAGGCTTGTCAAACGTAGAGAGTGCCACAGTAGCAGTCAGCAGAAGACAGGAGGAACATGAGGAAGTGTGAAAGCTGGAGAAAAGCAAAGGAGAGAGAAAAGATAATTCAGAGTTGTATCATTAGCACTCCTGGAGTTACTCTTAAGTCATTACTAAAGATCATTATCCAACACCTCACTTGGTCAAATTACATTTGCACAAATTACAGCTGCACATCTTTTCATGGTCCAGTTTCATACTGAGATTTTTCATCACACAGAAACCTTCACTGACGAAAGGTACTCATTATGCATAACTCCTTCAGGATGCTTTAACACTTGCTTTGTACATTAAACGATTAAAGAAATCAAATTCATGGAAATCGTATATTTTATTATTCCTAGCTTGGCTGCATGCTCAATTCATTAGTAGATCTGTGTCCCTTCTGGAGTTTTTGAAACTGAATTTTAGATTTAAATTGTTGGTACCGATATGCTAGAAGAACTCGTGTTAGTTCAATAAGATATTGTACAGTAGCTATGAAAACTACTGGATAAATAAATGCAAAGTCTCCAAAGAAAGGGTCACCAATACAATCAGGTCATGCTGTGTTGTCTTACAAATATGGTTTCACATTCATGTAACCCTAAAACAAGCAGATTCTCTAGTATCACAACCAAAACCTTTCCACTGCTCCTTCTATGGTTCTCTCTCACTACCATCTCTCTCCAAGCTGTCCCCTCCTCCCTGAATATCAAAAGACATTGATGTTCAGGTTCTCTGTTTGCGTGTCTCCTCTTGTCTTATGGATTGGCTCCTAAGTCTGTGCTTGAACCCCAGCTATCCAGCCCCATGTCCACCTCCACAGCCAGGTCTCCAGGAGGAACAATGCTCTAGTTCCACAGGGCTGAGCTATAGTTTTATCTGGGCAATAGATCAGCCCCATCCAGGTGATGAAGACTCCAGGAAAGTTATATTGATCCAGTGCCTGTGACACAACAGAGTAGCCTTCCAGGTACTTGCCTCATCACCATTCATTTTAAGGCACCTCCTGTGGTTAGATGTCTTAAGTTGCACCAGCTCTTGGTTACAGCCTGTGCCTATTTTGAGCCAGTGGTTTCCAGTGCTCGGTACTTAATTGTCAACACCAGTGCTTGTGACAGTCTGCCACATAGTGTCACTGCTCATCTAAATTAGAGATGAACACAACAGCGCTTGTTTATAAATACAATAAACATTAAAAATTACTAATATCTGCCTTCCCAGCCATTCCTATAGCTTTGAAGAGCTGGAATAGTAAAAACTGTCACATTTGCAGGAGACAGATGGTTAATAGTTGTTTTGGTACCGCCATTGGCAGTGATGACAAGGGCAATGGGTAGTGCAAGCTGAAGGGGCCTCCTGGCCAGGTCCCTGGCACTTATTATTTTACAAATTTAGCACTGGTTACAACAATGACTCTGCAGTCCTCGCTACACTGTGTTCCAGCAGTACAGCTGGACATAAAGAGCACACTTAAACCAGGTATGGTGGTTGCTTGTTCATGTACCTTCTGTAATCTAGTATCAAAGGGGGCATGAATGACAACAGAGAGAGATAGCAGCTGCTATTTAAGCGGTATTCTCCGCTACGCTGTCTTAGATCATCAAACACAGGTCTGATTGTGATCCCCAAGATAAAAAAAGTCAGATGGGGAGGCAAGGGTTTCTCATACCAAGCCGCCAAGCTATGGAATGCTCTCCCCGCCCAGCTCAGATTACAATCTAATAGGACTATTTTTAGGAAGTTAATAAAGACCTGGCTCTTTCCCAAACTGGCAGTTTAATCAGTGCAATCCAGTTGTCTTTCACCCAGCGCCAAGACGCCTCGGCATTCGTGCGCTTAACAAATAAGTCAAATCAAATCAAATCAAATCATAGCTCCTGCCAAACCATCTTCCTCCATTGGATGCTCCACAGCCCATTGAGCTCCAGTAGCTTTGCAGAAGACTAACCATAGTCTTACTCAGTCCTGCTGACTGAGGCAGAGGCCGCGTGGACACGCTCGGCGGTGCACGGCGGGCTGTGAGGTTGCGGGGCTCTCCTGGGCCATGGGCCATCGGATTGACTTACTGGATCATCAGAAGCCCCCCTGCCCTGCTAATCAGAACTTACCCGGGGCTGCCGGAACCTGCGACGCCGGGGACAGGAAGGAAACTGCAGAGAGTGGGAGTCATCGGAGCACAGCCAGAGCAGGGGGCTCACATCATGCCGCAGGTAAGCTGGCCCGCGCTGCTCCCGGAGGCCCCGCGGTGACAGGGACCGTGGGTGAGCCTGGGGGCTGGCCTCCTGGCTGGTGGAATGCATGCTGTGGCGTCCGCCTCATCCCTTCAGCCCCCATAGAATCTAAGCCCTTTAAAAGCACCACTGCACTGGACTGAGTAGAACCAGGTGGGGAGCTGGCTGCCATTGCTGGGAGCCACGCTGAAGACAGGCCTGCTGGGGGTAACCGGCCCTGTTGAGCGGTGGGACGCAGCGGCCTGGCTGGGCTTTGCTCTGGAGGGGTGGGGGTAGGCAGCTGACGCGCTTGCAGCCGCTAGCAGCAGTGGATACCTAAATCTACTTGGTGGCTGCTCTCCCCCCCCCCCCAGCCTAACAAACATAGAAAGGAGAACTGCAGACGCCGCAGAAAGTCGAAGCACCTACAGCCTAATATACAGAAGGGTAACACCTACTACCCGTGCTGCGGCAGGGCTAGGCCCATGCCGTGGCCCTGACAGCTTAGGGCATATACAACTGCAACAACGGAGCAGGCGATGGTCCGCAGGGACCCCAAACAGAGGCAATTACAGTGTGAAAAATCAAAAGGCCCTCAGAAGAACATCAGAGCGACGATGGCTGAGAGTAGTGGTGCAGCAGACCCTGCTGGAGCGGAACTGGTGGGTGTAGATGCCCTAATGGTGGAACTCAGGGCTTATTTCAGGGCCCTGGATGGACGCTTTGACTCCCTGGAGAAGCGACTGGACAAAATGGGGGCACGCATAGACACTCATGAAAAACGGCTGGACACGGTCGAGGGTAGAGTCTCCGACCTTGAGGACGGTGCTGCTCAGACGATAAAGAGATTAGACCGAATGGAAAAACTTCTCAAAACAGTGGCAATGAAGACCGAGAGGTGAGAAGTGGGCACAACAATACACCCATCCTGGGTGTCCCGGAAACTATGAACACTGGCCGCATGGATCACTTTGTAGAAACACTCGACGGAACTATACAGCATAGAATTCTTCACAACCTCATTCTTAGTTGAGAAATCACACCGAACTCTGGGCCCCCACCCTAATCTAGGCTGCCCCCGAGGCCGCTAATAGCCCGTCTGCTCAACTACCGAGACAGGGATACTGCGCTGTAGTTGGATAAGGAAAAAGGCCCACTGAAATGGCAGGGCTCAGCAATTTCCCTATATTTGGATTTTACTGCCATGGTACAAGAGGCCCACTGTAAATACACCGGAGTCAAGGCCACTCTGCGGAATCTGGGCCTAAAATATGGCATGATTTACCCTGCCACTTGTAGTGGTGGAGGGTAAAGCATGACTCTTTGACACCCCGTGCAGGAATTTTGATGAATGTATTCGGAGACCCAGGGGGTGAGCAGGAAGGATCAGCTGACAGGGTCCCCACCAGACAGCAACTCCGGGGCCAGCGCCAACCTCTTTTCCGTGGAGTAGCTGCCTGCTTGATGCATGGCCTCCAGTGACACATGAAAACTGAACTGGATGACAACAGAGCAGAATGCCTAGACGTTGCTCAAGCTTTCTGTAACTAGAATATGGCAAATGTAGCATCATACTTTAGTAACTGAACCATCCAAAAAATATGGGTAACTGGCGAAATGTCGCCTCCCCCTTAGTGCGAATCACACCTTTTTGAAACTCAGATAAGAATTTAGTTTTTCTTTTATATTCATGGAAAACTATGTCTAGTTGGGATTTCCCCGTTATGGATATGGTAGGAATGGGAGGGGAGGGGAAACAAGAATCCAGAGTTAAACGGGAAGTTTTGTATTGATTTAATGTTATGGTTGCTGTTCTCCACACACCTTGGCACTAGTCATACACACCTAGCCTCACTAAATGCTCCACATGTTCACACAGGGTAGGCTATCCCCTTTTTCGAAATTAACACTAGTTACATAGAACATTAGGGGATTAAATAATGTATGTAAAGGCAAACAGATTCTACACTATCTACAAAGACACAAGGCAGACATAGCCTTTTTACAGGAGACTCACCTCCCGCCTGCGCCATCACCTGGATATGCGTCCACATGGGGGCGCATTGCTACTTTGCAAGCTACAGCACATACGCCAGGGGGACGGCCATTTTAATACATAAGCGTATACCATGCCATCCCTCGATGACCCGCGCTGACACTGAGGGATGCTACACCATAGTGGCGACCACCTTATTGGGTACCGCATGGCTTTTATTTGTATTTATGCACCCAATACGTACAGTCCAGATTTATTTTGCAATATGCAGGCTCAGACTGATCAAGTCGAGGCAGACTATATCTACATGGGAGGTGACTTCAACGCGACAGTACTGCCGATACCCCCGACTCTAAACCTAAGGCATTCCAGGCAATGGTGGATCTCTGCGAAACACACAACTTAATAGATATTTGGCGCCATCACCACCCATCTGAGTCCGCCTACATACATTACACAGCACCACAGGACACATGGACATGACTAGACTATTCGATGCTGTCCCCCAATATGGTGCCATGGCAGAAAACTATACATCACCTCCCCAGAACACTATCAGACCACTCCCCGGTCTTTCTTAAACTACACGTGCCCAGGGCTGGAGGCTGTGAGAGACAATGGAGATTCCCGGGGCAGGCACTTGGTGACGAGGTTTTCCGATCCGAGCTTTGCGCGGCTATTGTTGAATTTTTTGATCTGAATACATGATCTGTAACATCTTGTGCCACACTATGGGAAGCCTTTGAAGCTTACATGAGAGGGATTTGTATCTCAAAACATTCCAGCATCCTAAAAGACCTAAGGTGCACACTTTTCTGTTTGGAAGAGCAACTAGAAGCGTGGGATCGGGAACAAGTTGAGCATGAAACACCAGTGACATTACATCGCCAGGTGGCACTGCTGTCCGAATTCTGTGAGGCGGCTGAGCCAGAAACACATTTCCTAAGCAAACACGCTGCTGCTAGAAGGTACGGGGAGGGGGAGAGACCAGGGGCACACTCGCATGACTACTGCTGCTCCCCAAAAGCCACCCATTCATCACGAGTCTCCGAAATAGGGAAGGCACCCAAATATCAGACACGCCAGCTATACAGGATGAACTCCTTAAGTATTACACTGACCTATACACAACCGGGGTGATAGACTATGCTGCTGAGAGAACGCAATACTTGGAGGAAATTGCAATGGTGTGGCTGGATTCCCCACATCAGCAATTCCTTGGGGAAACCCTTCACAACAGAGGAAATAATTCACGGCATTGATTCAATGGGATGGTATGAAGGCACCAGGTTTAGATAACTATACTGGCATTTTTTATAAAACATACAAGACCCTTCTTGCCCCTTGCCTTCTTGAAGTATATCGGGAGGCACTTGAGAACAAAGTTTTGACACCCAGATTGCGAGAAGCGGTTATCATACTACTTCCTAAACCAGGGAATGATCCACAGTTATGTGGTTCGTACAGGCCACTCTCTTTACTGAACTTCGATAAAAAAATCCTAGCTAAGATTATGGCGACACGACTACCCTCCTGCTTGGCCAAAGAATTTCACCGGCCCAATTGGATTTTGTATCAAACAGATCAACAGCCCTGAACCTGTGCACTCTATTTGCGGTATTGAATAAGGTCTTACCTGACGTTCCCGCAGTTGCCACACTGCTGGACGCCGAAAAGGAGTTTGACTCCCTAGAATGGCCGTTCTTACTGGCCACATTGCGTAAGATGGGCATACCATTGGGATTTATAGCGCTCATTACACTACTCTGCACACAAACTATGACTCAAATCCGACTAAACAGGACCCTGTCCCTCTCCTATTCATTATCATGCGGCACGAGACAGGGATGCCCACTATCGCCCCTGCTTTTCATTATCGCACTTGACCCCCTAATTCCCCACTTACAAGAACGCTATCTTCACAGGGGGTTGCAATTCAAAACTGGCCCACTCCTGATAACACTTTACGCGGACGACATTGCACTTTACATCCGGCACCCCAGTGAGAACCTAGCCCCAATAATTAGAGAAGTAATCCGATATGGTGGGCTATGTGGGCTTCAAATAAACTGGAGTAAATCAAAAGCGGTTTCCTTAACGACTGTAACGGCAAGCATGGACTGCAAATTCCCATTGACATGGTGCGAAACATACGTTAAATATTTGGGGATACACATACACAGGGAGTCCGAGCAGATAATATGACTAAACTACGGACCAGTGTTAAGTAAACTAGATTTACAAGTGGAGCGGTGGATTAACTCCCTCTATCACTGGCTGGACGAGTCGCCATCATTAAAATGGTGGTGCTGCCCAAATTCCTGTATATGTTCCACAACATCTCTATCCAGCTTACCAATGTGTTTTTTCCAAATGCTGCATAACACCCTCACGCGCCTGGTCTGGGGGGCAGGAGACCCAGGATCAGTTGGGTCACGATGACCGTGCCACACGAATGGGAGCGGGGGGTTCGGAGTACCTAATTTCCATATTTACTACTTGGTGGCCCAGTACAGCTTTGCATACCACTGGTATCACCCCGATGTCCAGATCCCATACGCAAAACCAGAAGTGGACCTTGGTGACCCACCCCGCTGGCCGCGGTGCTACCACTGGGCCTCCCTAGAGACCCCCATAATATACAAACGTTGTCAACGACTATCTGGGCCTGGAAAAAACTGGCCCTCCTGACGGGAGTTCGCTTGTTGTATTCCTCTGCTATTCCTCTGGCTGGTAACCCGTGGCTGCCTATCACTCATGAGGGGCTTACGGCGCACCCTCACAAAATACTATCTTGACACGGTAGGCGACCTCTTCCCGGGGGTGGAGCACGTATACTCAAGGGCAGCAGATGCCCATTTTCATGGGGCCCCATACATGGATCAGTTTATACTAAGTAGGCTGCGGAGGGCTTTGAGAGCCCAGATCCCTGGATTTCTTCTAGAGCCGGAAAGTCCCCCCCCTTAACATTAATAATCTCCGACTCCGGAGGGGAACACCTAATATCTAAACTGTACAAGGCCAGCATGGCTCTCGTTCCGACCAGGGACACCAAGCTCCGCAAGGCATGGGAGCGTGATCTTGGGTACCCTCTGTCAGACCCTGAGTGGAAATATTGTTGTGCTCAGACACGGAAGATATCCCTCAACAATAGACATAAACTACTTCATTTTAAATTTCAATGGAGAGCCTACGAGACACTGGCTAAACTGCATAAAATTGACCCCACCCGCGCTCACACATGCCCCAAGTGCTGATGAGGGATGAAACCCAGAAACTGGTCCTAGGATGCTTGTTTCCGGTCCAGGGAGTACCTGGCTTGGCAGTTAGGGCTGGACTGTTCCCATGAGGCACAGGGTCAAGATTGATTTGCATATGGCCAGGTCTAAACTGGGGTGGCATGGTGAGCAAAAGAATGATGGATTTAACCCAGATCTCTTGACTGGGGGTGAATGTTTTGATTTATTCTGCATTCCGTCCATCAATTGTGTGTCTTTTGCCAAGTGCCATGCGCAGCATGCGGACTTTGAACACATAACTTGGAACTGTGAGAAGATCAGCAACTTCTGGAGGGAAATTTTCACAGTGATATCACAGATAGTGCAGTCCACCATCATGCCCGCACCAGGATTGGCACTGCTGGGATATGTGCTTGAGGTCCCGAAGCCAGTGCGTCGGTTTGTCACGATTGCCCTGCTGCTAGCAAAAAGGGAGATAGCCATACATTGGGGCAGTAGATTCACCCCCACACAAAACGCCTGGCTTAACAGCTTAATTCACTCCAACACAAACTGCGATTTATATGCTACTGTACAACCTATCACATCCAGACCCCGCGACATATGGCAACCACTGCAACAATACCGTCTAGAAATGAACAACACCCATAGCTCTCAATCCCAAGGGAGGAATGGCTCAGATGCAGATGGGTAGGATCACTCGAATGCAAGCACACACTGTAGTTACATTCTTGTATCGATGAAATGGTGTAATAGCAAAAATTGGTATGTATACCAAGAATACATGCAAAACGATAAAACCTGTTTAAAGGAGGCTAGAACGTGGTAATGCATACAAATAATGTCGAATCACTGTTTATTTGTCAAATGAGAATTAAGAACAGCAACCTGTTGTTTGCTATTGAAAATGATAAATAAAGTATTAAACAAAAAATATTTGCAGATTAATAAAGTGGATATAAATAATGAAGGGAAATGTAAAATGTAAAAACATTCTGCAAATGTGAATCTTAGCTTCATTTGTGGGAGTAGCAAAGTACAGCAAACAGAATGTATTTTGGAAGATGGGTAGTCTCAATTGAAGTGTTGACAAAAAGAATGCATGCATTAGGAGCAAAAATGGCAAAGTGATACGTTAAATCTAGCATATCGCGCCATCTTTTAAAATTAAAATCTACAACAAAAAAAAACTTCAACCTTCACATTAAAATTGAAGTTTCAATTTTACAATATTTGTTTGTGAATTAAAATATTTTGTCATTGCTTAGGTCGGAGTCCTTGGCTTTCAGCAATGACTCAGTGGGGGGTCCTTGGATTCCAGTAATGATTTAGGGGCCGATTCCGATCTCGGCCGGTAGGGCTCCGAATCGGACTCGGCATTACCGGATCCGATTCGGAGCCCTGTTTCCCGACCGAGTCGGACGTGCGTCCGGGCGAGTGAGTACGATCCGAGCGGACGCGAAATCGCCGACCGACTCGTTCGCGGGACTCAACCGCTCCGACCGACTCGCTCGGACACGACTCGCACCGTGCAATGGAGACGTTCCCCGGCCGGGTAAGTACGATGCGCGCCGCGAGCAGTCCGACCGACTCGCGCCATCCGGCTCGAAGGAGCAGTCAAAGCCGCACTTTGGGGGTCCGTGTCGGACCCCCCTGTACGCATAGCTGCTCGAGTCACACAGTCCCCCCCTACCTGTGCATGTACGGCGCGATTCGCGTTGACGCGTACCCGCTGTAGGGGTCGCCCTTGTTCGCCTCGCACCCATTGAGTCAATGGGAGCCCGCATACGCGTTGTACGACCGGCTCCCATTGACTTCAATGGGAGTACGACCGAATCGAGTCCGATAGCATGCGAACGCATCGTACTCGTTCGGTCGGACTGCTAGGGTCCGATTCGGTCGGAAATCTCTCCGGGTCCGGCTCGGTCGGAGAGATTTCCGGCCGGAATCGGCCCCTTAGTGTGGGGTAGACAGAAGTCAAAAAGTTAATTTTGCTGGTCTAAAGAATAGCACGAATGATATACAATCTGAAGGTGCACAGACATAATATCGAGTTTTTTATTTCGACCTACATTAATATCGAGTTTTAAATATCGTAGGGACAGAATATCGACATCAAGAATATCGGTGACCAGAATATCGACCAGAAGGTAAGAAATATCGTTTTTGTTAATATGGAAGTTAGTAATATCGATAGCAAAAATATCGATGTTAAATTTTAGTATGTATTTTATATGTATGTGTTCCACATGTTTTGTTATGTTTTTTATTTTTTTTAAAATATATGTATTAATTGTTTAGAAGTTAGTAATTTTTTTTAAAGTAAAGGGTACTTTACCGTACCGTACCGTACCGTACTTTACCGTAGCGGGTTGTGGGTTTATAAGGGAATAGGGTGGGAAGTAATTTAATTATAGTAAAGTAAATCATAATTTTTAGAAATTATTAATTATTTTTAAATAAATTTTGCATTTTAGTTCTGTAGATGGGTTGTGGGTTTATAGGGGAATAGGGTGGGAAGTAATTTAATTGTAATTAAGTAATTATTAATTTTAATTTATTGGTATTGATAATTAATGCATTGTTAATTAATTATTAATTGGTAATTAATTTTTATTGATTGATTAATTGATAATTATATTAATTGTGTAAATTTTTTATTGGAGTGGGTTGTGGGTTTATAGGGGAATAGGGTGGGAAGTAAATTAATTATAATAAATTAATTAAAAAAAATATTTTTGGGTATTGATAATTAATGTATTGTTAATTAATTATTAATTGGTAATTAATTTTTATTAATTAATAATTGATACATATTAATTGTGTTAATTTAGTTTAGGAGCGGGTTGTGTGTTTATAGGGGAATAGGGTGGGAAGTAATTTATTATAATTTAGTAATTATTTATTAATATTTATTGGTATTGATCATTAATTTATTGTTAATTGGTAATTAATTTTTATTAGTTATTATTGTTTGGTATTGGTAATTAATTTATTGTTTATTAATTAGTAATTGGTAATTAATTTTAATTAATTAATTAATTAATTGATAAATATATTGTGTTAATTTAGTTTAGGAGTGGGTTGTGTGTTTATAGGGGAATAGGGTGGGGAGTAATTTATTATAATTAAGTAATTATTTATTAATATTTATTGGTATTGATAATTAATTTATTTTTAAGTAATTATTAATTGGTAATTAATTTGTATTAATTTTTTTTGGGGGTATTGATAATTAATGTATTGTTTATTAATTATTAATCAGTTTTTATTAATTGATGAATTGATAATTATATTAATTGTGTTAAATGTTAATGTTATTAAAGTAATTGTTAATTTTAATTTATTGGTATTTATAATTAATTTATTGTTAATTTATTAATAAATCATTATTTAATTTAAATAATTATTTAATTGATAAGTATGTTATTTTTAACCCCTACGCTATCCAACACTTTCCCTACTGTTGCACTCTCTGGAGTGGGAATAGTAATTTTTACCCCTACGCTATCCAACACTTTCCCTACTGTTGCCCTCTCTGCAGTTGGAATAGCAATTATAACCCCTATGCTATCCAACACTTTCCCTACTGTTGCACTCTCTGGAGTTGGAATAGTAATTTTTACCCCTACGCTATCCAACACTTTCCCTACTGTTGCACTCTCTGGAGTGGGAATATTAATTTTTGCCCCTACACTATCCAACACTTTCCCTACTGTTGCACTTTCTGGAGTTGGAATAGCAATTATAACCTCTACGCTATCCAACACTTTCCCTACTGTTGCACTCTCTGGAGTGGGAATAGTAATTTTTACCCCTACGCTATCCAACACTTTCCCTACTGTCGCACTCTCTGGAGTTGGAATAGTAATTTTTACCCCTACGCTATCCAACACTTTCCCTACTGTCGCACTCTCTGGAGTGGGAATAGTAATTTTTACCCCTACGCTATCCAACACTTTCCCTACTGTCGCACTCTCTGGAGATGGAATAGTAATTTTTACCCCTACGCTATCCAACATTTTCCCTACTGTTGCACTCTTTGGAGTGGGAATAGTAATTTTTTTCCCTCCGCTATCCAATATTTTTCTGTATTGTTTTAGTTAATGTTGTGTATAATTTATTTTTAAAACATTAAAAATATTGTAGTTTTTTAATTTGTTATATATATTTTTTATAATTTTATTAATATTATTTTTGTATGTGTATATATGTATTTATAATTTCTAAAATGTTTTTAACAATTTATAAGTTATTAAAATCATTTATGATTATTTTTAAGTAAGTATATATTATATTTTATATGTATATGTTTAATTTATTTTAACATTATATGTATTAGTTATTATTTTTAAACATTTTTAAATATGTTTAACTATGTTTCTTTTAATTATATGTATTATTTACTTTATTTAACATTATTTTTTTAACATTTAAAAAAACTGATATTTTTTACAACAATATTTTTGACATCGATATTTTTTCTCGATATTTTTGTACTTACCATGATGTAGATAGGATGTCGATATTCTTGACTTCGATATTTTTGTCACGATATTTTTGTACCTCGATATTGTTGTAGTCGATATTTTGTCAATGATTCCAATCTGAATGCCTCAGATAAAAGCTTCCTAAACATTTCTTCCTATGTCTCCTTTGTCTTTCGGGGTTCGTAGGGTTACCAGGTTCCTACATTTCCTAAATATTAAAAACTGATTTTCTTGACTAAAACTGAACTGCGTTTCAAATGACACTCTTGCACTTTTATTCTGAAGTGCTTAGATTCCAACCCACGTCATTTAGGTTTCTAGTGAAATTAAATAGTATTTTACTTAAGGGCAGTACTCATAGTGAAATGTTTCTTGAAGGGTAAATGTGAGCCTCAAATAAACAAGTGTATCAGAAATAGAATTTGTTGCTTACATTCCTCGTTCCAATGCAGTGTAATCTGACACTTCAAAGCTTCCAGTTTTGTTTGCGAGAGTCTTGTCATTCAGCTTAACTGTGATGCTTCTGTTTCCAGCATTAAAGAATCTGCAAAGAAACACGTTACAAGAGATGAGGGCACTGGAAAAAACTTTGCAGAGAAAAATGATTGTTATAATATGAATTTAGACACCAGTGTGCACATTCTTTAAAAGGTATACATATCCTCTACACAAACACACACACACAGGTGTGTGCGTGCACACACACACACACACACACACACTTTCTTTCTATCTGCTAAGTGCACGATCCCAAAAAGCAGCCCAGGTCATGGAAAACCTGCTCCTCCCTCTTTGCATTATAATTAACCCACTTCCCATATGGCAGGTGGATCTAGCGCCATGCGCTTGGCTTCCTGCACCCTGATTTCAAATCCAGGTGCCAGCTCCACACAATGCGCTGTTCTTCATTAACCAATGAAGGAGTCACACTGCCTGTCCAATAGAGTTTCCTTCCCTGGTTCAAGTCTCTACCACAGAGTGTAACACTCACGCGCTTGTTCTGGGGGCAAGAGGACTAGTGAAAGCAAAGGCTCCCTGCTTAGTACTGCTGGGATTTTGATACACCATATATGTTTATTTATTTAACCATGTAAGTTTTATTATACTTAGCCATCAAAAACAAATATAATTCAGTCATGCTATCACAGTTGACAACATGGTAACACCATAATAGGTCTTAGAACAATCGCCCCTCCCAATCCCTCAAGAGAGGAAAGCGGTCTGACATTATTCTCCTCAAGCTCAATTCTGTTAAATGTTGTCCGCCTCACAAAGAATTCACTATAACATCAAAATGACAGTACTTATTGAATAACGCAACTCCTCATTGAGGGCGTGTGATCGAGTTGGGCATGCAACCTGGGGAAGTCCTTGACAAAGAAACAACAATCACGGTTCCCAGAGTGCCTCAATTGACCCATGTAAAACTGTTATGGAGGCCGCCAACCATTCCGTTGACAAAATATTCTGTAATCGTAAATACCAGAATACAATACATGAAGGCTCTCTTTCTTCATAAAGGCTGCCAGAGTAGTCTTGGCACCTCCCAGACAGTTCAACATAATTTTTCAATCATATCCAATTTGATGTTGGAAGATTGGGGGTCAAAGACCCAGTATTATGGAGGCAAAGCCTGGCTGGGGTAACCCAGCACCGTTTTCATGGTCGATGATATTTTGGCCCAATATATATTACTGAGCGGTCAAACCCAACAGGTATGATCAAGATAACCATGCAAGCCACATCCCCACCAGCATAATATACTTGCAACAAGATAGAATTTTTTAAGTTTGGTAGGGTACAAATACTAATCACATATTAAATTATAGGTGCGTCCCTGCAAACGAAAATGTGGAACGTTTTACATATGCCTCATCAAAGGGCATCGCATTTGAAATCACTTATGGTTCCCGGTAAGTTTTAACCATTTGGGACTGAGTTTGAGAATGTTGCCTGGAAGAGGATAGCATTTAATATGGGGATTCTGCCTCTGTTTTTTCCAGCAGATTTTACAAATTTCTCTTGCGGGGATAAGTCTCTTGAAACAGCTGCTTTTATAATCGGATGTAGTACCCAGTGCCTCAACTGTTTATAATTAAATAACCCGCTTTCTTCTAAGCAAATTATTTGTTTACAAGATTCGAAGGACAATAGCTCCCACTTTTTCAATAGATCTGAAATTGATAAACTATTTCCAGAATATTCAGCAATCAAATGGCCCCAGTTATAGGCCCGCAGTGAAGATTGGTTTATAATGTATGGGAGCATGAGGAGAGGGGAAATACATTTCTCCTGTGTTCTTAGTGAGAGTATCCCATACTTTTAAGTTAGTTTTTGATGGTGTGCTAAAATCTACATTTGATGTTCTATCTAATTTTTCCTCCACACAAGCTCTCATATCATTCTACCAGCTAAAGCTTGGTCCATTTGTATCCAATGCAAGTGGGCCACTCTGCAATATAATAAAATATCTGGGCATGATAATCCCCCTGCTAGTTTAGGAAGATGTAATATTCTAAAGCCCAATCTTTTTTGCTGTGAAATGAAGCGCAACATGAGCGACTTGAGCTCAGAGAAAAACACTCTGTGAACTGAAATCAGAAGCTCCAGAAATAAGTACAGGACATTAGGAAGCACATTTATTTTGACAGTATTAACCTTCCTCCACTCTTGACAGGAATATTGGGGACCATTAACACAAAGCAGACAATAGATGTGGATTATTAGCTCTTTACAAGTCATTTCAATTGGGAATGATGTGAATGCCCAAGTATCGGATATGTCTTCTAGCCTGTCGAATGGAGGTTTGGAAAGACAATGGGGCCGATTCTGATGCGGGTTGGAAAAGCTTCCGGACCGAATCGGTTGGGAAATGGTTTCCGACCCACTCGGATCGGGAAAGTCCGACCGGCGGAGTAGGATGCATCCGGATGCTTCCAGATACGATTTGGTTGAACTCCCATTTACTTCAATGGGAACATTTGTTCCTAACCGCATCAGAATTGGGCCCTCGGTCGGGAAGACACGTTCCCGATCCGATTTGGAAGGAGCAAATGCCGTTAGGAGGCCTTCCTAACCGCATCAGAATCAGGCCCTCGGTCGGGAAGCTTTTCCAACCCGCATCAGAATTGGCCCCAATGTGTTAACCTCATATAGTGGTGATGTAAAATTTTCGATTTCCAATATACTAATATTAATTTTGAAACTTGCTTTGTATTCTTGGCATTGTCTTAACAAGTTTATTTAAAGATTTGCAGGAGATGTTAACAATAACAAAAGGTCATAAGCAAATAGTATCAATTTATGGTCCTCATTATATATTTTATCTCTCCATCTGCTCTAATATTTGCCACAAAATGTTCAATGTTTAACTCTAAGATTAGTGGAGAGTCCAGGCAACTCTGCCTTGTGCCTCATGCTAGCATAAAAAGCCTCGACATCCCTTATTCACCTGAACTTTCGAAGTAGGGAATTGATACTCGGGCATAAGTATATTAAAAAAGTATTAGGCTAAAACTAAATTGCTGAAGAGTTCACCGAAAAGCCCCAGTCCACCCTGCTGAAGGCCTTCTCTACAGCAAGAAAGGACGGAATCGCTGGAATTGACATTCTCTTTGCCTTTTTGCGCAGGTGAACTACCCTTCTGATATTGGCATGTGTATGCGTCCCCTTTATAAAACCAGATTGGTCAGGGTGGATTAGTGACAGAAGCAATGGTTCCATACTGGATAAAAATATTTTTGTATAAAATGTAGCATCCAGATTGAAGAGCATAATGAGTCTATAAGAGGTGTATTCTGTTGCATCCTCCCCTGCTTCAGAATTAGTGAGATATGAGCTTCGGCAATTGAACGGGATACAGTTCCATTCTAATGGAATTAAATAATTGAGTTCGATGTGGAGCCAAAGTGCTAATAAAAGCTCAATAAAAGTGTGAGGGGTTTAAGGACCACCTCAGAAATAGAGGAGTCTGGTTCTTCCCTCTGCTCTGAGGTTAAGTGTGGTAAGGGGGTTGAATGTAGGCATGCTATCTGTTGTGTCTCTCTTAAGGGACATCCTGTGCAGAGACGGGCAAGTAAAAGTTGTAGAATGCTTAGAGTTTCTTAGTTTCAGTTTTTGCTGGCTAGCCTGAAAGTAGCTTACTATCTCCAATATAATTTCAGTCTTGTTTTTGCCTAAGTTGCCTTGCCAAGTGGGTACCTACTTTGTTGCCTTGATCATAGGACATCTTGTCCAGTTGTAGAAGAGAAGAACTGCTTTACTCATATTAATTGCATTAAGTTTTCCGTTTAACAACACTACTGTCCTACACAGTTATCTAGAGGGTTTGTTTTTATGTTCATTCTCAGCTTTAGCAAGCTATTTCTACAGCAGGGTGTATTCCACTAGCCCCAGCTTCCTTATGTTGGCTAAAGCACGAATGCATTTGCCTTTAGTAGGGTTTTTGAATGCATCCCATGTGTAGGCCTAGCTAGTGTCAGTGGAGAGTTGTTACGGAAGCTTTTTTATTAAGAAAGTTGATACCCCTGAGCCTGTATTACAGATACGGCTCACTTTCCATGTTTGCGCCATGGTTCACCTTAAAGCAGGTGCGTTTGGTGCAAATGTGGAAAGTGCGCCCTATCAGAAAGAATGTGCTGCCCTCAGGACAGCTGTGAACTCACACTGCCACAGGGCAGTGCATTCATTAGAATTATGGAGCAGCTGTTTAAAGGCTGCTCGGTGTTTCTCTGTGCAAGCGACAACCCACCTGCACTTTTAAAAGGGATTAGAGAGCCCATTGAAGGTGGGTGTAGTGGGTGACTGCACCCACCTCTAAGGGGATGTCTGGGGATCCAGGGGACCCTGTTTTATCTCTTTAGAGGACTTCATTTAGATTCCACACTGAAAGTGTGCCACATTTTTTTGTGGCACAGTTTCATTATTATTATTCTTATTATTAAAAGAGCTTGAAGAGCGCGCAGCTACCCAAAAGGGTCTCCCGACGCTATTGGTGGACAGTAGCAAGAAAGCAGAATTCTAAGGAGGCAGGATTTAATCAGGGCTGCTAAAAAGTACAGTTTTTAGGTTTTTACGGAACTGAAGCAGTGAGTTACAGGATCTAAGAGAGGGCGGCAGAGCGTTCCAGAGTTTCGGGCCCAACACGGAAAAGGAGCGACCCTTAAGACGAGCTCTGAGGAACCTAGGCACCGAAAACAGAGCAAGGCTGGCTTATCTCAGCTCACGGGTGGGGACATATGGAGACACCAGAGCTTGGATGTAGGAAGGAGCGAGACTGTGTCTAGCGTGAAGCATGTAGCACAGGGCCTTGAACTTGATCCGTTTTTCAACTCTCAGCCAGTGCAGTCTCTGCAACAGGGGAGAGATGGACGAAAATTACGGCAGCCGGAAGAGAAGGCGCGCAGCCGCATTTTGGATGATCTGCAGGCAACAAATCACGGCTTTGTCAGCACCCAGATAGAGGATATTCCCATAATCCAATCTGGATGTGACCAAAGCTTGCAGCACAGTTCTCTGAGCATCTGGGGGGATCAGACAGAGTATTTTCTTAAGCCATTTCAGAATGGAAAAACAGGAGGCAGTGAGCTTAGAGACCTGTGGTGTCAAGGAGAGATTGTTGTCAATAATGAAACCGAGATTCTTCAATTTATCCACCGGCACGGGCAGAGGCCTCAGTATGGCAGGCCAGTGGCTGACTCCCCAAAGACCAGGTTTATTTCCCAGGATCAGAACTTCGGTTTTATCGCCATTGAGTTTAAGGGCGTTTTTGTTCATCCAGAGTGCGACATTAGCCAAACCTTGCCTGAGGGGGGGAGGGGTCTTTGCTGTGAGCATCGGCTAGTGAAATGATAATCTGAGAATCATCCGCATAGGAGAAGACGGGGAGACCAGACTCTTCGATCACATCCATCAAGAGGCGAAAGTAAATGTTAAACAGGGGGCTCAGAATGGACCCCTGCGGAACCCCCGAGGATAATGTTAGAATAGTAGAGGTGTTGTTTGCTGAAAAGACCTGAAAGGTTTGCTCCTTCAAGAAGGAGGACAGCCATTTCAAAGCAGTGTCAGCAATGCCTAGAGCCTCCAAACTATCCAAGAGAATAGAGTGTGAGATCGTATCAAAGGCCGCACTTAGATCTAAGAGGATAAGGGTGGCTGTCCCACCCGAGTCAAGTTCTTGCCTCAAAAACTCAGTGACTCCAAGTAGGGCGGATTCAGTGATATAGCCCGCCCTAAACCCATACTGGGAAGGGTGCAGCATGTTGGAGGTGGTCACAAATGAGGAGAGGTGAGTATTAACACGCTTTTCCAGAATTTTGGAAAAACCGAAAGAAGTGAAATTTCCCTAAAGTTGGACCAACACTGGGGGTCAAGGTCCTTCTTCTTAAGCAAAGGGAGTATCAAGGCATGCTTACAGTTCTGGGGTACCTCCCCTGTGACCAGGGAGGAATTCAGGAGATCCAACACTACCCTGAGGACAGCATCCTCAAGTAGGCTGAATTTAGATGGTGGAAAGGGGTAGAGCGGGGAGCCAGACTTAATGGTAGCCAGTAAGGTTCGTAACCGTTCACAGTCCAGAGGAGGCCACGCATTAATCTTCAAGGATGTGTCCGACTTCACTATATGCTGACCAGCCCCGAGGTGAGAAGCTGATGGACTGGGTGGTTGAACATCTGGAGAAGGAGTCGCAAGCATAGGAGTGTCATCTTCTAATTGCAGGTGAATTATCTCGACTTTGTTTAGGAAAAACAAGGCAAGTTCGTCACACTGTTGCTGGGATTGGGATGGGGATGGTGTAAATGAACAGGCTGCAGACAAATCCTTTACTACTTTGAATATGGTTTTTTGACAGTTGTGAGCATTAGAAATTACATCAGTATAGAAAGCTGCCCGTGCAGCTTTACAGGAGGCATGATATTTTTTCAAGGCCAACACATAGGCAGCCTTGGCCACAGGTGCATAGTGTTTCCTCCAGACCCTTTCCAGAGCTTTACATGCCTTTTTTTTCTAAGCGGAGGCTGTCGTTAAACCAGGTTGCCGGAGGGCGCACTCTGCCCTGTATTTTGGAAGATGGAGGCAGAATTGAGGCCGTGGCACTTTCGAGCCAATGATGGTCAGAATCCGGTTCAGACGATAGAAGAGGGAGGGTATGAAGGAGAAGTTTGTTTAATTCCCTCATATCCAATTTGGCCCAGTGCCTGTTAGGGGTTCTAAAGGCATGTTTGCCTCTGCGCCCACGTCAGCAATATGGCTTTATGCACCCTGGGGGTACTTTGGTATTGTAGATGTTTGTGCGGCCCCTTTTGTAATTTAAAAAGCTGCTCCGTATTTCTCTTGACTGCGCTGCCCTGGGAGCAGCAGGAGTTTGTGGCTTCCCCGAGGGCAGCGCATTCTTCCTGATAAGGCGCACTTTCCATGTTTGCACTTGGCCGGCGCATCTGCTTTAAGGTGCGCCGTGGCGCAAACATGGAAAGTGTGCTCTATCTGTAATACGGGCCCTGGTGTTCAAAGATTTGAGTTTAAGTGTCATTAAGTGATTCTGGGATTTTTGCTGTCTTCCATAATGAAGGTATCTTAATGAGCACATTGGAATAAAATAGAAATTGAATTAAGTGCATTTCCTGTTTTCTCCTTCTGAATGGAACAAGAACATATGTCCTTAAAACAATTGAAATCGTAAACCCATATGAAATTAATTATATGTAAGGTGCAGGGTAGTAAATTGTGGTGAGGCTCTCTGTGAGAATTCTTTTATAGGTAATTATTGCACACTTTGTAGAACACGCATCCTGTGGACCACTGTGGCCCAAAAATGTACATCGGAGAATGTCTCCCTTTTATGGTCGTGTGTGTGGTGCTCATGTCATTTCAAACTTTTGTTCGGGTAAACTCATTGCTTTGGAAAAATATCAGCTTGCCCTTTCTCCAGAGTCAAGGGTCGAGCCACATTCCCAGGTGAGTATTGGCCTGCCTCCGCCAACATCAAGCCTAGGGTCAAGTAGCTTCAAAGGGAAAAGAGCTTAACAAGGGATTAGTTAATATCCTTCTGATACCTTGACTGCTGCTTACCTTCTCTGTGTCTTTGTGCATGTGTTCAAACCATGTTTCCATCTACTCACCTGCCACAGAAGAGCCATCGCTCTACTCTGGGTCGCGCACTTCTCTCACGTCTTCTGGGAAAAGAATGTCTAGGAGACTAGCAGAATGGTGTCCGCCCAATGAAGTGATGTACCTTTTTCTGCCAGTCAAATGTGATGCCAAAATGTAAAGGTCCATATGTCTTTCCTGAGTTTATCAGTGATGAATCTAAAGATCTGATATCTTTAAAAAAATGATTGCCACTATATCTTAGTAGAGTTCACATGTGTACTCCTGGAAGGAGGTAGATTCTATTTGCTGTCATTCTTTCATCTTGAAGCTAAGAAGCTTGACCAAGAAATCTCTGTACCTTCTCATTTCCCCTGTCGGCCTGGGACCTACACTGGGTGCTCTCTTTATATTGAGGTACACTTGTGAGTCATTTAGACCATAAGAGAAAAGGCCACCTAAGGCCGTTAGTTCTGCACCCTCCGTGCTTTCTGTCATGCCCTTAATGCGAGAAGTTTTGCTCTGTAACCTATTTTCCAATTATTTATATGTTGCGTCTGCTTGGGATATCAATTGAAGCAGTTCTTTTCTCATTGCAGTGCCTCTCTCCTGCAGTGTTTCCAACTTTGACTCCATGTCTACTGATCAAGGAGCCCACTGTGTCCAGATCTGTTCTAAGCAGGATTACTTTAGAGCACAGGTCTGCTTTTAAGCTTTCAGAAGTATACGCTTTGAGTTCTGTTCCTAGCTCAGCTTTAAATGAGGCGAGGCTTTCAAGTAATTCTTGGTGAGCGCTATGGCAGTAAAAGTTGGTCAACATTGTGGTATCAGGTGAGGAGCTTTTTGCTCTACCAGTCATGTGAGAGACTTGAAGAGGATAGGGAAGCTTTTTTGAGTTTGTTTCCTGGGTGGCATGGAGTTTTCTCATACAACTGATTATGGGGGTCTCCAGGGTCACCTTGCTCCTGATTTAGAAGGGAAGAGGTATACCATGTAGTGCCAGGTTCTTGCCTTTTGCATCTCAGAAAAATGTTATCATCAGGTTGAAAGAGCACACAGGCCAAACAGGGTTCTGGGTGCAGAGGTCATCCGATCAGTCACTTGGAGTATAATGCTTTTTGGTTTCCATTGTAATTATTGTTTAATATCGTAGTCATGTAGGTAGAGTCTTACCTGTATCAGGGCCGATAGCGAGGGCCTCAGAAAATGTGATGAGAACAGTGAGCATGACTGAGCTCACAGAGAAAGCCTAGTGCACATATCAGAGAAATGTCAGTGCCTTACTTGAGTACTGTCGGCCTGTGCTTCCTGCAAGTTGCACAGCCTCACCGCCTCAGACTGCTCAGTCTGTTGTCAAGTGCCGTCATTTTCCCTTTCACCCGGGCAGTCCACCTGCTGTCAGGACGGGGGACCCACCTCTTCACCCATGTCCTTCGTGACAGCGATGCTTAAATGTGCAAGAGTGCTGCAGGATTGAAGCAGTGCTACCCTGACGAGGCTTCTGAAGTCTCTCCGCTCTTGCACCAGTATCGATTCAACGATCACCAGGTTCAGGTGCTGCACCTCCTGGTCAGCCCTGGCCTGGCGGGAGAGGTCTCGTGGCCTCCCCCACCTGCTCACCATGTGGCCCTCTGGGATCAGAAGTCCGAGTGCTGCAGATTTCCACCTTTTTACCCACCTTTCTCCCAATAGTAGGTGTCTTAAGCAGGATAGTGTTGCTTCCGTGCCAGTGTTTCTGAGGATGAGTCTAAATTACTCCTGATTGTTGTCGTTGAAAGGTAGTTCACATAGGAGGCTCAGCATCTTGCCAGGGCAAGCCCAGATAGAGCGTATTTTAATTGTGTCATTCCGGCCCATGCAGAAGTGCGTAGGCTTGTCTGAATGATGGGAAGGGGAAAGGGTATGGCCATGCCCCTCTGAACTACTTTAAAATTGCTTTTCTTCTTTTATGAACCCATGGGCAGCTACAGCCCATGTGTCGAAAGCAGCAGAAAATCACTTTTAAAGTATTTGGTATTGCAGGAAAGCAGCCACTGAAGCTATAAGACCTATACTAGACCTATAAAGGTCCCTTACTTATGCATCAACCTATCATTAATTTGTGTGTTGTAATTCATCTCTAAAATAATATGTAGTTGTGAGAAGTTGGCCTGGTATATGCTGTCCACTAATTAAAGTGGGCATCTTGCACCAGTCCAAACGACCCTTATTGATGATTAGGTTAAAGACAACCTTTATTGAAAGCTATCCTAGTGGTAGCTATGGAGAGCAGCCTTCAGGCTAAGTCTCGAAGGAATGTAAAGCAGCCTGTTTTACCAGATCAGAACCTCCTGAATGACCAAATGAAAGGAGAACCACACAAGGAATATATCAAATATATGTATTTATTACTAAACACTCTCTACTAACCTCTTTATGAGATTAGAGAACAAAGCACACAATATTAAATCACTAGAACGAAAGTAAATAGCACAATACACAGCGGGCTCCAGGGGGAGACCGAACCATATACTAAGAAAGTGGTATAACAACCACGACTTGACTAGACCTGCCTGGAGCACGTAGAATCGCTGGGACCCCAAGGAACCACCCAAAGTAGTGACACAGGGGACCCACGGAGGACGGGTGCAGTGTGTGAACACAGGCGCGAGCTCCGTACAACTCTATGGGAAAGTCGCGGTTGGAATTTTAAAGATTAAGGACACTTCGGAGAGGACTTTAAGCAAACCCTTTCAAACATAGAATGTTCTAAGGCCAGCACCCTTGAGAGTACCGAGGTACCCGTGTTACCTATCCCAGAGGAGCCGGGTGCATAGGGGTCAAGTGGTGTCGGAAACCCTCGTCGTCTTCAATGGCGTGATGCGGAAAAGTGCTGCTGCTGGGAAGATGAAAAGTGTCCGGTGGAATCCAAGTCTGGATCCGAGGTGAGAAGAACTTGAAAGCAGAGGGGACAGAGTCTGGGTCACTTCAGGGTGACCCGGGGCACGATAGACGAATGCCCACCGATGTCGGGTGCTTCAGGTGTGAAGAGGTGAATCTTGACTCTGCAGCCACTGGGACCAGGAGACGTCGACGATGACTAAAGTTGGGAGGTGAGCTGTCCCACGAAGGATGTCGAGTGCTGAGGGGTCAGTGTCCGGATTGAACACCAACAAGCTTTGGCAAATGCACCCCACGCGGGCAGAGGAAAGAAGCTTCGGTGAGGACCAGCAAGGTCCTGGGGACTCTCCAAGCTATGGAGTGCTGAGGGGTCAGTGTCTGGATTGAACACCAACAAGACTTGGCAAATGTACCCCACGCGGGCAGAGGAAAGAAGCTTCGGTGAGGACCAGCAAGGTCCTGGGGACTCTCCAAGCTATGGAGAGTCAGGGCACATCTGGAGCAACCAGGAAAGCCCACGGAAAGTCAAAGTTACCTTCACAGGGACCCACAGGCCAACTGACCAGGGATCGCGAAGGGACCTCGAGCTGAATCACAAAATACCAGCCCACGGAACACTCGTGGAGTGTAGGCCAGAAATCTTCGGTGGAATTACTGCTCGGGGTCAGGACTACAAGTAGGCCAAAGCACAGCCTCAGGGATTGCCGAAAAGCATATGCTGCTGCAAAAGAACACGGTGCACAGGGGTACGGGTTGCACGGTCCCCACGAGGGATACGGGCCTCAGAATTGCTGAGAGCACAGATCAACCTCAGAGACCTTGGGAACCCACCTCCTGTGTTGCAGAAATCTTTGGAGTCCTCAGGAGCTCGGGAGATGCAAACCGGTCAGATGAGTTTAGGTGCCTGCCTTGCAGGGGAGTAACTCCTTTACTCCAAGGGAGATTTCTTCAGTCGTCCAGCGTCGTGCAGATCGTCAAAGTACTTGGTTTCTGTAGCAGAGTTTAGTCCAGGTAAAATCTAAAGTCCTGTAGTCAGGGTTCCTACTTTATACCCAAGGAAGGGGTGGGACAAACTCTGGGGACCCACCTATGGGAGGGTCAGGACAGAGGGGTGGCTACACCCATGTCCTTTGTCCAGTTTCGCGCCAGAGCAGGAGCAAATGGCTCCTGCAACTGGTTTGAGCTGGACTATGCACAGGGACACCAAATGTGCCCCCAGTGCAGACATCAAAGCACTCTGAGAGTGCACCCACCCAGCCCCAATACGCTAAAGCCTGTCTGGGAGGTGGTCACACCTCCCTGTGACAGGAAACCTATTGTCAAGCCTTCCCCTGCTCGAGCTTGGCTCAGCAGTAGGAGGGCAGACTCGTGTCTGTGGCTGGCAGCATCCATCCTGTGATGCTCAGGTCGAGAAAGCTGGTACCGGGTAGACCGGTGCCCCATAGTAGTGGTACTACAAGGGAGGAATCATACCTCCCACACCAGTTACTGGTGTGGAGGTATGATTCCAAGGTGTTTGACACCAAACACGACATGTTTCTAAGCAGCCGTTTTAAAGTTAGCATTTACCGCGAGGTTATAATGCACTTAAATATATATGGTTGGCTGCATCACACACAACCCCGGAAAATAGGTTCCGAAGGCTGCAGAGGGGTTCTGCTCATGCATGAGCACCCTCTCACATAAAACCCAGCACCCTGCCTTCAGGATTGATGAGGCCTGCCATAGGGGTGACTGATAGGTTTATATGTGCAGTGATATAGAATAGATATAGTGAACCTATATCTAAGTAAGGTCCGCATGCACCACCTTACACAGGCTGCTGTAGCAGACCTGTGGTGTCATTTTGAAGGGTCTCTCAGGGGTGGCATAATACATGCTGCAGCCCCTGGGAGGCCTTTGGGGTACCTATGCATTGGGTACATGGTGTACCATATACTAGGGACTTATAAGGGTACCCCAGTATCCAATCTGGAGTGTACCTAAAGTACATGCTATCAATTTAGAGGAGAAAGCAGCTAGGCTGGGGTCCTGGATAGCAGGATCCCAGCCAGTCTAAGTCGAAAACAGTGATACATCAGCAAAAAGTGGGGGTAACTATAAAAAGCAGATCCTACTCTCCTACACAACCCCCCCCCAAACGTCAGGACATTAAACTAACCTTGACCAGTTGAGTCTTCATGTTCTAAGTGGAAATATCTGGAGAGTCCATCTGCATTGGCATGGTTACTCCCAGGTCTATGTTCCACTGTATAGTCCATCCCCTGTAGGGAAATGGACCACCTCAAAAGTTTGGGGTTTTCACCCTTCATCTGTTTTAGCCATAAGAGGGGCTTATGGTCTGTCTGAACAATGAAGTGAGTGCCAAACAAGTATGGCCTCAGCTTCTTCAGAGCCCAAATCACAGCAAAGGCTTCCCTCTCAATAGCTGACCAACGTTTCTCTCTGGGGGTCAGCCTTCTGCTAATAAAAGCAACTGGCTGATCCTGACCCTCATCATTCAGTTGTGATAACACAGCCCCTACCCCCAACTCAGATGCATCAGTTTGAACAATGAATTGTTTGGAATAGTCAGGACTTTGCCGAATGGGAGCAGTGCATATGGCCTGTTTCAGGTCATCAAATGCCTTTTGACAGCTAACTGTCACTGAACTTTCTTTGGCATTCTTTTGGAAGTTAAGTTATTCAAAGGGGTCACTATGGATCCATATCCTTTGACAAACCTCCTATAGGACCAAGTCAGGCCCAAGAAAGCTCTGACCTGAGTCTGGGTGGTTGGAGCAACCCAGTCCATGATGGTCTGGATTTTGCTCTGCAATGGTTGAACCTGACCTCCACCCACAAGGTGGCCCAGGTATACAACCTGACTCTGCCCTATCTGGCACTTGGTGGCCTTGATAGTGAGGCCTGCTTTCTGCAGGGCCTCCAAAACATTTCTCAGGTGGACCAGGTGATCCTCCCAGGTGGAGCTAAAGACAGCAATATCATCTAGATAAGCTGCACTATAGGCTTCCAGGCCTGTAAGGACTTTATTCACCAACCTTTGAAAAGTGGCAGGTGCATTCTTGAAGCCAAAGGGCATCACCACAAATTGGTAGTGACCACGGGGGTTGAAAATGCTGTCTTGGCTTTTGCATCCTCAGCTAATCTGATTTGCCAGTAGCCAGCTGTCAGGTCAAATGTGCTCAGAAACTTGGCTGAGGCCAAAGTATCTATAAGCACATCTGCCCTGGGTATTGGATGGGCATCAGTCCTAGTGACTGCATTGAGACCCCTGTAGTCAACACAGAACCTCATCTCTCTCTTACCACCCTGGGTATGAGGTTTTGGTACCAAGACTACTGGACTAGCCCAAGGGCTATCTGAGGGTTCAATGACTCCCAAATCCAACATTTTCTGGACTTCAGTCCTGATGCAGTCCCTGACATGGTCCGGTTGCCTGTAAATCTTATTTTTAACAGGCAGACTGTCACCTGTGTCCACTTCATGAGTGCACCAGGTAGTCTGACTTGGAGTCAGTGAGAACATATGTCTAAACTGATTAAGTACTTTTCTGCAATCAGTTTGCTGCTGGACAGTGAGGCTGCCTGCCAAGGCTACACCATCAACTGAACCATCATCAGGGTTCTGTGAGAGCAGGTCAGGGAGCGGATCACTCTCTTCCTCCTGTCCCTCATCAGTAGCCATGAGCAAGCCCATGTCTGACCTGTCAACATATGGTTTGAGCCTGTTCACATGGAGCACCCTATGGGGGCTCCTGGGAGTTCCAAGGTCCACCAAGTAGGTAACCTCTCCCTTTTGCTCAATGATTGTATGAGGGCCACTCCACTTGTCTTGGAGGGCTGCTGGGGCCACAGGCTCCAACACCGATACTTTCTGTCCTGGCTGATAAACAGTCAACACAGCCTTTTGGTCATGCCAGGCCTTTTGCAATTCCTGACTAGCCTCAAGGTTTTGGGATGCCTTCTTCATGTACTCAACCATCCTGGAGCGGAGACCAAGTACATAGTCCACAATATCCTGTTTAGGGGGTTTGAGAGGTAACTCCCATCCCTCCTTCACTAGACATAAAGGACCCCTAACTGGATGTCCAAATAAAAGTTTAAAAGGGCTGTAACCAACCCCCTTCTGAGGAACCTCTCTGTAGGCAAAGAGAAGGCAGGGAAAAAGTATGTCCCATCTACGCCTGAGCTTTTCAGGGAGACCTTTAATCATGCCCTTGAGGGTTTTGTTGAACCTTTCAACTAACCCATTGCATTGTGGGTGATAAGGGATGATAAATTTGTAATTTACTCCACACTCCTTCCACTTAGTAGTTAAGTAACTAGACATGAAGTTTGCATCTCTGTCTGATACTACCTCCTTAGGAAAACCCACCCTGGAAAAGACTCCCAGAAGGGCTCTAGCCACCACAGGAGCTGTGGTGGTCCTAAGTGGGATTGCCTCTGGGTACCTAGTGGCATGGTCCACCACCACCAGTATAAATCTGTGCTTAGATGCAGTTTGAGGATCCATGGGACCAACAATGTCAATCCCAACCCTCTCAAAGGGAACCCCCACCACAGGTAGTGGTATCAGGGGGGCCTTTGTAGTACCACCTGCCTTACCACTGGCTTGACAGGTGATACAGGAGCGACAAAACTCCTTTGTGTCTTCTGACATGTGGGGCCAATGAAAGTGAGGAACAATCCTGTCCCAAGTCTTGTTTTGGCCCAAGTGTCCTGCCAATGGGATGTCATGTGCCAGTGTCAATAGGAAGCCCCTAAGCTTCAGAGGTATAACCAACCTCCTGGAAGCACCAGGCTTGGGGTCTCTACTCTCTGACTATAGGAGTCCTTCATCCCAGTAGATCCTATGGGGCCCACTGGCACTCCCAGCAGCCTCAGCAACAGCTTGCTGTCTGAGGGGTTCAAGAGAGGGGCAGCTCAGTTGCTCCTGGCTCAGATCTACCCTGGAAGGGCCCCCTGTCCCCAAGAACTCAACCTGATCAGGTTCCAGTTCCTCTGAGACAGTTCCTTCTTCAGGACTAAGATCATCTCCCTCAAGAGACTGATCTGTACTCTGAGGCAGGGGGGAAGACACTGCCTTACCCTTACTGCTCCTTCTCTTGGAAGGCACCTGGTCCATTTTTCCAGGATCCAGGGCCTGTTCAGTGGAAGACATTTTTGCCTGTGACCTAGTCATAGCAAACACATCTGCAGGGATACCCAACATTTCTGCATGAGTCCTGAGTTCCACTTCAGCCCAAGCTGAAGTTTCTAAATCATTGCCCAACAAGCATTCAACAGGGAGGTCTGCACTTACCACAACCTTCTTAGGGCCAGTTACCCCTCCCCAGGTGAAATTAACAACTGCCAAGGAATGGTCTGTCCTGACATTGCTTGCATTGGTCACTTGGTACATCTCACCAAGTATGATTTGCTCAGGGGCCACAAGATCTTTTGTCACCATGGTGACACTTGCACCTGTGTCCCTGAATGCCAAGGCCTCTTTTCCATTTATCAATGGCTGCTGTCTGTATTTGCCCAGATTACTGGGACTGACAAACCAGGAGGCAATATCCATGCATCCATCACAGACCCATACAGCCTGAGTGGGAACTCTGACTAGGCCAGAGTCCATCTCAGATCCCAGGGTTAACCCTACTACACCCTTATTCTGTGTACCACCACTTGGAGCTGAACTAGGGGGAACAGTTGCCTTAGGGGCAGTGGTGGCTGGAGTTGAGTCCTTGGACTTGGTACAATCACTTGTCCAATGGGTCTTCTGTTTACAGATTTGACACCATGGCTTTTTCTTGCCTTTACCCTTGTTAGATTGTGACACCCCACCAGATGCAGATTTTTGGGGCCCTTGAGAAGACTTCTGGTCTTTACCCTTCTCCCCACCCTTATCTGAGTTTTTAGAATCTTGCTTCTTGGAGTCACCACCTTGGTTCTGAACCTTCTGCCTCACCCTGGTTCTGACCCATTTGTCTGCCTTCTGACCCAATTCTTGGGGAGAACAGATCAGAGTCCACCAGGTACTGATGCAACAACTGATTTTGACAATTATTAAGGATCTGCTCCCTCATAATTAAATTGTACAATCCTTTAAAATCAAACACTTTACTGCCAAGTAACCAGCCTTCCAGAGCCTTAGTAGCACAATCTACAAAGTCAACCCAGTCTTGAGTCTGTGCCTTTTGGGTATCTCTGAACTTAATCCTGTATTGTTCAGTAGTTAAGCCAAACCCATCAATCAGAGCACTCTTCAAGACTTTGTAATTATCAGCATCCTCTTCTCTGACAGTGAGGAGCTTGTCTCTACCTTTGTCTGCAAAGGAGAGCCACAAGATATCTGCCCACTGCTCTTGAGGGACCCTTTGTACTTTACAGGCCCTCTCTAGTGCAGTTATCCATTTGTGGATGTCATCCCCACTCTGATAGGGAGGGACTATCTTGTTCAGGTTCTTATGGTCATGAGTATTTTCTCTACCTCTAGGGACACTGTTGCTGCCACCATGGGGCTCTAGCCCCAACCTTTTGGAAGCTCTCTGGAGCTCTAGGGTTTCCCTATCTAAGGCCAATGGCTCTCTCTTGATTCTGAGCTTAGCTCTCTCAAACTCAAGCAGTTGGCACTTCTTCTCATAAGAGGATTCTCTTTTGTGAGAAGCTGAGGTCCCTACAGAAGTACCAGAATAATTAGATTCCTGAGAAGGAGATCTTGATCTTCTTGGTAAACTGTTAACTCTCCCTGGTGGAGTAAAGAGAGGGCCACTGGGGCCTTCTCCCTCATCTGAAGGAAGAATTCCATTGTCCAGGTTAGAATCATCTTGATGCTCCTGGCCAGCATCTGAGTCTGGCTCATAGAAGTGTTCACTTCCTGGTCTGTCCTCATCTGCTGTCCCACCCAACTTGCCTGCCTCATCAGACCCTGGAGTCTTTCTGAGGTCATCTAAAAGCAAAGTCTCTATGAGACGTTGAGTGCTTGCATGTCTCCCTGTCTTCAATTTCCTAGATGTACACATATTTCTCAATTCTTGAAATGAGAGATGGTCATATTTAGTTGGCAAGGAGCCACTGGCTTCAGGCCCAGAAGACATACTAGGGTTATGTGGTATAGGCACCTACCTAACCTAGTGGGAACTAAACTCTCTTGAGTTGGAGAAAGGGTGTGCTAGACCCTTGACTACCCAACTCCAAGTTCAGTAGAACTTACTTATTCTAGTCTTGATTTATATGTACCTAATACCTTTAGTGGTTTTCAGTTAATCACTCAATGAGATTTATCTGGTAAAACAATAGCAAGCTTGAATCCCAACCGCTGCACACCAATGTGAGAAGTTGGCCTGGTATATGCTGTCCACTAATTAAAGTGGGCACCTTGCACCAGTCCAAATGACCCTTATTGATGATTAGGTTAAAGCCAACCTTTATTGAAAGCTATCCTAGTGGTAGCTATGGAGAGCAGCCTTCAGGCTAAGTCTCGAAGGAATGTAAAGCAGCCTGTTTTACCAGATCAGAACCTCCTGAATGACCAAATGAAAGGAGAACCACACAAGGAATATATCAAATATATGTATTTATTACTAAACACTCTCTACTAACCTCTTTATGAGATTAGAGAACAAAGCACACAATATTAAATCACTAGAACTACAGTAAATAGCACAATACACTGCGGGCTCCAGGGGGAGACCGAACCATATACTAAGAAAGTGGTATAACAACCACGACTTGACTAGACACAGTGCCTAGAGCACGTAGAATCGCTGGGACCCCAAGGAACCACCCAAAGTAGTGACACAGGGGACCCACGGAGGACGGGTGCAGTGTGTGAACACAGGCGTGAGCTCCGTACAACTCTATGGGAAAGTCGCGGTTGGAATTTTAAAGATTAAGGACACTTCGGAGAGGACTTTAAGCAAACCCTTTCAAACATAGAATGTTCTAAGGCCAGCACCCTTGAGAGTACCGAGGTACCCATGTTACCTATCCCAGAGGAGCCGGGTGCATAGGGGTCAAGTGGTGTCGGAAACCCTCGTCGTTTTCAATGGCGTGATGCGGAAAAGTGCTGTTGCGGGAAGATGAAGTGTCTGGTGGAATCCAAGCCTGGATCCGAGGTGAGAAGAACCTGAAAGCAGAGGGGACAGAGTCTGGGTCACTTCCGGGTGACCCGGGGCACGATAGACGAATGCCCACCGATGTCGGGTGCTTCAGGTGTGAAGAGGTGATGCTTGACTCTGCAGCCACGGGGACCAGGAGATGTCGACGATGACAAAGTCCGGAGGTGAGCTGTCCCATGAAGGATGTCGAGTGCTGAGGGGTCAGTGTCTGGATTGAACACCAACAAGCCTTGGCAAATGCACCCCACGCGGGCAGAGGAAAGAAGCTTCGGTGAGGATCAGCAAGGTCCTGGGGACTCTCCAAGCTATGGAGAGTCAGGGCATGTCTGGAGCAACGAGGAAAGCCCATGGAAAGTCAAAGTTACCTTCACAGGGACCCACAGGCCAACGGACCAGGGATCGCGAAGGGACCTCAAGCTGAATCACAAAATACCAACCCACGGAACACTCGTGGAGTGTAGGCCGGAAATCTTCAGTGGAATTACTGCTCGGGGTCAGGACTACAAGTAGCCGAAAGCACAGCCTCAGGGATCGCCGAAAAGCATATGCTACTGCAAAAGAACATGGTACACAGGGGTACGGGTTGCACGTTCCCCACGAGGGATACGGGCCTCAGAATTGCTGAGAGCACAGATAAACCTCAGAGACCTTGGGAACCCACTTCCTGTATTGCAGAAATCTTCGGAGTCCTCAGGAGCTCGGGAGATGCAAACCGGTCAGATGCGTTTAGGTGCCTGCCTTGCAGGGGAGTAACTCCTTTACTCCAAGGGTGATTTCTTCAGTCGTCCAGCGTCGTGCAGATCGTCGAAGTACTTGGTTTCTGTAGCAGAGTTTAGTCCAGGTAAAATCTAAAGTCCTGTAGTCAGGGTTCCTACTTTATACCCAAGGAAGGGGTGGGACAAACTCTGGGGACCCACCTATGGGAGGGTCAGGACAGAGGGGTGGCTACACCCATGTCCTTTGTCCAGTTTCGCGCCAGAGCAGGAGCAAATGGCTCCTGCAACCGGTTTGAGCTGGACTATGCACAGGGACACCAAATGTGCCCCCAGTGCAGACATCAAAGCACTCTGAGAGTGCACCCACCCAGCCCCAATACACTAAAGCCTGTCTGGGAGGTGGTCACACCTCCCTGTGACAGGAAACCTATTGTCAAGCCTTCCCCTGCTCGAGCTTGGTTCAGCAGCAGGAGGGCAGACTCATGTCTGTGGCTGGCAGCATCCATCCTGTGATGCTCAGGTCGAGAAAGCTGGTACTGGGTAGACCGGTGCCCCATAGTAGTGGTACTACAAGGGAGGAATCATACCTCCCACACCAGTTACTGGTGTGAAGGTATGATTCCAAGGTGTTTGACACCAAACACAACTTGTTTCTAAGCAGCCGTTTTAAAGTTAGCATTTACCGCGAGGTTATAATGCACTTAAATATATATGGTTGGCTGCATCACACACAACCCCGGAAAATAGGTTCCGAAGGCTGCAGAGGGGCTCTGCTCATGCATGGGCATCCTCTCACATAAAACCCATCACCCTGCCTTCAGGATTGATAAGGCCTGCCATAGGGGTGACTGATAGGTTTATATGTGCAGTGATAGAGAATAGATATAGTGAACCTATATCTAAGTAAGGGGTGCATGCACCACCTTACACAGGCTGCTGTAGCAGACCTGTGGTGTCATTTTGAAGGGTCTCTCAGGGGTGGCATAATACATGCTGCAGCCCCTGGGAGGCCTCTGGGGTACCTATGCCCTGGGTACATGGTGTACCATATACTAGGGACTTATAAGGGTACCCCAGTATCCAATCTGGAGTGTACCTAAAGTACATGCAATCAATTTAGAGGAGAAAGCAGCTAGGCTGGGGTCCTGGATAGCAGGATCCCAGCCAGTCTAAGTCGAAAACAGTGATACATCAGCAAAAAGTGGGGGTAACTATAAGAAGCAGATCCTACTCTCCTACAGTAGTTATTCATTTAGTGTCATATTGTGATACACTATTTGCTGGGCACGTGCCAAGAGGATGGCACAGAGCTTTATGTGAAAATGTAGTGCAGGTCGTCACCTCCGTGTGTTTAAGTCCCAATTAAAAAGTTGTGGTCGCATTCAACAAACATATAGTGCTGTACCCACATCTGGTGCTAGAGAGCCCAACTCTGGGCTGCAGCCTGCCCTGCAAGGGAAATGGTGGGGGGTGGCCATAGTGCTACGTCAGCAACGGCATATTTCGGTGCCATCCCTTCAAGACCGAGAATATAGAGCAGACTATATCTAAACCTGAGAAATAACTGGCAGTGCCCCTTTATTCCCATTACTCCACCAGTTCTTCCCTCGCTGCCCCCACATGCTCTCCCACAGTACAACCTGAAAAGGTGGATTTGCAAGGGCTGTTTAAATGCCCGGCCATTTTCATTAAAAAAAAGCTTTTATTCCAATTTGCACATGGCTAACATCTGCTGATGTTTCATTAAGTGAAAAAATAATTTGTTAGCACAAATGGGAGGGCATTACAGCTAAGTGTAAGTATGGGACTGATGAAAATGATGAACTTACACAGTAGTTTTGCGCCCATTTGTGTCTTCCTATTGAGCACTAAATCATGTGCGCACATTTATTTATGGAAGTGTCTCCAACCTGTCAATCTTGAGCTACCAGTAGCCGGAAGGCACATCTCAAGTAGCTCATACCCTGCAGCTAGGAAAAAAGATAAAGGAAAAAAAGTTGCTTGAAAAATAGAAAAAAAGCACAACAGGAATGGTGTTTCTTGCTTTCGGCCTTTACTCTGTGCCTTTCAAATCCTTACACATCCCAGCTGGCTGTCCTTGCGCTAGTTTATACGAGGTCAGCTAGTGAGCAGCAGGCATGCTGCTTGGGCCCGGATGTAAGGTGCTGGACCAGGCTCTGCCTTCCCACTTTTCAAAAGCATGCCACCAGCCCTTCCATCCGGATCCTTGCTCTGACTGCTGGTGTCTGTCAGTATAGACCTGTTGTCTTGACACCAGGGGTGTCTGGCTCTGGCCACCACCCAGCACAGTGCATGGTCGGCGAGCACAGTGCTTTTTTAATTAGCCGCTCCTAATTTCTCGTAGCATTTCAAGCCTTGTTAGACTTGGCATCTTTTGGCGTGTTTCCCCTCACTTTTTGCTTTCTGACCTCCCGGTTTTGACTCTGTTTTTGCTGGTGTAATGATTCTGCACACTTTCCTCACTGCTGTCCAGTAGGAAAGTGCAAGTGCTCCTGTATAAAATGTGTTACGGATTGGCGTTTCCATGATTGGCCTATTTGGTTTATGTGTCAGTCCCTTGTAAAGTGCACTGCGAGTGCCAGGGCCTATAGACCAAATGCTGTTGGTGGGCTGCAGCACTGGATTGTGCCACCCACGCAAACAGCCCGTAAAGTGTAACTCGGGCCTGCCATTGCAGAGCCTGTGCGCAGCCTGGGGCTGCCATGTCGACTTGGCAAGTACGCACACTTGCAAGTCCCTAAACCTTCCCTTTTCTACATATTAGTCACCCCTAAGGTAGGCCCAAGGTACCCCTGTGGGCAGGGTGCGTTGTATGCGAAAGGTAGGACATGCCCTGGTGTGTGTGGCATGTCCTGATAGTGAATAACAGCCTAGTTCGTTTTTCACTATTGCAAGGCTACCTGTTCCCCATAGGCCAGAACGGGCAGTTTTGATTATTACAGCTTATAATCCTAACTGACCCCGGGAACATGGTAGAAATTCGAGTTTAGTATGCCTGGACTCAGAATGATAAAATGCATCTTTTAGTGAAGTTGGTTTTAACATTCTGTGTTTGAAAATACCCCTTTTAGAAAGTGGGTATTTTCTTGTCTAACCATCCAAGCCTGCCTCTGCGAGGTTGTGTATTCCTTGTCTGGAGTGTGAGTGACAGGGGCTGGGGAAGCCAGGAGACAGGGTGAGTCAGCACAGGGCTGAATAGCAAGATCTACATGTAGATGGGTGGGAGGAGTTGCACCTGGGCCCTGAATAGGACAGTGCCTTCCCTCCACAATGCTGGCTCCACCTCCTGTGGTGCGTCTGATGTCCCTGGCCTACTCTCTGAAAGAAGGGACGGAGACTTGTCAACAAAGTGCTCCAGAACTGGTTTGGACTAGGCAAAGGCCTCTCTGCCTTCAGAGAACAAAGGAATTTGGGATATAAATATTGGGGCCCCGACCCCATGAATTTAGATCTCGCTGGAATCAAGGAACCTGCCAAGACGAAGAGCTGGAAGAGCTGCCAGGAGGAGTACTGCCCCTTTGCTGTGTTGTTGGCCTGCAGCTGCTGCTTCTGCCTTGGGCAGTGAAAGGACTGAACTTTCTACAAACTTGTGCTGAGTATCTCCAAGGGCCTGGAACCGAGCTGGCCTCCTGTTAAGAAGTCTCAGGGACTACAAAGACTTCACAAGCCTCTGGGTACCGCTTCTGGAACGCTGTTTCAGTTGCCACAGAGGAAGGGAACTGCAACCGACTCCGTCAACCGAATCCATCCCTGACCGGTGACCTGTTTGCACCGCAGACCGCATCGCCTCGCTCGCATCGCAACCCTGGTCTCACCGTGGGCGACGTCCGACGCCGCCAACACCGAGCCGCTGCTTGCACCGTGACCTGTGGGCACCGCAGTTCGCATCGCATCGCTTCACTGAACCAGCCGGACCCGACCGACGCGGACGCTGCAACTGGCTCAACAGTCGTGACCGCATCGCATTTGGGGCCCCGCTCGCACGCTTGCGGACGCACCGCTCCGACTCGCACCGCTGTCCGACGCCAGCTCCCGCACTCCGGCTTGGTCGCCTGCATCGCAACCTGTCAGCACCGCATCGTACAACGTCTCGCCCTGCACCGCACGCCTTGGACTCACCGACTCCGTCTGCACGACGCTCATCGAGCCGCTGCCTGCACCGCATCGAGGGACACCGCACCTTGCATCGCTCCGTCTTGCACCGCAACCGCGACGAACGCCGACCGGCTCGTACACTCCGTACCAGCCACAACGAGAAAGGTACTGTGACCGAGTCTGTTCATGACTCTGCTGGCCCGTAGCGACGCGGTCGGCTGGAACTGTTAGACTCTGTGTATTTCAGCATCGCGGTAGACTCGGACGGAGCTACCGACTCGTACGAACTTTGTTTTTGAACTATTCCTGCAAAGAAGAAGTTACCTTATCAAGCATTCATTTTTAAAGTATAGTATTGTGGATTTTTGTCGTAATTGGTCTTGTCTTGAGTATATAAAAATTGGTTATTTTTCTAAACTGGTGTGGTGTCCGTTTGTAGTGCTTACACTGTATTACTGTTGGTTATGTGCAAATGCTTCACACACTGCCTCTAGAATAAGCCTGACTGCTCGTGCCAAGCTACCAAGGGGGTGAGCAGGGGTTATTTTAGGATTGTAACTTCCTTACCCTGACTAGGAAGAAGGGTCCCTACTTGGACAAAGGTGCAAGCCCTTGCCAACTAGAGATCCCATTTCTAACAGGCCTAGACACCATGGACGTCAATTAGGGGTCCTCAGGGGTTGCAGCTGCGACCCCTGGCTTTTCCCTCGTGACCCCTGGCACGGCCTTTGCAACCCCTGGCCTCAAAGGTGGCAAGATCAGTGCCAGGAACACAAGGGCAGCTCGTCCTTGTGAACGGTTGGGGCTCACATTTCCTAGCTTGGCTGAAAATAATAGATTATTCCTCTGAATAAGATGCACCTAATAGTAGCATGTTTTATTTGCACAGCGCTGCAGAATTATGTATGCAGGTACAGATTATTACTATTACCTATTTTATACTGCTTAACTTACTCCTTGAGGATGAAAGGCTGAGTAGAAAGGGGTCTCTATTTGTGATTGCCAACTACCAATTTGTTAAGTGACAAACGTCATTAATTGAGCTACCCGTTCCATGTAGAGAGATCTTTCACTGCTGCCACTAAAAGTTGAGAAGTATGTCAAAAACACTTTACCTGTCTCTTTCTGTATACCTTGCAGCCTTTGGTGACTTGTAAGGAAGATGAAATTAAGTACGCGTGAAGTGAGATCCCATTACAATCAATAAGCATTTGAAGGGTGGGGTAGGGTTTCATTGTGGGTGAGTCAATACCACCAAGCTTTGTTTCCTTATGTGTGACTTTCCCAGGTTTTGAGTATGCTTAGTGTAACATTTTCTGTTTTCAGTGCACCCTTGTGTGATATTTCAATGCTTCACGTTACAGTTAAAGGGGCACTTTGCTAATGAGATGCAATGTCAGAAATTGCAGTCAGGTTTGGACATGGCGCTAAACCAGCTGTAGTGGTACTAAACTCTTTTGGAAGGTCACTAACGTCCTTTGAATTCACAGACACAGATTGCTGGGGATTGGTGTCAAGGGCGTTGCTATCAGGAGTGCAGCATGTGCAGTGGCACATAGCCCAAAGGTACCCTTTATATGTTTCAACTGAGTTGCAATTTAATTATTATTTCAGTCACAGTTTTGAACACCTTGTAAATTAGTGCTTAAAACATACAATTCAGATGGGTTGGGATTCCGCAAACAGCACGTTAGTTGGTCGGCCTTTTAGCAGTCACAATGATCGTCATTAATCTGAAGTAGCTTTCAGTACCCAAAAGGTAGAGACTGCTCAACTATATGGACCAGGATGACCTGCAAAACACGGGAACTACGGGAAATGAAAGGACTCTACTCAGACTCAGGATCATTAGTATTAGGAACACCATATCAGAGGGGACCATGGTCAGATGAACAAGAACAAAGTGCAAACCAAGCTACCAGAAGGGCTAGTAGGACTAGAATAGGACAAGAGGAACTGGGACTAGGAAGGCTAGGGATACCAGGGTCAGTGGGACCACCCACAAAAGACCATATCACAAAGGACCAGACTAATGAGTAAAAAACAAAGAAGACCAGGACTACATGGACCAGACAGCCAGGAGCAGAAGAGGAGGAGGACCAAGAGTCCAGAATTAGGTTGAGTAAGATAAAAGGGCCAAGACCAGGAGCCTGTGACACAGGAGAACCAGAGGACCAGGGGCAGCAGCACCGGTAAATGCCGACCAGATGGACCCAGACCAGGAAGGCCAGAAAGTTCTAAGGTTAGCATGAACCAGAAGTTCAGGATCATCAGAACTGGGAAAGGCTAGGGTGATCAGTGGTAGGCCAGGACCAGCTATTGCAGAACCATGAAGATAAGGAGGAGTAGGAAAACTAGGGCCTGGAGGATCAGGAGTACATTGAGGAGGAGTTTGATGATAAGGACCAGGAGGAAAATGACCAGAAGAACCTGGTGACCAGATTGAGTAGGACAGAGCTTAGGAAGACCAGGCAACCTGGACTGAGGACAACAGGAGGACCAGAGCAAGGACTCATAGGTGGACACAAATGATCATGACTAGGCCAACCGGAAACAGGGCTAAGTAGGCCATGAAGATTAGGACTTAGAGAACCAGGGCCTGGAAGACCAAGTGGAGAAGGTCGATCATCTCGGGTAGCAGGACCAGATTGAAGAGGATCAGATGTAACAAGGTCAACGAATGTCAAGAAGAAAGTGGGACTGGACCAAGGTGGACTGGAGAACCAGGACCACTGTGAGGAGGATCTAAACAAAACAAACAAAAATCAAGAGGGACACGACCAGTGGGTTTAGTACCAGGAGTACCAAAAGGACAAGGAACAGATGTAGGAGGCCCAGGACAACCAAATCTAGGCCCATCATGCCCAGGCATGATGGGCCAAAGGGACCAGCAGGACCACCTGCTATACCAGGATTATGAGGTATAGAGTGAAGAGAACCAGAACAAAGTTAGGACAAGCAGGCCAGGTGGAGTGTGGGGAGGATCAGTAGGGCCAGGCAAAATGGGAACAGGACCTGGGGATCCAGGAAGGGCTAATACAAGGAAAGGTCAGGATCAGGAAGTGCCAGAAAGGAACAGGGCCAGGAAGACTAGAACCAGGGTAAAGTAGAACTAGGATTACCAGTTTTAGGAAGCCAGTACCAGGGTGAACATGGCTAGGAGGACCAGAGCTAGGAAGAGGACAAGGAGGACCAAAACAACACAGAAAATGAGGACTGTGAACAGAACCAGGAGGAGGTCCAAGACTAGAAGGTATAGCAGAACCAGGGAATGAGAAAGAGAAGCAGACGTATGCTATTCTAGGCCACATGTATTAGGATATCCCTCTAGTAAATGGTTCATATTCATGCTAATTATGCTGTCAACCACTCAAAACACCCACCTTTTTTTAGATCACTTACAGAACTAATGGTAAGTATTTACTGAAAAATGAGAGCATGCAAAGCGAATATAAAGCTAGGGCTATTACACTCTGAGCTCAGAGTGATAGGAGACTCTGTCTGATGCTGGCACAGTGATTTGAGGGTGGATGAGAGGGCAAAGGGACTTAAAGTTGGCAGAGGGGCCTAAAGGTGTATGGGTGAAAAGAGTGTGGTCTGTGACAGATGGCAGAAAGGGTTTGAGAAACGTAGAGAGCTGATGTCAGCATAAATAGTAAGTGGCTAACAAAGGTGGTCAAAGGTCTATGGCAAATAGCAAAGGGGAGTTTGGATCACAAGAAGGTTCTGATGAGCATAAGATGGGGTGAGGGAGGCCACAGATGGTTGAGTTTATATGGCCCACAGAAGGACTATGAGAAACAAATGACTCAGACTACCCGCTGTGTCAGTCCTTTGAACACCAGCAGTGTTAGCTTCCCCGCCAGACGAGTGGTCTGTGAAACTCCAAGGGCATGTTGAAGGGTGGTGGAGGTATATATGCCACATAAAGTTTGGATAGACAGCAAAGAGGTTCTGAGTGTCAAGACTGGTAGGGTAGTCTGTGAAATCCTTGGCTGTCAGAAGAATTTGACGATGGATGGGGGGGGGGGTTAAGGCTAAAATTGTATTGTAAGGACAATATGGAGGTTGTGAGAACTATAATAGGGGATCTGTGATCATCAAGGAGCTCTGGAGGAAAGTCTTAATGCCAAGATTAGAAATTAGGATGCCAGGCTAGACAAATAGTGGTAAGGCACAACAAAGTATGGGCCAAAAATAGTTTCAGAAAAACCAGATGAGAGCCTTAGATGGGTAGAAAAGGTGGCACAGAAGCATAAGAATGGGGAGATATGGTCTGCATACTTTTATAGAGGCTCTGAGTGTTTACAAAAAGAAAGTGCCTGAAAGTTTTAGGGTCATCTGAAAGGCTGTAGTGTTGACAGACAGCGTTGGATGATCTCCTATATCAACAGAAATGCAATCACATTCGCAAAGAGTAGCATGTGGGTTATTATGGATGAGGCTGGCAGAACTGAGCCGAGGACCTGCAGAAAGATCTATCAATCTCTGACAGCCAGCAGAAGGCTGTAAAATCTAGTAGCATGAGCTTTTAGAACTGGCGTAGAAAGGGCCTGGAGTATTCTGAGACCAAGTGTGGACTTGCAAGCAGATTCTGAGACCCAACGGCACTGGACTAGGGGCTGTGGGCCAGCAAGGGGGCTTCAAAAACCAGTGACACTACTGGCTCTGAAGGTTAGTGGTAGTGGACATACGGCCTGTAATGACACTCTGCGTCTGATACACGAGTGAGCCTTAAGAGGTAGTGCAGTGAGGAGTGAAAAGATCTCTCGCTCAATAAAATTATCAATACTCATGAGTTTGAAACATCAAATGTGGGAACAGATCCAAAATAGCAATGCATACAGAGGCTACCTTTTAAGAATCAAATATTGGGAAATCAGATTATGCAGAATATATCATTGATATATGTTATATATGTCCCTGACACTTCTTTTTCAAAGAATTAGACTTAAATTATAATTGATTCTATTTTGAAAAGATCATCCTATATATCAGATTGCATCATGCCACTGGGATACAATCTTTCAAGTTCTGGCCTTTGGTTTTACAAACATAATTTCCAGGTGTTTAGTATAATTTGTTTAACTGAACACAACCAGACTTACAAATTCCAGAATGCACTGATTTGTTGCATGAAAACTCAGGGCAGAAAAAGAGGTGTTCTGATAACATGGAGCCTTTTCATAATCCAATATCTGCCCCTGGTACAGTCCCACTTACTCTTGCAATGGATCTAATCACCTTTGTCATTAGCCACCTCTTCAGGTAACCTTAAAGGAGTAGGAGCATTGTGGATTACGCGACAGATCCGTAATGGCCTCCCAAGTCAGTGTGTCTTGGCTGTTGGTATAATAGAGTGGAATTCTGTGTCATATCTTCCAGGTTGATGTGGAAATATTCAAACATTCTCTTTGATGACTATTTGGACCTTCAGACCTATGAGTAAGTGCTTCTCAAGTGCAAATTGCATTTAGGTCAGTTTTAGCACTGACTTGCTAAAGATGTGTGTGAGTTGTCTTCACTCCTTGGGGCTTATTTACAAGCAACTGGCAGAGCGCGGTGTTAACGTCAAAATGGCTAATGTCGCACTTTGACAGTTTCAAAACACAGGGATGTGCCCTATTCACAAGAATGTGACGCACCCCTGCGTTACCCCTAGCGCTAAAAAAGTTGGCTAGCACCAGCGCAGGCACCCTAGCGTCAATTTGCTAGGGTGCCTGTGCTGCAGGGGCGATTGTTTATGTGCAGGAAGGGACACCTTCCTGCACAAAAACAATAGCCCCTGCAGCACAGGCGATTTTCTCTGTCTATGTGTGCTGCAGAATGCAGTACACATGGAAAGAGCAAAATATGACGAGAAATAAAATATGTCTCCTCATATCCCCTGTTTAACACCAGGTATTCCCTGGTGGTATTTTTGGCGCTGCCCCATACCTTGTAAATATGGGGCAGCATCAAAAAGCAATGGGTGTTGCGGCGGAATGCCCACTGCAACACCCATTGCATGCCCCTTTCACGCTAAGTGCCGCATGAATAGGGGCATTATTTACAAGGTGGCGTTAAGCCACGTTAAGTGGCCTAATGCCGCCTTGTAAGTAAGGCAAAGGAGTTAACACCACAAGAACTTCGGAAAAAATTACCTGCTGGTGTTGTTAACTTCTTGCACATATGCCCCCTTGTTTGCAGTTCTGCCTGGTGGTAAGTACCTTGTGAAAACTGCACAAGGCAGATTAGTACATAATTTTAGCTGTTTTTTCAACAACTAGGTAAATAGTGAAGTTTCTCTGTTATTTGCATGGATACTGCCCAAATACTGTCTCTTATTTTGCCTGCTGCCTGGTAAACCTTTATGCTTTTTTTGCAATTTGCAAGGTTGCAATCCGAATAGTATATAATGTCTGCTCTTAAGCCAGCAGCAAGATAAAAAGTGAAATTTCTTTGTTATTTGCAAGGCCACTGGCCAAATGGAGCACAATTTCTGGTATTTAGCCAGTGGCCCGGTAAATAATGAAGTTAATTTGCTAATAGGGGGCCGCTGGCCAAATAGTGCATAATATTTGCTATTTAACCACTAGCCAGGTAAATAGTAAAGTTTTCTTCCTATTTGCATGACTACCAGCCAAACAGTGCAGAATCTACTATTCTGCTATTAAGCCAGCAGCCTTGTAAATAGTGAAATTTCTCTGCTATTTGCAAGGCCAATTGCCAAATAATCTCTACTTTTTAGCAAGTGGGCAGGAAAACAGCAGAGAAAATTCACTATTCACTATTTACACGGGGTCGGCTGAATACCCACCACCTGCCAATCTGCGAGGCACCAGTAACCAGGGACGTGTCACCGTGGTTCAGGACAGTGCAGGGAAGGCCTGGGAAAAGTAACACTAGCTGACCTCTTGCTGTATTATTTGCCTGATTTCAAAACTGTTGAGGTGCACAACAAAGGCAATTAACCTCTAGTCTGTTTTTGTCAATCAGCTCTACACCCAAAATGTGCTCAGAAGTAGTTTCAACTTACTTGATTTTACAACCCGTAGAATTAGTTTCTATCACGTTTCTTTAAAATCTCTATGAAATATCCTGTGAGCAAATAATAAACAATATGATCATGTGAGATGTGCTAAATTAGCAGTATAATGCTCATAAAAGAGGTTTATTAAAATAATAGTGCTGGAAATGAAAAAGATTTAGTGCGACAACCCGTAAAGTGGGGTCAAGATGTGGCCCAAGAAAGGAGGTGGAATCACGAGAGCAGAGGCATGAAATGCGGAGTATGATAGTCAACTTACACATTTATTTTTTTCAAAAACTCTGCCCCAAGGAAATTGATGACAAGGACAAACGTGATAGTAAATCTGTCATGACTTACTTGTTTTGTCACTAACAGGCTGTATTTCAAAATATCTTTCAGGGTTAAGACAACTGCTGCTAGATCTTTGTGTGGCCAGCAACGTTTATGAGATAATACAGTAAGGTAACTCTGGTGGTTAATGCACATGCTAGAGAGATCTGTATTTATTCTAGACACAGTTTTGCCTCATCATAAAGTAGCATGGAGCGTTACAGGGCCTGCTGCAAAGCACAACATGTCATTTGAAGATCATAGGTGTAGGAAATTAGTTTTAAAAACAAATTTCTACTTGCGGACCATATTAGAATAGCATTTTTTACTACATTGAAACTGCTGCAGAAATGTGTTCACATAGAAAAATGACACATATTAAAAATGCGCTTCCTTAAAATTGTAAAAAGAATCCTTTTAGAATGCGTTTTAGCTACTATAACACATAGGGAAGATGTGCTGCTTTAAATGTATATGAAAATAACGTGAAGACATTTTTTTGTACTACACTATAATTCTTAAATGTGCCCCCTTTTATTTAGGCCCAAAGCCTTTTCTTTTAACTTTGTTCATAGCTAAGTAGATGTTTATTTAGCACATTTTGCCTAGCACCAGCATCTTGCTAAAGTATGTGCTGATTTCAAGCTTATGTTTCCTTAGCTTCATTACACCACATTAGATAATTCGTATAACAACGAGCCTTGCTGTAATTCATAATGAATAGACTGTTAGAATGAACTATAATTTAGATATATTTTATGTGTACTCAACTAGAACATCATTGATATTTGTTTCAGCATAGTTGAACAGCATTGTATTCACAATAGACACTGAACGCAGCTTCTAGCTTAGGTAAGAAGGTTCTCATGAGAAATTTCCTCCATGTGGCTAACATTTGAAACAGTGTCTTACTATATACCGGCGGCAAAGTTTACCGTGGAAATCGGAATAAGAAGCAACAGATGTTGATGACACCATTGGATGAGAAGTTTCCATTGGAGGAGAATATCAAACACTTACTAAGTTTGGTTACATTATTGTGTCATTTTATACTATTGAGTGTTCCTAGTTAGGAGAGATTCATCATTCTTACTCTGAGACACGCTTGGAGAAGACCCTTTATCCTTACCCTTTGTTGCTGACGGCTATTGCTAAAGGTGACTTTAATCTTATTCCTTTTCCCTGATCAACGCTACTGAAATGATCAATCCTCCTCCACTAATATTCTGACGGTTGCTACTGCAGCCGTGGGGAACTCGGCTGAGTTTCCAGAACGACTCGTTATGGGTAGTTCTATCTGTGCTTTGAAATCTTGCTCTTTTCTCAAAATGGAACTTTTCATGTGTTTCTGTGTGTAGTGTAGATTCAGCTCTTTGCTAGTTTAGTGACAATTTCCTTAATGGAACACTCTGCACTTGATTCATGCTGTCACTAATCAACCTTTTTTTGATATTTCTGTAAATGAACTAATTTGAATAAAGATGACAATTCCATACTAATCCTTTAAGATAAATAAAGGTTTTGAAAACGTAACCAACGTCTCATCATTGACTGAATATTAAGGATCTGGCAGTTGATTATATGTGCATGATTTGTGTTTTCGTTCCAGCTCCATTCGCACCACGGTGTCAAAGGTCCATTGACCTGTCAAGTGCCATCAGGATTTCAAAAGGATTAAATCTGTAAGTTGGGGTGTTTAGTCTTAAATATCATGTGGCTAAATTCTTTAGAGGCACACAGTTTCTGGTAGCAGAGGATATGGTTCACATCCTGAATGGAGCATTAAAATTAGTACCCAAGTTATATTAAATAATCCCCAAATCCAGTTTCCTGTGTCCAAATGCTGACGGTGTGGCAAAGTGGAAAACGAAGGCATTGCTGTTTTGGCAGTTGCAGTTTTGAAGGTGTGAGTATTAATAGGGTGAAAATGTCATGGTAGAGAGTATTGTGGTTGTGAGTGTCTTTTCTTTTCAGTTGTATGAGTGGTGATAGAGACATTCAGCTGTTGAAAAAGGAGGGGTTGAGTTTCAGGCTCGTTGAAGTTGAAAGATTCCGGATTAATAACAAAAGTTTTAAACTTGTTTGCAGGAGGTTTAGATGTGACGTGTGAGGGACCATCACTTCCATCAGTAACAGTAGGGACAAGCTGTTGTGTTTGATTAATCTTGGTTAATATTAGTGGAACCTTATTGTGCAAATGAGTGATGCTACATTGATTTGTGTGATTTTTCACTGGTCTAGAGGTCACTTGTGAGTGTAGAATATTCTTGAGTGGTTGGGATCCTTAATTTCCTTTAGAAAGAGCAAACAAGAAGTTGTCTAAAGAAGATATTTGAAAGTTGCGTATGAAATTGAAGAAAATTGTAAAGGAGGGTGACTGCTGCGAGGAGTGAATTGTACGTCATAGTGTTTCGCAGGGGATTGGACGGTTGGTGTGCTTTCGTTCTGGCATTGACTAGTGCAGTGGTTCCCAAACTTTTTTAACCCACGGCTCCCTTGACCTTTTGCCCATTGGCCGCGGCTCCCCATTATGTTACTATTTTGGGGGGGGGGGGATGTAAGCCCGGCCTCTGGAGTACTTCCATTTTCTCCTGAAAATAATTGGAATGAAGCCAATGACGGTATTACAATCATAGATGTAATAAAATTAAAATATAACCGTTGTTTAATATAAAAACTTTAATTACTTAAGTCAGAAACAATACAAGGGAAACTCTTCAGCACTGGGGTCTGCATATGGAATCATGGGTGTACAAAATACTAAACAATACTACAGGATTCTGGGAGATAAGTCTGCGCCTTTAAGGCTATTGTCCTTGGAAATACACTGTTGTATATATGTATCACAGAGCTCCTTGGACGACATGGAACTTCATCAGTAACAGATTCTGCTGAGACTCCAACACTAAAATCATCTGTGCACTCTACTGGTGTGTGTTAAAGGAAGTCTGAGGAGCTGCTGGAGGAAAACATCAGATTGGCGTTTGATGAGCTGTTAAATGACCCTGACCTGAAGACATGATTAACTCTAAACCCCTCTGTCCATATCACACCTCTAAGGAGCAAATTTTGGACGTTACAAGGATACACCCAGTCATTACATTTTGTTGGTACTGTGACCAAGTGAAGGGCAACACAGGTCATCACTCCTTTCTTTAATGAGGAAGATGTACCTTACAGATTGTGTTTTTCCTGTAAGTTACTTTAGTTAAGCGGAGCCTAATAACATTTGTTGGGCTCTGCCCTGAAATAAGTTAAGAAGAAACTGAGACTGAATGATATTGGAAATGGTAGTCCGAGGGTCCCTGGCCTGTAATCTGAGGATTCCTGACCTACTAAATACTGTCCATCCGCTTTAAATCCTTTTGCTCTTCTTCTGAGCTTGTTTTCAATTCAGTCAGAGATAGCCATGTTCTGGCACAATCGCACCTTTAGCCAGTCTAAGAAGCTCCTTTAGCTTCCTTAATATCTTCCTTGCATGCCCAACGACCTATGCCTCGTTTTATGTCCTTCATGCTCTCTAGCGAGGCCTCTAGTCCCGGAGAGGCAGAGTGGTTTCCTTTTCTATCACTTATTATGCTACCAGGCTTTTATTAGAAAAGCGGGTGCTTACTTCCCGCCTCGCATGCCTCTGAGCTGTCACGGTGCCGAAGTGAGTCTGGTGTGTGGGCCTTACTTTGCTTGCACCTTTGTTTTGTGGTCGCAGAGGTTCAAAAACATACAAATAAATACCCAGTTGGAAAGCATGTGACAACTATGTTGGAATACCAACAACGGTAGAAAGAACATAGCTCATTCCCCTGCTCAAGGGCTTTTATGCTTGTGGGTTCTGCAAAATGCACAAACTGGCACACAGTTATGCAAAATAGTTTGGGAAGAGGAAAAAAGAAATCGCTTAATTACAAAATTCATTTATTTATTAAACTGTTTAACATCTTTTTGGTGTTCATTATAAAATACCTTTGCGGTAAGCAATACATTGGGAGCATGACCAGAAATCTGCAAATACACACTGCGTGACATAACAGAGCCACAGAAAATAAAAATCTTAATTGTGCTACAGCAGAATTTTTTTTAGAAAAATAAGAGGGTAAAGTGGGTGGCGTTATATTTTTGGAATCAATAAGAGTACTACAAAATATAAGGAGGGTGAAAAATGTCCGTAAAACAAAAAGAAGCAATGTTTAGTTTAAACTTTAACCTATTGCCGCTAAACCTTTTGTTTCTGTGCTACAGAATAATGAATATTGCTGTAAAGGTTATTGATCTTGTTGGACGATGTTGAAAGCTCTAAGGCTGTTATTGTAATGAATGTTCTAAAATTAATCCAGTAGATGGCGATAAAGATAAAAAGATACCTTGCGTCTTGGAACTATTATGTATGTTTAAGCTCGGGATTGAAGTGCACTGTTAAAGGTGATTTATATTGCTCTACCTTGCTTGCAGTGTGCTCGGTGCGCATCTGTTTGCGGCGCCCCAGGCTAGTTTTGACGGCGCACTAGGGTGCCGCGGCGCACAGATTGGGAACCACTGGACTAGTGGGTTTTCAGTGTTGCACTGTGATTGTACATTGTCAACTTGAGTGCTGTCTTTGGAAAATATTTGCTTGGAGGTAAAAGCTGTCTTAATTGGTGAACTGAAAATCGACGTGTATGGAACAGAATCAAAACATTGGTTTTACGTGAACATTTGAAAATTTTAATTGTTATCATGAAATGTTTTAAGGATTTTAGGAAGTTGGTAAGAGGAGATGTCACTATTCCTGTACATAAGGGTGAGGAGGCAGCCCCTGAGGGTACTTCGGCATACATTATGTCTACTGAACAGGGTTTAAACTCATGTCTGTGCCTTCGATAATGGAGAACAATTACGGAAAATGAGGGTGCTTTAAGTTTTCCACTGTATGGCATATTCAATGCCAGAATCCTAGATCATTTGAAGGGATAATTGTATGAGATAAAGCCTCCACCTCGACCTATGCAATACAAAGCTTTGAAGGCTGCGAGTGAGAAAGAGAAGGAGAAATATCAGAGAAGGACAGGAAGAACAATGCGAAATTATGCAAAGGCTCATTGGGATGAAGAACAGTGTAGCTGGAGAAAGGGCATTATAGAAGGAACGCTATTGTATCTAGTTGTTACATCAGAAGGTGAGAAAAAGAGCAAGGATCCTGCTAAACAAGAAGGAGATGAGTCCAATACTGATTCGGAAGGTGAGATATTAGAACAAATGGTGTCTTCACAACCACCACAAACGATTTGTTTTTCTGACCCAGGAGAAGTATGTGCGAGTGCCAGATCCTCTTCCTATTGAATGTCCTTTACAGATTTTATAAATTGCTCCACCACTTGTGAGACAACCACCAGCTGTGGCCCCCTTTGAGAATATTCCAGTTGCACCTTGTGTGGCTACAAGTGCACCACCCGAGATTGAGAGAAGTCAAGAAGTCTTAAGGACACCAGTTGTTGGAAATGTACTGACAACCCAGAACAGACAGTTAGTTCTGTGGCAACCCTCATAAAATGTGTAGGCTCTAGTAGAGGGAGGAGGGACTTTAGTCTTCATGACTCCCTTAGCCCCTAATGACTTAAGTGGCAATGAAGATGGAGATTTACCAGAATGGCTAGAAGAGATTACTAGAGAGAGAAGAGCAAAAGTGACAGAGCCCCCAAAAGAAACAGAGACCAGAAAGGACAGGTTATTGAACATTCCAAGGTTGAAGATAGAATTAGAAGAGCTAATCAAAGGTTGTTTGGAGTTTGACCATTTGAACCAATATCAGAGAAATTAGTTAATCTACCTGTGCAGGGAGATTACTTGAAGGGCTGCAATGGAACATGACAAATTGACAGGGATAGCAAAGAAGCATGATGTGGGTCTTCCTAACAACGTGAATCTGCATCGTAGCTATAGGGTCGAATTGGTTGATCAAGTAATAGAAAACATGAGACTTACAGGAATGCGTTTGCACATTATCAAAGTCACCAAATGCATTCGCAGGATGTGGAAAAGTTGGAACTTAGATGGGCAAAGAAACATGAAAAGAAAAAGAGAGACGCGGAGGGAAAACAGGATGAGCTGAATGAGGATAAGGCAGCAGCATATCCACTGAGGAAAATAGCTGGAGGAACCTATGTACATGTGCCATGAAATAGAGATGATCTGCCAGCATTTACGAACAATTTTCCAAAAAACTGAGAGACATGCTGGTGCAGTGGTATGCACAAGTGGAGAGGTTTATAAAGATTTCAAAGGTGTTGTGGAGGTACTTGGATGCATTCCTTGACATTGTGGTACCAGCTGACTTATGGGCAGAATGTAAAGTAGGTGTACAATGGCTGAAAGAAAACCACCTAGAGAGAAATGGACCAGTGCACCATCACCATTGGTGATGGAGAAATATGAAGCGGTTATGACCTTTTTGAAGGGGAAAATACCTCCAAGGGATACAGATTGGTTCAAGATTAAGAGAACCACACAAGAGTCCAAGGAGACAGTTCATGAGTACTATGAAAGATTACTGCAGGTGTTTAAACAGCATAGTGGGTGTGAGTATCCTGAAGAAAAGGATATGGGGATTTTTGTGTCTCAATTCGTATTATGATTGAAATCTGAGATCAGCGTCCATATTAAGCAAAGTGTGATCTGCTGGCAGACCAAATTGTTAGATGAGATCCTGCGTTATGTGAAATACTGCAGTGATGAATTGGACATGAAGCAGAAGAAAATAAAGGGGAATTCATGTTAGCTCAGACTAAGTTGGCTCAGATACGTTTTCAGAACCCGTCTGTTGCAGGAAACCAAGGAATTATGCAGGGAGTTGTGGCACTATAGGCTGAATTTTCGGGAATTAAAGGTGGAATGAATATGTCCCATGGTAGAGGTAGAGGTGTTCCCATGAGTATGGGATCTGGAATGGAGATTGATGCAATGAAAATGGTTACTGCCTGTCACGTTTGCCATAAGGTGGGGCGTTTGAAATGAGAATGTCGAGTAAATCCCAAAAATGCAGGAGAATTAATGCAGAATTCACAAGGTTCACCAGTTCAGAGAATGCCTATGCAACATATGCAAACTCCTATGCAGAATCAAGCCCAAATGATGGTCCACTGCTCCTGCACAAATACCAGGTTTAGTCTCAATCAAATGCCAAAGTTTAACGCAAATCAGCTTCAGAATAACATGCCACAATTCCAAAATCAGAATCAAAATGTTTTAGGTCAATCCCCTTTATTTCAGACTGATGAATTTGCCTCTGATAATTCCCAATGAAGGTGCCTGAGAGAGGAAGAAGATTACATCCAAGGCACAGTCTTAGTGGTAGACCAGAGTGGCCCATATGTAGATGCAAATGTTTATGGTCATTATGTATAATTTCTGATTGACACAAGGAGCTGCCCGCTCAACTGTTAGAATAGTGGAGGTACCAGACCAACCTCTCTCAGGGAAAACAATTCAAGTAGTTCGGGTTACAAATAAACAAATGCAAAATCTGATTTCAAAAGAAGCCCAAGTAAAAAAAGGAACATTTGAAGAAAAACATATATTTATGGTCTGTGATTCAATCCCAGTAAATCTTTTAGGAAGAGACTTCTTGTATGAGTTAAATTGCACAATATATTGTACACCAAATGGTGTAGCCTTCCAGACCCATGTCAACTGTAAAATAATTAGACAAAATGCTGAAGCAGGAATGTTTCCCATATTGACAATTTTTGAATTACCTGAAGATTTAAGAGACACCATCAATACAGAAGCTTGTGATTTCACAGGAAAATATATTGAACTTATAAAAGGTGTAGAACCAGTCCAAATCAGATTAAAGCCAAATGCTATCTACCCCAGAAAACCATCCTATCACTTGCCTCCAGAGACAATTGCAGGAATAAAATCAGTGATTGAAGACATGCTTCAGAAAGGCATACTGAGAGAATTAAATGAGAGCCCATGTAATTCACAAATTATGGGTTTCAAAAGCCAAATGGCAAGTATAGGATTGTCCATGATTTGAGGCAGATTAAAGAAATAGTAGTGCCCTGTTGTCCCGTGGTACCGAATCCTGCCACTGTACGTTTCCAAATGCCCTGTACTGCAGAATGGTTCACTGTCATTGATTTATGTCAGGCTTTCTTTTCAGTTCCTTTACACGAAGACAGCCAGCACTTGTTTTCATTTACCTTCCAGCAGAAGACAGTCACTTAGTGTTGTGTCCCTAAAGAGAATACAGATAGTCCATCGATATTTAATCAGATTCTCAAAAGAAATCTTGAGTCATTGCAAATGCCTTGCGAGTCTACCCTTGTTCAATACATAGATGACCTGTTGGTAAAATCAGATACTCTTGATGCCTGTAAATACAACACTATTGCACTTTTGAATCACTTGTTAGAGAAGAGACAGAAAGTGTCTCCAGGTAAACTGCAGTACTGTCAAAAAGAAGTTTAATATCTGGGACACATTATTATGAAAAGAGTCAAAAAGGTGTCACAAGAGAGAGTGGATGCCATCTTTCAAATGAATCCACCACAAACCCAAAATGAAATCAGGATGTTTTTAGGAATGGTTGGCTACTGTAGACAGTGGATACCAAACTTTTCCTTGATGGCAAAGCCCCTACTGAGGCTGACATACAGCGACATGTCTGTTCCGCTTCATTGGGACAACAAATGTACAAAAGCATTCCTAGATCTGACAGAGAAATTGTGTTGTGCCCCTGCTCTGGGAATGCCTTATTATACCAAAGTGTTTACTCTGTTTTTCAGTGAGAGAGATGGGTGCACAGTCTCAAATCTGACACAGACTCATGAGGGGCCTGAAGACCTGTGGCCTATTTTTCTACTACACTTGATCCTGTAGTGGCAGGTCTCCCCATCTGTTTGAAGGCAGTTGCTGCAGTGAGTGCTAGCTTGGAAAAGAGCGAGAGCATAGTGATTGGACACCCTTTAATTGTCATTGACCCACACTCTGTGGAGCTATTGTTGACCAAATTAAAAATGTAACATTTGACACACAATAGGTTAACCAGATATGAACAGACTTTTCTTGCCTCTGAGAATGTTGTAGTAAAACAATGCAATGTTTTAAATGTATCTACTCTGATGTCTATAACTAAACTAAGTGAAAATTGTGAAGAGTTCGATCATGATTGCCTAAGTCTCACCTGATATTAAGGATGAACCAATAAATGAGCCCAACCATGGCCTATTTATGGAAATTTGAGGAATTGAAGGCACACTAAGAGCAGCATGTGCCGTGTGCACCATAAATGATATGAAAGAAGCTTCCTGGCTTCAATCTATTTTCTCCACACAAGTTGCAGAGTTAATTGCCCTTATCCGAGCTTGCAGTTTAACTGCTAAAATGAGAGTCACCATCTTTATGGACAGCCAGTATGGGTTTGGCGTAGTTCATGATTTTTGGCAATTGTGGTCGCAACGTGGGTTTCTTACATCTACATTCGTTTGATCCTTAAATCAGAGCTTAAGCAGGTATAGAAGGACCTTGCCCCACTCCTTTTGAGACATGGTGCGACCAATGTTATGCTCTCATTTGTGTCTAATTTGTGCAATACGTCTTGCGGGGAGTGTGCCAGCGCATGCGTGAACCACATGATAAGGCAACGTCGACATCCCATTATGTGGAGACGTGTAATATGGGATGTGTGTCTGGCTCAGTATCTGTGATTTGCCAGCTGCACTGTAGTTGAGCCAGCAAAGTACGGTAAGCCAGAAAATGGCCCAAGGGCAGATTGTGGACCACGCTGAGCTGCTCACTTGGAACAAGGGTTGCATTCTGGAACAGTGCACCCAGAGTTCATACTCCCTCTAACTCCCAGTGCTCTACCCCCTCCCTCCCAAGTAGCTCCCTGAAGGGGCGTATGGAGCTAAGATGGATCTGCGGCGTGTACGGCATTAGAGTCGGGGATAGTCGCAGGCTTCTAGTGTAATTGGCATGTGCTATAGCCAGGAGTTTATTCAATTGCGGAGGGAATTTGCCCGACGACAGCAACAGCTCTTGAATCAATCAGCTAGTGTGATCTAGTGTGGGCTGGCCCAACTCAGTTAAGCCAGCCCACCACTGTAATTGAGCTGCCAAATAATAATGCTTGAAGTTAGGAGCACCCAGTCCCCCTTTTCCCACCGGCAACTGAAGCTTTCAACGGGTCACTCGCGCCTTCCCTTATTCAAATGAAGGTCCCTAGCATTACATTGAGAGTATGGAATGTGGATGTCGGAATGTGTACCGGTAGGTTATGAAAGTAATAAAGGAGATGTGAGATCATCACTGTTAGAAATGGGATTTCTGGTTGGCTAAGGCTTGCGCCAAAGCCAGGCAGAAACCACCACTCTAGTCAGGGCGAGGGAGTTACACACCCAAGATAACCCCTGCTCACCCCCTTGGTAGCTTGGCACAAGCAGTCAGGCCTATCCTGGAGGCAATGTGTAAAGCGTTTGCGCAACACACACATACAGCAGCAACACACTAAGCACACTACAAAAGGAACTCCACACAAGGTTATATAAAAATAGCCTTTGTATTATCATAAAACACATTAGAAACGTAATCACATATTTACACTGTGCCAACTGGCACGGGCAATATTCACAGGGGAATTATATACAGGGCCAGGCCAATCGGGCCATGGTCAGAACCATCAGATCAGGTAAGTAAATGCAAATATAAAACACAACCAGTTACTACTGGTACTATAATGACCTCAGCATTATACTATTAGCATTAGACATAAACCCACATTAGGCCCAAACCTCATTAGCATAAACACATTACGCAATGGGCCTCACCTGCATAAACACATTATGCAATAACCTCCTAAGCATAAACACATTACGCAAATAGGCACTACCTCAAGACATCATAACATGACATTAGGCAATAAATCACATTAGGCCCAAACCTCATTAGCATAAACACATTACGCAATGGGCCTAAATCATTCTTGGCAACATTCAGAGTAGGCATAAGTATATTACGCAATCCTGTAGAGCCTGGCGCTCTACCAATGTCACCAACCTGCCCCCAGGCCAACTGGCCTTCCACAGGGGCTCAAATGCCCAATGTCCCAATAGTCAGGGCGCGCTGCCAAGGCAGCGGAAAGTCAAGGGTGCGCACTCTGCGCTGGCCTAAACGTTGCAGCTGCCCACTACTTGCTGGGCAGCTGTGAAAGAAAACAAGGCCTGGCACAACTGTGCCGCCTGAGCCCCTTTTTGGGACTCTCTAAAAACAAATGCCTCCAAAAACGTTGCAGTTGCCCACTGTCAAGCGGGGCAACTGTAAACAATGAAATAGGCCCGGCTCTGGGGCTCTCTACACCATCATAGGCCATCGTGGCAGCTACCCACTGTCAGACGGGGTAGCTGTGGCGGGATTAGGCATGGGCATCTCGGGACCCTCCGGGCCCTTTAACCATAATGATGCCCCTCGTTGGGGCGGCCCACTCCCTCGCGGGACCGCCCAGGGAAATAGGCATGGTGCCTTCACTGGCACCAACAAACTGAGGGCACCAAGAAATGCCCCCACAGGACAGTGGGGCCCACTGGGGCTCTCCCTTGCACCCAAGAAGCGGCTCAACCACGTTGGAGCGGCCCGCTGCCAGACGGGGCCGCTCTGCCTCTCCCAACCCGAACTCCCTTGAGCTCCACTCACCGGCTGGGGGCGGAGGCAGGACTCTCCTCTGACCGCTCCGGTCTCCAGGGACTCCGGCAGACTTCCTTCTGGAGAGCGAGTCCTCCTCTGGACTTGCGGCGGGGGGCAGGCACCGACAATGTGCCTCGCGCCCCCTCTGCCTTGCTCTCTCCACTCACCGGCTCTCCTCTCTTCGGGACTCGGGACCGGCACTCTGCTATTCTCCCGGTCGCACTGCGGCAGCCCGCGGGGCTCCCTCTCGGTCGCGGCCTGTTCCGGCCGCCTCTCCCCTTCACCCAGGCCCCCTCCTGGGACCCGGGACTTCTAAACGGAGCCCGTGGAGGCGGGGTAGGCTCCCGTCCTCGTCAGCACGTCCCGGCGCGGGGTAGGCTCCTGCCCGGGTCTTTGAACGCCACTCACGCCTCCGGCCTCTTCCACTTCCGTCCGCAGGCCCCGCCCACAACCAGGCGGGCCGCGGTCTTTTTCCTCTTCGCGGCGGCAACGAGGGGTGGGCTCCCTCTTAGTTTAAAATGTAAAGCGGGGTGGGCTCCTGCTAACGTGGCACCATAGTGCAGGGTGGGCACCTGCACTTGAGATCTCATAAGCGGGGTGGGCACCCGCCGTCTTGAGCATCACGGGGGAATCCCTCGCATCGGGATTCCCTCTCGAAGGGCGGCAGCTCAGCGCTGCGCAGCCCACACGTTCTCCCAGTCCTTCAGATTAGAATATAGCGCTCACCAGGCGCTAGCTGCAGAAAAGAGGTCCTTCAAAAGTCCTTGGAGATGAAGGGGCAATGCAGGGCCCAGGGAGGCAAGCCCTCCTGGCAGCCCCCCCTGGGCCCCAGCAGCAGCATGCCCCAGCAGGAACAGAACTGAAAACTGAACAACTTTCATGGGGTCACAGCCCCTATATTTATATGACATTTTCCCTTTGTGACACAGCACAGGGATGGGGAAAACCAGACGCAACTGGTTTGGGGGAGCTTTGGAGCACTTTGTTGTGCTCAGCTCCTCTCTCCATTGTCAGGTGGGGGCTAGGTGCTCAGACGCACCACAGGGGGCGGAGCCAGCATTGTGGAGGGAAGGCACAGTCCTATTCAGGTCCCAGGTGCAACTCCTCCCTCCCATCTACATGCAGATCTCCCTATTCAGCCCTGCGCTGACTCACCCTGCCCCTCCTGGAGCCACACACACCTCCCAGTCCCCTGTCACTCACAAGCCAGACATGCAATTCACATCAAGCAGGCAGACACAGCGCACACATAAATGCCAACTTCTAAAAGTGGCATTTCTACACCAGTCACAATAAATCTGCGCACACCATTGCGCAGCATTTATTCTCACAAATTCATACATACCAGACTTGACCACACTGCTCCTCTCATACCAGGAATTACCATGGACATACTTATCCCCCATGCATTCCTATGGGAGGGCAGGCCAATCTCACCACAAGTACACTGAGAGCGCACACACTTTCCACTGGACCACAGTGCGAAAGTGCTCAGAGGCCTAAAATCACCGACACCAGGTTACAGACAAGGCAAAAAGTTTAGGGGTGAACCTGCCAAAAAGGGCCAAGTCCAACAATCATCATCTTGGACACTGAAACCCTGCCCTCACCATAAGTGGAAGTGTGCTCCAGAATGCCAGCTGTGGTCGGACGGAGGCAACGGCTCGCATAAGACTCCCGTCTATTAAGTCCTGGGTATCATCGTAAACCTGAATATTGAGATAACTGAATTTGTGTGGCTGCCATCACACAGGGTGGGGTCCCACTGTTAATTGGTGCAGTGGACAATCTGGGCTCAGGGAGAACAGGCAGGTGTTCATTCAGTTCACACCTAGGCCTGAAGCCTCTTGGAATCTGTCAAGGGCTGTCTCTATACTTCGGAGCCCCTGTCTGATGTCTTGAATATAAATGAGGATGTTGTCCACACAGAGGGAGATGGCATGTAGTTCATCCCCTAAAAGAATGGCCCACTCCTCCAGACCACGCACTCTTAACATATAATGCGTACCAGTATGAGTGATACGTGACTCCTATACCTTGTAACCCCTGTTGTCTTATGTAACATTTTCTGTACATTGATTTGCACATATGTATGACTTTGTATACTGTGTACTCTGACACGCTACATTGGGACAAGTAGGAGTAAAAAAGAAATTAAATAAAACAAATTGCCTCCAAGTCATAGTTTTTCTTAAGCACTTGTGAAATGACAACAAATGGAGTGCCTTTGGTTCCCTCTATTGTGTTGGCATCTATGCATTCTAGGATAGCTCCCAGGACGAGACTTCAATAATAAAGGAGGGCAGATGGCCCTTTAAATTAGGCCTTTGTGTTGGGCCCAGCTGGAAGAGAAAATAAGAGACCCCTCCTCACCCGATGCAGATTGGTACTCCTAATGGAAAGCAAACAACATGCTGATGCTGCTGAATGTGTCCAAGTGTCAGCAAATTACAATGAGACAAAAGGAGCTTTTTTTACAGGATCCAGTCCAGATCTTGGTTCCTGCTCAATAAAAGCTGCCAGATCCGGGATCCTGCTGGAACCTCCTCATTTGCTTCAGTGTGACAACTTCTCATATTATTACATTACATCACTAGTTATTGTACTTAGACAAACAAGTAAAACTAGTCAGGCAGGTGTTAGGGAGCAGTTGCTTTTGCTATTTGTTTAGTCAGCTCACTTAAGTCAAAAAAAGAAATGTAATCGTTCCGCTGCTGTGTCAAGTAGGTGTTTCGGTGTTCAAGTATATTAGTAAAGGCTTTGTTCTGTTTCCATTCATTTATTTTCTAGATTACCCCTGCCTATTGTGCTTAACAATCATAGTTCCCAAAAAATGATAATCCTTTTGGGTTCCTACAAGCTTTTTCTTCAAATATTGAAAAATATTCGTTCTGGAATACAGTAGTCGGAATATCGCCTGACTTAAATATCATGCTCATAATATTGTTTACAAAAAGATTGCCTCATTAAAGTTAGTAATGGATTATCTACAACCAACAGGATGATGCTTTGGTGAACAATATTTAGACATGATATTTCTCTCATATGATATTTTTAACTACAATACTCTAACATGCTACCATAGAAGTTCTCTTCCGATAGACCATTGCATTGAGATTACTGGAGAGCGGGCAACAGAAATAATATTCCAGTAGAGATTTATGTACTCTCACACCTCTGATCTGAGAGACTATCATAACACTTGCCCACTGATCATGCGATGTTGGAAGTAGCATTACAGAGGATGAAGATGGTAGATCTTTTTGCATGAAAATTGGTTTCTGTAGAGAGAGGTTAAATTTAGGGAGATGCCTCATACTGCTGTCAGTGGCAGAGATGTTGCTAGAGTTCAGAGAACGCATGTGAGAAGCGTAAAGATAACGGAAATGGGTGTACCAAGGAAAGATTGAGGACTGTATTGTGTATCTCATCCTTGAGTTTTATGTCAAAAATATATTTATTTAGTAGGTTTTGGTATTTTATGAAGCACTGATTATCATCTGGTGATAACTTCGGAGTGCTGGCATTGCATGACATTGAAGAGAATAATAACCAAGCCTTAATGGTCCAGATGCCATCATGGAGACATTCACTGGCTAAGGATCACCCCAGCCTTTGGCCCGGGATATAAAAAATCATGGATTTGAAAAGTCAAATGAATGCAAAGTAGGAAAGTTCCGCTCTCATTTGGGGTTCAGGGTATTTCAAAAATTGTATCCAAGGATCACCATTCATGTTTCTGATGGTTAAAGGGGCGTCGAGTAATCAGGTATGGTCTTGTCGACTGAAGCTTCCTTGCAGACTGTAATGAGGTACCTGTCTTGATTTTCCATAGGTGTCCCATGTTAATAATGAAAAATGGCTTGAATTAAATCCTAGCATCCAATGGGAGACAGCGGAGGGCTTCAGAGTGAATTTAATCCTAGCATCCAGAGGGAGTCAGTGAAGAGCTTTCAGAGTTGGTGTTGAATGGCCAAATTACCAAATTTGTAGGCACATGTTGGTGGCCTGATTTTGTAATCTCTGTAGTCTATTCATCAAATTGTTTGACAGGCAGCCGCGGTCCGTGCAGGTGACAGCGGTGGGGCGGTGGGGCGGCGTGAGGGGGGATTTCGAGGGACAATGCATAGGGAAAATTAAATAAAATAATTTTCCCTTGGCATCGTCCCTCGAAATCCCCCCTCACTCGGCCCCACCGCCCAACCGCTGTTACCTGCACGTACTGCGGCTGTTCGTAGGCCTGTAAAGAGCACATTACTGTAGACTCTACGTCTCAAAATGAGGCACTTGTACTATAGGTTAATTATTCAGCATTCAGAGAACATGGAACATTAGAGAGGAAAACTTGCTATGAACTACTTCATTTACAACCACCACCAAAGGACAAATGACCTAGAGTCTCACCAGCACATCATTCTGTTGAGCTTGTCCTGTTTTGCTGAAGCAACAAGAGCTTCAGATAACTTTTTGGGAGATGGAGACATAAAAGCACACGCCTAAAGTTTGGAATTTCTGTCTGCATTTTTGTAAGTGTAAATATTTTCATGCTTAAAGCCAAAATGGAAGTCATATCAGCCAACTGTATTCTTTAAATTTTGACTGCAAGCAGAGGTGCTCAGAGAGGTGGCAAAGGGAAAACAGTAGATGCCAACATGGAATCAGCTTGTTCTAAAACATCATAAGGGAAGCATTGGATAGAAACCTGCTGTACTTTAACCATTGCTGCTTCGCACCCTTGCAACAGCCTCCCATGATTTGTGAATGATGAAGGGCAGCGCGGGGATAGAGGTGAGCAGGTACTTCAGGACACGTCAGTATTTCTGTGTTTTGTGTCTTGCCAAAAATGTTACTCTCCCGGATCTAGGCTCCAATACCTTAAAGCAGACCCAGTCTGCCAATCTTCTACTATGTTTGGAATAAACTGTGCTTGGCTTGTCAGGTGAGTGATAGGCTGGCATGTTCTCAAGACATTGTTGACATAGACTATCATAAAACATTTAGATGGACTATCCATTCTTTCTTTGTAATCCACCGTCTGAGCATACCACATGTAAATAGCAAATGCACGTGGCCCAAAATCACATTAAGGCCCTTACTGTTAAGTGTTTTCAGTTGTTGGCATCTACGCCGATGATTTGAAGTAACATTAGTAGTTAACTTTTCAGACTTCCTTCTTTCCTCATCTCCCTTTTCTTACACGACCTTACATCTTGGTCGTTAGAAATGTCAACATTAGGGCAACATTACAGAAATTGCCTCTGGGGTGTAATTCGTATTGATACCTATTTTTGTGCCCTTTAATATGGAATTACAGAAGGGCTTGCAAATGTTCATCCCCTTCTGAAATACCCATTATACTAACAATAAATAACCACTCGTGCAATGAGAGGGGCAGTTCCATGATTTGCCTGGGAGTGCGGCTTCTGCAGGCCTCTCTCTGCCAAGACTGCCGGTACAACACGGGCTGCTCTATCGGCATTGGCACATGCACCCCCCAACATTCTTTGTTAGAACCTGAGCTTAACGTTCTACATGGAATACATTAACATGTCACAATCACATGGGTCTCTGTGACCTCATTCACCCTTCAAATGGCCATCTGTAAACTCCGCAGGTGTCACACGTACACGAACAGAGCGACAGGTGAACCACTACTCCATGTTCATTTGCTGCGTCGTCTTCAGCGGAGAGGGACTAACTCTTTCACTTTGTAGAATCACTCCACACGTATGTTGGTTTTTGGTTCCCATGTTTTCTAAATATGTTTACCTATTTCGGGAACGGGGTACCGAGTCCCGATCAGCAACAGTCGCAGCCGGTGTATGTGCACGAAGATGCTGTGTGGCCCCCTCGGTAGTGCAGCCCCAGGAAGTTATTTCGTTACCAGTTAATATTGTCACTATTTTCCAGACAGACATGTTTGACGTCTTTATCGGTATACACCAACGGTAAGAGGATTGCACTTTTCTGAAGAAAATGCGTCATTATGTGTTCTAGCTAAGATGTCTATAATTTATTAAACAATGCTTAGAACATGTGTTGATTTCTGGAACTAAATTATAGCCAAATAAATTAACGGCTTCCATGCTATAAGCTGTGAAGGGAGACTGGAAAGAAGCCACAATGACAAACAATAGCTATAAAGCGACCAGAGCACATTCAGTACTTGAATAATAGGTGTAATAATAGCCCAGCTCAAAGGAATGCAATTCGTCTACGTGGAAAGGCTGAATCAACACTGCCAGGATTCCAGCTTACGACCTGCAGGTTACCGAGCAACAACTTAGCTGAATAAGCTACCCTAACAACAGGATATTTTTATTCACCCCGTTACTGAGCTCCTAACAGTATTAGAATAGTTGTTATCCCCGCCCAGTGTCCTCGGCATGAGTAACCACTTTACAAGTTCTGATAAGCAGAAGCGTAGGATGGTCGTGGTTAGGGGCGTAGAGGCTGCCAATCAAATTTACCTTCTGCGAGAATGATTCTTCCCTCTCTATCGGCTTCTGCCTGGAGGGGTTCAAAGGGAATTCCTGCCCTGACCCAAATCAATGTCCCTCTGGCATATGCGGAATAATTTGTGGTGAAGACCTGGCCTCCCATCTCTTCTGTCATTTGCCACTGCCCCCTCCTGTTATTTTGGGATTCTTGCACTATTTCTATGCAATATGCATACTTCTTTTAATCAGAGGAAGGGATAAGATTGAATGTCTTGTACTTATTGTGTAAACTCCCCCAATATTCCATGTGATGAAGGTGAAATTAGTAGGTGGTGCCACATGGTGAGCACAGTGGGAGCGTTAGAGTGGGAAGACTTCTGCACCACATGCAATGCTGAGGGGAAATTCTGTGCTTTTGTTGCTGGGTGGCATAAAAGTAAATTCCCTAAGCTAGCCTTTTGAGCAGCCTCCGCCTCGCCATCGGCCAATCTTGCACTCCAGGGGTGTCATAGTGGTGCGAGCGTCTTAACGCGACTGTACAGTCCTTTTGCGTCTGCCAATTGCATTTGAGGTCACAGGATGCTGGCGGAGTGCCTGGCAGAGACCTCACCCAAGATACAACCGCCATCTTGGCTGCTTCAGCCACACAACTTACTTTATAATTTATTTTAAGCTTTTGGTAATATTTTAGTCTCTATACGCACCTCCAGGCCACTGCATTCATTTTGTCGCCTAACTCTCATGTGCATCGGTCATTCTAATGTTCTCACTGCTTCTTAGGAACCGTTTAGTGACATCAGCAAAATCTTCTTAGTGGCTGGCCGTACCTCTCATCTTGAGTCATAGTACAATATCTCACTGTAATGTGACCATCATTTCCTCCTTACACATTTGTTTTGTCCCAAGACATACACATCTGCAGCCAAATTCTCTTGTGTCTCATCATGTGCCCATTCCAGCCAACAACTCCAGTTTCTATTCCTTGCACATGTGTTAGTGACTGTTGGCAGCGACGTTTTAAAAAGTATGCAAAGTGAGCAAGGGCCCAGGACACCATCTTTTAGGGCCTGATTCACAAAGGTAAACTTACACTTTTGTATAAATGTACTATTTTTTTGGTATTTACAAACTACGAGTTTAATTTACTGATACTCATTTTACGACTAAGGGGACTCCGCTCTAGTGCAGGAGACTCCGCACATAAAAAGATAGGCCTTTTTTTGCGCTGAGTTCTCCGCCTCGCCTGAGGAATCTCCGCAGTCATAATCTTGCTATTTGTAAAATTAAACTCGCAGCTCGTGAATACCAAAAAAATAGTACATTTACACAAAGGTGTAAATCTGCCTTCCTGAATCAGGCCCGTAGGGACCACATGTTAGGTGCTCATCACATGCCTCTCTGAGACAGCCATGTCCTGCTTCTAGGCCTACCAGATAACCTCACTTACTGAGTTAAGACAGATTTTTAGTGCTGTTTTCTTTCTTTTAAAAAAGGGTGTGACGTGTCAAAGTTCTTTACTGAATGGTTCCAGAGAAGGTTTTTCTAATGTTTTGCTAACGCTGTGCAATGTTTATAAAAATATGTTCAGTGATGGACAATGCCATTGGCATATAATCTCACTGGGTATCATAAATGAAGGTAATAATAACAACTGTTATTTACATTGCTTAAACACTGCATAAACTGTGACATGAAGTGATTCATAACACAAGTTATTATTATATATTGGGAAGACGGGGCACAGCATATTCATGACAATTGATTACTAAATGTTATAGAGTGAGAGCTAGAGAAAGGTGCACACTAATGAACAGTTACTTACTGGTAATATTTATTACTCAGAGTAGTAGACCTCCCCATCACAGTCCTTAACCCATGAACGATAGCTCCTCCCCACAGAAATTCCACGCAAAAAAAACTCCCTTGTTGCCATCCCTACCCTCTAGGCCACTCCCACATCCTGTGGCACATAACCCCTGACCTACTGAACCACATCCTGTACCACCAAGCACAAGAAGCCGAACAGGGAGGGAGGTATGGGAACCAGGACTGTGACGGGGAGGTCTACAACTCGGAGTAATGAATATTACCGGTAAGTAACTGGTCATTACCTCCTCTTCAGACCTCCCCGTCACAGTCCTTAACCCATGAGCAGATACCAAAACAAGAATCTGCTTCACCACAGAGCAGTAAATAGATTTTATTAGCACAAAAAAGCAGAAAGTCAAACCACCTGCACAGAATGCAACACTGCAACCCCAAAACCAGCTGACCCAGTCCCACCCAAACCAAACGATAATGGGACATAAAGGTGTGTGGAGCACTCCAAGAAGCGGCCTTGCAGATCTCAGCCATAGACGCCCCCTGAAAACAAGCCCAGGAAGCACCCATCCCCGAGTCGATCTCCCCTGAACCGACCCAGGCACCTGCACACCACTGGACTCATAAGCCGCCCCAACAGCCCACCTCAGCCATCTACTGAGAGTAGCACCTGAAGGCTTCAAACCCTGGCCCGCCAGGCCAAAAGTCACAAAAAGAGAATCCACCTTACGAAATGGCCCTGTACGACCCAAGTACACTCCAAGAGCCCGTTTAACATCCAAACAGTGCAGCTGCACCTCATGCTCAGATTGAGGATCAGGACATAACACGGGCAGAACCAGATCCTCCGAGCAGTGAAACAAGGAAGGAACCTTGGAAACGAAGGAAGGAGCAGGCTGGAGAACGACCCGATCTGGAAAGAACCTCAAAAAGGGCTCAGAAAAAAGCAACAAGCCCAACTCCCCAACCCTCCAGGCCGAGGTGATAGCGACAAGGAAAACCACCTTGATCGTCAGGATATGCAGACACACCTCCTCCAGAGGCTCAAAAGGAGCAGACTGCAAAGCCCTCAGCACCAATGGAAGATCCCAACCCGGAGCAAAGGACTCAACAGCCGGGACACCAAAGGCACAACAGACTCACAGGCCTCGAAAGGCCCTCACCGCAGGCCACTAAGCCCATAAAGAGGAAACAGCCAGACCCAATTCGAATCCATCCTTCAGGAAATCCAAGACACGCACAGGATCCACCTCCAAAGAAGACCAGCCCCTATCCGCACGCCGACCCTGAAAAGACAGGCAATGCCGAGCATAGGACATAAGTGTATGAGACTGAGCCGTAAGGAAAGAAGAGGAAGATATCAACCAGTCATCCAAGTAAAGAAACACGTGGATCCCCTGAGCATGCAACAACCCAACCAAGGGTGCCAACACTTTAGTAAACACCGTAGGAGAAGCAGAGAGACCAAGTGGCAATACCTGAAACTGGTAATGATCTAGGCCCACACAAAACCGCAGAAACCGCTGTGAAGCCTTGTGAACGGGTACATGGAAATAGGTGTCCCTGAGATCAAGAGAAGTGAGAAGTGAGAAAATCCCCCACCGACAGGAAGGGCATAATCAACTTCAGAGACACCATCTTGAAGGACCGGTGAGGGATGCACAAATTCACTGACTTCAAATCCAGAACAGGACGGTAGTCTGCATTGGGTTTCCGGATCAGAAACAGGATCTAGTTAACCCCTCTTCCCTGTTGATCCACAGGCACCCTCACCACAGGCCCTTTGGAAACCAGGTCTTGAACCCCTTCCAAAAGAGTCCAGCACTTGACCTGAGACCTGGGAACAGGGGTAGCCCGAAACACCTCCCCAGGGGGCTCCCCAAATTCTGGACCCCCCTCCGGACACCTCGCATAGTCACGATTTTGATTGACCGGGAGCACCCGAGAGACCTTGCTTACCCCGGGACTTGTGGAAGGAAGGGACACCCCGGCCACGTCCACTACTGCGAAAGGGCTGGGCGGCCATCTTAGTCTGAAAGGCCTGCCCAAAAGCCCGCTTATATCCAGCAAACTATCCGTTCTGTGATGAGTGGACCGGAGCCAACAACTTTTTTTCCTCTGCCGTCTTCTTTATCAAAGCCTCCAATGGTTCCCCAAACAGTTTGGAGCCCGTGAAAGGAATCTTCATGAGCACAGTTTTCTGCGCCACCTCAGCTTTCCAACGCTTAAGCCACAACTGTCTCCTAGCCGCCGCCAAGGCACCAGCCACCACAGCTGAAGCACTAAGGGGATCAAAGGATGTCACCCAAGAAACGCAATTGCTGTTCCAACATTGTCAAGGACTCAGAGGGATCCTCTTCCTGCAACAGCTGCTCTGAAATACACTGACAGTCCTACAGAAGAGACTGAACCAGATAACTAGTGTAAGCGGCGGAACAAACAGCTAGGTTGGAAGCCGCAAAGGACCTTTTCAAAGTCCCTTTAATCCTCTTGTCCCCAGGATCAGAAGGAACCGCATCCTCAGAAACTACCAGGCTCTGCGACACCAGTCCAGCCAACAGAGAATCCACCTGCACCACAGAAGGGAATTCCTCCGAAAACCCCTGCAAAGGATATCTTTTAGCCAGAAACCTGGGAAAGGTATGTTTATCAATATCCTTCCATTCCCCTTCCAGCACATTCTGCACTGACCTATGAACAGGAAGGCACTCAGGCTCCTGCCTCTGATAATTGACGAAGTCCTCCTACTCTTCACCTTCCAAGGGATCAGGGAACCCCAAATTGTCCTGCACATGTTCTAGAATATTGTGAAGGTCCGCCCCCTAGACAAACCGACCCTTCATATCCTCATCTGACTCCTCGTCAGGATCAGGGGCCACCGGGGCATCCAACTTCTGCCTTTTAGGCCCATTGGACTCCCTAGCCAGAAAGGCCGCAGCCACCACCACCTCAGTCATCTTTTGCACTTCAGCCAAGGAAGGAGCAATGGAAGACCCAGCAACCACCTCCTCCTCCTCCAGGTGCTTACACTTCTCTTACCGTTTAACACCATCCATGATGACCCAAGGTCAGTGACAGTACCAACAACATATATAGGCAGACCACTCAGACACCCCAGGACCAATCAGAGCAAGCCATCAAGAAAATCCAACCAATCACAAGAAGGCAGGAGCAAACACCTGATGGCAGCCAATCACACAGTCCAAAATTCCCCTAAATCAAGGGACACAACCAAGCACCCTGTCCCTACGTGCACGAGTCAGAGCACAAGAAGAACACCAACGCACAGTCACAGCAACAAGTAAATAGACTGCCAAATCTGTAAGTCAGCCAAGAAACGGAAACCAGACAGTATATTGCCGATAATATCAGAAACGCTCAGCCCCTTTGTATCACTTCAGCCCGAGAGAGAGGCCAATAAAGTCAGTGAACTGGCCCCCTCCCTTACACCATAATGGCAAAGAGAACTCCGATGCTTCCCGAGGCCCGGGCCCGATAGCCCGGTCGCGTACCACAGCAGCCACAAACAACCGAACCAAAGCCCGAGAGACTTCAGCCCCACACGGAGGACACAGCGACCCCACTCCGACGGGACATGTGCCTCCCACTGCCACCATACACAGCTGACGCCGAGCGCCCCCCACCTTGAAGAGGGGCCTCACCGCCACGCCCCAGGTGCGCCAGTCCAGCACCGCTAAACACCACATATCAACACACCAGAAGGTCCCGCTGAAGCAGGGATTTCACCAGCAAGCGCAATAGTCATAAACCTGGGAAAGGCAAGGGTAGAGAAACACCTCACCACCACCCCCCAGGGAACACCCCAGGCGACCTGAAGGGGAGATCAAGCAAACCCAGAGTAACGAACAGTCCCGCTATAGAAGGGACTCCAATCCACCCAGAAAATCAATGAATACTACAGCAGACCCCCCACACTTACCCAATCTATGAACCGGTTCCAGCAGAGAGTTTCGCTCTAACTGCAGAAAAAAACAACAGGATGTGGTTCAGTAGGTAAGGGGTTATGTGCCACAGGATGTGGGAGTGGCCTGGAGGGTAGGGATGGGACCAAGGTAGCTTTTTTCACTTGGAATTTCTTTGGGGAGGAGCTATCGCCCATGGGTTAAGGACTGTGACGGAGAGGTCTGACGAGGAGGTAATGTGCGATGTTCATTTAGTACTGCCCAAAGGTTTTTTATTTTTTGTTTGTTAACATTATGAAAGAAGCAACCCTTTACATCACAAGAGCTTCTAGAAGTAGAATAGCTCTGCTAGCAGTTGCCATTTCTTTACATATCCCCTCATTGAAGACATACATGTCATAGACGTAATTTCACCAAAATTCCAGGGGTAGAGGAAGTGACATCACATGCCATTTGACCTTTACTTTGACTCAAACACGCATGCTTACACATACTAACATATTCACACACTCTCGCATACATAAACACACTCTAACTCACAAGCATGCATACAACATACGTTTAACACCATTTTTTACTTACCATACCTTCCAGATAGGGTCATATTCAAGCTAATGTACTCCATTTATTATTGCTCTAATAGTGAATATTATTATTCACTATTTGTATAATAAAACAATTGACAGAAACCAGGCAAGTAGAGCTACAACCAGCATCCATTAGGAAGAGCTGCCCCTGTGTTCCAGACACTGATTTTGCCACCTCTGAGGCAAGGGGTTGCAAAAGCAGTGCCTGGGGGAGCAAGGGGCAAGTCAGGGGTAGCAGCTGTGACCCGTGGAGACCCCTAAATGATGTCCATGATACATGTGTGATCCCTTGCAAAGTCTAAATTCAAATGCCATGTACATCCGTTCCGTTCACCTTGCTTTGTTATTGTTTTGGAGGGCCTAATTCACAGCTTTTACCAATACTTTACATATCCTGTGCTTGCACTGCTGTTGGCAACGTGTTGTTTATTCTGTTTTTCATGAAAGGATTGGAGCTGTCCCCTGTGCAGTGGAGCAAGCGGACTAACACAATGCTGTCCATCCTGGCTCTGGACTAAGCCTGGGCGGTGAACTCTGCTCCGTTCACTGAGTTTGCAGAAATTTTTGCACTCCGCGTTCCACAGAGCTTGCAGAGTTCTGAAAAACTCCACTCCGCATAGTGGAGCAGAGTTTTTCCTCTCTCGCCAATGGTAAGTTGGTGAGCATGAGCGAGGAAAATCCAACACTAGACCACGTCCCTGCGAGATTTTGCAACACGGGCGATCGTGGATGGTTGCTACCGCTCGCATTGAGAAACCTTCCGTTCGCGTTGAGGAAGCTGCCGCTCGAGTAGAACTTCTACTCGAGAGGCAGAAAGAAGCAGTGCCCTCCTCCACTGTGTGAGATGCCATTCGCGCTGATTTTACAAAACAGGACAAACCCAGGAATTAAAAATCAGTGCGAACGGCACAAGGTAACCGACTCCGCAGCTCGCGGAACTCCGCGTAGCTTGGCAGAGTTTTTTTGTCACTTCCCGGAGTTCCACGTAGCGGAACTCGGCGAACTCCGCCCAGGCTTACTCTGGACCATGTCCTGAATGGCATCAGGCAAATGAGTGAAGCAAGCTTAGTGCTCCTGAATAAGAGTTGGGGTTTGCGTTCTTTGAGGAAATTCTTAAAGAATTGGGGCCAAGTGGTGCATGTCAGTGCTTGGCTTGAAAAGAATATGGCCCTTCATGAAATAATGTAAAACACCAAGGGTTACATACTGAAGCTAACCTTCTCCAGAGAGATTAGTGAAGTTACTCCTTTCCAAGAAAAGTTTTGAAAAATAGGGGATCACTATAAATTTTGCAGCACAATTGTCAAAGTAATTGGCTAAATAGCCATAGGTTTTTACAAACAGTATTTAAGATACACTCAAGACGTATTTTAATACTTTTTATTATATTCCTGACAAATCTCATTCACTACATGGCAACACATAGTAACATTTTTCATTCCAGCCTTTCTAAAAATTGCCCAACAAGCAATAGGTTCTACAGGTAATTAAAAAAATCTAATATGCAGTTTAACATTACTCCTACCGTTTTCAAGATATTTTCAACCTAAATTTGATTTTTCGTTGTCCTTAATTTCTCCGTACATTTCCTTTAATTTTCCCCTCTTGCCACTTCCAAGTAGACCTGAGAATCGACTTGCAAGTGGCTCTGTGGAAAAACTAAATACTATGCAGAATCAATACATAGCACAGTTACACCCCAGGTAGGACGGGGATATTTCCTGAATGTTTTATAGTCATATACTCCTACCCTGAGTGCCAGATTGCAAGTATCTGTTATCCTAGTTTTTGGCTTTGGCCCTTGCTTCACAATAGTTTAGTATGTGCACAAAGACCAAGGCCTGTCCTTTGACATAAGTGAGGTCCTGCACTTGTCTTATGACCTGCATCCAACAGACAGTGAACTACTGTCCTTTTCATGGGTTAATGACATACAGCAGTGATGGCATCTTACCATGTTTTGTGAATCTGTATTTGTGACCAGACCTTTTTATCTGTGTCACTAGCGTGGAGGCCACCGGCCCATTCCTGTGAAGTTCTGCTTGTATTTGCTTACCTGTATCCTACCACTAACATGTCAAGTGTATCCTCTGCTTATTTGTGTGTGCAGCCTGTGTGGAGCTTGCATGTTATGTGTGAGTGAACCAGAATTTGGACAACCCAGGCATGGCCTTTGCGCACAATGGAGTAGAAGTTGTTTTCATAGACAGTGAAAGTGTATTGCTGACATTCCTGAAGCTGGAGGGAGAAGACCTAGATTCTGAAGTGAAGTAAGATGAAACAAGGGTCCTTTAAAAAATCAATTAGGCCTTTTGCTAGTAAGAAGCTGCTATTTAGTATTCCGGAAAACTGCCATTTGTAGATGGTTGGGGTGCAGGGAGGGACTGTAGAGTCTATTGTACAAGGTGAGTGCACTATTTTGGTGAGGCCAGCCTTTCGTGATTCCCTGATCATGCTTTTCAGTTGGCTCATGGCAGCCAGGTGTAGAAACCTGTTGTGGGTTTCTCCAGACTGGAGACAATCCAGCTGTTAGATGCATTAGTCTACAAAAGACTTTGTCTGGAGCAGCCTGTAAAGGACACATGAAAAGAGAATCATTCAAAGCCAGCTCTGAAAGTAATGGCAGTGGATACACATCTCCTGTCTGGTTTTACTGTATAAAAGTCTGACCCACTACCTCACTAGTTGTTCCAGTTCCAAGTCAGGTAGTGGGTCAGACTTTTATACTATAGTAGTTCCAGTTCCAGGTCCTCTATGACCAAAGAAGGGAGGGCCTCACCAAGAACTCAAGAGGACTGCTGTGCAACCAGATCTGGTGTTAACTTCCTAGAGGCGAAGGGGCATCACCTGAGTCTCACTCATGCCTGGGAGAGCTGTGAGCTGACCTGGGTCACTTAGAAGCTAGCCTCCCTGCTGAGAGAGGACAGGAGCCTGTAAACCCTGCAGTGAAAGTGACTGTCCAGGAGGAGCAAGATGTAATATGACCTTGGTGCTGGTGGAGTCTGCCAGAAGAGGAAGACTTTGGAGGGTAAGGAATTTCTTTGCCTTAATGTGAGCCTCAGTCATGCTGGTAAGGAGACTAAATACAATAAAAAAAAAGAATCTCCTTATGCACCTCTTGCCAGAATCTAGAAACCAGTGGCAGAGAGAGTGAATAGCGGCATGTGACCCTTGCAAATCATGTGTGCCATACAGCCTGGTAAAAGGTCTGCATAACCTCCACTATGATAAGTTAAAGCAGATATAGAGGACATTCTGAAACTACTTATCTTCAAAAGAGCAAAGTTTCAGAGGATTGGACATTGCCATGACAACAGCAGAATAACAGTGGAGCCCCTCCCCCCCACACACATTTATTAGTGAGGACCTAAGTACAAAGGAGCAAAGAAATGTAGGTACAAACGTGGGGTAGAATGCAGCAATTCAGATGGAAATGAAAGACAGGATTTTAGCTGCACAAGGGGGATTACCAGCTGGTATCCATCATCTATGAGTATAGCTAAGAGCTTATCCATCACTTTGAATAAAATGTGAGTCTTAGGGCCTGATTTAGAGATTGGTGGATGGGCACTCTGTCACAAACATGATGGATATCCTGTCTGCCTTATTACAAGGGCAATAGGGTATAATGCACTTTTAATAAGACAGTTGAAATACCGATCATATGTTTGTGACAGAGTACAACTCCGCCAAACTCTAAATCAAGCCCATAGTCTGGAAATGCAGTGGAAAGAATGTACCGATTAATGCATTAAGTGGGTGTATGTTGCCAGTGCTACTTTTAAAAGATTACAAAGGTTTATCAGCTTGACAACATGGAGTAACTCAAGCATGTGAATCTTTGAAGGATCCAGTACTGGAAAAGATGTTTATCAAGTATCAAACAATATAGCATTTCATATTTTGAATTTCCAGTGTTCTGCTCTAACTAACCCATCTTCTTCACTTTGTTGCAATACAGAAGCCTTATCATGAATGGGGTCTGATTTTGTTAACTTTGAGTGAAACTTAAGTAATGGTTTCTATAATTTGTCACTGAATACATAGTAATAGGGTGCATTGTGAACTGTTTGCAAGAAGTAAGGAATGTGTAGTTACACCAATCCTTACTCTACGACCCTGCTATTACAGATATAGACAAACAGGTGCTTGGCAAATTTGAAGGTTTGATTTCCTACTGGATATCTTATATTAGAACAGATGTTATCTAAATGCATAGCACAATCATAGGTGTAATCCATGTGGAGTTGTGGGCATTTCTCCACTTTTCTAACCTGCCCTCTTCCCTGGATTCAGTTATCTATCAGCAAAGATTTGATGGAATTGATTGGTCAGCCTATGTTTATCCACCTAGAATATGTATGATTACTAAGTATAAAAGAAAGCTGCCATTTCAACCTCTTGGAGAATTAGTACGAATATATCAGTATGAATCACCTTGCTGGCTATCATGTTTCACAAATCAATTTAAAGGCAAATAAAGATTGTCATTCTCAATACCTATGAGCATGAGGCTACCATAATTATAATATAGCACTGACTACCAAGAGGTCACATTTGGTAATAGTGCAACAGCATTATGTATAAATCCCATCGCTATAGTGATTTTCGCAAATGAACCCACACTTCCCTTTATCCCAGACTTTAAGTTCATCAAAAGAATGGTCTGTGGTGAACAATGTTTAATGATCAATTCCATAACATGTGATCGAAACATGTAGAAAAGATATTCCCACCTGACTTCTGCCATTCCATTTGCTGGCTTCTTTTTTGAATCTTCAATCTACGAGAGTAAAACAATATTGTCATGTTCATTTTTGTGTGATTTAAACTGTCATGATATGTTTGAATATCTGACAGTGATAAAGCCTCCCCAACACCAGCACCAGCGTAAAGTTAGATTGTGTCTCAGATAAAATTCTCAATGCAAAGAGAGATATTTAAGAAAACCAAGCAACTGCACTAAGATATGGCAAACAAAATACAGAAACACTTGTGAGTTACCACACACAAAATAGTTCTCTCTGCATCCTTGAGCAGTCTGTGGGCAATCTGCAATACTACGCAAATGCCTGGAAACATAACATAGCGATAATATTATACTGTCTGATGCTTGGTTCTTCATAAGTTTGGGGACTCAACTATCATTTTCAGTCAGTCACGGAGTACTGCGCTAAACAAGTACTTCAATTCCAATGATCATCTTCTCCTCACCATGTCTATCTACTTATGTAAGGCTCTCTGACTCTCCTCTTTTTCTCACCTTGTCTTTGTTGATCACATGTTCTCTGTCTCCCATCCCATTTATAGATGGCTATAGTCACGTCTCTTCTTCTATACATGTCCATCGGAAACTCTTTACCGCTCTCTCATTCAAAGCTTGTCAAATGATCAATCTGAACCTCCATGTCACAAGTCTCCTTATCACCATGACTCTTGATTCTTCAGAGACCAGCACCTTCTTGTTAGTTCTATCCTGCCCCTTCTCATTTTTACCCTGCACGTTTAATACATCTGACCTGTCTCTGCTCTCTTCATCTTCTTCCTGTTGGATGAGCCATTCTTCGTGCTCCTACAACTAATCTCCCTGGTGTGGTTCCTCCTGTATAAAAACTCTGGTTTTGTCAATACATGGGCTCTTGTGGCCTCTGTGTAGTATTTCCGCCTCATCCTAATGCTCCTCGATGACCCATACAAGTGTTCCAATGTCAAGTCTCCAGGAGGAGACCGGGCTTTATAATAATCATAAACCAATTAGGATCACATCATACTTTTGATCTGCCCTCTCATCACCCTTGGCTCCTCCCAAGGTTTATGGCAGCAGGCATAGTGGGAGTTATACAGCTGATAAGCAGCTAGATCCTTTGATGCAAACCTAAACCGATTATGAGACATATTGAGTAATGTATGACTGATGGCCTCATTACGATGTCGGTCGGAAAGCATTCCGACCGACTCCTTGTCGGAATTGGTTCTGACCGACTCGGGTCCGGCGAGTCCAACCGACCAATTATGATGTTTCCGAACACTGTTCGGTCGGACTCCCATTGACTTCAATGGGAGCCTGTGTTCCGACCAACAACACAGGCTCCCATTGAAAAATGGGGTGGTTGCGGAAAAACTTGCACCCTGTGCATGGTTGGAAAGAGGGATCCCATGGGTACCCCCACGGGCCCCAACTGGAGGCCTCTGGGTGAAGGGGGGCCTGCTACGAGCCCCCAAAGTCAGTTTCCGACAGCTGTTTCGTGTTGGACAGACTGATTTGGAAAGGCTGTCCGAATCCGACATCGTAATACGTTGGTCAGAAACATGATCCACAGACCTGTACGATTCGGCTCCGACCGACTCGGAGTCTCCGAATGCCAGTCGGAACCGAGTCGAAAAGACCGAATGGTTACCTTCCATCGTAATCGGTCGGTAGGAAATGTTTCCGAGTTGGTCGGAAACATGGGTTCCGACACAGGTTAGGAAAATCCGAATGCCGTTCGCAGCCTTTCCGACCGACATCGTAATGAGGCCCTGAATGTGCACCAATTACATGTTGAAGAAACTTTGAAAATAGACATGAGAGAACTTAGTCACTGCATCATAAAAGCATGCAGATAAATGTAGAATAGATGGAAATATATTCACGTAATAATATAAGTTTTAAGATTTATAAACAGACCTTAATGTGCTATCTTAATTTGCCTTAGAGTGCTAAAATGGAGAATTCGCGTTATGAAACTCTCAATCTTACTCATTGATATATTAATATGTGTGAAGAATGAATGAAATCTAACATGATCTAGTTTTCTTACGTGTGATATTGAAGGGTTGATTCTGAATTTTCATTATTTCATATGTGAAATTGTGCACCAAATGAGAACATAAAAAGTGGTGCTGCATAATTACATCAAATGATAATTCTACCAAACTTTCAGTATTTGATCTTCATATATGTACTAATGTAGCCCACTTGAAACAACATTAATATTTTATGATTTGAAATAATTTTATACGTTGGTACTTTAAAAATGCAGTAATATGTCATAGTTACATGTGAGATTTACAATACGACTAATGATGTATTCTGAGTGCCTATGTGTTGAAAGAATAGTAGTGCTTTTCTTTTATTCATGAAATGTGTATTTTCAGTACTTTATATTCTGCACATCTTTTAAAGCAAATATACGAGGCCTGCATTTTCTTCTCTCTTTACACTGTTTTTCCCTAGTGAAAAAGTTTCATAAACTTGCAATGTGAAGTGAAACTGTGTCCTACTTGAAGAGTTCTCACAGGCTTACAAGGGCTAACTGTTACAAAGTCTATACATTGGGAACATTTGCTATGGGAACTATTCATTTGAATTCGCTCATGTGCCTACTTCAAATGGATCATTGTTTGTGGAGTTTACGTATACCGGATGATTCGACAACGTATGTGACCATCAGTACCTCTTTCCTACAAAATGTGTCTCCTTTATGTCTCACGACAACCATCCTGTACGAACTGGCCAATAGACTGAGTGGTCTAACACAATGAGGTGATCGAGGAGGTGTCACCACCAGAACTGGAGGAATGTATTATACTTTGATCTGAAAGAGAAGGAAGTACTTTTTTTCTGATTCGAGCCAGACCTTTTCCCAGAGTCTGCATTTTGGGAACTTTGCTGACTTCCCTTTTGGCTGGTATATACGCTGTGTGTACCATTTCTGAACTTTTCCTATGGTACACTGCCATTAAGCTATCAATGGCTTATGCTGAATTTACCCGAGCTCATTGTCATCTCATGGCAAGCCCAAACTATTCAGAACTGCCCTTTGCTCTTTAAATCTTCAATGCAAATTAATAATGCACCTGACTTTTGATTACTTGATAAAATGTAACCTTAACTAAACTGAAGGTTCTGTCTTGTCATGATTGATTCCTTAACTTGATTGTGCATTTTCAATTGATTTACTAATGACAGAGAAAGATCGATATAGAGAAATCTCCGAATACCAGATACTAAGGTTATAGTTTTGCATTGCCTTAACGGAACTATAGGTTTGTATGATTTGGGCCCAACTGAATTTCTTCAGGAGATTCGGACTAGCAAAGATAATTCTTTACTTGTATAGTCTGGTCTTGAGAGCTATATATATGAATTTGGGTACTAACTTGTAAATTGGCAATCCGATTCCTGGTCCTTATTGGACAGCCTGATAACAGATCCTCTATGTCCAACCCCTCATCGGCACAAAACAAGGTCCATCGGAGGACCAAGTGAGTGTCAGAAGGGATACTGCTAAGAAAGTAAATCTAATGATAAAGGGCCCAGTATCACTGGAACAGGAGCAAACGGAGCGAGAGAGAGAAAGAGTGAGAGAATGAATGTAAAGGAAGACAGAGGAAGGGGCGGGGCTGGATTAAACATTTTTTCCAGGGCCGCTTTTGGTTCCTAATACGGCTCTGCTCTACTCACCATTTCACCGTTTTCTACCTCATTATACTATACAGTTGAGATGATGTCCTGCATCCTTAGTGTGGTTTGCAGCAAATAACCATACTAAATGAAATCATTAGAGGCAGTCTACCCTCCCCTCCTACTCATGTTTTCCACCACCTCTTTCATCACAAGTTCTTTGTTTTTACTCTATCTCTGGCAAACCTGACTGCTCTCTTCTTGTGTGTTATTAGTAACAAGAATTCAGGGCTACCACATACATATTTATAGTATAATAAATGAGCAAATTAATAGTTGATGTTTTCAAGTTTTCCCTCCTTGAAATCTATTGTGCCAAGTTTCCCTCTACCTTGTCATATGCATTTGAATACATTTCCATAAACAAATGGCATATTCGGAATACACATTACGGGATATACTCCGAAAAATAACTACAATGAGCCAAGCTACACGAGGTCAAGCACTTCATCTAGCGCTTTCCATAGCTAGTGCCTATTCAAGAGCTTTGGCCAACATAATTAGATGGACTTTTAATCTATTGCATGGGAAAGAAGGCTCTTTACAAGCCCTCTTAAAGCAAGCAACTTTTAAGGTCAGAATAAGCCATCATACTTTTAATAAAAATTTCACGACAGCTTAGAGCACTTTCAATGCACTACAACACTCTTACAGTCTTAGTCACCTGAAGTTATTTTTAAAAAACATGACTCTGCGATTAAGTTTTGACCTAGATATGGCGCACTGTTCACAGTTATCACACTATAGGCCTTATATGGCCACCCTAGAGTATATGACTTACCAAAAATACTTGAGATACACTCTAGATCATAGCGTTCAACGCTGCATCATTATGCTTTGCCTAGGGATTTTACCACTAAACTTCTATGCAAAACACTGGAGTGACTCAAGTGAGAAGACAAGATTATGCGGATTATGTAGAGGAGGAGTCCATGATATAGCCCATGTGCTATACATTTGTCCCAATAAAGAACTGGGAGAAGCTAGGCATCCTTTTTAAAACCTATAGTTTTAGATATAATCTACTAACTATGAATGACCTGATTGTCTTAATTAAATCCCCCAAATGAATTCTTCTGTTACAATTTGTATAAACTCTTAAAATCTTTTTTTATCATTATTTTAAAAAAAATGATGTATGTGGTCTGTGAAATTTTATAAAAATGTATAGATTTTGTATTCATCCTAAAATATTGCTCTCAGAAGAGGTCTAAATCAATAAAGTTGAATTGAATTGTCACGTTTTTTGGTACATTAACATCTACTAAATGAAATTGAGTTATAAAAAGTGGACTTTACAATTTTTGTGCACATCCGCAAATTATACATTTCTAATATACGTTCACCTGAAAATCAGTAGTAAACCTGCATAATGTTTTTCAATTAGCCTTTCTTAATTATGACTCCTATGAGCGTTTTAAAGTCTAGCAAAGTAATCACAATTCCAACATGTCAACCAGTCTTGCTTTATAAAGGAAAAAATATTACAGGGATCAAACATAATTCGCAATACTCAACCAGGCTCAAGGTGTTAGCAGATAAAAATAAAGGTCAGCAATGACAGGGCAGTCTTCCTCATCTGAGCTAGGTTGTCATGTGATTATGGAGAACATGCGACATGCGCATTATTGATTTAGGAAGTCGACCAAAGAACTTACAAGTTTGCAATGCAGGTCTGCATTCACTGGGTAAATGACTAGACTGTAGACGTTTCGTTCACTGAGTTCACTTTGACAACTTGTATTCTTTCCATTGTATGTGAACGAAAAGGCCGTATTCTCTGCTTTGTCTCCCAGTTTCCATTTGATATATTCTGGATCCTGCACAAAAAAACACATGTGGTTTGCTTGTCAATTAGAGAGGCAGATGCATGTTAAAGCTTTGGGAGTTGATAGCATTCAAACCCATATTCGAATACATATCGAAATCACAATTGTATATACTGGATCTCTTTTTAGCTCAAAAGTGACACAGTACTGCAGAAATGTTTAATATGTTTCATAAATAGATATCCCTTTATCCTGCTTGGTGGAAGCATTTGCACTCTAATGCCAGAGATAAGAGATTTTTTTATTACCAAGACATTCTTATATTATGTTATGGTATGTTATATTATCTAGATTTGTAGAGCACGCTATCCCCGCGGAGGATATCCTGGCACTGAGGAGGTGTGAGTCTAGACTACACTAATCGAAAAGCCATGTCTTCAGCTTCTTGTAGAATTCAAGAAGAGAGGAGGAGGCTCTTATGTGTAGCGGCAGGTCGTTCCACTTATTTGTGGCACTGTGTATGCCACAGTCTTGATGGACTTTAGGGGCCCCATTACGAGTTGGGCAGAGTGTTATCACAAGGGGGGATGTTGCTCTGCTTGACCACAAGTGGTGCAGTGTTCCTACACCAGGGTTTAGTGGCTGCAGGAACTCCGGGTCCACTATTACAGGGTAAAGATCTACATCTGGGACAAATCGGTATCTCTGTGGCCTAAACCTAGCAATCTCATAATGAGGCCCAGATGTCTTTGAAGTAACCATAGAAAGACTGTATCTTTGTATGGTTTGGTTCAATTATTGCTGGACTTGACAGCAAATTAATGAGGCAGTTTAAACATTGAGTTGGTTTGAAAAAGTTATGTCATTTGATGTGCTTTGTGATTGCTCTAAATTTAAGTGTGATTATAGGTGTAAATGTTTGGAGGATATTGTTCATGTTTACAAAGAATTTCCCTCTTCTGATTGAGGAGGCTCAGGAAGGAGTTCTTCATTAAGGGGGTTAGATGTTTGGCTGATAATATTGTCTCTGATAGGATCACTTTGATTTTTATGGTCTGGCATGACAACGCAGCTGTCGCCAGGCAACCATGTGAGAATTACAAGAAGAGGGGCTTTAGCTCACTCCATATGTTGGAAGCCAGGAGTACAGGATTTGATTGAGACAAGGTTATATGCTTGCTCCCCCTAAAAAAGTGCTTCTGCACTTTCATTGGCTACCGAAGGGTTTCGCTTCACTCAGAATGGCCACTGCGTCAAACATAATGACTTAGCAGCATCTTGGAGGAAATACGTCATTGATTATTTTTTCAAAACAGAAGGACTGATACATCTGGATGGTTTTATTATTATGTTCATGCTGGTCTATGCAGTGTGACTGAAAGGCTTTACTGAGTGAATCATGGTATATTCTGGGAAATGTAGTGCCATAGATCTCAAGCTATTTCAAACGAGGGGCAAAGCGTGCTCATCCCATTGTCAATTCATCTTTTGCATTCTGTCACATGAAGTTCCCGACTCTGTTGTTACTAAGTCAGGGAGCATGCTTTCTAGGATACGTATACTCCCAGATAAATCACCTCGTCCTCAGTCAGTTCTTTGTCTTCTGAAAATGTAGTCCTGGGTGGGTGGGCATGGGGCATATTGTTACCCATTGCCTGAGTCGATTACTGTATTGTCCCCGCCTCTAAGTAGATTAACTCCTGTGTGTTGTACTGGTTTAACCACACAGTGTTACATAATAATGGAGTGAAGCCTGTAGTGTGCTATTATTACAACCTTTTGAATCAAAATAAATTAGAGAAACATACATCGTGTGTTCCTCTGCATTGGACTGTCTTTTGCAGTGTCTTTCAAAGAATGTTGAACATGAGTTGATGCGCATCATTAAAACGTATTACTGCTCACTGCTCCACTAGGATGGACGTGCATCACATAAAATGTATGCCCATGCATTGTACAGTTATTACTGCTTGCCGTCTTAGAATGACAAACGTGTAGTGTGCCTGGGCATTATACTATTATTACTGCATCTTGTTAGTGAATAATTAACAAGCTATGTTCTGACAAATGCCAGGAAAGGTAACATGATCTGTGTTGTCCTGACATTAACAGCTGTTGATATAGAAGGTTGACGTAATTTGTAAAAGGTCAGCACTTGTGCATAGTTGTTATTGCACCATATTACAGAATGTTGGCCGTGATATACAGTTATTACCGCACTCTTTTCAGATGTGTCCAGCATAAGTCCACTAGGTGGAACTGGGTCCATGCCAAATTTTCAGGATCATGCAAAATATGTGTACAGACAGTTACTTTAAATAGAACCAATTTACAGAGCTAGTGGTTATGCTGAAGCTCTCTGAAAAGGATCCAGCCCTCCCTGGCCTATGTTGGACATTTTTCCTCTAACAAAATTTTGGGTGAGATGCCACATAAAGGACGATGCTGTGCTATACAAGGATCTGGTAACATAAATTGTAGAATCAAATGTGAGCCCTGGTCTCACTCCTCAGTGCCCACCCCCAACAACCTCCACCACCCATTACACCCCTCCTCCCCTGACTCCTTGCCCAAACCCAGATAGTAAACTAGCACAAACTATGGAAAACATCATGGAAACTCTTGGGACATGAGTTTTAATACCCATATATCTTTAAACTGCCCTCACACCCACAACCAGCTGTCAGAAGTGTATATGTGTATTTTGAGAACGGGTTGCATGCTGGGAGGAGAACAGTATGTAAATTTGAAGAGAGCCCTTCAGTGCCTGTGTCTTCCTGGAACCACATAGGGCTATCTGCACCTGATCAGACACAAATTTCCCCTCTTCCTTATTTCACTGGTACACATGCAGAGAGAGTAAAGTGGAGTATGAGATTGTTATGTTATGAAAGTGTCTTAGATAACTAGATAATATAGTTGTTTGTTTTTCTCTGGCAGCATTACCTTTAGACCAGAATGCAGTTTTGTGTGTAAGAGCCCAGGGCTACCCTAACCTACATCGATATTTAGGTATGGCTTGACAGTGCAATTGTCACATGACCTTATGTGATCACCAAAAAAGAGCTTTCAGTTTCCTGCAGAGAGGAGGCTTAGAATTTACCTACGTTATTTCCCGAGTACAGGATTTGATTGGGTCGAACGTGTGGGCTTCCACTCAAAAGACTGCATGTATTGCACTGTTTGGCTTGTGGCAAAGGTTATACTCAAAACACCAGGACTGAGTTGGTTATATGGGCAAGCCAATGATCATGGCTATAGGTCAGATCTGTTTATTATGAAATTTTATGAAAAAGTCTCGAGGTCTGATGTATTTATTGCGAAAGGAATATGTCAAAGTCAATAGGCATTTAAGAGTTGATTATTATTACTCAATATTAAAGCCTACATCTAGCTATTTTGTTACATTTTGTTCGTCTCGTTCACGCCGAAATGAGACGATGCTCGCTTCACTGGTGTACGTGGTAAATTTATGGCAACGGATGGTGTTGTAAGGGGACTTACGATAGAAGGAAACACCCCGTGACACGGTCGAAAGCTGGTACGAGGGGCCTTGGCTACCACCTGTCACCCCGTGTACAAAACTTGAAGTCCAGTGAGGTGATTTGTGACCTCAAGCCCTGACGAAATTGCCACAACAAAGAAACAGGCAATGAAACATGTTGGCCCATCCTGAATTGGTCTGCAACATGCAGTTGTTTTTAAATCTTGAGTAAGCTCACGATCTTGAATAAAACTGGTATATCGTATATGCGAGTCTTAACTCAGTTTTAATCAGAGATATATTTTATCTCACACACACTATGGGGTCTCTTTTTCTCTTATTTGAAATACACATCATTATTTTCACTTCTACTATCTGTACTGGACACTCTTTCTTTTCTTTTCTTTTCTATAGGTGAGAAAGCTACCAATGATGAGAAACGTGGGCACAACTGGTGAGAACCTACCAGTAGCTCCTCTGGTGTAGCGCACGTGAGGGGCTTTCTCACCTACACACAATTTTTGGGTTTTTCTATACACCTGTTTAGTTGGGGGTATACTTGGAAAGAGGTGACTGACAAACTGACGTTTTTTATAAAAATATAACATTTATTATGGGCATTGAGGATTGGATAAGACTGGTAAACGTTTTTTAGACCAGCAGGTGGGTAGAGGAAGTTGCACCCCCCACCATCATTCCTACAAAAGAAAGTGGACTATGCCCCGCATAATCAGGTCTAGTGGTGTTTTTGAGCATTAACTTTAGACCAGAATGCAGTTTTGTGTGTAAGAGCCCAGGGCTACCCTAACCTACATCGATATTTAGGTATGGCTTGACAGTGCAATTGTCACATGACCTTATGTGATCACCAAAAAAGAGCTTTCAGTGTCCTGCAGAGAGGAGGGCTTAGATTTTACCTACGTTATTTCCAGAGTACAGGATTTGATTGGGTCGAACGGGTGGGCTTCCACTCAAAAGACTGCATGTATTACACTGTTTGGCTTGTGGCAAAGGTTATACTCAATACACCAGGACTGAGTTGGTTATATGGGCAAGCCAATGATCATGGCTATAGGCCAGATCTGTTTATTATGAAATTTTATGAAAAAGTCTCGAGGTCTGATGTATTTATTGCGAAAGGAATATGTCAAAGTCAATGGGCATTTAAGAGTTGATTATTATTACTCAATATTAAAGCCTACATCTAGCTATTTTGTTACATAGAATCTTGCAGATTACAATAATAGGAAATGGTTTTGGTGTTTGTCACTTAGGGGCCGATTCCGATTCGTGTCGGTAATTTCTCCGACCGAGCCGGCCTCGGAGAGATTTCCGACCGAATCGGACCCGTGCAGTCCGACCGAACGAGTCCGATGCATTCGTATGCCACCGGACACGAGTCGGTCGGACTCCCATTGAACTCAATGGGAGCCGGTCAGTACAACGCGTGCGCGGGCCCCCATTGCCTCAATGGGTGCGAGGCGGACAAGGGCGCCCCCTACAGCGAAGTACGCGCGAGCGCTACGCGGCGTACACGCACAGGTAGGGGGACCCATGGGTCCCCCTGTGTGCGCCTCGCACGGGTACGCGTACAGGGGGTCCGACACGGACTCCCAAAGTACGGCTCCGACAGCAAGTTCGAGTCGGACGGCGCGAGTCGGTCGGAGCGGTCGAGGTGCGCATCGTACTTACCCGGCCGGAAAACGTCTCCATTGCGCGGTGCGAATCGGGTCCGAGCGAGTCGGTCGGAGCAGTACGATCCGGGAACCAGTCGGTCGGAGCGGTCGGGTCGCCCGGACGAGTCGGTCGGCTAATACGCATCGTACTCGCTCGCCCGGACGCGCGTACGACTCGGTCGGAAAATAGGGCTCCGGATCGGATCCGGTAAAACCGAATCCGATTCGGAGCACTACCGGCCGAGATCGGAATCGGCCCCTTAGTGTGATAAACCATGGATATAGAAGGTTTGCTCTGTGCAAATTCTTGTTAGGCCATCTTAGAAACAGCGCTATTTTAGCCGGGTCTGGTGGCTTAGTGGACTAAAGCGTCCACTGTAGGGGCCTGTCTTCAACCTCATGGTCACAGATTCGAATCCGGTGGTCCACTTAGCCTTTCATCCTTCTGTGGGTGATAAAATGAGTACCATTAAGTTGGGCAACAATAATATCTATTATTCAGCGCCTAGATGCCTACGGGTGAAGGTGCACTTTATAAATACACAGGTTGTGTTATGTTAAGTTATTTTGCGTAGCCAACTGAAATTTACGATACCTTTATAATTTTATGATTGTGTATCTGATGGCTGCCTTGTGGAAAAAGCTTATGCTCAAAACTTTAAGCCTGAGTTGGTTATGGTGAAAAGCTTCATGTCTGTTTGGTACACTGGAAACATTGTCTGATGTCCCAGGTCTGGCCAGCTTATTTTGAAACATTATGACAAAGGCAGATGCTCTAGCTTATTATTTGTGAAAAGAATATGTTAAAGCCAGTAATCCTTTAACAATTCATCATTATCACATTGTGTTACAGGCTATGGGCAGGTATTTTGTTACATGCAATCTCACATATGACTGTAGCAGCCAAACATTTTTGCGTTGGCCTTCCACTCTTAAGAACCCTGGGGGTTTTCACTGTGATGATTCTTGTTAAGCTCTGTTGAGAGGGGTTGTATATTGTTTTACAAGCTCTTTATTCTATACATCTGTAATTGTATAACTGTATTCTTGATGGTTGCCAGTTTAGTGCACTTGAATAGGTCGGTTTTAGGTAAACTGTAAAGCCAGTGTTAAAGTGTAAAGGCTTCATTGGTTCATTGATATAAAACAAGCCAGATGTCATATGCTTGATCTGTTTATTATGAAACGTTATGGCAAAGCCAGTAGGCCTGATCTTTTTAATGCAAAAAGCATGCAATAAAACAATAGGCTTTTAAGGATGGATTGTCATTACACTGTAATATAGCTTTTAGGCAGATATTTTGTTACATTGAATTTCACAGATTATCTTTGTAGGCAAAGATTTGGTGTGGGTGATCCACCCAAAGAAACTCTGAGGATAGAAGATATGCACTACAGTAGTCCTTCTTAGGCTCTTAGGAGTGATATTAGTTTGCTTTGCTAACTATAATTTTGTATAAATTTGTACTTTTGTGACTGTATGCCAAATAGTTGCCTTGTAGAAAGCTTGCACTCATTACAATGTGCTTCGGTGGTTATGGTGACAAGACAATGATGAAGGCTTTATGTCTGATTCTTCATTATGAAAACCTATTATAAAGGCAGTAGGCCTGACATATTGGTTGTGAAAAGTGCATGTTAAAGTCAATAGGCATTTAAGGGTGGATTGTTATTACTCTGAATTAAGGCCTAGAAATAGGTTTTTTCTCGCATGCAATCTCATAGATTATTTTGTTTCTCTGACAAACCTTTAGTATAGATTATTTGCACTGTGGCACTCCTTATTGAGCCCTGTTAGGAGAGATATTATTTTGCAATGCCAACTGTAATGTTGCATACATTCGCAAATTTGTGACTGTATGCCTGATAGTTGCCTTGAGGGAAAGATTATGTGCAGTACAGTAGGCCTGAGGTGGTTAGGGTGACAAGCCAATGATAACAGCTATAGGCGTGACTGGTGTGGAGGGAAATGTTATGCCTGATGCTATAGGTCTGGCCAAGTTATTATGAAACGTTATTACAAATGCAGTAGGCCTGGCTTGTTTATTGTGAAAAGCACATGGTCTAGCCAATAGGCTTCTAAAAATGGATTGTTATCACAGTATGTTGTGGGCTGTAGAAATGTATTTGGTTACATGTCATTTCACAGATTACCATAGTAGACAAGGGTTTTGGTGTTGGTCTGAGAAATCCAGGGAGCAGAATTTCACTGTGGTGATTCTTCTTAGCTCTATTAGGAGGGGTTGTAAGTTGTTTTGCTAACTGTAATTTTGTACACAGTTGTAATTTTATAAATGAATGCCTCATGGTTGCCAATTTGTGTACAATTCAGTAGGCGTGTGTTATATATAGTGTCAGACCAGTGGAAAGAGCTAGAGGTCTTATCGGTTCACAATGAAAAGTTATGTCACATTCCTCAGGTGTGATCTGTTTGTAATGAAAAGCAATGACAAAGCAAGTAGGTCTTACTTACTTATTGTGAAAAGCTTGTGTTAAAGACAATAGGCTTCTAAGGGTGGATTGTTTTACATTGTGCTAAAACCTGTAGGCATGTATTTTGTTACATGGAATCTTGCAGATTACTCTAGTGGACAAGGGTTTTGGTGTTTGTGGCCCACTTGAACAAACCATGGGGATAGAAGATTTGCACATGGTAATCCTTATTAGGCTTGATTCGTATGGATTTTATATTGTTTTCTCAACTATATTGTGTACATATTTGTAATGTTATTACAGTATGCCAGATGGTTGCCATGTGATAAAATATAAAAGAACAGAGACTCTTCCACTTCTAGGAAAACTGACTCAATGAGACTACTGTTATATAAAAGTATGGAGAATAAGCAATAACAACTCCTAATCACCACAGTTTCCTGATATTCACATTTTTTTTTGGACTGAAACAGCACAATATATTGATGAAGTTGTAGTGTAAATTGTATTTCTTTCTTGTTAGACAATATTATTAGATAGGAGCATGCTAAAGAACACCAAATACATGAATTTTCCCCACATGCACAAAGGTGGCAGTGTTTTACTCACAAAAGCCCCTGAGTAATAAATGTTTATACACTGCTTAATTTAACAAAGGGTGTTCGTGAATATGATTTTCATAAAGGAAAATCATTTATGAGAAAAATGCTGACATAGATAAAACTAGTCCTTTGGTGTTCGCTTCTGTACAGGATGTGGGTTCTCTGTTCCTGCTCTGCAGTCACCAATCCCTCTAGTTCTAGAATAAACTCTCCTTGCATTTCATTTTGCTGCATGATAGCAGAGTGTCTATGATTGATGTCTATGTCCTTAACTGATCAGTTATCACAAACACAGAGGTTTATGGAAATTCAATTTGGATCAGGCAAGAGCACTGTGAAGCTCACAAGTGGCAATCTTAGGGGTTCCCTTGGCTGCTTCTTGATTCATCAGTCCATCCAGTTACAACATCCCAGAATTCCCCCCCCAACCCCACCTAGGTCAGGTAATTTCACCTTGTGCAATGAGTCACATTGATTATTCCTAGGAGACCTTATATGCTTGTTTGGGTACCTGAAAGAAAGAATATTGAGGCTCGGTAGCTCACCGATTAAAAGATTGCAATAGAAGTTTCAGTCTGAACCTACACTGTAACAATGTTTTTTTTCAACCCTAATTTGAGGAGTATTAAATTCATTTAAATTTATGATGAATTAGTGAGGCTCCACGACGTGGCACATTTGTGTTTAATTTATGTTTGTTAATATAATTGATATTGATTGGCTATGTTATGTTATGTGTAATGTTGGGATACATCCGGATACTTTGGTGTGTCAGTTACACGTCTATTGTGTCATGTATGTGCTGTGTATGATTAATTGTGTATTTACTGAAAAGAATGATAAGTGTGGCAATTTGTGATGAAGATTTTTCTTTACAAAAAAATGGGAAAAGAAATGGTGATTACATCAATTTGGTTGTGTGATCACGGACTAAAATATCATCTGCGCATAATAGTCAGTATTGGCAATTGTATTGTTATTTACTTTTAGAAAGTGGACATTTTTCTGTACTTATAACTCTGTGTACTTTGCAGCCTGCCTCCAATACACGTCTGGGCTGGGTGACAGCTATACTTTGTGCATTCCCTCTAGACAGCCACAAACACAAGTAGGTGAGGCTCATCTGCATTCTGAGCACTCATCTGCATTCTGATGGGTCTTCCTGGGCAGGGAGGATGGGAGGAGATGACACTCACACTTCAATAGGTAGTGTCCTGTCCACACACAAAGCACTGATTCACCCCCCCACCTCCACAGATAGCCTGGCAGAGAGGACTGGGTTGAAAGGGATCCTTGTCCACTTCAGAGAGCTGCTTTGAAGTCACCCTTACATCAAAGGCACTTTTAAGTATAAGTACTGGGTCTCTGATCCCCTAAAAGTAGACACTTCTGGATCTTGAACAGTACCTCTGTCAGAAGGACTGCTGTGCTACTCAAAGCACTCAACTGGACTGCTTTTCTGCTTGTTGCCCTGCTGCCTGCTGCCTGCTGCCTGCTGCTCCCTGACTCTGCTGAAGGAGAGCTGGACTCTGCCTTCTCTCCAAGTGCTCTCCAAGGGTTTGTTGGCTTGCCTCCTGTTTTCTGAAGTCTCAGGGACGCAAAAGACTTCTTGCAATTCTGCTGGTGCTGCTGGACTCTGCCTTCTGGGAACCTTTGCCTGAGGTGCCCTCTCCAATTTTTGGGTCTCAGAAGTGTGTTCTGCAGCTGTTTTGCTACAAAATCGATGCTTCATCACCACTGCGCGATCGGTACCGATGCAGGTCCCTTCTACGCTGATACAGTGCCAATCCGGACTCAGCTCTGCACGGCTCGACGATAAGGTGGTATTTGACTGTAAAGTTCAGCGATGATGCAGCGCCGATCCAAGGTTCCGACTGCGAGTCTCCACTTTGACACATTGACCCGGCTGCGAAGTTCAACGATGACGCAATGCCAAACCGATTTCCCGACCACGAGGCTCGACTGCAACGCATCGACCAGCCTATGTAAATCGGAACCGACACATTCCCTTCACTGCATGGAGAAGATCAACGCATTTTGGGGCATATTTACAAGTCCCTATCGACACCACAATGTCACTTTCAGTGATGTTGTGAAAGCGATAGGGGCCTTGCCCTATTTACAAGGCAGCGTTAAGCCACTTGACGTTGCTGTTTCCATTTGTGCTGCCTTGTGCAGCACACATAGACTCCTCGTTTTTGCTGTTTCCATGTGCGCTGCCTTCTGCAGCACACATAGAAACAGCAAATTGCCTATGATTGTTTATGTACAGGAAGGTCCCCCTTCCTGCACATAAACAATCATTTAAAAAAAATGCCGTGCAACCTCTATGTGTGCTGCATTAAGCTGCACTCATAGAAGTTACAAAACATCATTTAAAGATTGTTTTTGTGCAGGAAGGGGCATATTCCTGCACATAAACAATCTTCCCCTTAACACAGGCACCCATGCACTATGGTGCAAGGGTGCCTGCGTTGGCGCTAGGCAGCTAAAGTTAGCGCTAGCACAGGGGGAAATGCAGGGCTGCACCATATACCTGCGAATATGGTGCAGCCCTGCGTTTTGGAAATACTTTATACATTGCCTTCTAAGTTAAGCCTAAACAACAATTGATGGGCAGAATGCAGAACAATGTCATACATTCACCCCAGTACAGAGATCTGGGCCTAAATCCATCGTTTTTTTGCTCACCATGCCATTCCAGTTTGGACCCAGCCATATGCAAATCAGTCTTGACCCTGCGCCCAATTGGAACAGTCCAGCCCGAACTGCCAGGCCAGGTCTTCCCTGGACTGGAAACAAGCATCCTAGGACCGGTTTCGGGCTTACAGCCCTCATCAGCCAGGATAGCTTGACTCCAGTGGCATGGTGAGCACGGGACCCACGTCTGGGCATACCCGTCCCACTCGGGGTGACAAATGCAAAAACAACAATTGATGGACAGAATGCAGAACAATGTCATACATTCACCCCAGTACAGAGATCTGGGCCTAAATCCATCCGCAAAAGAACGATGGATTTAACCCAGATCTTTTGACTGGGGGAGAATGTTTGCATTGTCAGCATTCTGTCCATCATTTGTTTGCTGTAACACTTTTCAACCTAAGTGGGATGGGTATGCCCAGACGTGGGTCCCTTGCTCACTGTGCCACTGGATTCAAGCTAGCCTGGCTGAAGAAGGGTGACATACCCTGAAACCGGTCCCAGGATGCTTGTTTCCGGTCCAGGGAGGACCTGGCCTGGCAGTTCGGTCTGGACTGTTCCCATGGGGCACAGGGTCAAGACTGATTTGCATATGTCTGGGTCCAAACTGGGGTGGCGTAGTGGACAAAAGAACGATGGATTTAACCCAGATCTTTTGACTGGGGGAGAATGTTTGCATTGTCAGCATTCTGTCCATCATTTGTTTGCTGTAATTCTAAGTTAAGCCTGCCTGTTCTGTGCCAAGCTGCCAGAGAGTGAGCACAGGATATTTTAGGATTATGTTGTGACTTACCGTGACTAGGATTGTGGTCCCCACTTGGACAGGGTGCCTACTTCTGCCAACTAGAGACCCAATTTCTAACATTTATCATTTGATCATCACCAAGCAAAAGTGCCTTCATTTGTTTTGATCCTATTCAATTCTTTGTTTCAATCACACTTCAGAATTTAAAAAAAGATGTGCTTCATTTTTGCTTTCCTAACTGCTGATATATTCTGAAATATGTGTACAGTTAATTTACAGGTTTTTAAATGTTGTTCGGTGTTTAAATTTAAATTTAAATTATATCCTACAGACTCTCCTTTCAAATTCCCTGTACCCCAGCAAGATTGTCACATAGTTCATTCTAAAAACTCGTTCCACTTCCCAACCAAGAGAAAAAAGTTAATGCCACTCCACATATTAAAACAATAAGCAGCAATTTTTCTGAAAATATAGCCTGGCATTTGATCTCTGCCTTTGAAGCACAGCAAATGTGACTAGATAAATAGAAACTGTAAAGGAATCCTTATTTATTGCTCTTTCACAACCCACCTGAAATCAGCTGGTGAACCACCAGTGGGTCACGACCCACAGTTTGGGAAATGCTGCCTAGGTTGCTTTCAGTGCTACTGTTTATCACATGCCTATCATACAAAGGTTATTAATATGAATCAGTTTACAGAGGATTTGGAAAAGCATGAATATACAAATATGTTACTATTAAAAAAGAAGAGGACTTTGTTTATTTAAATTATGTTGACTTTTAAAGAGAAATAAATGTGGGTAAATTACTTCAACTTTAGGAAAAGGTGCTACTAGCTAAGTTGGACTCTTCAGTATTTTGTAACTTATACAATGAGGCAATTGTGATTTATATATTATTCAAACTTTCTTAATTAAAGAGTTAAAAATAACAGTTGCTGGTCAAGGTGTTGCATGCAGTCATCTATTCAATTTTGTTCTAATTATTAAGAAAAATCCGCAGTTAAACACCAGTTCACCCCAAAGACATACACTTTAATCAGAACATTTTATCTCAAGAACACTTTGATTCCTGCCTTTGTATACAAAAGCTTGCATGACATAATATCAACACAAAAATTTTGCAGTACATAAATATCGCAGGAAAAATATTGTGGCCCAAAATATCGACTTTACACGAGTACAACGTAAAGTACAAAATATCATCTGCAAAATATCGTGGCCCTAAATGTAATATTACAGAGGTAAGTATATATATTTAAAAGTATTTAAAATAATAATAAATTTAATAATACACTTTACAAAATAATTAAAGCTAAAAAACTGCGTGTACAATATATATATTACATGCACCTTTTTCAATAATAATTAATATTGAAATCTAAAATAATTAAAGCTAAAAAGGTACATGTGAAAAGTATATACATGCACTTTTTCAGCCTTATTTAAAAAAAAAAATATTATACTTTTAAGTACTTTTAAATATAAATACTTACCTATGTAATTTTAACATTTAGGGCATGTGACATACTTTTCATGTGGGATCCTATATATTCCTACACAAAGGGCCTTTTCACATTTGGGGGGATATTCACAAGAACGTGCGCTAAACATCTCCAAAAAATGTTAACGCAACTTTACACATCGCAGCCTATCGCGGGATAATAACCCTGTGTTAACGTGGAATTCACAACACAGTGGTACCATGCGATAGTCTGCCGAAAACGCGGCCAATGTCCGCGAGACAACCACCTCGACGGAGATAAAAACACAAACCCCAACACCAAAAAACGTGCGATGAGCCCATTCGCGATGAGGAAAGCAGCGAAAAGCAGCGCCAGGCCCGCGACAGACACACAGCAGGCGGGAATAAGCACAACAAAAGCAGGAAAAAGGAAGACAAACCAAACAGAAAACAACAGCGAAGCACAATGGAGGCAGCCGGAGCTAGTACACAACCCCACAAGCCCCATTGGCAACAAAACATTGTACATGGCAGTCCATCGTGGACAAGGTGAATGCAGCCGGAGAGCGGAGGAGGACAATGGAAGAAAACCAGAACAGCTGGAATGATGCGAAACGCACAAACAAGCAGAAACACGCCAACAACCAGAAGGCAGCAATGCACACCGGAGGTGGGAGTCCAGCGCCACACCAGGAGCTGGATGACATGGAGGAAATGGTGTCCACCACATCAGTCTGGAGATGGAGGCAGGAGTCGGGGACCGGAAACTGCTCAAAATCAACAGACACAACAGCAACAGGGAGAGGAACGACCAGGGACTGGGGGATGGGGGAGATGGGCACAATGGCACACATGCACAATTAAGCACAGCACAACTGCAGACAAACCATGGCCAAGAGTAACAACACCAACCAAGAGCACAAGTCACACAACCTGGCAATATCACACCGCTGAACAAGCACAGAAGTGAAAACCACACTGCCTGAAAGGGAGAAGGGTGAGCCAAATCAGAGCTGAAGGGACATCTCACACACAATGCAGCACACACACATAGGAAGCAGAGCACCCCAACATCGAACACAATGTGGTACAAACAGCAACATTTGCACAACCGAACACAGGACACAAGTGCACCCGCTTGTGGCCGGTAAATGGCCATACGCATCTGGCAAAGCACTAAACCGGGACATGATAATGCACAAGTACCAACCCACAGCCCTGATGGGGTAGCAATGCATGTATGGCAGGGACCCAGATAGGCCGTGACACACACATTGGCATACAAATCAACACTCAACACAGTTGGAGACAAGTGAAAGTGCGGAAACTTTATCAACAAGTGCGTGTCAGTACGGCCAAGAGAAGTGCCACGACATGCAGACCAATGCAGCAGCATGTCTGAATGAGGAACGTTGGAAAGCGCCCATGTCCACCCCGGGGGAGTCCATCACCAACACAAGTCAGTGCCAACCCGTGTTGGTTGTCCGCGCATGGATCAGGAGTCCAGGCCAATGCAGCCATGTCCACTGTCGTCTTGGGACATGTGACCAGATCCCCAACATGCAACCAGGCGTCGGGACACGTGCAATGGGTCACATTCAGTTGTGGTTGCAGGTACCTTGTCACTCTTCCATGAACAGGAGTGCAGCAGCGTAGGCCAACATTTCCAATGAGAGATCGTTGTCCACCACATCTAACATGTCGGCGACGTAACCCATCAGCTGTCCCGGACAGATGTGCTGAATCCAACCCCTGGCCCCAATTTGCACCAAAGCCCAATCGGGGAGTGGCTCAATGTGGTCGCTGCACACGACGACTCGTGCAATCTCCCAGGTCCAGTTGCCCGCATGCATGCCAAACATCCAGGCATGCCATAAACGGGCATCACGGTGACACTCCTGGTCGTGGGCCAACAGGGGGCGCACACAGACGTCGAAATCCAGGTCAGCTACCGTTACGTTGGAGAGGCAGACATCCATGGTCCACTCGAATATGCACGAGCGACAATGCAACACAGGCTGAACGCAGGTGACGTTGGCAAGGCGGAAGCTCAGCCGGTAACTGATCCGCAGCACTGCCAATGGCAGTGCCCCCAGTACATGCAGCAGACGTGCACGGTACAGGTCAACGTGACTGGAGTTGAGTATGTGTCCGGGATGGTCTGCCATAGCGTCAGTGGCTCTGCTTGAAGCGGCACTGGCTTGCCCCGCGCCAGTCCTGTGGATGAAATGGCACAGCTCGGAGCAATGAGCAGTGTCTGTGTGCAACAGGTGCAGGCATGGGGTGGGGTGGGAGTACATGTGAAGGCCATTTCACGCACGCTAACTATGACCAAGGACTTCTGCGTGTGGGATGTGTACACATTGGTCTCACGTCGGGCAGTGCGTAGTGTGGGAGTCGCAAGCAAATGCTATCATATCTGTCAGGGGTTGCTGGGCACATGCAAGTCCCAGCTTGGAGCTGCAGATGTGCTACCACCTGATAGTTCAGACAAAGGACCTTTCATCCCTACAGTAACTTCACCATCTGCATGCATACAGGAGATGTACAGATGCCTGTCGTGGGTGGGGTGGGATGTCTGCGACCCAGGGAATCTTGGATGATATGCCCAGCACGTGGCACATGAGCGGCCTCACTGTGTGTTACGTTGCCTCACAGCTGCTCCTCCCTCCCACGAGCCCCCACACTTGTGTCCGCTGCGCGGTTGTATCACGTGCACTCCTACGGCACACCATTGTAATGCCTGTCCGCGCATGTCCAGCGGCATGCCAACAACACCGTGAAGCTGGCCGTGAGGGTGTGCGGCCACGTGAGTGTAGGCCAATGGTCCGGACAGGGCGGACACAGGTGTACAGTCCATGGCTGGCTGTGATCGTGCTGCGATTGAGGCTAGGCATCTGACTTATGCAGCGGCAGGAATGATACACATAACACTTGGCATGCATGTGCCAAGACCCCGAGCGGTCTTGCGCTCCTACATTTCCCCGTACGTGCGGGCCCGCCCTCCTGGTGCATGCTACATTGCAACATCGACTACTGTGGCCCTGGTGGCGACAACACCCCAACACAGAGACACACTTACCGCACTTCCTGCTCAAGGCCAGACCAGAGCCATGCCCTGATCCCCCTGCCGAATCAGCACACCCCTGCGCTGACCTGATGTACGCCGGACCAGCACACGCCACTTGTGCATGCAGGGGGGGCGGGCGAAGCTACATGTCCAGGGTCTCAGCCACTGCTGAGGTGACATGGTATCGTCCGCTGAAGACAGCACACTGTGATGTTGCAGGACTCGGGCCCATCATGCTGACATAATGACCACACAGACACACTTGCTTAGATGGTGGGAATGGCTACGGGCACGTGCGCCCGGCCACTTTTATTAGCAGGCTCACATGTCGAGTGACACCTGTGTTGGATGTGTGTGGGGTGTGTGCACACCAGCCGTCATGCAGTGCCTGGTGCAGTCAAAAAACGACAACAGTGTACATCGTTAAGGACACACCCATTCAACCATAAAGGTCCCATGACTTGAGCTGCACAGAGTTAGTGGCCCCGGATGCACAGCGTCCTGCACGGGCCTACCGCCATGGGTCGCTAACTTGCGGTGCACTGGGGCAGGGTCATGAGAGCAGAGCAGGTATTCGTAGATGACAAAGGGGGTTGTCACAGAGTGTCTCGGTAGACAGTGGAAGGTGTACCCCCAGGGCATGATGCAGAGGGCAGAACCACGCTGAAACAGTCACTATGGTGGAGACGAATGGAACAGACACATGTCGGACACCAAGTCCGGTCCAGCCAGATGATGATGCAGACAACCCCCAGGCCATGGACTCAGACGCCACCAAAGTCCAACCAGAAAGTGCCCATGACTCATTGCGCACAGAGTTAGTGGCACCAGTGCTGATAGGGGATGCCGCCTGCGATGAGGCGTGTCCAATGGTGTGGACGCCTCCACATCTTACCCAAGACACAGTTCCACATGTGTGACCTACTGGACCGCAGTGTATGCCTGAGGCAGCGGTCAGCAGGGGCCATTCACCGAGTGTCGCCGGCTTACGTTGGATGGTCCCACCGGCCTGCGTCGTTCAGGTTCAGTGGCACCACGGGACGCGGACTTGCGCTGAACATGGTTGATGGCACCAGGCCAGTTGTTGCTAGTGTTCGGTCACCTCGGTGACTAGGATCCGGCTTTCATCCGGACTGAGCCGCATCTTCCTCTTACTCCTCTCCGTGCGTTCACTGGTATGGACTCTGCCATTTATGAATCACGACTAAGTGCTGGATGTGGGACCTACTGGTCCGCAGTGTAGGCCGGGGGCAGCGGTCAGCACGGGCCCACAGACACGTCGCAGGCTTGCGATGCAGACTTTTGCTTCACTGATCAGAGGGAGTTCAGTGATGTGGACGCTGCCACAGACTTGGGGTCACTGCCATTCAAGACTCAGGACACAGTTCCACACGTGGGACCTACTGGGCCACAGTGTAGGCCTGAGCCCTCATTCATGTGTCGCCGGCTTGCGTTGAACAGGGTTAGTGGCACCACGTGTCGCTGGCTTGCATTGAACAGGGTTAGTGGCACCACGTGTCGCCGGCTTGCGTTGAACAGGGTTAGTGGCACCACGTGTCGCCGGCTTGCGTTGAACAGGGTTAGTGGCACCACGTGTCCCCGGCTTGCGTCGAACAGGGTTAGTGGCACCACGTGTCGCCGGCTTGCGATGCAGACTTTACCTTCACTGATCGGAGGGAGTTTAATGATGTGGACGCTGCCACGGACTTGGGGTCACTGCCATTCTTAACTCACGACTCAGTACAACATGTGCCAACAACTGGGCCGAAGAGTACGCCGGTGGAGTATGTCAATGAGAAAGGAGTACTGTGGGCCAGCGTCATGGAGGCCAGCGATGGTCTGCGGAGGCTGCAAAGGTCGCGGGACTGGGGCTTGGAGCTTGCACCGGCACGTGGTGGGCCCTCTTTGACACATGCCGGTGTCGGCAGGTGAGCGGAGCCTCCTTGGTGCGCTGGGGTAAGCATGGTGGGTCTGGGGACCATCGGCCCGGGGTGCAGCAGGCGCACAGGGATGCAGGCCCCGCCGCCCTGGCAGACACGTTGGCCATTCCAAAAGAGAACCCCGCCCAGTGTGCGGGGTTTTTATTCACACCCCTATGCAGGCCTGGCGTACGCAGGGCCAACCCACTCCGCCCGCGCATACAGGGGGGGACGTAACGTGCGACATTTCTGCATTCTGACCCACAGTCTGTGGGGAGATGGTAGCGTCCACTGGCCACTACACTCCATGCACCAGCAGTTAATGTCCACATGGCCATTTCCGTGGTTTGCACATTGGAGTCTGTCTGGCACTTCCACGCCACACCTGGCATTGGGTAGGTTCTCATTCATTAGTCACTTGCCGCTCTCGCACATGCCTGCTCCAAGCCTCTCCTCACATTCTGCTATTGTGTGGCTGTGGTGCCATGCCGTGGCTGGGTTGTGTGCATGGCAAGCCCAGGTTCCCAATGGAGTCGTATCGTCGTGTTTGGTCGGTTGGCATGTTGTGTGGCATGTTGCATGTAGTTCTGCTGCGTGCCCATTGCCAGTGTCGTGAGTTGCATGACTGTGGGATGGAGGTGTGTGGTGTGTTCATTTGGTACTTACCAATGAGCACTGCATTTCCATAGGTGCCATCCTGGGAGCGCTGGTTGATGATGGACTGTCGGGTGATGTAGGAATCATGCACTCTGCCTGGGGAGTTGGCCACGACATTGTTGAGGAGTCCCGGGTGGTCCACTATTGCCTGCACATTCATGGAATGCGTGTGCTTTCTGTTGCGGTAGTTGTGTGCAGTGTCGGCAGGGGGCACGAGGGGTACATGTGTGCAGTCGATTGCCCCCAACACGTGAGGGAATCCAGCTATGGCATAGGGGCCTTGCTTGGTCTCCAGCTGCTCCTGCGCAGTGTGGGTGAAGTGGAGGTGCTGGGGTACCAGGCTGATGATGGCATCCAGGACAGGTGTGATGAACTTGGCTGGGGCTGGCTGTGAGACTCCTCCGACTCTGGCAGTTGTGGGTTGGAAGGTACCAGAGGCCAACATGTGCAGCACAGCCGGCAGCTTTGTCTGCGGAGGGATGTTGGTTGTCCGCTGTGTTGGTACCGTCAGCAGGTGGGCGATGTGGGTCAGGATGCGGGGGATGGTTGTCCTTTTGGGCCTGTAGTGGGCAATGTCCTCCTCTGGCGTTGGGTCTGGGCGGCAGGTGCGTTTAAGGTGGGTCCGCTGTCTTTGTGTACGCTGCCTCGGTGGTGTTCCCGGGGGGGGGACGGGACGGGTCCTGGGGGTGGTGGTGGGCCTGGGGTGGGTGGCGGTGGGTGTTGTGGCCCTCATGGGTCTCCGAGCTGCATGATCATTGTCTCCATGGCATCTGTGGGTCTTCAGATGTGGCTCTTGGCTGGGCTCCCTTTCATACTGCAGGTAGTCGTCCTGCTTAACACCAGCAAAAGGCAGGTGTTAATTCCCTGCTGCTACCGCGGCTTATCGCCTGTTTTTGGTTCGCATCGCAGATCTGGCAGTTCATTGTGAAAGTGGTGTTGTGGTGTTTTCGTGAGATTTTGCACGGGAACGCCTACTCTGCATCTCATTAGGGTTAGTTGGTGGTGTCACCCGTGGAGATAAATTTTGGGGCAGTTATCGCGGGAATACTGGCGATGTCTGCAGTTTGCACCCTCTTGTGAATAGGGCGTTAAATCTATCTCCGCTTTTGATGCGTTAAGGTGGCGATAACTCGGAGATAAGTCCTTGTGAATATGCCCCTTGGTTTTTATTTCAATAACCTTCCAATGGTTTAGCAATAATATCCTGCACCTTCATTATTCCCAAAGCCTGTCAAAGACTTCATTATGACAAGCCTCAAATAAGACGAAGTGTGCCTTTGATGTCTGAATAAATTTCAGAGATATCTGACTTTGGATAGCGAAGGTAATTTTAAATTGGCACTGCCTTTAGGTTATTACGTTATTCTGAGCTTTATTGTGGGATTGTAGAAGGTACTTTCATACCTTTAGCTTTTGCTTTGAATAAACTGTGGGCGCCCTTGAAAAACTACAGCATGGGTGTCATAGGTGCTTACGAACATGCAAAACAGCGACTATTAAATTGCTAATATTATTTTCTCACACACAGTAATTACAATGTTGACATACAAAGACCAAATTGCTACTCAAAAGCGTTCAGTACCATAGCTATGGCTCTCAGCGGAAAAAACACGTATTCAACATTCAAGGGTGAAATTTACTTATAATAAAATGTGCTTTTGAAGGTCAACATACAGCACTTACCTTATCATAAAGCTTTGGTTGGCCAAAGGTTAAGCCTGCAGATTGTACTTTAACGTCTCCATTTGCCAAATTCAGGAACTGAATCAGACATTCGTTGTTAACAGGTTCGGGCATGTTGGTCTCCTAAACAAAGAGACGTATGTGTTTTTTACCAACAGATGGCCAATTTGTTGTTCAACATTTTACATGAGATATTTTCTGCATTCCAAATTACAAAGAAAGCAGTAACGGCACAACACATCCAAAAGGCTCTCCCTATACCACTGAATAATGAGCTCTGTCGTGCCTGTTGGGTATAGCTGGAGTAATCAAGATACCCATCTAGAGCATCTTTTTGAATTGGCCATGTAGCAGAGCTTTCTCTCTACTTCTAAAATTGTTCTCCTAAAGACTGCATTTGGATCAGCATGTTAGACAGTTGCAGCCATTCATTAATAACCAAATAATTGCATATACATTGATGTCACGTGTCAAAATACAATTTAAAGCAATGTAGATTACCTTTAGTTTTTCATGAGAAAAATGGTGGTCCTACAGTGTAGTCACAGTACATCCTCTTTGCCTTACTCAGGGAATTAGTTTCAGTATGACATAACATATCAAGAACATATTATGCATGCATAACAAACTTTATTTCATTTAGGCATGTTGATTTTGTCACCCTTTGGTTGATGTGCCTGTTCTTGGAACAGAAAGATCATTAAGTCTATTCTGGAGCATGCCTGGGTTTTTAGCCTCTACGGCGGAATGACTTACTTTGAGCAAATGTTTGCACTCATAGGTAACTGAATCCCAAAGCATAATTTGTGCCTCGTGGCACGCCAAATCTGCCTAATTTAAGCACAGGCATATTTTGCACACCAAAGGCTTTCTTGAAGCTGGTATATTAAGTTAGCTATTCTGGCAATTTACAGTTTGGCACACAAATTGTATTTTTCCTATCACTCTTTTTTTTTATAGATTTAACACAGAAAAATCCATCCTTAAGGGAAAGTTGGTTCAATAGTTTTTTTGCCTGAATACTGGATTGCTGCTCCCTATTGCCTTGGAATAAAGAGTCTTGGCTTTTGAACTTTACAGTTTGGCACACTGTTAGAAATGGGATTTCTGGTTGGCTAGGGCATGCACCTAAGCCAGGCAGAAACCAACACTCTAGTCAGGGCAAGGGAGTTACATGCTGAAGATAACCCCTGCTCACCCCGTTGGTAGCTTGGCACGAGCAGTCAGGCTTATCCCAGAGGCAATGTGTAAAGCGTTTGCGCAACACACACACACACACACACACACACACAGTAGTGACACACTAGGCACACCACAAAAGAAACTCCACACAAGGTTATATCAAAAATAGCCTTTGTGTTATCCATAAAACACATCAGAGCATAATCACATATATACACTGTGCCACCTGGCACTAGGTATGACTTTACAGGGGATTATATACATGACAGGGCCAATTGGGCCACTATCAGAACCATTAGAATGCACAGTTAGCAAAAGCAACCAGTAATTACTGGCAATAGTACACTCAGCATAAACACATTAGGCAAACATCCTAATAATCATCAGTGCACCACAGTAACACCTGCCATGGTGCACATCTCATGAGGCATGAACATCAGGACAGTACTTGGCATTACACTCAGCATAAACATAAGTAGCAGTAGTGCAGTATATCAGGCCCACCTTAGGCCTACCCCTCAGCAGCGACAGGGACCTATAGTACCTCTGCTGCAGGGGTACTGTCCCCCAAGCCAATGTTCCCCTTGTGGGGGCACTGTCCTGGGCTCGCCCCTCAATGCCAACAAAAAAAGGGGGGGTGAGGGGGACGCAACTCGCCCCTGTCTCCTTCCTTGGAGACTGACCCCGGTGCTGCGCTAAATCTGCAGCTGCCCGCAATCATGCGGCGCAGCTGCAATCATGCCGGGAATGTGGGGGAAGAGACTGTGCCACCTCAGCACCCAAGGGAAACTCTCTAATGTCCCCTCGTGCCACACACCCACAGTGCGGTACAAACAGTGCTTCTCGCAGGCCCCACTCACCGGCTTTTACTGATGCCGTTTACCCGGGGGCCCAGGAGGTCCTTGTGCCGGCACGCCGGCCCTTCCGATCCCAGCAGGGATCATTCCCCTCTCCACGTGTGCCTCCGTCGTCCAGGCGGTGGCCCGCCCACAACCAGGAGCAGCTTCTGCCTGGCTTCCTCTGATGGGGGAGGCCCACCCACAGTCAGGCTGGCAACGTTGCCTGACTTCCGGTTCTGCTTGCGGGCTTCCTCCTATCACGGCAACCTGCCCACGGTCAGGCACGACTCTGCCTGACTTCCGGCTGTCATTTCGTAGTCTCGCCTCCCTTCGGTGGTGCCTAGCAACGGCACGGCGGCGATGAAGAGAGCAGTCTGCGGTGAAATGGGGCCACGAACAGCCTGTGCTCCTTCCTCGTTCTCCCTCTACAACACTGGGGAGCAATGATGACGTTTTTCCGGGCTCCTCACTCTCAGTAAGCCCCGCCCGCAGTCAGGCTTTGCTCCTGCCTGGCTTCCGCTTTCAGGCACCTGGATACGGAGCGAAGTCTCCGCAACGGCCCGGACTCCCAGAAGAATTTACTGGTGCCCACCACGCACTTCTGGCCACAGTGCTCGTTCTGAGCACAGTTGGAGCCCTCTTCTCGGGCTCTAGGAACAAGCTGAAAAGCGCCCAACACACACAGCGCTGAGCATGGGGGCGGGGCACCGACATGCACCCCGGCTGCTCCCTCTTCTCCAAGGAGCTCCTCAGCAGCGCCCTGACTCGTACTGGTCAGGGAGTAGAGCAAAAAGTGCTCCTCCCAAGTTTTTGCAGTCTCTGGAGCCAAAAGCGCTCGCCTGGCGCTAAATTCAGGAATCACCCAGGGCAGAGCTGGGCCCAGGCAGGCCAGCTCACAGGGCCCTCCAGCAGAGGGGAAGTCCTTTGTGGTGGTTCCTCCTGGCGCCCAGCAGCCCTCTCTTCCAGATCCAAGTAAGCACAAAAAACATGGGGTCACAGCCCCAATATTTATATGAGCTATGTTCTTTGTTCTCCCCCTGACACAGGGCTCTGTGCCCGGTTCAAACCAAATCTGGGGGGTACTCAAGCATTTCTTTACAGTGCTCAAACACCCTCATTGTTAGTGTAGGCTCTGGCCCCAGACACACCACAGGGGGGCGGAGCATTGTGGAAGGCAGGCACAGTCCTATTAAGGCCCAGGTGCTACTCCTCCCACTACTCCAAATGCAGGTGGGCCTATTCAGCCTAGCGCTGACTCACCCAGCCCCTCTGGAGCCACTGCACCTCCCCAGCCCCTGTTACTCCAGAGCCAGACATGCAATACACAACAGGCAGGCACAAAGACATATAGCACACAGAAAAACCAACTTCTAAAAGTGGCATTTCTAAAATAGTGATAATAAATCTGCACACACCATTACACAGCATTTATTACCACTATTCCAAACATACCAAACTTGATCACGCTACTCCTCTCAGATCAGGAATTACCACTTAAACACATATCAGGGAATCCCAATGCATTCCTATGAGAGGGCAGCCTCACCACAGTGAGAAACTAAAATGGCTGTTTATCACTACCAGGACAGGCCACATAGTTAAGGCACATGTCCTACCTTTTACCTACATTGCACCCTGCCCATAGGGCTAGCTAGGGCCTACCTTAGGGGTGACTGACATGTAGTAAAAGGGGAGTCACAAACGAGGCACCCACTTTATGTGCCACGTCCCTGCGGCAGTAAACTGCGTGCGCAGGCCCTGCAATGGCAGAGGCCTGAGACAGGTTTGACAGGCTACTTTGGTGGGTGGCGCAATCAGCGCTGCAAGCCCACCAGTAGCATCTAATTTACTGGCCCTGGGTATCTGAGATGCCACTTTACAAGGGACTGATAGGTAAATTAAATACGCCAAACAAGTGTAGACCAATCTTACCATGTTTTACCATAGAGAGCACATGCACTTTACACTGGACAGCAGTGATAAAGTGCCCAGAGTCCTAAGAACCACCAACACCATGTCAGAAAAAAGACTAGGAGGAAGGCAAAAAGTTCAGGGATGACCCTGCAAATAGGGCCAAGTCCAACACACACAAATTGTATTTTTCCTATCACTCTTTTTTTATAGATTTAACACAGAAAAATCCATCCTTAAGGGAAAGTTGGTTCAATAGTTTTCTTGCCTGAATACTGGACTGCCGCTCCCTATCGCCTTGGAATATAGAGTCTTGGTTTTTGAACAGGGGATTATGGACAGAAGAAAATTGTCTACTGGATGGCACTAGGGTATTTTATTTAGTATATATGGATTTTTAATACTGTCATACGTTTGTGTGCTAGGTTTAGGGGAATGTACACAATTATTGTTTAGACAGATTGACAGAGCAAGGTGTTAAATAAGAGGTGTGAGAAATTGTTTGAGAATTCTGTGGAACACGGGTTACTGGGCACCAATTATCTCAATTGGGGCCTTTTACAATTGATGTTCCAGGGCATGACCTACTCATGGAACCAAAACTGAGTACCAGTGACACACAATGAGTACTATCCTCAGGGTACTAAAGCTGACTTATCCAATGTTAACTCAGGGAGGTGGTGTGGGGTTAGAGACTGATAACTGAGAATAATAAATTTGCACAGAATGAATCAATTTCCAACCAGTCCTCTACCTTTAGCCAAAGAAAAATACTTTATTCTGTAGTGTAGTTACAGAATATCATTGTCTAAATATCGTTTCACATTAATATGTGTTCTAAATATCACCCCATTGGGGTTAATAATAAAAAATCTACACCTGCTGCAATGATAATTTGGAAAGCAATGGGTAGAGCATAATTTTTATGTCATTATGTCTCTATACAATATTCTGACATACAACCTATTCTACAATCAGTGTTACACTTTGCCTGTAAAGACACAAGAAGATACATACACTTTTACTATAGGGTAATAAGATGGAAATGACTACCAGTAGCAAGGTAACACCAAACCGGAGAGCTCCTCTGCCGTAGTGTTTCTAGATCCCTCTCCTACAGTCTCTTCTTGCATCTGGATAGCAGTCCTGGTGCACTTTGGGAATCGTATTCTGGGCCATGCAACACCCCTTCTGGCAGTTAGGACTCCTCCCTGGGTCACCCTACATCAGGGTATGCACACTGGTGCTGTCTGCAACTGTAGGTGTCTTTTAATCAGGGCTTCTTTTCAGTTCTTAGCATGCTCTCACCCTTCATAGCTGACTGTGTTTGCTGACCATGACAACGGTCTCAGATAGCTCCAGTACACCAATACTGCACAGGCACACACAACGCAATCTTCACTTACAAGTGGATCACACTCAGGAATAGAAGGCAGAGAATCTTTGTTGACCTGGGAGAATGTTGGTTGCAACCCTTCATCTCCGTAGGTGATGCAGCTGTGACTGCTAACCTCCTCAGGTAGTCACTCTAACCTAACACAAAACCCTTCATCGAAACAAGGTGATAAGGGTTGTTTGGAGAAGAAATTGTTGCGGGAATCTGATCGGGGACTAAAAGTATCACTGATTGCCTACGCACTAGGGGGCATATTACCTAGGATTTGCGATAATTATCGCAAAGCGTGCTTAGCGCTGTTTTTTTTATCGCCGGCTATCGCTGGATTTCATTTTGGAGATAACGCGTTATTATCAACGCTTATCTCCAAGGCGATAAAAAATCCAGCGACAGCGGCGAAACCCAGCAATAGCGCGAGAAATCCAGCGATAAAATCACTGCGCTGATGAAAAGCTCGCTAATAGGCAGGTGAGGACTTAACCTTACAATCCACCTCCCATTGACAAGAATGGTTAAGTCAAGTTTTTAGCAGGTGTTAAATTCCAGCGATAATCGCGGTTAGCGTGACTTTTATTATCGCTTCGCGGGCATTGCTAATAGGGGGAAGTTGTGTTTGCGACTGTTTCCAGTCGCTTTTAGTTGGGAACGCCTACTTTGCATGTCATTAGCGATAATTATCGCTGACATGCAAAGCGGCACCAAAACAGTCGCTTTCGCCATAAAGCTGTCGCTAACAGCTGTTAGCAACAGCTTGCTAATAGGGCGATAGAAATATCGCCGCTTTAGCGGCAAAAAGTGCCGCTAAAGCGGCGATACCGCCCTTGCTAATATGCCCCTAGGTACCTCCAGGATCCCTAAGTCATACCTGAAGTCAGGTATGATCAAAGGAAGTTTGTTGCCACTTATCAGGCTCTTGGAATTTCAGTAGCAATGCCACAGTTCACGTTTATGACCCTGGAGCCACAGACCAAGGCTTGCAAGAACAGCTCCCACTTCATTGCCATTGACCAGCTGGTGCTAGTCAGTAAGAAATATCTAGAATATTGATCTTTGGGTAAGTCCTCCCATATTTCACTAGGTTTGTAGATGAGAAATGTGTATTCCCCCCAGCCTTGCTTGTTGTTGGTTTTCTAGTTTCACGGAAGTGTGTTTCCTCTAACATCTAACTACTCTGACGCATGTCATTGTTCATAAATGTTAGAGACAGGTGGATAGTGCCAGGTGTTTCATGACAAGGACTTGCAAGTGTAATAACACAGAAGGAGCTTGGTTTCACTCACCTGCAAAATATGCAATACTCATGTGTATATCTCTGGGGAACAATGGAGGAGGAAGGGGGTAGATAATGAACTTGCATTTTAAAGGGGTTTTTATCTCCTTCCTATCACAGGAGCCTGATTCACTTCAAAGACAATCAGAAACAGTCTATTGCCTACCTCCAATCAAACATCCCTTATGTGAACACTCTCTCCATCTTCCATTTTGTGAACTTCTGTTGCACAGTAGATTTAACACACACACATGCACACAAGCACACCCACACAGGTGCACACACACACACACAATCGTGTGCGCACACACTCACACACATACACACACACAAACACACACACACACACAAGCACACGCACACAATGCACCAGACTGGATGTACACCACATTTGCATAAGATTTCCTTGATCACCCCTATGGCATCCTCCTGAGGTACCACAGATGTGAGTACATCAAACACTCATATTTCACTAATTCACACCAGTTTTTGAGCTCTTGTAAACACAGTGAACTTACATAACCATTAGGCTTTTCAAGTTGTTAGGGGTAAGTCACAAATATCCTTTTCAAATTTTCCCTGACAATTTTTTTATAAAATAATATTTCTGGAGCTAAAACAAATATAGAAAACCTCAATGAATCAATGGATTCTGAAGCTGACTCTCAGTGCTTCTTCATCTCTACATCTTGGCACACTGACATCTGTGTCTATAAAGTACATTTAATAAAATGAGTTAGATGTGGTTTATTCCTGCAGTCATTATCACATTTATTTTTAAAACTCAGACCTCATGTAGATACCATTGAAAAGCAAAACTTTCTCCAGTTTTCTTTTTATTAATGAAGGTTGTGTATTCTCATATTATTATGAAAAATTTGTTTCAGAAAGCTTTGTAGGATTGCAAGCTTTAATATTCACCTGTCCTTATTTACCATATATCTTTTATGCTTACCATTACTTGGACTTCAATGACGGCTGCTACTGCAAAAGCCAGTGCTGCAAGTACCATACCAGCTGCCATCTTTCTAATTGGTCTGTAAAGAGATACGGTATAGTTTCATTAGAACATCTCAAGGAATAAGTTGTCATAGAATGTATCCTGCAACAGCCTTAACACATGGATTTTGTGTACCCAGAGAATGGACACACTGCATCTATGGTGCAGCCTTCCCAAGCTCGCCTTGTTTTAGAACAAAATATTAAATGGATTTAAGGACATACTAGGCTACCCCACTGAAGGTCCCTGGGGGCCAACTAGCCCACCAGGTACCTCCAGTAAGCGCCACGGAGCTGCGTTGCAGAGTGTTGTAAAAAGGGGCGTGGCCTATGAACACCTCTCTGCAACGCAGCTCTCTGGCGCATACTGGAGGTATCTGGTGGGCTAGTTGGCCCATAGGGAGCCTCGGGATTGAGGAGGAATTAATTCTCCAACTTAAAACGCGCCACAGGGCGTGTTTGCAGACATGTCACCTCAGGCCCCACCCCCTTCCTTCACCATTGTGCAAATATTCCTCTAAAATCAGCCGAACTACGAATTCCGATTTACTCACCTGTTATCAGGACAGACCTCAGTGCTGCATCTTTGAGCCCAGTACTGATCCTGAAAAGTAATTCTAACCGTAATTACCAGTAACTTGAATTTCCTTCCATAGGCTAACATTGACTGGTTTCACTTGGAAATTCTTCTAAGTGTGGAGTTTTGGAACTTTATAATATTCCTCTAAAATCAGCCGAACTACGAATTCCGATTTACTCACCTGTTATCAGGAGAGAACCCAGTGCTGCATCTTTTAGCCCAGCACTGACCCTGAAAAGTAATTCTAACCGTACTTACCAGTAACTTGTATTTCCTTCCATAGGAATCCATTGTCTGGTTTTCAGCAGAAAAGTTTCAAAGTGTCGATTTTCACAAACTACAAATATTCCTTAAAAATCGCCTGTATGACTTAAACACATTCTTTCAACTGTTTACAGGAGATGCACCAGTGCTGGATCCAGGATCGACCACTGAGTAAGAAAAGTAACGATAACACAACTTACCTGCTAAGTGAATTTCCTCCCATAGGATAACATTGGTGATTCTATGTGAAAAAGTTTGTGTCAACTTTTAAAATACAATAATATTCCTTAAAAATCACTACTGTAACCAAAACGCTTTTACTCAACTGTTTACAGGAGATGTCCCAAGACTGAATCTAGGATCCAGTCCTGTGGTTAGAAAGGTAATCCATAAAGTAACTAATTGCATTTAACTAGAAATTCACATTGAGCTCAATGTTGCATTGTGTTTGAAATTGTGTTGCCCATTGCAACAACTGTAACTACTGTACTTAAAAGTCTATTGCCTATTTGCAAAGTATTTAAACTAAAGTAATTCATTCTGAGAAAGTATATTTTGTAATGTAATGTATAATGTAATTACAATGTAATTTAAAAAATAAAATATCTAAAAATAAATAGTTTAAAAAAATGTAGTAAATCAGTATCAAAAAAATAAATATAACAATTAATACATTTAAAAATTGTCATTTACAAAACCTTTGAAATTCACTTAAAAAAACCATAGTTTTCAGACATGTTATAGTTAGGAATTAGTATTTAAAAAACCTTTGAAATTCACTGAAAAAACCATAGGTTTCAGACACGTTATAGTTAGAAATTAGCATTTAAAAAACCTTACAAATTCACTGAAAAAACCATAGGTTTTAGGGACAGTTATAGTTAGTTGGACATTGCACTCGTACAAAACCCGTGAAATTCCCCGTTATAGTTAGATCAGCGAACTATAACTCGCGCCCCCGCAATGCACTGCTGATGACGTCACATATTACATCACTCATGACATGGTCAGTGACATCACTGATGACATCACTGATGACATCTCAAATGACATCACTGATGACATCACTGATGACCTCATCCATGTGATAATTTGATGCATCTTCTCACACCCTAATATAACTTTTGATACACCCACTGTAAATTACAGACTGCCATTCTCAAAACCATAGACACTCCAACACCAATAACTACATACACACTCATTGATTCTTAGGTCTACACACACATCCACTCACTCACCATTACAGTCACTCATACTTACGGTCACTCAGTACAGGACTATCATATGCACTCATACACCTACATAGACACTCACACACCGCCACTCATCCATAGAGGTACTCACACACCTAGTCAGTCATGCAAATAATTAATCACACTGCCATTTACTCACCTATACAGTTATACACACACACCAGCTCACTTACTCCAAGAAATACTAGCACATTCTTACGCTGTAATACAATCACTGATACAAGCACACACTCATCCACACAGCCACTCTCACAATCACACACTCTCATTTATAGCCATTTAAATACTCCAACACACATATATACTACCTTTCACATATGTAGTTACTCACACATGTACCACTGAGATATACATTCACTCACTAACACACCCATACACACACTCACCCACCCAAGCAGTCCATCACAGATGCACTCTTGAAATCATGCACCCAGTGATTCACCCACTCACACATCTATGTACAGAGTCACACACACCCCACCCACACAAACACTCAAGCACCCATACAGATACTCAGACAACCAATAAATAACCCATATAGACACTCATGTAGCTATTCACAAACCCATGCAGCCGCTTACACACCAACATAGAGACGGATACAGACATTCACACAGCTTAGTCACTAACCCATGCATTCAGTAAGATACGTTTAATCACTCAGTTATAGAGTCAGTCATGCACCTACTAAATCATCCATTCAGACACTTATACACCCACTCATTCTTCAATCCGCCTTTCCCTATGTATATTAAACATATTTAAACTTTACAGAAACACACAGTCACTGGATGATGTCATCAGTGATGTCATTTGAGATGTCATCAGTGATGTCATCAGTGATGTCACTGACCATGTCATGAGTGATGTAATATGTGACGTCATCAGCAGTGCATTGCGGGGGCGCGAGTTATAGTTCGCTGAACTAACTATAACGGGGGAATTTCACGGGTTTTGTACGAGTGCAATGTCCAACTAACTATAACTGTCCCTAAAACCTATGGTTTTTTCAGTGATATATTATCTACTGGCGGTCGCCAGTAGATAGTTATAGTTAGGACCTATTATCCATAGGAAATCCGCGACATTCTATTTGAAATAACGTTGGCGCCGGTTGACGAATCTTCGCGAAAGTTTCCAACTTGTTGGGGCGCTCTGCTCCTACCCTGAAAGTCTCGGGTTGATTCGTCAAGCGGGGGCCGAGAAAAAAGGGGGGTCCCAAAACGCGTTTTCCCCATTCATTTTTCCATAGGAACCTTTAGTCGCAGCTACAGCCCGAACTGCTGAACGGAATTACACCAAATTTGGCAAAGAGGTAGCCCTTGGTTCAGTGTCGTGCCTTTTGCTTAAATGGTGTAAATCCGTTCAGTAGTTTCTGAGAAAATCACAAATAAAATCACATATATATCTATGGCCGAGTAGGGTCCGCGTACCCTCCCAATCACGAGCTGCATGCTAATTGGCTGTCAACACTCCAAATCAGGAAGTGTTGGCAGCCATTTTGTCCCTCGGTAGAACCGAGGGACAGAAACAAGTGCGCAAGCGCAAAAAGGGGGCAGAGTAGAAACACCCTGACCCCTAGGTCTGCTCAGGGGTCCCACAAGGACCCCCTGGGCAGAAAAAAGCATTTTTTTTTAAAAAAAATCGGCGGGATGCGCTTAGGGTGCGCGAATCCCGCCGAAAAGAAAAAAAAACGAAGCGCGGTCTCCCGCGCTTCGTTGTTAATTTGCCCCCGGGTGGGCCAAGTCCCAGGGGCATGGTGGGGGGGTTTAAATTTAATGTGGGGGGCCTCTAAGGCCCCCCAAGCCCCAGGGACCGCCACCACCCGGGGCTTCTTTTAAAAAAATAATTTGACCTGTGTGGGGGCTCCAGCCCCCACACGCCCCGGGACCGCCACCTCCCGGGGCACTAAAGATTTGAATATGGGGGTCCGTTACGGACCCCCAAAGCCCCAGGGACCACCACCTCCCCGGGGCTGTGCACTGGATGGGAGGGGGCCGCGCGGCCCTCTCCGGGAGCCCTTGATGGCCCTGGGGACCGCCACCCCCAGGGCCGGCTCCTGCAGTGTCCCGGGGTGCCTACCCCCGGGACACTGTAGTTTGCTATGACAGGACGGGAGCCTCGCGGCTCCCGTCCTGTCATAGCAAACTTGGTTTGCATTTTGAAAGAGAGAGCAGGAAACCTGCTCTCTCTTTCAAAATGCAAACCCACTGCTTTTCCACATGGGGAGCAGCATGTTAGCTGATCCCCATGTGGAAAAGCAATGCCGGCTCCCGTAGGATGCGGGGAGCCGGCTGGGACTGTGGGGGGATTGAGGACCCCCCCAGTCCCCAACCAGAGGCCAGGCCCCGGGGGATGGGGTCACCGGGGCCATAAGTGGTCAGGGAGGGGGCCACGCAGCCCCCTCCCCAAATAATTTTTTTTTTTTTAAAAGGGCAAGGCCGGCCCCGGGGATGGGGTCCCCGGGGCCTTAAATGGCCTGAGGAGGGGGCCACGCAGCCCCCCTCCAAATTAAAAAAAAAATCGAGGGCATGCCCCGGGGGATGGGGTCCCCGGGGCCAATACAGGCCCAGGGAAGGGGGCCACGCGGCCCCCTTCCCGTTTTTTTTTAAATTAAAAAAATTAATAAATTGCTCAGGCCCCGGGGATGGGGTCCCCGGGGCCAAAAGTGCCCAAGGGAAGGGGGCCACGCAGCCCCCTCCCATTAAAAAAAACCCCCAAAAAAAAAAATGACCGGCATCGTGCCGGAGGCCCCGCCCCGCCCTGCAGTACTCTGCAAACGCGCCCCTGGCGCGTTTTAAGAAGGGGAGTAATTCCCCTTGAATACTGGGGGTCCCTGAGGCCAACTAGCCCACCAGGAACCTCCAATATGCGCCAGGGGCTGCGTTGCAGAGAGGTGTACAGAGGCCACGCCCCTTTTACACCTCTCTGCAACGCAGCTCTGGGGCGCTTTTAGAAGTACATGGTGGGCTAGTTGGACTCCAGGGACCCTCAGGATTCAAGGGGACTTAATCCCCCAACTTAAAACGCGCCACGGGGTGCTTTTGCACAGTGGTGAAGGGAGGGGCGGGGCTTCAGGTGACATGTGTGCAAACAGGCCCCGTGGCGCGTTTTAAGATGGGGAATTAAATCCCCTTCAATCCTGAGGGTCCCTAGGGGCCAACTAGCCCAACAGGTACGTCCAGAAAGCGCCACAGAGCTGCATTGCAGAGAGGTGCAAAAGGGGCGTGGCCTCTGAACACCTCTCTGCAACGCAGCTCCCTGGCGCATACTGGAGGTACAGGGTGGGCTAGTTGGACCCCAGGGACCCTCATGATTCAAGGGGACTTAATCCCCCAACTTAAAATGCGCCACGGGGCGCGTTTGCACAGATGTCACCTCAGGCCCCGCCCCCTCCCTTCACCATTGTGCAAATATTCCTCTAAAATCAGCTGAACTACGAATTCCTATTTACTCACCTGTTATCAGGAGAGACCTCAGTGCTGCATCTTTCAGCCCAGTACTGATCCTGAAAAGTAATTTTAACCGTACTTACCAGTAACTTGAATTTCCTTCCATAGGATATCATTGACTGGTTTCACTTGGAAATTCTTCTAAGTGTGGAGTTTTGGAACTTTATAATATTCCTCTAAAATCAGCCGAAATACGAATTCCGATTTACTCACCTGTCATCAGGAGAGACCTCAGTGCTGCATCTTTCAGCCCAGTACTGATCCTGAAAAGTAATTTTAACCGTACTTACCAGTAACTTGAATTTCCTTGCATAGGATATCATTGCCTCCTTTTGCTGAAAAAGTTTCTAAGTGTCGATTTTTGAAACATACAAATATTCCTCTAAAATCAGCCGAACTACGAATTCCGATTTACTCACCTGTTATCAGGAGAGACCTCAGTGCTGCATCTTTAAGCCCAGTACTGATCCTGAAAAGTAATTTTCACCGTACTTACCAGTAACTTGAATTTCCTTCCATAGGATATCATTGCCTGCTTTTTGCTGAAAAAGTTTATGTCGATTTTTGAAACTTACAAATATTCCTCTAAAATCAGCTGAACTACGAATTCCGAATTACTCACCTGTTATCAGGAGAGAACCCAGTGCTGCATCTTTTAGACCAGCACTGACCCTGAAAAGTAATTCTAACCGTACTTAACAGTAACTTGAATTTCCTTCCATAGGCTAACATTGACTGGTTTCACTTGGAAATTCTTCTAAGTGTGGAGTTTTGGAACTTTATAATATTTCTCTAAAATCAGCCGAACTATGAATTCCGATTTACTCACCTGTTATCAGGAGAGAACCCAGTGCTGCATCTTTTAGCCCAGCACTGACCCTGAAAAGTAATTCTAACCGTACTTACCAGTAACTTGAATTTCCTTCCATAGGAATCCATTGTCTGGTTTTCAGCAGAAAAGTTTCAAAGTGTCGATTTTCACAAACTACAAATATTCCTTAAAAATCGCCTGTGTGACTTAAACGCATTCTTTCAACTGTTTACAGGAGATGCACCAGTGCTGGTTCCAGGATCCACCTCTGAGTAAGAAAAAGTAACGATAACACTACTTACCTGCTAAGTGAATTTCCTCCCATAGGATAACATTGGTGATTCTATGTGAAAAAGTTTGTCAACTTTTAAAATACAATAATATTCCTTAAAAATCACTACTGTAACCAAAACGCTTTTACTCAACTGTTTACAGGATATGTCCCAGGACTGAATCTAGGATCCAGTCCTGTGGTTAGAAAAGTAATCCATAAAGTAACTAATTGCATTTAACTAGAAATTCACATTGAGCTCAATGTTGCATTGTTTTTGAAATTGTGTTGCCCATTGCAACAACTGTAACTACTGTACTTAAAAGTCTATTGCCTATTTGCAAAGTATTTAAACTAAAGTAATTCATTCTGAGAAAGTATATTTTGTAATGTAATGTAGAATGTAATTACAATGTAATTTAAAAAATAAAATATCTAAAAATAAATAGTTTAAAAAAATGTTGTAAATCAGTATCAAAAAAATAAATATAACAATTAATACATTTAAAAATTGTCATTTAGAAAACCTTTGAAATTCACTGAAAAAACCATAGGTTTCAGACACGTTATAGTTAGGAATTAGCATTTAAAAAACCTTTGAAATTCACTGAAAAAACCATAGGTTTCAGACACGTTATAGTTAGGAATTAGCATTTAAAAAACCTTTGAAATTCACTGAAAAAACCATAGGTTTCAGGCACGTTATAGTTAGAAATTAGCATTTAAAAAACCTTAGAAATTCACAGAAAAAACCATAAGGTTTTAGGGACAGTTATAGTTAGTTGGACATTGCACTCGTACAAAACCCGTGAAATTCCCCCGTTATAGTTAGTTCAGGTATCTATAACTCGCGCCCCCGCACTGCTGATGACGTCACATATTACATCACTCATGACATGGTCAGTGACATCACTGATGACATCACTGATGACATCTCAAATGACATCACTGATGACATCATCCATGTGAGAATTTAATGCATCTTCTCACACCCTAATATAACTTTTGATACACCCACTCTAAATTACAGATTGCCATTCTCAAAACCATACACACTCCAATACCAATAAGTACATACCCACTCACTGATTCTTAGGTCTACACACACACATCTACTCACTCAGCCGTACAGTCACTCATACTTACAGTCACTCAGTACAGGACTATCATATGCACTCATACACCTATATAAACACTCACACAACGCAACTCATCCATAGAGGTACTCACACACCTAGTCAGTCATGCAAATAATTAATCACACTCCAATTTACTCACCTATACAGTTATACACACCAGCTCACTTACTCATAAAAATACTAGCACATTCTTACGCTCCTATGCAATCACTGATGCAAGCACACACTCATCCATATAGCCACTCTCACAATCACACACTCTCACTTATAGTCATTTATATACTCCAACACACATATATACTGCCTTTCACATATGTAGTTACTCACACATGTACCACTGAGATATACATTCAATCACTAACACACCCATACACACACTCACCCACCCATACAGTCCATCACAGACGCACTCTTGAAACCATGCACCGAGTGAATCACCCACTCACACATCTATGCACAGAGTCACACACACCCCACCCACACAAACACTGAGGCACCCATACAGATACTCAGAGAACCAATCCATAACCCATATAGACACTCATTTAGCTAGTCAGAAACCCATGCAGCTGCTTACACAACAACAGACAGACGGATACAGACATTCACACAGTTTAGTCACTCACCCATGCATCCAGTAAGATACGTTTAATCACTCACTTATAGACTCAGTCACGCACCTACTAAATCATCCATTCAGACGCTTATACACCCACTCATTCTTCAATACGCCTTTCCCTATATATATTAAACATATTTAAACTTTACACAAACACACAGTCACTGGATGATGTCATCAGTGATGTCATCAGTGATGTCATTTGAGATGTCATCAGTGATGTCATCAGTGATGTCACTGACCATGTGCTGAGTGATGTAATATGTGACGTCATCAGCAGTGCATTGCGGGGGCGCGAGTTATAGTTACCTGAACTAACTATAACGGGGGAATTTCACGGGTTTTGTACGAGTGCAATGTCCAACTAACTATAACTGTCCCTAAAACCTTATGGTTTTTTCAGTGAATATATATATATACACACACACACATATAAATATTCGATGTCGCTCTCACCCAAAGCAGCCGCTCTCAACGCAGCGGGTGCCTCAGCTCATGAGGACGGACTCATGCACACACTGCAGTTTGTCATAGATGATGCTGAGCACTCACAGGCTGTAGAATCCAGTAATTATTTTATTGACGTGCAACCATCGATAAAAAACTGACAAATGCATTTCGGCCTCCTGGCCTTTGTCAATGTCTGTTAACCCCCATGAAACATCAGCTTATAACGAAAATTAATTTCATTGGGCAGCTCGGTCAATGTAAACATTAACAAGAGGCTAAGGCACAAATTTCATTCTATCAGCATTTCTCATGGAGGCCATTTTGTAACGTGCCTCCGAAGACCTCTTAGCAATCTCGCTCTGTGGGACCTACTGGAGATAACAGGAAGGGTAGTTGGCTGCCAAGGATGTCCTTGGGGGCCAACTTCCCGTCCTGTTACCTCCAGTACATCCCACATAGCGGGATTGCTGAGATCACATAGTAGTCCACGCCCCCTTTCTCCACCATTCTATAAACATGCCTCCTGGCACACTACTAGTAGGGGGATGAAGTCCCCTTGGCTATTGAGGGTCATTGGGGGCCAACTACCCCTCTTGTTACCTCCAGCAAGTCCCACACAGTGAGTTTGCTGAGAGGTTTTCGATGGCCACGGCCCCTTTCTCCACCACTCTGCAAATGCACCTCCTGATGCACTACTGTTTTGGCACGGTGGCAGAGTGGTGGAGAAAGTAGGAAGGGCATCCAGCAAGTTGCTGGGCTTTTTTGGGGGGGTTCAAAGGGAAGGGGGCTATATAGCCCCCCTTCCCCGGGCCTCATATATATTTGCACATGCCAATGGGACCTGGCCCACCACCTGGGGCTGAAAATAAACTAAGCACGGAAGCCCGCATTTTTTAACAATTTTCGGCTGGATCCACGGCTTGTGGTGAAAATTTGTTTTAAAAATGCTTTTTTGGCCATCCCTAGAGGCCTAGGGGGTCAGGGTAATTCTACCCTGCCTCCTTTTCTTTAAAAAATGTTTTTGTGGGACTTGGTTCAACAGAGTCCCAAGATGGCTGCCAACACTTCCTGGTTGAAGTGTTGGTAGCCAATCACATTTCAGTAGGGTCTCAGTAGGCTGTTGGGCTCCCAGATATTTATATTTTTTAAACTTAAATGTTTCTGAAATTACTGAATGGATTCTGTTCATAGGTTTGGGCTGTAGTCGTGTTCAAAAAATGAAAAATTCCCATAGACATAACATGGGGAAAACGCGTTTTGGGACCCCCCTTTTTTCCGGCCCCTTCCTGACACCCACTTGACGGATCACCCCAAACCTTTCAACACAGCAGCTCTACCATAAAGGGGATATTTTAAAAAAATTCCGTGAAGATTCATCAAGCGGCAAAAAAACACTTTTCCTATGGAAACTTTGGTCCTAACTATAACTACCTACTGGCGACTGCCAGTAGGTAATATATACATTTACACACACACACACATATAAATATATGTATGTATGCTTGCATATATAAATATATATATATTTTTTACTGAAAAAACCAAAGGTTACAGGGATGTTCAGATTTTACATGCACAAAACCATAAAAATTCAGCAGTTATAGATACCTGAGCTAACATGACATCATCCACAGAACCACTCACACACCCACTCTCTCACCCACACTTATTCTTAGTGATTTTGCACATTTGAATACTTGCAGTAATTTAAAGAGAGAACCATGGACTTTGCTCTCACCAGGTAAGGACAAGAAAGGACCCACTCACCACAGTCACTACAGATTGCTCTCCAATAGTTCAACAATGCATTCACCTCCACAAAGCATTTCAGATCATCTTTCAATGTGGGATTGCTGACAAAACACACCTTTTTTTGTCTTTGTCAAGCCCAGGAAGTCAGGATCATTTGTCCGTTGCATAAATGGAGCTTCAATTGGGGCACCTGCTTGTTTATATATGTAAGTGCTTACCGTTGAGGTTTACTTTCTGTGAAATGAGCATCAGGGCCACCGGGGCCCTGACAAAACTTAATGGGGATGGAGTCCACGTGGCCCGCTTCTCAGGCCAATTTAGGTCCTGGGACTCCATCCCCCTGGGCCCAGGCAAAATTCAATGGGGGTGGGGGCCACGCAGTCCCCCTTCAGGCCAATTTTGGCCCCGGGGGACCTCATCCCCCAGGGCCTGGCCAAAATTCAGTTGGGGAGAGGGGCTGTGCTGCTCCCTCCCCAAGCTGATTTCGGGCCCTGGGATCCCATCCTCTGGGGCCCATGCTCTTGCTCCTGCGTTCCCTGGAGCCCTATCCAGGGAACCCAGTGACCACTGTGAGAAGTTGGCCTGGCATATGCTGTCCACTAATTATAGTGGGCACCTTGCACCAGTCCAAACAACCCCTTATTGGAGATAGGTTAAAGACAACCTTTATTGAAAGCTATCCTAGTGGTAGCTATGGAGAGCAGCCTTCAGGCTAAGTCTTGAAGGAATGTAAAGCAGCTTGTTTTACCAGTCTATAATCTCTTGAGTGACCAAATGAAAGAGCACCACACCAGGTATATATTCAAAATATATGTATTTATCGCTAAACACACCCCTCTAGTCTCTTTATGAGGCTAGAGTTCAAAGTACATAAGTTATAAGTTATTAAATCACAGTAATAGCACAAATACACGTTTGGGCCCTAGGGCGTACCAAACCATATACCAATAAAGTGGTATGCGAACCACGACTGAACTAGACACTAGGCCTAGAGCCTCTAGAAGTGCTTGGACCACAAGGAACCACCCAAGGTAGTGACACAGGGGACCCACGGGAGACGCGTGCAGTGTAAATACACAACCGCGATACGCCGTTAACTTCTATGGAGAAAGTCGGGATCGGGAAAATAGAGGAAAGGGACACTTAAAAGAGGACTAGGACAAAACCCTTTGAGATCTAGGACTTTGAAGAGTCTCTACCGACGGGAGCACCGGAGTACTCGTGTTACCTCACCCAGGGAAGCCGGGTGCATAGGTGCCTTTCGGGGTCGGGTTTCGTCGTCGATTCGAATGGCGATCTGCTGCAAAGTGCTGCTGGCGGCCAAGAGAAAAGTGTCCGGGTGGATCCAAGAGTGGATCGGAGTTCTGGTGAACCTGAAAGCAGAGGGGACAGAGTCTGGGTCACTAGCCAGTGACCAGGAAGGCGATGGACAGATGCCACCGATGTCGAGTGCTTCAGGTGCGTTGACGGTCGTCTTGACTCTTCAGCCACGAGGTCCAGGAGGCGTTGTCGGCGACCAGGAGCAGGATTCGGGCTGGTACACGATGTTTGTCGAGTGCTGAGGTGTCGGCGACCGGATTGGACCCAACAAGCCTTGGCAACGGCAAGACTCGGTGAAGATGTAGATCATCGATGGTGCAGACCAGCAAGGTCTGTGGAACTCACCCAGCGAGGGTAAGTGAGGGCAGGCCGGAGCAACCAGGATGCCAAGTAAGAAAAGGATTGGCCTTCGTTAAGGGCTACTAGCGAACGGGCTAGCGACCGCAAAGGAGCCTCGTGACGCCGCACGTGGATCTGGCTTACAGGACACTCGTGGAGTGGGGGCCAGTGATCTTCGGTACAGGTGGTGCTGGAGGCTAGGGCTACTCGGAGCCCAAAGCACAACTTCTTGGGAGACCCAGAAGATGATGCACTTGCAAATGTGCTCGGTGTCCAGGGGTCACGGTCTCAAGTCACCCACGATAGCCAGGGGCCTCAGCTTTGCTGGGGACTCAGGGTGGCCTCGGGGAAGTCTGAGAATCCACCTCTGGTGATGCGATGACTTCGGCGTCTGACGGGAGCTTCAGAAATGCGAACCGGACAGATGCTTCTTTGGTGCCTGCCAAGCAGGGGAGTCACTCCTTGACCCCAAGGGAGATTCTTCAGTCCTCTAATCTTGTCGTAGAGCGTCGAAGGTCCAGGATTTTGTTTCAGAGTTTCGTCCAGGTATAATCTAAAGTCCTAAGGACTGGGTGCCTACCTTTATTCTAAAAATAGGTGTTGGACTACTCTGTGGCCCCACCTATGGGTGGGTCAGGGCAGAGGGGTGGCTACACCCCTTTCCCTTTGTCCAGTTCGTGCCAAAGCAGGGGCTGCAAGCCCCTGATCCGGTTTGAACTGGGGTATGCACAGGGACACCAAATGTGCCCCCAGTGCAGGACTTCAAAGCACCCGAAAGTGCTCCCGCCCAGCCCCAATACACATTATCCTGTCTGGGGAGGTGGTCACACCTCCCTGGGACAGGAAACCTATTGTCCAGGCCTCCCCTGCCGGAGTTTCGTCCAGCAGCAGGAGGCCAGACTCGTGTCTGTGGCAGCAGCATCCATTTTGTGATGCCAGGGCTCTGGAAAGAAGTTACCGGACTCGTCAGAGTTAACATGTCTTTCCTTCTAGAAGGGTGGAATGCTACCCCCGCCGCCAGGATTGGCGGGGGGGTAGTATTCCAAGATGTTTGACACCAAACACGACATGTTTAGGTGCAGCCATTCCAAAGTTAGCATTTTACCGCGAGGATATAATGCACTTAAGAGTATATGATCAGGCTGCACTACAAACAGCATCAGAGATGGTCTCCGAACGCTGCAGCGGGGCCCTGCTCAGGCAGGGGCACCCTCTCACATAGGAACCATGCACTCTGCCTTTAGGATTGATAAGGCCTGCCTTAGGAGTGACTTATAGGTTTATATGTGTGTATGTATTTAGTGATATAGGTAACCTATACCACAGTAAGGGTGCATGCACCACCTTACCCAGGCTGCAGTAGCAGACCTGTGGTGTCAGTTTGGATGGCCTTCCAGGGGTGGCACAATACATGCTGCAGCCCCTGGTAGGCCTCTGAGGTACCTATGCCCTTGGTACATAGTATACCATATACTAGGGACTTATAAGGGCACTCCAGATTCCAATCAGAGATGTGCCTAAGGCACATGGAAACCTTTTACAGAGAAAGCAGATAGACTGGGGCCCTGAATAGCAGGATCCCAGTCCAACTAAGTCATAAACCAGCAAAACACCATAAAAAAAAGTGGGGGCAACCATATAGTCAGATTCCACCTTCCTACATAACCCCCCAAACGAAAGGAGATAAGGCTAACCTTGGCCAGTTGAGCCTTCATTGACTAAGTGGTCATATAAGGAAGCACCTGCACTAGCATGGTTGCCCCCTGTCTTATGGTCCACTAAGCAATCCCTCACCCTAAGGGTATGAGATGGTCTCCACCATGGGGAATCACTACCTGTGGTGTGCTTAGGTAAAGTACAAGGCTGGTGAGGTGGCTGAGTAGGGAAGTGAGGCCCTAGGAATGTTGGCCTCAGCTTCCTCAGATCACTGGTCACCATGTATGCCTGTCTTTCCATGACTGAGTTGCACTTTGCTCTAAGGGTCAACCTTTGGCTGCCTACAGCTGGGGGTTGGGTCCCTTTGGATGGACTACTGGAGGGACAGGGCAGGTTTGGAACCTTCAGGTCCCAGGTTTGCCCTTGCCTACCAGAGTCCTTCTGGGGAGGTCCCTACATAAAGGCATGGGGGATCCCTCAGTGTGTAGAGGAGTTTTCACCTGGCTAGGGCTACTAGACTGGGTGCCCCTAATCTGCTGATGGGGGCTTCCTCTGGACAGGGGGCCCTGGGGGTCCACTGACCTCCCTGACCTCTGCAGCCCTGGGCTGGCTGAGGCAGGGTAGAGAGGGGCAGGTTACCTGCTCCACACTGGGTACCACCTTGGAAGGGTCCTCTGCCATCAGGGGTGTGGCCAGGCCAGGCCTGACTACCTCTGGGGCAGTTCCTTCACTAGGGGTAGGGTCAGCTCCCTGAGGAGGCTGACCCTTACCTACTGTCTGGAGGGAAGAAGACTTTTCTTCAACCCTTGTGCTCTCTTTTGGGGGATAGTGGGCCATTCTTTCAGGCTCCATCTCTCCGAATTCTTGGGCTGGGGCTGTGGCCATCACAGCCCCACTAACCTTTGCAGGGACGCCCAACATCCTAAGATGGGTTTGGTGTTCAACTTCAGCCCAGGCTGAAATTTCCAAATCATTGCCCATCAGGCAATCTACAGGTAGGGTTGGGGACACTGCCACTCTTTTGGGCCTGTGACCCCCTCCCAGCTGAGATTGACTATGGCCATGGGGTGATCTGTTCTGACACCATCAATGTTGGTCACCTGGTACTTAAACTCAGGTAAAAACTGGTGAGGGGGGACTAGTTTCCCTGCCACCATGGTGACACTAGCCCCTGTGTCCCTAAATGCCACAGCTTTCTGACCATTAATTATTGGCTCCAATCTGTACCTGCCCAATGCTATGGGACCCATGGTAAAGGTGGCAAATCCTATACCACCATCAGAGTCAGAGGAGTCTGTTGAGGGGTCCCTGTCTAAACTAGGGCCCACCTCTGTTCCTCTTGCAAAAGCACCCAACTTTTGGGTGCACTACTCCCAACTGGAGGATTACTACTGGTAGTACCAGGAGGGGTGGTAGTAGTTGTGGGAGGAACATTTTCTTTATTGCCAATCCTGGGGCAACTGGGATCAGTTTTCCAGTGCCCAGGCTTTTTACAGACATGGCAATAGGGTTTCTTTTCAGGAGAGGAAGGAGTTTGGGACCCACCCCCAGAAGAGGAATTTTGGGGCCCTGTAGGGGACTTATCCTTAGATTTATCCCCACCTTTCTCTTGGGACTTAGTAGAATCTTTCTTCTGGTCACCACCCTGATTTCTAGTTTTTACTCTGGTTCTGACCCATTTGTCTGCCTTCTTTCCCAATTCTTGGGGAGAGGTCAGATCAGAGTCCACCAGATACTGGTGCAAAAGCTGGTTTTGACAATTATTAAGGATCTGCTCCCTCATAATCAAATTGTACAATCCTAAAAAGTCATGCACTTTGTTGCCATGTATCCAACCTTCCAGAGCCTTTGTAGCACAATCTACAAAGTCTACCCAGTCTTGAGTCTGTGCTTTTTGGGTGTCTCTGAACTTCAACCTGTACTGTTCAGTGGTTAGGCCAAACCCATCAATAAGAGCACTCTTCAAGACCTTGTAATTATCAGCATCCTCCTCTCTAACAGTGAGGAGCTTATCTCTACCTTTGTCAGTAAAGGAGAGCCACAAGATTGCTGCCCACTGCTCCTGAGGGACCTTCTGTACTTTTCAGGCCCTCTCTAAGGCAGTTATCCATTTGTGGATATCATCCCCACTCTGGTAGGGAGGGACAATATTGCTCAGGTTCCTATGGTCATAGGACCTTTCCCTGTCTCTAGGGACATGGCTGCCACCATGGGACTCTAGTCCCAACTTTCTTCTCTCTCTAAGGAGATCTAGGGATCCCCTATCTAAAGCCAATTGCTTTTTTCTGATCTCCAGCTGAGTTTCCTCATACTGGACCAGTCTGGTTCTCCTCTCATGAGAGGATTCCCTCCTGTGAGATGAGACAGAGCTCCCTATAGAGGTGCCAGAGTGGTTAGACTCCTGAGAAGGAGATCTAGACTTCCTGGGCACACTCTTAATCCTTCCTGGGGGGACAAAGAGGGCATCATCCTGATCATCCTCATCATCATCCACAGGAGGGATTGGGTTTTCCAGGTCAGGGTCATTGTCACCCTCCTGGCCAGTTACTGGTACCCCTGGCCTCGTCCTCTTCGTCTGCCCCACCCTCAGCTCCTACCCCTTCAGTCCCTACAGGCTTACTAAGGTCATAAGCCACCAACAACTCCTTGAGGTGTTGGGTGGTGGGGCTTTGGCCTGTCCTTATTTTTCTCAAGTTACATAAAGCTCTCAATTCCAAGAATGGGAGTGTATCATACTTGGAGGGTGGAAGCTCAATGGCTTCCTGCAAGGATTCTTTGGATCCTGCCCTTAAAGACATTACTAGTGTGGTGTGGTGTATGCACTACCTACTCTAGTGTGGCCTACTAAACTCACTTGAGTTGTAGAAAGAGTTGTGCTATCCCTTAACACACAACTCTAAGTTCAGTAGAACTTACTGTATTCTAAGCTTAAATTATATGTACCTTAGGTACCTTTAGTGGTTTTCAGTTGATCAATTCAATTGAGATTATCTGGTAAAACAATAGCAAGCTGGAATCCCACACGCTGCACACCAATGTGAGAAGTTGGCCTGGCATATGCTGTCCACTAATTATAGTGGGCACCTTGCACCAGTCCAAACAACCCCTTATTGGAGATAGGTTAAAGACAACCTTTATTGAAAGCTATCCTAGTGGTAGCTATGGAGAGCAGCCTTCAGGCTAAGTCTTGAAGGAATGTAAAGCAGCTTGTTTTACCAGTCTATAATCTCTTGAGTGACCAAATGAAAGAGCACCACACCAGGTATATATTCAAAATATATGTATTTATTGCTAAACACACCCCTCTAGTCTCTTTATGAGGCTAGAGTTCGAAGTACATAAGTTATAAGTTATTAAATCACAGTAATAGCACAAATACACGTTTGGGCCCTAGGGGCGTACCAAACCATATACCAATAAAGTGGTATGCGAACCACGACTGAACTAGACACTAGGCCTAGAGCCTCTAGAAGTGCTTGGACCACAAGGAACCACCCAAGGTAGTGACACAGGGGACCCACGGGAGACGCGTGCAGTGTAAATACACAACCGCGATACGCCGTTAACTTCTATGGAGAAAGTCGGGATTGGGAAAATAGAGGAAAGGGACACTTAAAAGAGGACTATGACAAAACCCTTTGAGATCTAGGACTTTGAAGAGTCTCTACCCACGGGAGCACCGGAGTACTCGTGTTACCTCACCCAGGGAAGCCGGGTGCATAGGTGCCTTTCGGGGTCGGGTTTTGTCGTCGATTCGAATGGCGATCTGCTGCAAAGTGCTGCTGGCGGCCAAGAGAAAAGTGTCCGGGTGGATCCAAGAGTGGATCGGAGTTCTGGTGAACCTGAAAGCAGAGGGGACAGAGTCTGGGTCACTAGCCAGTGACCAGGAAGGCGATGGACAGATGCCCACCGATGTCGAGTGCTTCAGGTGCGTTGACGGTCATCTTGACTCTTCAGCCACGAGGTCCAGGAGGCGTTGTTGGCGAAAAGGAGCAGGATTCGGGCTGGTACACGATGTCTGTCGAGTGCTGAGGTGTCGGCGACCGGATTGGACCCAACAAGCCTTGGCAACGGCAAGTCTCGGTGAAGATGTAGATCGTTGATGGTGCAGACCAGCAAGGTCTGTGGAACTCACCCAGCGAGGGTAAGTGAGGGCAGGCCTGGAGCAACCAGGATGCCAAGGAAGAAAAGGATTGGCCTTCGTTAAGGGCTACTAGCCAACGGGCTAGCGACCGCGAAGGAGCCTTGTGACGCCACACGTGGATCTAGCTTACAGGACACTCGTGGAGTGGGAGCCAGTGATCTTCGGTGCAGGTGGTGCTGGAGGCTAGGGCTACTCGGAGCCCAAAGCACGACTTCTTGGGAGACCCAGAAGATGATGCACTTGCAAATGTGCTCGGTGTCCAGGGGTCACGGTCTCAAGTCACCCACGATAGCCACGGGCCTCAGCTTTGCTGGGGACTCAGGGTAGCCTTGGGGAAGTCTGAAAATCCACCTCTGGTGATGCGATGACTTCGGCGTCCGACGGGAGCTTCAGAAATGTGAACCGGACAGATGCTTCTTTGGTGCCTGCCAAGCAGGGGAGTCACTCCTTGACCCCAAGGCAGATTCTTCAGTCCTCTAATCTTGTCGTAGAGCGTCGAAGGTCCAGGATTTCGTTTCAGAGTTTCGTCCAGGTATAATCTAAAGTCCTAAGGACTGGGTGCCTACCTTTATTCTAAAAATAGGGGTTGGACTACTCTGTGGCCCCACCTATGGGTGGGTCAGGGCAGAGGGGTGGCTACACCCCTTTCCCTTTGTCCAGTTCGCGCCAAAGCAGGGGCTGCAAGCCCCTGATCCGGTTTGAACTGGGGTATGCAACGGGACACCAAATGTGCCCCCAGTGCAGGACTTCAAAGCACCCGAAAGTGCTCCCGCCCAGCCCCAATACACATTATCCTGTCTGGGGAGGTGGTCACACCTCCCTGGGACAGGAAACCTATTGTCCAGGCCTCCCCTGCCGGAGTTTCGTCCAGCAGCAGGAGGCCAGACTCGTGTCTGTGGCAGCAGCATCCATTTTGTGATGCCAGGGCTCTGGAAAGAAGTTACCGGACTCGTCAGAGTTAACATGTCTTTCCTTCTAGAAGGGTGGAATGCTACTCCCGCCGCCAGGATTGGCGGGGGTAGTATTCCAAGATGTTTGACACCAAACACGACATGTTTAGGTGCAGCCATTCCAAAGTTAGCATTTTACCGCGAGGATATAATGCGCTTAAGAGTATATGGTCAGGCTGCACTACAAACAGCATCAGAGATGGTCTCCGAACGCTGCAGCGGGGCCCTGCTCAGGCAGGGGCACCCTCTCACATAGGAACCATGCACTCTGCCTTTAGGATTGATAAGGCCTGCCTTAGGAGTGACTTATAGGTTTATATGTGTGTATGTATTTAGTGATATAGGTAACCTATACCACAGTAAGGGGTGCATGCACCACCTTACCCAGGCTGCAGTAGCAGACCTGTGGTGTCAGTTTGGATGGCCTTCCAGGGGTGGCACAATACATGCTGCAGCCCCTGGTAGGCCTCTGAGGTACCTATGCCCTTGGTACATAGTATACCATATACTAGGGACTTATAAGGGCACTCCAGATTCCAATCAGAGATGTGCCTAAGGCACATGGAAACCTTTTTACAGAGAAAGCAGATAGACTGGGGCCCTGAATAGCAGGATCCCAGTCCAACTAAGTCATAAACCAGCAAAACACCATAAAAAAAGTGGGGGCAACCATATAGTCAGATTCCACCTTCCTACAACCACTGTTGGGGATCGCAGGGGAGCCTCAATCCCCCACAGTCCCTGCCAGCTCCCTGCCTCCAGTGGGAGCTGGCATTGCTCCTACATGTAGGGAGCAGCCACAAATGTTGCTGCCTGCATGTGGGAGCACATCTTTCACTTGTTTGTCTGCCCGCATGATAGCTGGCATGGAAACAGATGAAAACTTAGATCCCAGCAAGCGAGAGCAGTTTGACTGCTCCCACTTGCTGCGAATGGAGTTAGTGTTTGCTCTCGCTTGGCAGAAGCTGTCAAAGCTCCCACCAAGAGGGAGCAAACTGCTATGTCCTGGGGATGGGCATTCCAGGACATAGCAGGAGCCAGTCCTGGGGGGTGGTGGTCCCTAGGACCATAAATGGCTCCAGGAGGGGGGCCTCATGGCCCCCTCCTATAATTGGCTATACTGGCCCAGGGAGGTGGTGGTCCCCAGGGCCCTCCTTCCATTTTTAAATATGGATCTGGCCCCGGGGAGGTGGTGGTCCCTGGAGACCTGGAGGCCTTTTTATTAACCAGTTTTCTGCCTTTTTTGGGGACTCGGCTGAGTCGGAGTCCCAAGATAGCTGCCAACACTTCCTGGTTGAAGTGTTGACAACACAGTACTTCCGCAGAGTATCCGCGGATCCCTGCAGATTCATGAGTCTAAAATAAGCATTCTCACTGGCTGGATGCATCCAAATTTGCCAGAGCAAACAACCATTGGGGTGAGATGGCACACATGTTGAAATTTGGGTACTCAAAACACATATATATTTGCAGATTATGGATCTTGGACATGATTGACTACAGAAACGTCCTATGACAATGAATGATCTAAAAGAAGTTATATTGAAATATTTGCCTTGAATAAGTTCAACTCTGGACAAAATGTGTTGGCTGCAATGAATTGATTGGATGTGAAATTTGTAGCTGAATTTGGATGAATAAAAGAGATTAAAGATATGAAAAAGGACATCCCAACTTAAAGAACATTTTTTCTTTGAATACAATGCTTTATTATGGATGAATTTGTATTATGGTGTTATAATTAATACTAGGTGCATATCAAGTTTTGTAAATGATTTATAATGTGTGATAGAATTCAGTGAATGTGCAACAGAATTCATATGCTAATTCTTGCATGTTACATCATTTATCACTTACTGTGGTATGTTAAATAAATCTGAAAAGTGTATTTAAGTATGGTATAGACATTTTGTTAGGCAGAGAGGCATCTTCAAACTTCCTAGGAGGTTTGTGTGAGCTCAGATGTAAACATTCCTAGTAAAGGCCACTGGCTCCTCAGAGCCAGGCCCTTATGCTGGGGAATGCCATAACTAAGGCAGAGAGCAATCTTCTCCAAGTAAGGAAGCTAACTAAGAATTCTGTTGTTCAGCTGAGGTATGTGGGTTAGAGGCATCTAAGAAACTCTAAAAAGTATGTTTGCTGTTAATAGTTTAGCTATTGACTAGAGGGGAGTGGTTGGTAATGAAAGGCTGATTTCACCATTAAATGTAATGAATATTTAAAATACTATCACAATGCTGCAATTGTTTGAATATTTTGTGTATTAATCGTTTTTATTATAACTGTTGAGTTTATTTTTATAGTTACACCCATTCACATAATCTGCACTAAATTAGGGAATTAATTTTAATATTGTTTTAAATACATAGTGTGGATCTAAGTGTTTTAAATATATAGTGTGGATCCATGGTGAAAAGAGCTTTAGAGCTCAGTAATACAACAAATAATGTAGTAGGCTCACAGGACTCCTCATTGCCCAGAACACATCATCCTCAATTAATGATTATGGGTTACAGTCTGACAGATTTCCTGACGCAAGTTGGTACATTGGCTCAATCTGAACTGTGCATTTAGGTTTTCTAAAACCGGACCATATTTGTGAAAGTTGAAAATATTTATCACAATCATTTTCTACAATTCAGGCAATCTTACCAGGTCCTTTATATTATTAGGCTTTACAAAAATTGAATGAGAGCTATCTCAAGAAAGGATATTGATTTTACCATCAGGTATAGTTGGATATTGAGGCAAAGGAAGATATTAGATTGGGGTTGGCAAACATGAAGGCATAGAATGGGAGAGCTATTTTCGAACACAAGTGGAGATAGTTGTAGATTCCGATGCCAGTTTACAAGGTTAGGGCGCAAAAGTTGTTTAAAGACAACTGAAGGGAAATGAACACATGAGAGGGAGGTGCATTTAAACTGACAGGAATTGATTTTTAGGTTAATTTGCACTAATAAGTCTGGTGAAAGGAAGGAACAGCTTAGTGTTATTGAGAAAAGAGAGCATTTTGACTGTTTGATATGTCACTGTATGGGAGAAAGTCAGTCGGAGAGATTATCAAAGTTGGTAAATATGTTCTGGAATTTTTGTTTAGATCAGCAAATCATGATCAAGGCAGAGTACATTACAGGACACTTTAATGTACAGGTGGACTGGACTCTGAAGTATTTGAGAGATTCAAGTGATTGTATCCTAGATAAGACAGTATTCAAATAACTTCAGGAAAAGTGGTGTCTGTCTGTGATCAATTTGTTTGCTTCAAGGTTAACAAGACAGTTAGAGAAGTTTTTCAGCTAGAGTCCTTATCCAGAGGCAACGACAATGAATGCTTTCATTCAAGTGTGGCCAGAAACAAGAGTTTAATCTTTTCCTCCTTTTTCAATGATACCACAGGTTTTGTTACAGATGAGAGACTGGGTAAGCCTGGTGTTTGCCAGCACAAGCATGATACATCAGTCTCATGGAAATGTGAACTGAGGTTCTGCTTCTGTTCTGTTAAGCACCTTTGAGAGATGCAGAGGGGAATTTGTTTGATCTAACTACTAGAGACCAACTGCAGTTGATGGCATGGATGATTTCAGTGGTCCTCGGGGAGTCGGAGGCTTTTCAAAGTACACTTCAGACTTCAAAACTGGGCAAAGAAGCTTGGATGACAGGAATTAGGAGGAGGGAGAAGTGAGCTTGGAAGATTTGGAATAGCTAGTGTCTGGAATGAGAGTTTGATTCCATGGGAGTATCTGAAGTTGAATTATTTAACTGAGTTATTTAGGGAGAGTTTAAGCTATCATGCATGAAATTCCCACTAGTCAGATGTAGCCGCTAAGCATGAGTTGCTGAATGCAGTTTCAATGGGGAAAACCTTGTTGGTTTGTTCCTAGTTAAAGGAAATATTCATTTGAAAATAGTACCAATTTCAAAGTACTCAATATTTTTGGGATGTTCAATTAATTTTGTAATTAATGACAGTTGGTCAGATAACTCACAGTTAACATTGAAGCAGTTGTCTTAGAATTTGCAAGCATTGTTATACTTAGTATTTTTCAGAATGGTTTCATATCTAAGAAATTCGGATGTGAATAATATACTTATTTCATCAAATTTAGTTGTCTTCATAGTGACTAGATGAACTAAAACTCTCTGTAGATTTATAGGATACCCAGAGTCCCATGATCAACCAAAGGTATACGTGATGAGATGAGTGAAAGAATGTGAGTTGCGAAGAAGGGAAGTGAGAACTCATTGGTTAAGTAAACTGTGGATTTCACTTTTCTATTGCAAGATGGGCCACAGGTGTAATGAGTGAAGTAGGAGTTGATATGACTATGGTTGGAATGCATTCATTTTGAGGTGCAATGGCTTTGAAAGTTTATATAATTAGTCAAAGGCTGGATGATATCTTAAAGTCCTCAGACCGGTCAAATGTTACAAATTTTGCAACATTTTATTGTAAATCAATTGACAATGCAGAGAGTTTGGTTATGCAAGAGATTTGAACTTGCACATAAACAGAGCACTGGCCTTGCTATAAAATTATGATTTTCAAAGGTGTAATGTTAAAGTAATTGGATTGTATTAAAAATATAGAGGCTTAGATTATCCCTCCTAATGTAGGGTTTGAAATGGTGCAATTCAGAACTAGTTTGAAAAATGGAATTCATTTAAAGTGATGGTGGGGATTATCAAAAATCCTTTTACCGAGATGACTGTTCACACTGGTAAATATCTCATGTTCTCTTTTTGTTCCAAACATAGGCTGATAAAAGTGATATATGCTATTTCTAGGACAAGGTGCAGATTGGAGAAGAATTCAGTTTATAAAGAGTTTGAAAGTTTATTGTTCTCTTACTATGGAAATTAAGCTGCTATTGAAGTTTCTGTTTTTGAGAAGAATTTTTAAAAAACTTTACGAGTTGTGAGACAAGTGGACAAAAAATGTTTGGATTGTCCCACTTCATTGGATGTTATTTAGATTAAAATGTATTATAGAACTCAAAATCATTTTCCCTATGATAAGATGGGAGATGTTGTCTCCATCTGACAAACCGAATGTTGCCAGGTTGTTGAAGAGGACCACAACTGACTAGTTACTGCCTTGTCACTCTAGACCAGGCTTGTGTTCCGCAATTTGTATATGAGTTTTGTGTGATACATTTTAAAGTCACTTTTAGAATTCTGAGTCTCAAGGATGAGGTAAGATATAGATATGTTTCAGATAAAACAAAGGTTGTAGCACAATGCACAGAAGCGATTGGTTTTGAAGAATTCCTTGAACCTTTGTTTGTTATTGTTTTTCATGTATTTAGGAGACTATAGCCAACATTGAAAACTGTGTGCCTCATGATGACAGTAGAGCAAGAGAGAGCATTACATTTTGTCTTCTTCCTGTTTTCTGATGTAACCTTTAAATCGCGCACCAGAGATCTTGATCATGCTTGCCAGTTATGATGCAGTTAACTGCTTACTTAGATTTACTTAATATTTGGGATTAACAAAATATCACAAAGTATATGCTAAATCTGGGACAATCATATATTTCCAGATGTACTCGCAAGTCTCCTTTTGATATTCCTCTGAATTTTCCATGGGTAGACAATCCACAGGTTTACGGTTAGGCAACATTTGTCTTGTTTGTCTAACATGGAACATATTTATTGAAGTGGAGAAATACCTTTTCCTATGGAATTATAGGTGTATTTGGGGTACTTTCTCACATAAATTACAAATTAGCTCTAGTTTTTTCTGCAAAAGAAGTTAATTGCACAATTATGGTGGAAAAAGCAAATAAAATGTTTCTAAATGAACACAAATCTACAACTTTGCCTGTACTTAAGCTCTCAAGTCTCCCATGTTGATACCTATGTCATTTATCCACTCTTTGACTCTGCACTCTGATATTTACCATTCTGTTTATCCTGATTGTGATATTATAAAGCGAGGGCTTCAATTACTAGAATATGAAGAAGAAAACCTGGACTGGATGAGCTGTTCTCACATGGACCTGGGAAACCTAAAAGCAATAAGATGTTCAAACATTTCCAATTGAACCTGTCCAAATTAAATCTACTTTTCCTGCTCCTTTTTACACCTATGGCTGTGGAAATGTGTCCAACTTGCAGATTTTCAACGTGTAATAGGATCAATTTGCCACCCAATTTACCTGCAGCTCTTGATTCTATGAGTGCAGTAAAATGTAGGTGAATTGGGAACAAAGACTTCCAAATGCTAGAAATATACTCACTTTAAATTGATTTTGCACATCTTAACGAGTGGATAGATACCAAGGTCAAAAACAGGGATGAGTATCAGAATAAGGAGGGGATTCAGAGTCTGCAAATCAAAAAACATAAGATCATATTAGCAGAAAAAAGAACACACACTCCCTCTGATAAATTCAAGATGCCAAATGAGGTCTGTGAAATTAAACTGAAAGGACAGTGAGAGGGGCCTTCCCTTAGGTGTATATATATCTCTAGAAGTAGAGGTAAATTTGAATGCGATGCAAAAATGTAATGTGAGCGCAACAAATTCAAAACTTTTGCAACACCATGATGACAATGCAACCAAAATAACTACTGGATAAAATTTAACCAAAATAGCTATTTTCCCAACATATAGTAAACCTAAAGAACGGATGGAAACTCAGCATACTTTGGAGTAAATATAAGCATTCTTGTTGAAGTTGTTAAACAATAGCTTTTTTAGTTTTCTGTGTTTAAGTACATTTCATGCCAAGCTAACCTACCATTTATGAGTGAATGCAAAAATTACCAGAATAAGATTTGTGATCTACAATGGCAGTTTACGAATGGCCTGTGTATGCTGCTTTTGGAAAAATAATCTACGATCTGCAGTTATCTCTTTTCTCAGTTTTTTTTAAAATGGCATCAGTGCACTCAACACACTTTAAACCAAGTAGACATAGCAAGCAATCCCAGCATAAGTTAAAACACTCAGGGGCTGATTCACAGAACTAATCTGAGATAAAATCCTAAACTTACTACTTTTGGTATTCACAGAAGGCATTAAGTAGTAGTAAGTTAGGACTCCTAACTTTACTACTACTAAACTGAGACAAAATCCTAACTTTACGATTTCGGTATTCACAAAGGCATTTAGTAGTAGTAAAGTTAGGAGTCCTAACTTTACTACTACTAAATGCCTTCTGTGAATACCAAAAGTAGTAAGTTTAGGATTTTATCTCAGTTTAGTAGTAGTAAAGTTAGGAGTCCTAACTTTACTACTACTAAATGCCTTCTGTGAATACCAAAAGTAGTAAGTTTGGGATTTTATCTCAGATTAGTTCTGTGAATCGGCCCTCACTTCCTTAATCAACCACCAGACTGTACGGCTAAGTTTCCTCTGCTTGTGTTGGCTCACACACCTATACACATATTGTTTGCAAAAGAGTGTTATCGTTTCTAATGAAAAAGATAACCTAACATTATATATAAATTAAAGAAACAAATTTGTTAGGGCAACACTAAGATTCCATTTGTAAACTCGGTGTCAATAAATGTAGAGTTATATAAAGTAAAAATTCTTATAGGATGAGAGGATGGGAACAGACTCCCAGTCCTGAAGGCTAAGACGGCCCCTCGTACCGACTCAGCCTTCTTTGCATACACAGGCTGGAGGGACCTGGCAAGCTCCATTGCCTTCCCACCCACATTCATCATCATTGCAAGGCCGTGCCAAAATTGGTTGGCAAGTACTGCCAACTGATTCCAACTTCAGTCACTGTCCATGGCAGAGGTGAGGATCACACTATCAGTTTAGTGGTATCTCCACTTCATCTCCCACCTTATAATTGGTATCTGGGAAGCAGATTTTGGTGAAGGTAAGATACTGCCTTCCTCCAACAAAACATTAAAATAGGGGCTAGAGTGACTTAACAAGATTTCATAAATGTAGATGACAGAAATCTGATATCTCATGCGGGTACAAGAAAAAAACCTATGTAAAGTGCTTGATGTATGGTATTTCAAGAGACCCTGCATTCTGAGCCAGCTTATTGAGTGAATTGTTAATTTGCTGGCACAGTTTCTAATACTAAAAAAGGAGTATGGAATTTTGTATAAAATCACTTAAAACTTGAAGGGTCCAGTATAAAGAAAAAACATTTCTATTTGCACCGTTCTGGATCTCTGGCAATCATAACAATAGTCATTGTAGAATATTCCTTTGATGGTGTCAGCATGGCTTTTGAGATCTATTGTGACATCATTCAGATGACCCCTTTAACTCTAAGGTTATCAGAAAGCTCTATTCCACCAGGGGCACCCTGTGGAAGCCCACTTATACTGCTTCAACCCACTGACTAAAACTCAAGTCCTATTTGTACATTAGTAACCTTCCTACCTAAGAGGCGGGAGTGGGTCTGAATGACTGCTACAAATCCTTCCTTGACTGAAATGAGCATCCCAACAGATGCATCAATGTTAATAATGACACCTACTATGTCAACGTTTTCGCTATGCTCTGTACAACGCATAAGAAGATAAGTCCTCACTCACATAGTGTGGCTTGCATCTTCAAATCATTCCCCCATTCACCACTGGGTGACATCCTAATAAGTGATAGTCTGAATGACCTTTTCTGGTATTGTCTACATAGGACATACCGATAGCCATTAGGTTCAGTGTTCGACTCTGGTTCTATCTACCGTTGCACCAGAAGACCAATATAAAATTGCGTGTGCATGGAATATTATCTCTTTACTGCCCTCCTCTATACAAGATGAAAGGCCATGGTCCCAATTCACAAACTTTATTTTGTAGTACATTTAGTAGTACTACAGCAGAACTGCTCACATACTTCAAAATGCCGTTCAGAAACCGATGGTGGTGGTGACCTCCATAGACTGTTTAGAGAGGGATAGGCTACTACAAACACCCACTCACAAGCGAGTAAGCCAATTGCAATGCACAAACTGCACTTCTAAAGTTACTACAGCCCTAAAGGTGAAAAAACATTAGTAAATGTACTCAAGCTAACCCTTGGAGTAAGTCAAGCACCAGACATGGCCAAGCAATGCTTCCATAGAAAATAATACCGTTTCCCCGCTTGAACTAATATTAAATGAATACAATTATATATATATACCTGAGCTAACTATAACTTACGCCCCCACAATGCACTTTTTATGACTTCACATATTGCATCACTTATGACATGGTCAGTGACATCACTGATGACATCTCAAATGACATCACTGAAAGAGAAACTGGAAGCGTTCAGACACAGGCTCTCACATCCTGTGGTAGCGTCCAATGTACCCAGCCACAGAGGAACACATGCACTTATTATCGTAAAAAGTGAATAGTTGTCAGTTAAATATGAATCCAGTTTTACGAGTGTAAACATCTTTTCATTTTGCTTGAGAAAAGGCATGTTTTAAGAATTAATTATTCTTTTTAAATACAATTTTTAGGCTCTCTATCCTTAGCGACTGTGCCTCATTCCACTTTGCCTCTCACTCCCGTTTGCTGTCTCTGTATCTGGGTCTCACTCTTACTACATCAGACACTACCTCATCCCCCCAGACTGCTTCAATGCACTGTCTCAGTCACTCCATGTCTCTCTTAGTCCCCCTCCCTGTTTCACTCTGTCTCTCTTCCTCTCTCTCTCTTGTCTTCCTGTGCCTCTACCTTTAATTTCTCTCATTGTCTCCCCTCTCTCTTCTTGATCTGCATCTCTGTTCTAAATGGCCATATGAGCACTCTCTCTCCATCTCTCTTAATTTCTTTCTTTTGCCCGCCTCTCTCTTTTTACCCGATCTGACTCTATCTGTTTTTTTCTCCCACCCACTCTCCTACGCTCTCATTTTTCCATCTCACCCCCCTCTATCCTTCCATGGTACCTGTAGGAGAGTAGGATCTGCTTCACATGGGTACCCCCACTTTTTGCTGATGCTTCACTGTTTTTCGACATTAGTCTGGCTGGGACCCTGCTAATCAGAACCCCAGCCTAGCTGCTTCCTCTCTAAAATGGTTTCCATGTGCCTTAGGCACATCGCTGATTGGGATCTGGAGTGCCCTTATAAGTCCCTAGTATATGGTATACTATGTACCAAGGGCCTAGGTACCTCAGAGGACCTGCCAGGGGCTGCAGCATGTATTATGCCACCCCTGGAAGGCCATCCAAACTGACACCACAGGTCTGCTACTGCAGCCTGGGTAAGGTGGTGCATGCACCCCTTACTGTGATATAGGTTACCTATATCACGAAATACATACACACATATAAACCTATAAGTCACTCCTAAGGCAGGCCTTATCAATCCTAAAGGCAGAGTGCATGGTTCCTATGTGAGAGGGTGCCCCTGCATGAGCAGGGCCCCTCTGCAGCGTTCGGAGACCATCTCTGATGCTGTTTGTAGTGCAGCCTGACCATATACTCTTAAGCGCATTATATCCTCGCGGTAAAATGCTAACTTTGGAATGGCTGCACCTAAACATGTCGTGTTTGGTGTCAAACATCTTGGAATACTACCCCCCCGCCAATCCTGGCGGCGGGGGTAGCATTCCACCCTTCTAGAGGGAGAGACATGTTAACTCTGACGAGTCCGGTAACTTCTTTCCAGAGCCCTGGCATCACAAAATGGATGCTGCTGCCACAGACACGAGTCTGGCCTCCTGCTGCTGGACGAAACTCCGGCAGGGGAGGCCTGGACAATAGGTTTCCTGTCCCAGGGAGGTGTAACCACCTCCCCAGACAGGATAATGTGTATTGGGGCTGGGCGGGAGCACTTTCGGGTGCTTTGAAGTCCTGCACTGGGGGCACATTTGGTGTCCCTGTGCATACCCCAGTTCAAACCGGATCAGGGGCTTGCAGCCCCTGCTTTGGCGCGAACTGGACAAAGGGAAAGGGGTGTAGCCACCCCTCTGCCCTGACCCACCCATAGGTGGGGCCACAGAGTAGTCCAACCCCTATCTTTAGTATAAAGGTAGGAACCCAGTCCTTAGGACTTTAGATTATACCTGGACGAAACTCTGAAACTGAATCCTGGACCTTCGACGCTCTACGACAAGATTAGAGGACTGAAGAATCTCCTTGGGGTCAAGGAGTGACTCCCTGCTTGGCAGGCACCAAAGAAGCATCTGTCCGGTTCGCATTTCTGAAGCTCCCGTCGGACGCCGAAGTCATCGCATCACCAGAGGTGAATTCTCAGACTTCCCGAGGCTACCCTGAGTCTCCAGCAAAGCTGAGGCCCGTGGCTATCGTGGGTGACTTGAGACCGTGACCCCTGGACACCGAGCACATTTGCAAGTGCATCATCTTTTGGGTCTCCCAAGAAGTCGTGCTTTGGGTTTCGAGTAGCCCTAGCCTCCAGCACCACCTGCACCGGAGATCACTGGCCCCCACTCCACGAGTGTCCTGTAAGCCAGATCCACGTGCGGCGTCACGAGGCTCCTTCGCGGTCGCTAGCCTGTTGGCTAGTAGCCCTTAACGAAGGCCAATCCTTTTTTTACTTGGCATCCTGGTTGCTCCAGGCCTGCCCTCACTTACCTTCGCTGGGTGAGTTCCACAGACCTTGCTGGTCTGCACCATCAACGATCTACATCTTCACCGAGACTTGCCGTTGCCAAGGCTTGTTGGGTCCAATCCGGTCGCCGAAACCTCAGCACTCGACAGACATCGTGTACCAGCCCGAATCCTGCTCCTGGTTGCCGACAACGCCTCCTGGACCTCGTGGCTGAAGAGACAAGACGACTGTCAACGCACCTGAAGCACTCGACATCGGTGGGCATCTGTCCATCGCCTTCCTGGTCACTGGCTAGTGACCCAGACTCTGTCCCCTCTGCTTTCAGGTTCACCAGAACTCCGATCCACTCTTGGATCCACACAGACACTTTTCTCTTGGCCGCCAGCAGCACTTTGCAGCAGATCGCCATTCGAATCGACGACGAAACCCGACCCCGAAAGGCACCTATGCACCCGGCTTCCCTGGGTGAGGTAACACGAGTACTCCGGTGCTCCCGTGGGTAGAGACTCTTCAAAGTCCTAGATCTCAAAGGGTTTTGTCCTAGTCCTCTTTAAGTGTCCCTTTCCTCTATTTTCCCGATCCCGACTTTCTCCATAGAAGTTAACGGCGTATCGCGGTTGTGTATTTACACTGCACGCGTCTCCCGTGGGTCCCCTGTGTCACTACCTTGGGTGGTTCCTTGTGGTCCAAGCACTTCTAGAGGCTCTAGGCCTAGTGTCTAGTTCAGTCGTGGTTCGCATACCACTTTATTGGTATATAGTTTGGTACGCCCCTAGGGCCCAAACGTGTATTTGTGCGATTACTGTGAATTAATATCTTATAACTTATGTACTTGAACTCTAGCCTCATAAAGAGACTAGAGGGGTGTGTTTAGCAATAAATACATATATTTTGAATATATACCTGGTGTGGTGCTCTTTCATTTGGTCACTCAAGAGATTATAGACTGGTAAAACAAGCTGCTTTACATTCCTTCAAGACTTAGCCTGAAGGCTGCTCTCCATAGCTACCACTAGGATAGCTTTCAATAAGGTTGTCTTTAACCTATCTCCAATAAGGGGTTGTTTGGACTGGTGCAAGGTGCCCACTATAATTAGTGGACAGCATATGCCAGGCCAACTTCTCACAGTACCCTTCCCTGCAGCCTGCTTTTGCACTGTCTCTCTCTCTTTCCCTGGCAGTCTCTCACCTGCCCATGCCCCCCTCCTTGTCTCAGATCTGTGGCAGTAGTATGCCTTTTTCCCACTGCTCTTCAAAGCCTCATACTCATTCCTCTGCTCTCCCCTGTCACTGTCACCAGTCTATCTGTGCCTGTCTCTTTCTCTGTCTTACTCTCTCTGCACTCAAGTTCATTCCTTTACTGACTGTCTCTTTCCTGCCATTATCTCCATGTGTCTGTCTATTTCTCTGTTCAATTTCTCCTCCTATCTCTCTAGGTCTGTCTCACAACTTCTCTTTCCTCTATCACTGCCTCATTCCCTGCCTTTTCAGTGTATCTTAGGTCTCTTCCAACTCCCTTCTCCCCCTCTCTCATCTTTCACTATCTTTGGTGCCTGTCTCTCTCCCCTCCCTCCCCCTTCTGCTCCAGCTCTGTTTTCTTCTCTCTTGTCCTCGCCATTTCCTCTGTGCCCGTATATATTTTTTGTCCCAGGCGGGGTCCCTATTGGACTTGAGCACCAGGGCTAGGGGGTCTGAGTAGTCCTACCCTGCCCCCTTTTTAAACTTTTTTTGGGACTCAGCTGAGGTTGAAATGTTGGCAGCCAATCAGATTTCAGTATGGGGACTGTCAGATCCGCGGAGGATCTGTGTCCCTAGATATACAATTTTGGTTTTTAGTTTAGATCTCTAAAACTACTGAACAAGCTTACACAAAAAAGAAAAAGCTCACTTTCTGGACCAAGAGCTAGCTTTCTGCCAAATTTAGCTCAATTCTGTCCAGCAGTTCGGGCTGTAGGCATGTTGAAAATCCCTATGGGAAAACACGTTTTGGGACCCCTCCCTTTTTCTAGGCCCACACTTTACAAATCACCCTGTAACTTTGCAGACAGCAGCTGAAGTGAGTGGCGTACTAGTTTTGAAATTTCTTTTGTCAAACAGCACCAAAGTTATTGGCAAAACAAAAAACGCTTTTCCTATGGAACCTAGTCCTAATTATAAATACCTACTGGCGACTGCCAGTAGGTAATATATATATATATATTTTTTTTTTCTTCAATGAACTCAGTAGCCAAATTGCATTAACTGTAACTCGCCACTTTATCATATATGTATAAATATGTATGCATATATATATGTGCATATAGTTTTTTTCTTCAATGAACTCAGTAGCCAAACTACATTAACTATAACTCACCACTTTACCATGCACTGTGTTCCCATAAATGATGTGATATGTGATGTCATAAGCTTTGTTCTAAATGCTATTATTTTAGATGGTATGAGTGATATGATATAAAAGGGTATAAGCAAGTTATAGTTAATGTATTGTGGCTACTGCATTCAATACACTGCATATGGCGGTGTGTGAGTTATAATACTTTGAAGTTTTGCAGAAATGATAAATTAAAGGTATAAGTATAACTTCAGAATTTCTAATTTTTGTGTAGTTTAAGATTAGTTTGTATACAAAGAACAAATAAAGTTATAGTAATTTAAAGGTGGTGTGTAAATAGTAAATTTAAGTTATAACTAAAGCTTTAGAATTTGTAATGTTTGTGTAGTTCAAGTTTGGTTTGTACAGAAAGAATAAATAAAGATATATATATATATATTCACTGAAAAAACCATAGGTTTCAGACACATTATAGTTAGAAATTAGCATTTAAAAAACCTTTGAAATTCACTGAAAAAACCATAGGTTTTAGGGACAGTTATAGTTAGTTGGACATTTCACTCGTACAAAACCATAGAAATTCCCCCGTTATAGTTAGTTCAGCTAACTATAACTCGCGTCCCCGCAATGCACTGCTGATGACGTCACATATTACATCACTCATGACATGGTCAGTGACATCACTCATGACATCACTGATGACATCTCAAATGACATCACTAATGACATCATCCAGTGACTGTGTGTTTCTGTAAAGTTTAAATATGTTTAATATATATAGGGAAAGGCGTATTGAAGAATGAGTGGGTGTATAAGTGTCTGAATGGATGATTTAGTACGTGAGTGACTGACTCTACAAGTGAGTGATTAAACGTATCTTACTGAATGCATGGGTTAGTGACTAAACTGTGTGAATGTCTGTATCCGTCTGTTTGTTGGTGTGTAAGTGGATGCATGGATTTGCGAATAGCTACATGAGTGTCTATATGGGTTATTGATTGGTTATCTGAGTATCTGTATGGCTGCCTGAGTGTTTGTGTGGGTGGGGTGTGTGTGACTCTGTACATAGATGTGTGAGTGGGTGATTCACTGGGTGCATGATTTCAAGAGTGCATCTGTGATGGACTGCTTGGGTGGGTGAGTGTGTGTATGGGTGTGTTAGTGAGTGAATGTATATCTCAGTGGTACATGTGCGAGTAACTACATATGTAAAAGGCAGTATATATGTGTGTTAGAGTATTTAAATGGCTATAAGTGAGAGTATGTGATAGTGAGAGTGGCTGTATGGATGCGTGTGTGCTTGTATCAGTTATTGTATAAGAGCGTAAGAATGGGCTAGTATTTGTATGAGTAAGTGAGCTGGTGTGTGTATAACTGTATAGGTGAGTAAATGGGTGTGTGATTAATTTTTTGCATGACTGACTAGGTGTGTGAGTACCTCTATGGATGAGTGGCGGTGTTTGAGTGTATATATAGGTGTATGAGTGCATATGATAGTCCTGTACTGAATGACTGTAAGTATGAGTGACTGTACGGGTGAGTGAGTGGGTGTGTGTGTAGACCTAAGAATCAGAGAGTGGGTATGTAGTTTTTGGTGTTGGAGTGTCTATGGTTTTGAGAATGGCAGTCTATAATTTAGAGTGGGTGTATCAAAAGTTATATTAGGGTGTGAGAAGATGCATGAAATTATCACATGGATGATGTCATCAGTGATGTCATTTGAGATGTCATCAGTGATGTCATCAGTGATGTCACTGACCATGTCATGAGTGATGTAATATGTGACGTCATCAGCAGTGCATTATGGGCGCGAGTTATAGTTAGCTGAACTAACTATAACGGGGGAATTTCTATGGTTTTGTACGAGTGAAATGTCCAACTAACTATAACTGTCCCTAAAACCTATGGTTTTTTCAGTGAATTTCAAAGGTTTTTTAAATGCTAATTTCTAACTATAACGTGTCTGAAACCTATGGTTTTTTCAGTGAATTTCAAAGGTTTTTTAAATGCTAATTTCTAACTATAACGTGCCTGAAACCTATGATTTTTTAAGTGAATTTCAAAGGTTTTTTAAATGCTAGTTTCTAACTATGCCTACAGAGGTAGGACATGTGAAGAAAGAAGAAAAAACGCACAGAAGGAAGCAAAAGATGAGCAGAAAGAACCAACAGAGGAGCAGAAAGAGGCCTTGTTGCAAAATCATCCTGTGCCCACAACTTTTTCAGACGGGTACTGGTGGTAACTGACTCTGACTAACCAGAGCCAGTGCTATGCTAAAAGACACTTAGAATACAGTGAAAACACCTACATACACTAGGGAACACTATGCGTTGGGGTACCCCTGTGATTAGCATGACCTCCTCTGCAAGTCCCTAGTACATAATAGGGCAGGGGATTAAAACTACCTCTTAAAACGCGCTACAGTGGTGAAGGGAGGGGGGCCTGAGGTGACATGTGTGCAAACGCGCCCCGTGGCGCGTTTTAAGTTGCGGGATTAAGTCTTCTTGAATCCTGAGGGTCCCTGGGGCCCAACTAGCCCCCCAGGTACCTACAGTTAGGACCACAGAGCTGAGTTGCAGAGAGGCGTTCCGAGGCCTGCACCTTTTTCACCTCTCTGCAACGCAACTCTGTTGTGCTTACTGAAGGTACCTGGTGGGCTAGTTGGCCCTCAGGGTCCCTCAGGATTCAAAGGGAATTAATTCCCCAACTTAAAACGCACCACAGGGTGTGTTTGCGCACATGTCACCTGAGGCCCCGCCCCTCCCTTCACCACTGTGCAAACGCGCCCCGTGGAGCGTTTTAAGTTGGGGGATTAGGTCACCTTGAATCCTGAGGGTCCCTGGGGCCCAACTAGCCCACCAGGTACTTCCAGTAAGCACCACAGGCCTGCGTTGCAACGCCTGTAACAAATTGTGCACTTGTGTTTAGGTAGTGAAGAGGGTCGTGCTGGGGGTAGTGTTTTAGGGTTTAGGGTAGTGCAGTGATGTTTGTGTAGTGTAGGGGGTCATGCTGGGGGTAGATTTAGGGTTTAGGGTAGTGCAGTGGTGTTTGGGTAGTGTAGGGAGTCGTGCTGGGGGAGTGTTTTAGGGTTTAGGGTAGTGCAGTGGTTTTTGGGTAGTGTAGGGGTCGTGCTGGGGGTAGTGTTTTTGGGTTTAGGGTAGTGCAGTGGTGTTTGGGTAGTGTAGGGGGTCGTGATGGGGTAGTGATTTAGGGTAGTGCAGTGGTGTTTGGGTAGTGTAGGGGTACTGCTGGGGGTAGTGTTTTAGGGTTTAGGGTAGTGCAATGGTGTTTGGGTAGTGTAGGGGGTACTGCTGGGGGTAGTGTTTTAGGGTTTAGGGTAGTGCAGTGGTGTTTGGGTAGTGTAGGGGTACTGTTGGGGGTAGTGTTTTAGGGTTTAGGGTAGTGCAGTGGTGTTTGGGTAGTGTAGGGGTTCGTGCTGGGGTAGTTTTTTAGGGTTTAGGGTAGCGCAGTGGTGTTTGTGTAGTGTAGGGGGTAGTGTTTTAGGGTTTAGGGTAGTGCAGTGGTGTTTGTGTAGTGTAGGAGGTCGTGTTTTAGGGTTTAGGGTAGTGCAGTGGTCTTTGGGTAGTGTAGGGGGTCGTGCTGGGGGGAGTATTTGAGGGTTTAGGGCAGTGCAGTCGTGTTTGGGTAGTGTAGGGGGTCGTGCTGGGGGTGGTGTTTCAGGATTTAGAGCAGTGCAGTGGTGTTCGGGCAGTGTAGGGGGTCGTGCTGGGGGTGGTGTTTCAGGATTTAGGGCAGTGCAGTGGTGTTCGGGCAGTGTAGGGGGTCGTGCAGGGGGTGGTGTTTCAGGGTATAGGGCAGTGCTGTGGTGTTCGGGCAGTGTAGGGGGTCGTGCAGGGGGTGGTGTTTCAGGGTTTAGGGCAGTGGTGTTTGGGCAGTGTAGGGGGTCGTGCTGGGGGTGGTGTTTCAGGGTTTGGGGCAGTGCAGTGGTGTTCGAGCAGTAAAGGGGGTCGTGCTGGGGGTGGTGTTTCAGGGTTTTGGGCAGTGCAGTGGTGTTCGGGCAGTGTAGGGGGCAGTGCAGGGGGTGGTGTTTCAGGGTTTAGGGCAGTGCAGTGGTGTTCGGGCAGTGTAGGGGGTGGTGCAGGGGGTGGTGTTTCAGGGTTTAGGGCAGTGCAGTGGTGTTCGGGCAGTGTAGGGGGTCGTGCAGGGGGTAGTGTTTCAGGGTTTAGGGCAGTGCAGTGATGTTCGGGCAGTGTAGCGGGTCCTGCTGGGGCTGGTGTTTCAGGGTTTAGGGCAGTACAGTGGTGTTCGGGCAGTGTAGGGGGTCATGCTGGGGCTGGTGTTTCAGGGTTTAGGGCAGTGCAGTGGTGTTCAGACAGTGTAGGGGGTTGTGCTGGGGCTGGTATTCAGGGTTTAGGGCAGTGCAGTGGTGTTCGGGCAGTGTAGGGGGTCATGCTGGGGCTGGTGTTTCAGGGTTTAGGGCAGTGCAGTGGTGTTCGGGCAGTGTAGGGGGTCGTGCTGGGGGTGGTGTTTCAGGGTTTAGGGCACTGCAGTGGTGTTCGGGCAGTGTAGGGGTCGTGCTGGGGCTAGTGTTTCAGGGTTTAGGGCAGAGCAATGGTGTTCAGGCAGTGTAGGGGTTGTGCTGGAGGTGGTGTTTCAGCGTTTAGGGCAGTGCAGTGGTGTTCGGGCAGTGTAGGGGGTGGTGCAGGGGGTGGTGTTTCAGGGGTTAGGGCAGTGCAGTGGTGTTTGGGCAGTGTAGGGGGTTGTGCTGGGGGTGGTGTTTCAGGGTTTAGGGCAGTGCAGTGGTGTTCGGGCAGTGTAGGGTGTCGTGCTAAGGGGTGGTGTTTCAGGGTTTAGGGCAGTGCAGTGGTGTTCGGGCAATGTAGGGGGTCGTGCAGGGGGTGGTGTTTCAGGGTTTAGGGCAGTGCAGTGGTGTTCGGGCAGTGTAGGGGGTCGTGCTGGGGGTGGTGTTTCAGGGTTTAGGGCAGTGCAGTGGTGTTCGGGCAGTGTAGGGGGTCGTGCTGGGGCTGGTGTTTCAGGGTTTAGGGCAGTGCAGTGGTGTTCGGGCAGTGTAGGGGGTCGTGCTGGGGGTGGTGTTTCAGAGTTTTGGGCAGAGCAGTGGTGTTCGGGCAGTGTAGGGGGTCGTGCTGGGGGTGGTGTTTCAGGGTTTAGGGAGGTGGTGTTCGGGCAGTGTAGGGGGTCTTGCTGGGGGTGATGTTTCAGGGTTTAGGGCAGTGCAGTGGTGTTCGGGCAGTGTAGGGGGTCTTGCTGGGGGTAGTGTTTCAGGGTTTAGGGCAGTGCAGTGGTGTTCGTGCAGTGTAGGGGGTCGTGCTGGGGGTGGTGTTTCAGGGTTTAGGGCAGTGCAGTGGTGTTCGGGCAGTGTAGGGGGTCGTGCAGGGGGTGGTGTTTCAGGGTTTAGGGCAGTGCAGTGGTGTTCGGGCAGTGTAGGGGGTCGTGCAGGGGTGGTGTTTCAGGGTATAGGGCAGTGCTGTGGTGTTCGGGCAGTGTAGGGGGTCGTGCAGGGGGTGGTGTTTCAGGGTTAAGGGCAGTGGTGTTTGGGCAGTGTAGGGGGTCGTGCTGGGGGTGGTGTTTCAGGGTTTGGGGCAGTGCAGTGGTGTTCGAGCAGTAAAGGGGTCGTGCTGGGGGTGGTGTTTCAGGGTTTAGGGCAGTGCAGTGGTGTTCGGGCAGTGTAGGGGGCGGTGCAGGGGTGGTGTTTCAGGGTTTAGGGCAGTGCAGTGGTGTTCGGGCAGTGTAGGGGGTGGTGCAGGGGGTGGTGTTTCAGGGTTTAGGGCAGTGCAGTGGTGTTCGGGCAGTGTAGGGGGTCGTGCAGGGGGTAGTGTTTCAGGATTTAGGGCAGTGCAGTGATGTTCGGGCAGTGTAGGGGGTCCTGCTGGAACTGGTGTTTCAGGGTTTAGGGCAGTACAGTGGTGTTCGGGCAGTGTATGGGGTCATGCTGGGGCTGGTGTTTCAGGGTTTAGGGCAGTGCAGTGGTGTTCGGGCAGTGTAGGGGGTTGTGCTGGGGCTGGTATTCAGGGTTTAGGGCAGTGCAGTGGTGTTCGGGCAGTGTAGGGGGTCATGCTGGGGCTGGTGTTTCAGGGTTTAGGGCAGTGCAGTGGTGTTCGGGCAGTGTAGGGGGTCGTGCTGGGGGTGGTGTTTCAGGGTTTAGGGCACTGCAGTGGTGTTCGGGCAGTGTAGGGGGTCATGCTGGGGCTAGTGTTTCAGGGTTTAGGGCAGAGCAATGGTGTTCAGGCAGTGTAGGGGGTTGTGCTGGAGGTGGTGTTTCAGCGTTTAGGGCAGTGCAGTGGTGTTCGGGCAGTGTAGGGGGTGGTGCAGGGGGTGGTGTTTCAGGGGTTAGGGCAGTGCAGTGGTGTTTGGGCAGTGTAGGGGGTTGTGCTGGGGGTGGTGTTTCAGGGTTTAGGGCAGTGCAGTGGTGTTCGGGCAGTGTAGGGTGTCGTGCTAAGGGGTGGTGTTTCAGGGTTTAGGGCAGTGCAGTGGTGTTCGGGCAGTGTAGGGGGTCTTGCTGGGGGTAGTGTTTCAGGGTTTAGGGCAGTGCAGTGGTGTTCGTGCAGTGTAGGGGGTCGTGCTGGGGGTGGTGTTTCAGGGTTTAGGGCAGTGCAGTGGTGTTCGGGCAGTGTAGGGGGTCGTGCAGGGGGTGGTGTTTCAGGGTTTAGGGCAGTGCAGTGGTGTTCGGGCAGTGTAGGGGGTCGTGCTGGGGGTGGTGTTTCAGGGTTTAGGGCAGTGCAGTGGTGTTCGGGCAGTGCAGGGGGTCGTGATGGGGTAGTGATTTAGGGTAGTGCAGTGGTGTTTGGGTAGTGTAGGGGGTACTGCTGGGGGTAGTGTTTTAGGGTTTAGGGTAGTGCAATGGTGTTTGGGTAGTGTAGGGGTACTGCTGGGGGTAGTGTTTTAGGGTTTAGGGTAGTGCAGTGGTGTTTGGGTAGTGTAGGGGTACTGTTGGGGTTAGTGTTTTAGGGTTTAGGGTAGTGCAGTGGTGTTTGGGTAGTGTAGGGGTTCGTGCTGGGGGTAGTTTTTTAGGGTTTAGGGTAGCGCAGTGGTGTTTGTGTAGTGTAGGGGGTAGTGTTTTAGGGTTTAGGGTAGTGCAGTGGTGTTTGTGTAGTGTAGGAGTTCGTGTTTTAGGGTTTAGGGTAGTGCAGTGGTCTTTGGGTAGTGTAGGGGGTCGTGCTGGGAAGGAGTATTTGAGGGTTTAGGGCAGTGCAGTCGTGTTCGGGTAGTGTAGGGGGTCGTGCTGGGGGTGGTGTTTCAGGATTTAGGGCAGTGCAGTGGTGTTCGGGCAGTGTAGGGGGTCGTGCTGGGGGTGGTGTTTCAGGATTTAGGGCAGTGCAGTGGTGTTCGGGCAGTGTAGGGGGTCATGCAGGGGTGGTGTTTCAGGGTATAGGGCAGTGCTGTGGTGTTCGGGCAGTGTAGGGGTCGTGCAGGGGGTGGTGTTTCAGGGTTTAGGGCAGTGCAGTGGTGTTCGGGCAGTGTAGGGGGTCGTGCAGGGGGTGGTGTTTCAGGGTTTAGGGCAGTGCAGTGATGTTCGGGCAGTGTAGGGGGTCCTGCTGGGGCTGGTGTTTCAGGGTTTAGGCAGTACAGTGGTGTTCGGGCAGTGTAGGGGTCGTGCTGGGGCTGGTGTTTCAGGGTTTATGGCAGTGCAGTGGTGTTCGGGCAGTGTAGGGGGTTGTGCTGAGGCTGGTATTCAGGGTTTAGGGCAGTGCAGTGGTGTACGGGCAGTGTAGGTGGTGGTGCTGGGGCTGGTGTTTCAGGGTTTAGGGCAGTGCAGTGGTGTTCGGGCAGTGTAGGGGGTCATGCTGGGGCTGGTGTTTCAGGGTTTAGGGCAGTGCAGTGGTGTTCGGGCAGTGTAGGGGTCTTGCTGGGGCTGGTGTTTCAGAGTCTAGGGCAGTGCAGTGGTGTTCGGGCAGTGTAGGGGGTCTTGCTGGGGCTGATGTTTCAGGGTTTAGGGCAGTGCAGTGGTGTTCGGGCAGTGTAGGGGGTCGTGCTGGGGGTGGTGTTTCAGGGTTTAGGGCACTGCAGTGGTGTTCGGGCAGTGTAGGGGGTTGTGCTGGAGGTGGTGTTTCAGGGTTTAGGGCAGAGCAATGGTGTTCAGGCAGTGTAGGGGGTTGTGCTGGAGGTGGTGTTTCAGCGTTTAGGGCAGTGCAGTGGTGTTCGGGCAGTGTAGGGGTGGTGCAGGGGGTGGTGTTTCAGGGTTTAGGGCAGTGCAGTGGTGTTTGGGCAGTGTAGGGGGTCGTGCTGGGGGTGGTGTTTCAGGATTTAGGGCAGTGCAGTGGTGTTCGGGCAGTGTAGGGTGTCGTGCTGAGGGGTGGTGTTTCAGGGTTTAGGGCAGTGCAGTGGTGTTCGGGCAATGTAGGGGGTCGTGCAGGGGGTGGTGTTTCAGGGTTTAGGGCAGTGCAGTGGTGTTTGGGCAGTGTAGGGGGTCGTGCTGGGGGTGGTGTTTCAGGGTTTAGGGCAGTGCAGTGGTGTTCGGGCAGTGTAGGGGGTCGTGCTGGGGCTGGTGTTTCAGGGTTTAGGGCAGTGCAGTGGTGTTCGGGCAGTGTAGGGGGTCGTGCTGGGGGTGGTGTTTCAGGGTTTTGGGCAGAGCAGTGGTGTTCGGGCAGTGTAGGGGGTCGTGCTGGGGGTGGTGTTTCAGGGTTTAGGGCAGTGGTGTTCGGGCAGTGTAGGGGGTCTTGCTGGGGGTGATGTTTCAGGGTTTAGGGCAGTGCAGTGGTGTTCGGGCAGTGTAGGGGGTCTTGCTGGGGGTGGTGTTTCAGGGTTTAGGGCAGTGCAGTGGTGTTCGGGCAGTGTAGGGGGTCGTGCAGGGGGTGGTGTTTCAGGGTTTAGGGCAGTGCAGTGGTATTCGGGCAGTGTAGGGGGTCGTGCTGGGGGTGGTGTTTCAGGGTTTAGGGCAGTGCAGTGGTGTTCGGGCAGTGCAGGGGGTCGTGCAGGGGGTGGTGTTTCAGGGTTTAGGGCAGTGCAGTGATGTTCAGGCAGTGTAGGGGGTCGTGCTGGGGCTGGTGTTTCAGGGTTTAGGGCAGTGCAGTGGTGTTCGGGCAGTGTAGGGGGTCTTGCTGGGGGTGGTGTTTCAGGGTTTAGGGCAGTGGTGTTTGGGCAGTGTAGGGGGTCTTGCTGGGGGTGATGTTTCAGGGTTTAGGGCAGTGCAGTGGTGTTCGGGCAGTGTAGAGGGTCTTGCTGGGGGTAGTGTTTCAGGGTTTAGGGCAGTGCAGTGGTGATCGTGCAGTGTAGGGGGTCGTGCTGGGGATGGTGTTTCACGGTTTAGGGCAGTGCAGTGGTGTTCGGGCAGTGTAGGCGGTCGTGCTGGAGCTGGTGTTTCAGGGTTTAGGGCAGTGCAGTGGTGCTCGGGCAGTGTAGGAGGTCGTGCTGGGGGTGGTGTTTCAAGGTTTAGGGCAGTGCAGTGGTGTTCGGGCAGTGTAGGGGGTCGTGCTGGGGCTGGTGTTTCAGGGTTTTGGACAGAGCAGTGGTGTTCGGGCAGTGTAGGGGGTAGTGCTGGGGGTGGTGTTTCAGGGTTTAGGGCAGTGCAGTGGTGTTCGGGCAGTGTAGGGGGTCGTGCTGGGGGTGGTATTTCAGGGTTTAGGGCAGTGGTGTTCGGGCAGTGTAGGGGGTCTTGCGGGGGGTGATGTTTCAGGGTTTAGGGCAGTGCAGTGGTGTTCGGGCAGTGTAGGGGGTCTTGCTGGGGGTAGTGTTTCAGGGTTTAGGGCAGTGCAGTGGTGTTCGGGCAGTGTAGGGGGTCGTGAAGGGTGTGGTGTTTCAGGGTTTAGGGCAGTGCAGTGGTGTTCGGGCAGTGTAGGGGGTCGTGCTAGGGGTGGTGTTTCAGGGTTTAGGGCAGTGCAGTGGTGTTCGGGCAGTGTAGGGGGTCGTGCAGGGGCTGGTGTTTCAGGGTTTAGGGCAGTGCAGTGGTGTTCGGGCAGTGTAGGGGGTCGTGCTGGGGTAGTGTTTTAGGGTTTAGGGTAGTGCAGTGGTGCTTGTGTAGTGTAGGGGGTCGTGCTGGGGGTAGTGTTTTAGGGTTTAGGGTAGTGCAGTGGTGTTTGTGTAGTGTACGGGGTCATGTTTTAGGGTAGTGCAGTGGTGTTTGGGTAGTATAGGGGGTCGTGCTGGGGGTAGTGTTTCAGGATTTAGGTTAGTGCAGTGGTGTTTGGGTAGTGTAGGGGGTCGTGCTGGGGGTAGTGTTTTAGGGTTTAGGGTAGTGCAGTGGTGTTTGTGTAGTGTAGGGGGTCGTGCTGGTGGTAGTGTTTTAGGGTTTAGGGTAGTGCAGTGGTGCTTGTGTAGTGTAGGGGTCATGCTGGGGGTAGTGTTTTAGGGTTTAGGGTAGTGCAGTGGTGTTTGTGTAGTGTACGGGGCCATGTTTTAGGGTAGTGCAGTGGTGTTTGGGTAGTGTAGGGGGTCGTGCTGGGGGTAGTGTTTTAGGATTTAGGTTAGTGCAGTGGTGTTTGGGTAGTTTAGGGGTTGTGCTGGGGGTAGTGTTTTAGGGTTTAGGGTAGTGCAGTGGTGTTTGTGTAGTGTAGGGGGTCGTGCTGGGGGTAGTGTTTTAGGGTTTAGGGTAGTGCAGTGGTGCTTGTGTAGTGTAGGGGGTCGTGCTGGGGGTAGTGTTTTAGGGTTTAGGGTAGTGCAGTGGTGTTTGTGTAGTGTAGGGGGTCATGTTTTAGGGTAGTGCAGTGGTGTTTGGGTAGTGTAGGGGTCGTGCTGGGGGTAGTGTTTTAGGATTTAGGTTAGTGCAGTGGTGTTTGGGTAGTGTAGGGGTCGTGCTGGGGGTAGTGTTTTAGGGTTTAGGGTAGTGCAGTGGTGTTTGTGTAGTGTAGGGGGTCATGCTGGGGGTAGTGTTTTAGGGTTTAGGATAGTGCAGTGGTGCTTGTGTAGTGTAGGGGGTCGTGCTGGGGGTAGTGTTTTAGGGTTTAGGATAGTGCAGTGGTGTTTTTGTAGTGTATTGGGGTCATGTTTTAAGATGCAACGCTCCAATACCTGACCAGTCTGCACTACATAAAACTGCAAAAAAACTAAAAATAAAAAGTGTTTTGCACACTTTTGTCATTGGGCTATATGTGGGCTACATCTGGGTAATATTTGTGCTACATTTGGGCTCTTTTTTTACTGGTGGCCATCTTGGAAGACTTCTTTGTTGTAAAGTTTCCTAATTTCCTCATTTACTGCAGTCTCCTCAGTAGGAAATGCTTTCAGTTTTTTACTTTGATTCCATCAAGAAGGCATTCAGATGTGTCTCACATTTGCCATAAACTCAGAATGTTAGCACTCTAGTTGCTCATTAGATCACTGTAGTAAAGCTACTGCTCACCAGGGAGTTAACTGGAAGTCTGCTGCTGGTATTGAAAGTGATTTTTTCAGTCTGCATGTCAGAATTTTCTAATGAAATAGAAGAGGATTTTAGATCTCACTTAAAACATGCCCTAATTTTTCTTTCTGCAGCACTAACCATAATTTCTATTTCAAAAAGAACCCCTCATTTTGTTCCTTTTTAAATTAAATGTTTTTAGTGTTACCGGTTTATTCCAATCAAGATGGCTTCAGGTGTGCCATACTTTTGTCATAAGTAAGGCTGTTAGCGCTCTAGTTGTTCTTTAGAACACTCTGGGAAGCTGCAGTAGAACACAAAGGCATCAACTGGCAGGCTGCTCCTGTTGAAATATAACAGGAAGATATTTGAGATCACACTTGAAACATGTCCTAATTTTTCTTTCTACAGCACTAACCATAATTTCTATGACAAAATGAACTCCATCATTTTGTTCCTTTTTAAATTAAATGTTTTAAGTGTTACCAGTTTATTCCAATCAAGATGGCTTCAGGTGTGCCATACTTTTGTCATAAGTAAGGCTGTTAGCACTCTAGTTGTTCTTTAGAACACTCTGGGAAGCTGCAGTAGAACACAAAGGAATCAACTGACAGTCTCTGCCCTTGTTGGATGTACAACTTTTACTGAGAATGTCAGACTTCATTCTCACAAGACTGAGAAAGATAATGTGAATTTACAGAAAATATGCTCTCATTTTAGCTTCTGGAGCACCTTCCAAAACTGTATGGGACAAGCATGTGAAAATAGTTTTCTCTCAAACATGATTCATGATATCCCAGCAGAAGGTTTTTCACAGGGTAAAATCCCCTTAGAACACACCACAATTCCTGAAATTAGTATGGTACCATCAACAAATGAATTCTAATGTAACTAAAGTCTGTTATCACCCTTTATAGTTCTCCTTTTGGTAACCCTCAAAATCTTTGATTCACTACAATGCATTTCAATGGGGTACTATCATGTATATTGGTCCCAAGATGGCTGCCAGCAATTCCAGGATGAAGTGCTGACAGCCAATCAGATCTCACGATGACATGTGTGGTTAGGCTCCGCCCAGATATATATGTGATTTTACTTTTGATTTTCTCAGGAACTACTGAACGGATTTACACCATTTAAGCAAAAGGCACGACACTGAACCAAGGGCTACCTCTTTGCCAAATTTGGTGTAATTCCGTTCAGCAGTTGGGCTGTAGCTGCGACTAATGGTTCCTATGGAAAAATGAATGGGGAAAACACGTTTTGGGACCCCTTTTTTCTCGGCCCCGCTTGACGAATCACCCCGAGACTTTCAGGATAGGAGCGGACCGGAGCGCCCCAACAAGTTGGAAACTTTTGCGAAGATTCGTCAACCGGCGCCAACGTTATTTCAAATAGAATGTTGCGGATTTCCTATGGAAAATAGGTCCTAACTATAACTATCTACTGGCGACCGCCAGTAGATAATATATATATATATTACCTACTGGCGGTAGGTAGTTACAGTTACGACCTAGTTTCCATAGGAAAAGCGTTTTTTCTTTTCCCAATAACTTTGGCGCCGTTTGACGAATCTTCGCGAAATTTTCAAAACTAGTGGGACGCTCCGGTCAGCTCCTGTCTTGAAAGTTTCTGGGTGATTCATCAAGCGGGGGACGAGAAAAAAGGGGGGTCCCAAAACGCGTTTTCCCCATGTTATTTTCCATAGGAAACTTTAGACAAAGCTACAGCCCGAACTGCTGAACGGAATTACCCCAAATTTGGCAAAAAGGTATCCCTTGGTTCAGATAGAGTCCTTTTTGTTAAATGGTGTAAATCCGTTCAGTAGTTCCTGAGAAATTCAAAAAATAAAAGTTTCAAAATCAATTTTCCATAGGAAACTTTAGCCAAGGCTACAGCCCGAACTGCTGAACGGAATTACACCAAATTTGGCAGAAAGGTAGTGCTTGGTTCAGAAAGCGACCTTTTTTTTAAATGGTGTAAAACCGTTCAGTAGTTGCTGAGAAATTCAAAAAATAAAAGTTTTGATATCTAGGGCAGCGGTGGATTCGCGAACCCTCCCGACCACGAGCTTCACTGTGATTGGCTGCCAATACTTCAAACCAGGAAGTGTTGGCAGCCATCTTGTGACTCAGTAGAACCGAGTCACAAGAAAACAGTAGAAAAAACATTAAAAAACAAGAAAAAGGGGCAGGGTAGAAACACCCTGACCCCCTAGGCCTGCTCAGGGGGTCGCGAATCCTGCAGAAATGATAAAACAAAATGAAGCGCGGGCTCACGTGCTTCATTTAAATGAGGCCCCCGGGTGGGCTAGGTCCCGGGGGCATTGTCCAATTTATAATTTATAATTGCGGGGGCCAGTGGGTGCCCCCGCAGCCCCGGGGACCGCTACCTCCCCGGGGCATCTTTTTTATCAATGTGTGGGGGGGCCTCCAAGGCCCCCAAGCCCCGGGGACCGCCACCCCCTGGGGCTTTTCTTAAATATTCACGGGGGCACACGGCCCCTCTGCTGCCCCGGGGAACGCCACCCCCCGGGGCTTATACTTTTAAAAATAATTAAACCTGTCTGGGGGGGCTCGAGCCCCCCCACACACCCCGGGGACCGCCACCTCCCCAGGGCACTAAAAATGTAAAATGGGGGGTCCATTATGGACCCCCGAGCCCCGGGGACCACCACCTCCCCGGGGCTATTTTCACGAAGGGAGGGGGCCAGGCGGCCCCCCTCCTGAAGCCCTCCATGGCCCTGGGGACCGCCACCCGCCAGGGCCGGCTCCTGCAGTGTCCCGGGGTGCCCACCCCCGGGACACTGCTGTTTGCTATGGCAGGGTGGGAGCCGCGCGCTCCCGCCCTGTCATAGCAAACTCTGCTTTGGATTTTGGAAGCGAGAGCAGGTTTCCTGCTCTCGCTTCCAAAATCCAAAGCAGGATTGCTTTTCCACAAGGGGAGCTGCATGTCAGCAGCTCCCCGTGTGGAAAAGCAATGCCGGCTCCCACAGGAGGCGGGGAGCTGGCGGGACCGTGGGGGCATTGGGGCTCCCCCCACGGTCCCCAACGGACAGCTCAGGCCCCGGGGGATGGGGTCCCCAGGGCCAGGAGTGGCCTGGGAGGGGGGCCACATGGCCCCCCTCCCCCTCTAAAAAAATAAAATAAAAAAGGAAAGGCCGGCCCCGGGGGATGGGGTCCCCGGGGCCATAAATAGCCTGAGAAGGGGGGCCACGCGGCCCCCTCCAAATATATATATTAAAAAAAAAATACTGGCCATGCCCCGGGGGATGGGGTCCCCGGGGCCGAAAATGGCCTCGGGAGGGGTGCCACGCAGCTCCCTTCCGTCTAAAAAAAAAAAAAGAAAATAGGGGTCAGGCCCTGGGGGATGGGGTCCCCAGGGCCTAAAAAATAGGAAAGGAAGGGGGGCCACACAGCCCCATTTCTAAAAAAGAACGCGCCGGAGCCCCGCCCCCTCCCAGCAACACTCTGCAAACGCACCCGTGGCGCATTTTAAGTTGGGGGATTAAGTCCCCTTGAATCCTGAGGGTCACTGGGGGCCAACTAGCCCACCAGGTACCTCCAGTAAGCGCCACAGGGCTACGTTGCAGAGAGGTGGTCCGAGGCCACGCCCCTTTTTACACCTCTCTGCATTACTCCGGATTACTCAACGGAGGCCTCACCTGCAAGTAGAATCCCTCGCAGAGGAATTCAGACGGCTGACGGGGTGAAGTCTAATGTCCCTGAGACTTCAGCAGGAGGTGCTCTCAATTCAGGCCCTCGGGTAGTTTCTTCAGCAAGCTTGGTGAAAGTTTCAAAGTCCTTTCCTCTGTTCACTCGGACAGAGTTTCGTCTTGACATCCAGAAGGAACACACCTGAAAAAGGTTTCAGCGCAGCGTTTATACCTAAAAAGTCTTTGTTCTCTAAAGTCACAAATCACTGAATCCAGCCAGAACCAGTTCGGTGGGGTCGGGGGAGCACTTGGTTTACGAGGCGACATCCTGCCCTTTGAGAATCAGGGGGTCTGCTATCAGACGCCCAGTGGGAGGTGGAGCCATCATTCACCTTGCCAGGCATGGCCCTGCTCAGATCAAAGAGTCACCCCTCCCCATACTCTAAATGCCGATCTCTCTCTCAAGCCAGGTCTGACCCAGCTGGCCCTGCTGCTCCAAAACCAGACGGCCAATACACACACTAGCAAAGCCTACACGAAAGCTTAGGCAAGAAAATACCTTGTTTCTAGAAGAGGCATTTTCGAACACGGGCTATGCAAATGATCCTTACTAAAAGATGTATCTCAATGTCCTGAGCTTAAACATATCAAATTCCGAATTTCCTATCAGGTTCCTGGGGGCAGGTAGGATTATGGAATGTAATACTCAGCCTGCCCATTCTGGCCTATGAGAACGGATAGCCTCACAATAGTAAACAGTGAAATGGAGGGTAACTCGCTATTAGAACATGCTACACAGACATACTTTAAAAGCTGCTTCGGTGGGTAGCGCAAATCAGCGCTGCAGGCCCACCAGCAGTATTTGGTCTACCAGCCCTTGGCACACACAGTGCACGTATACTAGGGACTGACAGGTAAACCAAACGAGCCAATTATGGTTATCCCAATTCATACAGTCATCTTTACACAGGGAGCATTCGCGCTGTGGCACTGATTGGCAGTGGCACAGCGCCCAGAGCCTCTAAATCCAGCCAACATAAAAGATAGGAAGCGAAAAGAGGAAGGGAGGCCCGCGCCAATGATGCCAGGTCTAACAGTTCTTGGGAAGCAGTTGGTCCTGTTAACCTGTGTCTGACTGCTCTGAAAATTGCAGGCTTCAGTGATTTAATTAGTACCACGCACGCGCCATATGCATGGCAATGCTGCTGTCCTATGTGACTAAATTGGCGTTTTGTGACATGCAAACTATCCGCACCTATGAGTCTCCACCTAGGGGGCACTGGAAATGTACAGTCATGTAAAGTGCTTCGATGTTGTGAACGCTGCTTCTACCTCAAAACAAACAGGCCTCTTTTTGACAGGCAAAGGTTCTGCGCAGCAATCCAGTATTTTTGTAGTAAAACGGCCATTTGCAGTCGACTCTTTCCACTCAGTAACTATTGACCTGTTGAGTTTTATTGACTTCGGAAGGATCGATGCTTAATCGGCACCGACCAGCAGATAGAGGTGGACGAGTCACTTAAAGCTTGAACCAGGCACCAGCATGAAGCCTGGACCCGGCTCAGCTCGAGGTTCTGTTGGAACCTCGAGCCTGTGATGAGCCGAGCTTTCATGTGGCGTCAGCCTGCCCTCTGGCTCCACCCTCATGCACAAAGAGGAAAACCAAAGCTTTGACGTGTGAAGTATAAAGGAGAGAAAAATAGCCATGTATCGGCTAATTTGTACAAAGTGAAAGCAGAGAACCTAGATTGTGTTTGATTTAATAGACTATAATGTTGCTGTATTTTTGGGAATCTGGGCCACATCGAGGGTTCACGTGACAACTGACTTGCCGTTTAGGTCACGAATGGCACTATTTCCAGGGTGGTGGTGGGGCAGGAATAGCGATGCTCAAACCCTATCACTTTTAATAAGTATTTCTCAGCACAGCGTCAGAATGTGGCGTATGAATGTCACACCACCAACACAAAAGAAATACACGTTTTTGAATTTTGAATCTTGTTTTACCCGATGTGTGTTGAATTGTTTACCTGGCAAAAATATTCAGGGCTTTATATATAATATTTGTGTGTGTGTGGTGTTCAGGTGTTGAACAGTAGTGCGATGGGCGGAGAGTGGCTGTGGTGTGTGGGGATGGGTGTGAGTGGAGGGTTAGGCTAGGGTTGTGGAGTTGTGTCGGTGTCTCAGGTGAAGTTAAAGTTGAGTGAGGAGCATGTGTGGTGTGCGGGGGCATCCGTTTGGTGCGCGGGGTGTGACAGCGAGTGGGAGCTCACTTGGAGCAATTGTGTGTGGCCTCAGTGTCGGGGGAGCTAGGCAGAGAGAGTGGAGTGTGCGTGGGGCGAGTGTGCAGGGTTATACTGGGGAGCTGGGAGAGCCCGTGGGAGCCTGCGAGTGGAGACATGCCTGTGGCGATTGGTGTTCTGACAGCATGGAGCATTGTGGGGCGGGGGAGCTTCTCACAGTGAACGGGCAGTACTGTTGGGTGGAGTTACGTGAGCGAGTGCGAAGTGGGAACATGGGCGGGGCGATATTCAGTGGAGGTGCATATGGGAGGCGGGTGTTGGGGGACAGATGAATGTAGTGAGCGAGGAGTGCCTGTGCGAGGGGGGTGTTTTGGGGAGCCACAGTGAATGGGGACTGCTTATAGAGCTATGTGTAAGCCCAGGGTTACAATAGCGAGTGGGGAGTACGTGTTTGGGGTCGACTGTGGGCTTTACGTAGAGGCGATGAAGAGGTCACTGTTAGGACCAGAGAAGTGTCAATCATGTCCCGGGGCAGCAGCCCTTCCCTCCCACAGCCGCTGGCACGGATCATTCTGTCATTCATCCAATCACTGCCAGTTGCTTTACTTTGGCGGGGCAGAGGACAGACCCCGGCTATCCGTGGGCTTCTGAGGGATCTTAAAACCCCGTGTGGGTGGGAGCGATGCATGTCTTTGTGTGAGAGTGAATATTGGCACATCTGCGAGGTGCAGTTGAGGGTGAGTGTGAACACATCCACAAGCAACTCCAGTGACTGAAATCATTTTAGTCCTAACTGCATTGTTTCCATCTGAGCCTATCTGCTTTTCATTGCTGCGCTATTTTTCCGTTAAATTGTATTTTATTTCCTGTATGTGGCAGCTCCGGGAATAAAGGCCTCGCGCCTTGTTACCCACTTTTTATCCAGCCCTTTTGGTACAATGAAAGCACCTCCCCTGCCCTCTCTAGGTGTCTGACGGGCTGACGCCGTGGGAGTCATAAGCCTGCACAGGTGGCAGAAGGTGAGGGCGTTGTTCAGGAACCCCCAATGGGCGTGGCTTGGTGCACCGGAAGCAGCTCCTGTGCAGTGGCCCCGAGGGCTCTCTGTTTCCATCGCAGAGGAATCCCGGGGACACCCTGACGATGGCGCATTTAGGGGTGTCTGTGCTCGGAAGAATGTCTTTACATCGCTCATTTGAAACCCCCCCAAAACACACCATCCCATTCCACATGTGCCAGGTTGGCGAGAACAGACGTGTTCAACAATGTGCTGTTGTGACAACAGGATGGCATCAATCTGCCGCCCTTTACTCTTGCGTTTGGAGATAGTGTGTTACCACGGTTATTTCACTGCCCATTCTGACTGGGGCTACCCTACCCCCTTCATGCACGAACTGAATTTTTTAAGAAATGGATTCTTTTTAAAGTCTCATTTTTCGTATTTTTATATGATGCATAGACGGCCTCCCGTCGCACTTGCGTGCATAGCGTCCTCCTCAGAGAGTCTTCTTGGCGCGAGGGCGCTTGTCTTCAGGAGGCATGATCCGTGGGAGGTTGTGCGCCCTGACTCTCTGGAGCGTGTTTTCGTGTCCATGGTGTGTGGTGCTGTGGTTGCATTGTTCGAACGTGCAGTGCAGTGGAGTGAAAGGCCAGGCAAAAGTGCAGTGCGCATGCCCCATGTGCCCTGAGGAGCGGGAGAGCGCGCTGGGCAGGGCTCTGCCAGCACCACGGACAGTGCCCGGTGCTGGCTCACTGCTGCCGGGCACTGGTGGACGCATCGAGTGCACTAGTGAGTCACCCCATCGACCTTCAGTGCAGGAGCAGAGGTGTGCACCAGGGTCACTTTCACCAGCACATCCATTCTTCTAACCAGTCACAGCGGGTGTACTTGGAGTCTAAGGGCACAGCCGCACCCCAGCCCTCTATACACACACACCCAGAGCAGAGGGCCAGGACCAGTACACACACCCATTATACACACACCCTGAGCGCCGTGTATACACACAAGCCCACGCGTGCCTAGATATACACAGTATTACAGACCTCTGTCACTGAGATACACAACAGTACAGTACAGTCTAGCTCATCCCGATATACAGAGGGCCACACACACATGGTCTCTCCCCCATACACACAGATAGCTCACACACCACCCATAGCCCTCACACACACTTTTATACTCTTCTCTCACTGGGACACAAAACAGTAAAGGTGCAGTGTAGCTCATCTCGATACACAAAGGCCCTCCCACATACATGGTCCCTCTCACACACATATCTCACACACCACACATAGCCCTCACACACACTTTTACACTCTTCTGTCACTGAGACACACAAAAGTAAAGGTGCAATATAGCTCATATTGATATACAGCGGCACCCAAAAACATACACGGCCACTCTCTCACACATACACAAATATCTCCCACACCACACATAGCCCTCACACACGCTTTTACTCTCCTCTCTCACTGAGACACACAATAGTAAAGGTGCAGTGCAGCTCATCTCGATACACAAAGGTCCTCCCACACACACACACACGGTCTCCCCCCTCGGGGCCAGGTACCGCCCACCTGGACAGACGGAGAACCCAGGGCTTCTCTGATGAGCTCTGGCGCTTCCATATCCAGACAGCTCGTTAATTACAGAGGGTGCGTTTGTGTGGGGGGGGGGTGAGGGCTGCTTCAGAGTCAGAGGAAATCTGCTCAAGATCCTGACAGCAACTTATGTGTCAACGGGAGGAGGGCAGAGCAAATGTTGTGCCAGACACTCTCTGTCCCAGGCCGCCTGACCGCTAGCTCTGGGGTGACTGAGGGTGGGGGGGAAACGCGAGCTGCCGAAAGTGACCTTCACAGTGTGAAGTGGGGTGGGGGAGGGGGGCACTGCACTGCTTGAGCACGCATAACAGCCGCACCTGCCCCTTTCAAATGCCCAGTGTAGACTGTGCCACCTGCAGCTGAAGCCCCGACGAGGGAGGTTCAGTGCCCGGTGCCAGCCCCTTCGTGCAGACAGGGACACATCAGCCATTGCCGGCTCTCTCTGAAGCCCGGAGACAAGCTGCCCCAGCTTGTGCTTGACTTTTTACCCTCTTACTTCATGCCAACCCTGACACGCCCCCGCCAGCCATTTCCAAGGACACTGTGCCCTCCACGAATGCCCGAGGCCGGTCAGTGCAGGGCTCACCTGTTTCTTACATTCAGTGTAACCACCGCAGATCCTAGCACTGTTAGGAGCGAGTCTATTCATCGGAATAATGTACAATGTTTATTACATCCTTTAACTCTGCCCCCCACCCACCACCACCCAGAAACACCAGGTTTGCATGTGCAAGTTTTGGAAGTAAATGGCTGCGTCCATAGAAATGGGTTGCATGCTACTGCCGAAAGCTATAGTTGTAATAGAAATATAAGCGTCTCGACTTTAACTTATTAGCAGGTCTTTCGTTACATCCGGGTGCTATATAACTGCATCAATGACAGTGCTTTAGTTACCAAAAAGGGTAAATGACAGTGCGAACAATAACGCAGAACATCACAAGACGCTTTATTAATTAAATATTCACTCAGGAAAGAACAACAAGAAACGAAACGTGAACTTTTTTAGAGCGCCCGGTTCCTTTTAGCAGATGCTATCAGGTAAAACAAGAGTAATCATAGCTGCTTTATTTGTACTAGGGCGGGTATTATTTCGGTCTGTTGAATGGACACCCGAGAAGCCGTGTGCGGATTAGATTACTATCCGCCCCTGGGCGGGCAACCAATTTATAAACTGACTCTCTGTGGCCTCGCTCCCACACTACCCGCTTTTCTCTAAAGTTACTCTGGTTCGAAATGCTTTGATACCAGGACTCAATATGGGGGCATTGCAGAAGGGCATAAGACGTGCACCGAGACACCCACCCTCGTGGACACGCACGTGTCTATTTCAAATCTATCTATCCTATCTATCTATCTATCTATCTATCTATCTATCTATCTATCTATCTATCTACATATATCAAGCAGATATGAATACTACTACAGCGATGTACTACCAGAGATAGACAGCTAGATATGTGTATGTATATCAGTGTGTTCTATTTTAGAATGTTTCACCGCATTGTGCTTCGGACGGTTTATGGCAGGACTTTTTAAATCGTTGCTTATGTTTAAAGCACGTTTTAGAAATAAATGAAACCTCAGGATAAGTGAAGTAATGCCTCGCTAGGTCAGAGTGTATCAGGTTTCACTCAATATATCAAGTGGCGTCACTTAAAAAAAAATTACGAACTTTTCTTCAATCTTGTGAAGATATGTAGAGCGCCCTTACCTCCAGACCTGCTTTAGGGATCACGGAGGGCTGCAATAAATGCGTATTCGACGCACCACACGGTTTACATTTGTAAATTGCATTTCCTGTGGCCCGACTAGTACTTGTAAAGGAGAAAGTACACGTTTTATTATTATTTTTTAATAAATAAAACGCAAGTCGCCCCCCCTCCTTTTTGCAACATACTTCTTTCCTCGTGTAACCTATCAAAGTCGTTCTAAATGAATTTTCTTGCCTCCTGGCCATTTGTCAACGCCAGAAGATAAACTGACTATTCAGGGGCTGAAATGTTTATTATACGTCTGAGGCAGGATTGGCTTTTTTATTTGTCTTTCTGCAGATCGATAATTGGTGAAGCATTTGCGGCTGCCTCTGAGGGGACTAGCAGCCAGTCCATTACAGGGAGAAGTTCGGCCTCGAACTGGCGCGCAGCCTTTCATTGTCCCTCATCAAAGCCGGGGTTCGAGCCTTGGCGCCGGGAGCTGCGCACCAGAGTTCAGGAGGAAGGCTGGCGTTAAACACAGAACTGAGCTGCGCTGTGCAGCAGTGATTACCGCATTTTACGGTGTCCGGGAGACTCTGCCCAATGATGCACATTCAAACAATCAATCCTTCTAATGATGTGTGCACGTTAATGCACATTTCAGACCACCTCGGCTCTCTGAAGCTGCTATCGCCCATTTCAGACCAGTTGTTTCACTGGCACTGATATCCACATTAACCCACTTTTATAACCGCTTTTTCCTTTTTGATAATAGTATGCAGATTAATGTGCACGTACCTACCGCGTTAATATCCCTAATTACTAGTATGCACATTATTGCAGGTTTCAGAGAGCTTTAGACTCTCTACTAGTAACCTGAATAATAGTGCACATTTAAGAGAGCCCTCCCGCACCTAATTTACATAGCCCCGGGGAGGTGGCGGTCCCCAGGGCTGCGGGGGCCCCACGGGCCCCCGCAATATAATTATAGGATTGCCCCCGGGACCTGGCCCACCCGGGGGCTCATTTAAATGAAGCGGGAGGCCCCCAATTCATTTTTTTTTTTTTCGTCCGGATTCGCGCACCCAGCGCGAAATCGGGCGTTTAAAAAAAATATATATATTTTTTTTTTTAGCCTGGGGGTTCTTGTGGGACCCCCTGAGCAGGCCTAGGGGGTCAGGGTGTTTCTACCCTGCCCCCTTTTCTTGTTTTTCACCTTTGTTTCACTGTTTTCTTGTGACTCGGTTCTACTGAGTCACAAGATGGCTGCCAACACTTCCTGGTTTGGAGTGTTGGCAGCCAATCACAGTGAAGCTCGTGCTCGGGAGGGTTCGCGAACCCACAGCTGCCCTAGATATCGAAACTTTTATTTTTTGAATTTCTCAGCAACTACTGAACGGATTTACACCATTTAAAAAAAAGGTCGCTTTCTGAACCAAGCACTACCTTTTTTGCCAAATTTGGTGTAATTCCGTTCAGCAGTTCAGGCTGTAGCCTTGGCTAAAGTTTCCTATGGAAATTACATATCGCAACTTTTATTTTTTGAATTTCTCAGCAACTACTGAACGGATTTACACCATTTAACAAGCGCAAGGGCTACCTTTTTGCCAAATTTGGTGTAATTCCGTTCAGCAGTTCGGGCTGTAGCTTTGTCCTAAGTTTCCTATGGAAAATAACATGGGGAAAACACGTTTTGGGACCCCCTTTTTTCTCGGCACCCGCTTGGCAAATCACCCCAAAACTTTCAAGACAGAAGCTGACCGGAACGGGCCACTAGCTTTGAAAATTTCGCGAAGATTCGTCAACCGGCACCAAAGTTATTGGGAAAACAAAAACACTTTTCCTATGAAAACTAGGTCTTAACTATAACTACCTACTGGCGACCACCAGTAGGTAATATATATATATGTGTGTGAAAAAAATGTATATATATATATAAATATTAGTGCTATAATTCCAAATAGACCAGCACTCACAGGAGAGTTTAATCCACTTTAGTAGTTATTCGAATTTTCCACAAACATGTTTCAGCGGTTCGCCTTCGTCAGTGTCGGCAACCCGTCACTCGTGCCTCTTTTATTTCAATTGAATCAATCTTAATCAGAGAATGGGCAGAACTAATGCAGTGCCATCTTAAAACAGTGATTTTTTACATTGCTACATACAATTCATCACTTAGTTCGTCAATCATTTCACTTGCATGAACTCAAATACTGAAATTCACATAATTCCACGCATGATGCTTATTTCCTTTAAGTTACATTCAATTTTGCGTAACTCCACCAACTCATTAGAAGTCATACACAAACGGTTCATTTATCCGCGCCATCTTGAAATGGTAAGTACTCATCTGATTTCATGCAATTTATGGCTCTAGTCATTAGTCATATCTAATCTTTGTACCGAGTTCCAAAATCACCCTAATTAAACGGATGGTATTGCCAGAGTTAAAGTCAACATCCGATGAATCAACATAATGTTGCGTCCAAGCATTTATGCATGCAAATAATTATACATTTCGATTCATTTCATGCGGGGGACATAGGGTTTGTATTCTTACAATATACTAATCATACTTGATTCTATTTACTCCAACATTGTTCCAAATATGTTAATTGACGCCAACATTAATAACTCTCATAATTCTGCCCTGAATGGGCTTATCCATCATACTGTCACTCATGTCCCCTATTTCTGTCCTATTCTATCTATACCTTGATAAATCATACCTCTGGTTACTCATCCAACTACTTCTTTGGAAAACGAAGAACACCGGGCACAGTGTATATTACCTTAGGATGGCATCTTAACTCCAGACTAAATTGATATATCTATACTGGAAACACCAATACTACTACACAATATAAATTGTTTATTTTTTCTTTTTAATATTCTTATATCTTTTTTTATAGAAAATGTTTTTAATAAATAGTAGATAAACAAAGATAAATACCTTTACTTTCTGAATAATATTCTATAAACCACATATATTCTCTTCCTTAGACAGAAAATACACATCAGATGATTCCATGATTTTATATTTCAGATAACACAATTATCGTAATGTCAATTCATTTGTACATGCATCATTTTCTCTTTTTCAATTTTCTATTTTAGTCAAAGGAAGTCAATAATAAAAACCCATGAATCACAGATAGCTAAATGCACAGAGACTGGCGGCTTGTTGGAAAACTTAGCGAATTGTTCGTCTGTAAACCCGAAGGTTTATAAATTTGCCATAACTAGTACTCAGCAGTTTTTATCCGTGAAAAGTAAGGACAGAAAAAGAATGTGAAAACCAATTACCAAAAAGACACCCAGTGAAATTAACAGTTAGACACAAAATGATGAACACAATACTACCCAACTCAAGCACAAAAACCTCGAACTAATATAGAGAGGTTACCTTATTGGAAGCAACAAAATTGATAAAAAGAAATACCCCTCACAGACAGGCTGCGAGATACTATAATTGGGAAAAGGAAGGAGCCCCTGCAAATCGGATACTCAACCCAGGCAGGGAAATTACTTCTTTGGAAAACGAAGAACACCGGGCACAGTGTATATTACCTTAGGATGGCATCTTAACTCCAGACTAAATTGATATATCTATACTGGAAACACCAATATTACTACACAATATAAATTGTTTATTTTTTCTTTTTAATATTCTTATATCTTTTTTATAGAAAATGTTTTTAATAAATAGTAGATAAACAAAGATAAATACATTTACTTTCTGAATAATATTCTATAAACCACATATATTCTCTTCCTTAGACAGAAAATACATATCAGATGATTCCATGATTTTACTCATCCGACTACACCTCAACCCTCTTAACAAAATTATATCTTCTGCCCTTCCTGATTCACTCTACATTATAGGTGCACTCCCAACTCCTCCCCACTGTTCAGCCCTATGGGTGATTTCGTTCACATGTCTACTATATAGCTAGACTCTAATCTTCGTAACCTCGTTTCCCTGTATAAATATATCGGTTTACTATCAAAAATATAACCATTTATTACCTTTTAATTATTTCAAAATTGAACAATAAACCTCATTTAAAATAAAGATTACATTTAACTTTTCCATTTTTGGTAAGAAAATGAAAAATAATTCATATTAATTCAACACATATATTTTAACTGAATAAAAATACAAGTATTACTGTGCGCCTTTTTAATTATTCTTTTGGAAATAATATGTATACATTAAAAATATATATTAAAAATTGATCCTTTGTATAGATTTAATATGAGTTAATATACTGTCACATTTAATTGTGTTAGTTCTAGTTTACTAATACAGATTTCTAAATATTTCCCATGTATATGTTGTATTAAAGTATATTTTTTCTTCTAAGGATGAATAAACTTTAATTATTTTTCCTACACTTTCTCATAGGGAGGCCTAAACCTCAGTGGCAGAGATATCCACCTGTGTGTGAAAAGCTAATAGTAGTAATTTTACACTCAGAAATCCTCTTGTTAGATGCTCCACCAGGGGGTGGTGAAATGTAAGTGTACAATCAGTTGTAAATCTACACTGGGAAATGGCAAATAGTTAACTATTGTGCTTTACACCTATGTGTAGCAAATATAGATACATCCTCTTTCTGAAACTCTGAGAAATATCAGGTTACATGAATTCACTTACGCAGGCACATAAAACATCCACTTGGCTGAGGCTGCACCAGAAAAGGATGACATTTATAACACGTGGAGAATATTGAGAACTAGCCCCCTGCTTAATATTACCTGCATTTGGTCTGGTTTGATGACAAATCCTTTCTGTAATATAAACACAACATTTTTGTTACTAAACAAGTTGCAGAAATTACACTACAGGACAGCTTTGACCTGAAGTAGGAACCACTTAAAAACATTCGTTTAAAATACATCAATATATATTTCTGATATTCATTTCAGTTTTGAGTTGTAATTTTGTCACAGAATACTTTCCCAGATTTGAGCCAGTCTTTCCCAACTTACTGAGCAGAGCATTAAAATTTTACATTGCAGCGCTTAAAGGTGCTTACAACAGTTTGCGGCGTCTCCAGTCTCAGTCAGGCTGACTTACTCAGAACATAGCCTTATAGCCAAAGCTCCTCCTGTCTAGTGCTTAATTTGCAAAAAAGTAAGTGCCAGAGCCCTCATCAGGAAGCCACTGTAGCTTGCACCATCTATTGCTCCTGCGAGCGCTGCCAATACCTGTACCAGCACGACTAAAATACGAACACACCTACTAATAATCACACTCCTACACAAAGCATACTATTCCATGCCATCCACAGCTATAAGAGTGGCTTGGACAGCCAGTATTAGTTATTGTTAATGCATAATACATGAATAAACAACTGTTGTTGTCCTTATCTTCAAATTAGACAAAAGGTGATACTACGTGTGTGTTGACAATTAAGTGCCGGTGCCGAACACCGGAAACCACCTCCTAAAATTAAACACTGCTCTAGTTCATACCAAGAACTAGACCACAAAGAACCAGTAACCTAAATCCTGCATAGGTGTCTTGGAGGAGAACACTGAATGTTAAGAAGGCTGCATAGAGGAATAGACAATGAAGACTAGGACTTGCAGTAGTGAAAATAACTGGCAAGTAAGAGCAACATTTTGTCTTCTGCCGTTACATGTAATAATTACAATTGGTGAGGTCTAGGGTTAAGATTAATATAAGAATTAGGGAAAGACTACAGTATTAAAAAAAGAAGCTATAATACATTAAATGAATGTGGTAATACCAACAAAGAGGCAAGTCAATCAAAAATACACAGATCAACACTGGTAATTGGAAGGTCACTTCCTCTGTCGTCATGTTGAATAAGGGCACCATAACACTGCCACACACCAAATAATGTTATGGGCCTCATTATGAGTTTGTTAGTGCATGACCGTAAAACCCATGTACAAGCTGCCTGCCAGATCAGGAGTTTTCTCCTGTCTGGTGGGTGGTTCTTTGGAGTTTCCAGGGTGCAATGGGAATGGCAAAGGCAAAACTTGCACGGCATGGACTGCTGCAGTCAATGCCATGCAGGTACTGCTGTGCATACACACAGGGGGGCACATGTTGTGCCCCCCCTGTGTGCATCCACATGGAGTGAGGCACAAGAGGCCCCCTTTCTTTCTTCACCACCACACTTTTCATGGCGGTTGAACCGCCATGAAAAGTGTGGCAGCGAGTAAATTCATAATATGCTTGGTGGGGCCGCAACAGCGCCACCAAGCATATTGCAGCCTCAATACCATGGCGCTGCCACCAGGGATATCTGATCCATGGCGGTTGCAGTGGTCCAACTGTGGCCGACCGCCCTGGTCGTGAAGGGGCAGTCGGAAGACTGCCACCACTGCACTCCCGTGAGGAGCGCCAGACTCATAATAAAGCCCTATGTCTTTTAATCTGTGAGACACCCGGGCAAGATTACATAGATTTTGCACTATTGAAGTGCAGGTTTGCACACACATTTGCAGAAAATGAACATTTGGAGATACCAACTGGAACAAAACTGCACTTTGCAAGGGTGCATCAGTGAGAAGGTGACTTTCCACGATGTGTGGGGCAAATGTCAGTGCAAACAACAATTTTAATCCTGATTAGCATTTTGTTAAAATTAGCAGTATTATCTAACACTGAACAGCATTTTTTATAAAGAGAGTTAGCAATTTTTCCCAATAAATATCTAGATTATAATAATGGTTAGCTATGAAAAATCTTCTCACCTCACACTTATTTACTTATTTATTTGACCATTTATAAATGTGTACCTAGACGAGTTGAATGAGGGCTCTTTACATTACAACATGGGTAAGAACAACTGTGGGATAGCACAATGAGGAGCGGGAGAACAAACTTTGAGAAACATAGATTTAATCTGAGTTTATGTTTGCAATAAGAGTTCATAGAGTTTGTTTGGGATTTAGATTAGTGAGTGTCTGGACAGGTGAGCCTTGAGCTGTTTATCGAAGATTGAGAGTGGGATGAGTTGTGAAGGTGAGAGGGAGCAAGTTCCAGGCTGCTGTGGCTGCTCTAGAGAGTGGTTGTTTGTGTTCAATAGCAGTTCTTAATTTAGACATTCTAGAAGGGTTTTCTGACTTATAAGGCCCTTTGAGATGATGAGTAGAACAGCTAAACAGAGAGGGTTGATTTTACAAATGGCAATGTGCATGAGACAGCAAATTCTGAACGCGATTATGGCTGTAATGGGTTGCCAGTTGAAGGTTGGAAGTATGGGAGTAATGTGGTCATAATTATCTACAAAGTAAACCAATCTTGCAGCCAATTTTAAAACAGAGTCGAGCGACTGATGTTTGTCGAACTCCTGCTAAAATGCAATTTCCTAATTTGATCCTTGAGACAGCTAGAGGCTCAACAGCATTTTACAGATGATTGAGGGATGATTTATCCGTACATTTATTTTTGCAGTATATAGCAGGAAAACCGCTAAATAATAACAGGTTGTGGTATAAATAATTGAGATTCCATGTGCTACTACAGCTTCTTCAGATAAACTCATAGTTTTTCATGTAGTAAAAAGGCAAATGAGTACTGTTCCCCTGGCATTTCATGTCAGTACCCCATTTTAGGTTGTGTTGTTGTATTAATTGCAAAAGTATTATGGAACTTCAGCTATGACAATTATTGTGATTTCATCAGGGTTAAGGTCACATGACATCACTTCCTGGGAAAATTCAGGTCAATGCTAATATGAAGTCATTTCACGTTATGCCATTAAGATCAATGGCTGTATGATGTCACTTCCTCTACTCGTGGCATTTTGGTGAACCAAAGATTATGTATAATATTTTCACAACAGGAGGAAGAAGCACTCCTATAATAGTGTATGACTGAAAGGTCCTTTGAAGAACAGGTGAAGGGCCTAAAATTCCAGAGAGAGTCCAAACACTGAGTTACTTGGAGTTTCAATCATTGAATGCAAGCATCACAAGACACATGTGGTAAGGGTGTTCATTCTTTATTTCTTTGCGTCAAATTTAAAACATGCACAAGAACACAGCTTTTGCAGTTCATCCCGAAACAATAGAACTTCTTCAGGGCTGTTAAAAAACATATAAAACAAAACTTAAGCCTAACAAACAATACAGACACAAGTTGCATATTATAAACATTATGTGCACAGTAAAGCTACATAACAGACAACAAATTAAAAGCAACATTAAACAGACATTGTACAAAAAACATTCAACACTAACAATAGTACTTTTGAGAACACCTCAAACAGAAACACCGTAGTGCGCATGAGCATCTTCAATATTGCCACATGTGTTGCTCTGGCTTTAACCAGAAAAAGCAAATGAAAACAAACTTCAAAAATATACTGCAATTGTATATCAAAAGGATTAAAGAAAGCATTTCTTCATAGATTTGCAACTTAGTTGCTGAACACATCAACTATCTAAGTGGGTTCTAGTAACTCTGAAACAACAATGAATTAATAAAATGCTTTTTCATTCAAAGAGAACAAAGTCTGTACTGAAACAACAAAGATTCCAATCACCCGTTCCTGGCAACGGATCTCCTCCCACAATAAAATACACTTGCATGGATAGTGTAGTCAAGAGGCACCTAGCAGTTAACCCAATTGTTCAAATTTTGCTTACCACAAATGTCAAAGGCGTACCATAAGCCAAAAAGATGTTTTGTTTTTCTGTAAGGTATTCTTCCTCGTATTTATTCAATGTACATATTTCTAAAAAAAAGGGAGTTGTGCAGCATAAAAGCACAGGTGGACATCGATATTTCATAAATCTCAATGTATTATAGTCAACAAAAAACTAAATTTTCTACCACTACAAATAATACAAGGTTTGGGGAAAGAAAAATAAGCCTATAAAATAAAACCAAAATTGCTGAGGATAGGTGGCAGTGAGCAAGAGAATAGGAGACAACAAACCAAATTCACAGACCAACATAATTTACCTAACATCTCATTTTTTCACACTACTCAGCTAGCCTGCTTAGATGGGATGCTTTTAGAACACAAAGTTTTAAAACACAAAGTATGCTTCTCCCATTGTTTTCTATTCCTCAGGGACTCGAGATTAGATTGATTAGAAGCATACTCCTACCCTTGGGAATTTTATGGCTGAAAACGCAGGCCGAAAATACAAACTTTTATAGTATTCCAGACCCTCTTCTATGCACTAAAGGAATCTTTAAGGGACACTTCAATTGGTGCCCACTGCTCAAATTTTTCTAACCTTTTATATTAGTACTTGAGCTAAATGGCCTGTTATCATCTTATAATGGCGTAATCTATTTCTTCGGAGTTGTGACCCATTGAAGTGTGTGGACCTGATTTAAGCATTTCTACATACCTGCTTATGACAAATTTAAATGATTAATGTCATGTTAATTAAATGCTTTGAGACAAATTGCTCCTTTGTAAATTCTGTTGGTCTATGAATTTGGTTTGTTGTCTCCTATTCTCTTACTCATTTCCGCCTATCCTGAGCAATTTTGATTTTATTTTATAGGCTTATTTTTCTTTCTTGTTCCCCAAATCTTGTATTAATTGTAGTGGTAGAAATTGCAGTTGCTTGTTGATTATAATATATTGAGATTTGTGAAATTTCGCTGGCCACATGTGCTTTTAAGATACACAACTCCCCTTTTTTTGAAAAAATTTACATTGAACAAATACGGGGAAGAATTCCTTTAAAAAAAACATCTTTTTGGCTTACAGCACACCTTTGACATTTGTGGTAAGCAAAATTTGCACAATTGGGTCAATTGCTAGGTGCCTCTTGACTACACTATCCATGCAAGTATTTTTTATTGTGGAAGGAGATCTTTAACCAGGCATGGGTCAATTGAACCTTGTTGTTTCACTACATGCTTTGTTCTCTTTTGAATTAATAAGCAAAACGTGACAATATTGAAGATGCACGTGTGCACTACATTGTTTCTGTATGAGGTATTCTCAAATGTACTAGTGTTAGTATTGGATGTTTTTTGTGCAATGTCTGTTTAATGTTGCTTTTAACTTGTTGTCTATTATGTCTCTTTACTGTGCACATAATGTTTTTAATTAGCAGCTTGTGTCTGTATTGTTAGTTTGGCTTAAGTTTTGTTTTATGTTTTTAACAGCCCTGAAGAAGTTTCAATGTTTTGGGATGAACCGCGTAAGTTGTGTCCTTGTCCATTATTTAAAGTTGAAGCAAAGAAATAAAGAATGAACATCCTTACTACAAGTGTCTTGTGATACTTTCATTCAATGATTGAAACTCTATGTAGCTCTGTGTTTTGACTCTCTCTGGGATATTAGGTTCTTCAGAGGACTTTTCAATCATACACTTGAGAGTGCTTCTCCCTCCTGTTGTGATATTTGTAACTATTGGGGCATTCTGGATGGTTGGCCCTGGGAGTGAGCACCTGATTTGTGGGAATAGTATAGAGTGCGGTGATATCACACCATAACCGTTCTGGTGGTGTTGTTATAAAATGTATAATAATTTGATGCAAATATGCAATGCACCATTTACCGTTCTCATTGAGAGACCTGTATATGCACGCGTTGTTAAAATAAATCATTTTAAATGACTTGCCTGGAGCCCAGGATGACTTGGCCTCTGCTGTAAGGTTAACCACTTTAAAAGTTTGTATATTAATTTCCAAACTGCCATGTTGCTGCAGGTAACTCACTGTGTTGGTCAGCTATCCATCCTGGGAGGAAATATGCTTTGCCAAGTCTTGTTCAGTTATCTGATATGATGAACCCTGCTCTCATCTAGAAAATCTTCAAAACTAAGCCCAAATATCTTTCAGCTCATTACATACGATAAAAAATATCCAGTTTTGTTTATAGTGCAACCATTTGTTTTTGCACTCACAATTTTTGTAAAGTGTTGTTTTACCTTCCTTGTGATTAGCATGTTACTCCAAGCACATTATTGAGAAAAATGCCCGTATTTTCTTGTTTCAATGTTCATATTGTTGCTTGTGAAAAAGACATCAGTGCATATTTTCTAGTGATCCATTTCTAGTCATGTTTCCACTGTTTACAAAAAAGGTATTCATCAATAAAGGAAAAGATAGATTTTTGTGTGGCTCCCCTATTTTATAAAATTAAATAGCTGGTATATTTGGGCGTCTGGCAATGAGAGGTGGCTAACCAACCTGTCACGGTATATGTGCTACCCCTCAAATGAGGTTTCTGATCAGGAAATCCTAATTTACATAGTTGACTTTTATGTACATCTGTGCTAAAAGTGTGCAAAGACTGTACAGTTAAATATACCATAAAGGATGCAATTTGGTTTTGCACCTACAAGATGTAGGACTATAAACATGGCAGCCTTACAATAATGCAGAAAAAGCTGCAGTGTAAAAATGTCGAGCCTGTATTGACATTTTCAGGCATAAATTTCACATTAAATATGTCAAATGTAAGTGTGCATGGAATGCCTACAAGGCCAACTTTCATGATTATTATATTTACCACATGGCAGTTAAGCAAACATGCATGTTTCAGTAGTAATATAAACACCAAAGTGCAGTTACTTCAAAGACCAATGGCAGCTTTACACTTACAAGATGGTCTAGTGTTTGAAAAAGCCCATAGGTGTGGGGCGGAGCCTGGAGCACAAGGAAGATGGCGGAATGTCCCTGAACTCTGGGTCAGTTTGGGCTGGGCATGGCATAATTCCTACACATAAGGGTGAGATGATGGATAACATCTGTTGTCAGAATCAGACACAAGCTTGCTGACCTTCTAGATGAACCCAGGGCAAAGGTTAACTCCAGAGAGGAATCGAACCATGACCAGTGTGGCAGGGGTCTAAGCAAAATTGGTGCACGGCCCAACTGCTGAAAATTTTCTTACCGGTGGCCAGATGGCAGACAAAAGATAGAATGGACAGGCTGACTGTGGAATTGTCTTGCAAATCCCGGTACTGCATCACTGGTACTCAGATTGACGGTGAACGGTGATGTACTAAGAAAAGGGGCTGCAATCAGCAACGGTCATATTGAGAGTGGCTCTATTCCCAAGCTAATAGGCCTGTTTGTGTAATGAAGCAACCCGCTGTAAATGGTGAATACTATCGACCTTTCTGGCATGCTCAGTGAAAAGCTTACGTTTAGGCTATTATCTTAAATACAGGTGCCAAACAATTTAAATCTACAGAGTATACAGCCATACAATCCCTCTGCACCGAGTAATGGGTAGAAAAAATGACATAAAGTGATTGACTTTATTGCATATATGATAATTACAGACACAGAGAAGGATGCTCGATTCCATTGATTCAGAATTATTCAACCTTATTGCAGATACATACTTCAGACCTGACTGTGTTCTCTAGAGCAGCCAACCTGCCTTATTCACAGGAAAGCACCCACAAGAAAATACAAAATACTGAGTGTACTCTGAAGGCAGCAATAGTGTAGAGACCAGCAACCAGCAGAACCTTGAGATGAGTCAGCCTCCAGATACAAGTACTATCTTGCCAATATCTAGGGGAGTGCTACCAGAGGCATAACTTCTTGCAAAAATCCACCTAATGTTGAAATTTGCAGTTTGCGGAAGTGGTTGTGGTTGTGGGCAGGTGCGTGAAAACTGCTATATTATCAGACAACTTGTTGAAGGATTCAGTGTTAGACAATCCTTAAGTATCTTACAGCGCTTAAAACATACTATTGATTATCAAGAACACAGAAAACCAACACAGCAATATTCATCACTCGCTTGATGGGGACATAGTATAGGTTGGCAAAGGTAGAAGAAACGATTACCATGGCAGTCGATTGGGAGCAGGACCACTGGCATATGCAAGTGAAGTTTGATGAGCTGGAGGACAGGAATCGTAAAAATACCTGCACTTTTCAGGGGTACTGGAAGAAATGGAGAAAGATGACGATTGCCCTCTTGAAACTCTTCTTGGAAATAACAGGCCTGACTTCTGGTTCACCCCAGCTTTATTGTGCCAGGCAACCAAGGGTAGGCCCAAGACTTCTTCCAGAAACTTTTAGGGCTAGATTGTTTTACTTTGTGGGAGCACAGGCACAGCTTACATCTAGACTGAGGTTTCACCCTAGTTATCAATCCAGTTTACTACAGTCATAAAAACATTTCTTGGGAACAATTATTTTCCAGTCATCTGTGGTCATTGGGTGGCAACAATGTCTGTGCCAATTCTGTATTTTTATCTTACCCTAGACAATAACTTATGAGTGCATATCTATCTGCTTTTATATATTTTCTCTGTCAATCAAGATTTGAAAAGACAGGTGCACAAGAAAACTGACATTTAAAATTTGAAAGAGAGACTAAAAACCTATTAAACAATATTGTATTCTCAAGATGTTTTATGGACATGTTTAAGGCTCTTCAGAATTGTCCTAACTTGATGTTGTTGGCAAATGCACACTTTTGTCCATTGTTTGACACTGAGTGATCATAACATAGAGAATATGAAGACAAGGTAATATGAAGAAAAGTGGCACTGCAGCCATTTCAAGACACTGTCTGGTCATCTACCTTTGCTTTATTAGGAACTGACCTAACTGTAACATATGGAGTGATGTCATATGTTGCCTATGTTTCAGACATCCCATGCCTCAAACACTATTTGCACTTCATCCAGACTTGGAAGTCCAGCGCCAGCCTAAATTTCAGTCCAACCAAGACATAATTCCTATTATTTGCAAACAACAAGATTCAGTACAAACCGGACTCAATGACATGAACCTTGATGGCCTCAAACTCCAACTGTCACTGAAGGGCAAAGCACTTGGAATCCCCTAGACACCAACCTGTCCCTTAACCCTTTAAGTGCGCCCGTCGGCCAACGGCCGTCGCGAGCACTACCTCGGTAGTGCTGCACACGTCCGTTGGCCGACGCGGCCCCGCCCACTTAATGGAACGCCCCGCACCGCGGCGGAATTGCCGCCACGGTTAAGGTGTTAAGGAACAAATTGCCAAAATAAACAAAGAGGGCCTGGTACCAGCTCTCTCCTCTAAAGAAAGTCAAATTGTTTCTTCCAGAAAGCAACTTCAGATATACTATTCAAGCCCTTGTACTTGCAACTGGATGGTGGTAATGCCCTACTTCAATGCCTCCCAGACTCCACATTGGCACCCCTTAGGAGCGTCCTACAAGCTGCAGCACAACTCATCCAGGGCCTAAAGAAATTTAATCACCTCAACCCCACCATGATGGAACACCATTGGCCGCCCTTGCCAGCCTGCATCATCTTCAAAACCAGCTGCATCATTTACAAAGCTATCACAACCATCACCCCGGCTTATCATGCAGACACCATTTCTGGAGGGTCTCAGCACATCCACAACAGGAACACCGTTAGATTGCAGACTAAGTAGTGTAAAAAAAAAAACAAGACAACAGGCCTTTTTCTATCAATGCACCCAGCATCTGGCACAACGTCCCCACATCTATTAGGACTGCCCCAACGCTGCTCCAGTTTAGAAAAGAGTTAAAGATTCACCTTATTAAAGAACACTTCATCACAATACATTAACCGTCCACAACTTAGCTTCATCTCCTATTACTCACCAACTTTAAGCTTGCTTTGGACCACTTACAGAGTTACACTGCCTTTTGACTAGGTTTGCCCTATTGAAAGTAAAAGGCACTACAATTTACAGGTCAAATATTTCAAAGTACTTACAAAATCAGCATCCATCCTTGTAGCTTGCAATGTCCACCTGGAGCCCTTAAAAAAATAATTGAATAGTCTTTTAGCACACTTATGTAAAAAAATTCTATCCTAGTTTTTAATGAAACATATGTCCATGTTCCTGATCTAACAGTATGCATTTTGGATCACTAAGTACTGGGTTTAATCTCCTAGGTCATTGAGGTCTCCCAATTATAGCTAGGGGTGGGTGGAATTTGACTTCACAGAATTCCACAGAGTTATATAAAAACTCTGCAAGATTCCATGGAGTTCCTCCAACAGGTGGACATAGGCATGTCATGATGCTCGTGCTGTGACTTAGCGCAGGTAACTCGTTCTGCGCTGAAAAATCAGTGCGAAAGCCAGCACGCGGTGTGCCAAAGGGTGCAGCTACTTGAGTTGATTTTGCTGCTGCTGGAGTAGGTTTCTACTCAAGCGCCAGACTTCTGACCGCCTGAGTTAGAAAATCACGCCAGATGTACTCCAAGCTAATTTAAATTGCAGGAGAGGTAGACAAATGTCACTCTTGCTCGCTAACTTACTGTTCTGGAGCCGAGCATGAGAAAGAATTCCACCAGGTGGCAATTGGCGGAATTTGGCCAGAAGTCTGTGTTACAAGAGTAATGTGGAGTCGCCAAAATTCAGCCAACTTCCAGATGGAAAGGAATATTTCACCCACCCTTAATTACAGCCTTTTTTCATGACAAAGACATACGCTAAAACATACTGTGCACATGATGTTCTGAAGTGTTATTCTCCTATGAGAGTTTAACTGAACTCATGTTGGCAGGGGAGTTTAGGGGCCTGAGTGAGCTGCCTGCATACAATTTGGCCCCTGATTAACAAAGTTCGGATCTGAAATTTGTATGTGCACCAATGTATCTTGCTACAAGGGGAAATCAAAAAGGATTGTTGATTTTTCCACAGCCATAAGTGATGGCTATATGTGGGAAATTGGCATACCAAAATAATGTCAAATATTTGTATTGGATTTCCCACACATATCTGCTTTTTTAACCTGCACTAAAATGTGCAACATGTAAGTGGTGCAGTGACTGCGGGACAGTACATACAGGGTCCCCATTTACTGTATTTGTATGGCAGTAAGAGAAGATTTCAATTGGAAAATCATTATCTGGTGATGAAAAGAGAAACAGTCAAATCTAACAGTTGCTTCCATCCTTTGCATAGTATTTTCTGCAATGTAGGCAATCTACACAATTAGCCTCCATCTATCATACTTTTCCCTTTGGGTTTTGTGAATTAGGTGAAAGTCAACAATCCCTGCAAGTCATGGGCATAGATGTACGCCTCTATGGATTTAGGACTTTTTAAAGAGTAAGGTCTTAATTCTTTGGATTGTATTCTGAAGCTGAATATTAACATACTGTCTTCTTTTCATTATAGGATATACATTTCATACAGCATTCCAAAGGAAAGCCCATGCATATTATCATCACCTGTTCACTGTACCTGTTTATGGAATCTTTTTATTACACTCTACATATGTCTCAATAACATTTCTTAATTCTTGCCCAAGTCTAGATAACTGGTCCCTGTAAGTCCTGCTGTAGTTGTTCCTTCTCTGTGGCTTCAATAAAATCCTCAGTTTCTGCAACCAGCAAATAGTTTGTCAAGTAAAGAGAGCTTTTACTTTATAGCAAATAAAATGGAAATGCAATTCTCCTACTGATCACCATACAATTCTTCATTTGTGGCTGTCTTAGAATTGGATTTGTACCGTTTACAAGTAACTCATCTTGCCTTCAAATCTTTGCACAACTATAATTTCTTACTTATTTGTTTGGTTCTCAATAATGGTGTTTAGCCTATTTCCCCTGATTTTCTACTAAATCACAATTTTTGCTGAAATATGGTCAGAAATGAAGACTCTTAAACTGCTTTATTTCATATCATCACCAACAGCAATATTTATTCTATGTAAAAAGATCTAATTTCTAAAGCAGAGTTTCATTACCTGTTGATCAAACAGAGCCCAAAACATTGGCAGTGGAATGTATAGGAACAACACTCTTGTCACCATTTTAATTTCCTTAATGAGTTTCGTCTGTAGTAAACAAAAGGAATACAAGAACATTATTGACGGACTCTAGGGCTGTGTTCTCTTCCTATATATCTGCTTCAGAAAGCAGATTCAACTGCACAATTTTGATTTGCAATGTATTGTCAATATAAGTATACATGAATATAGATTTGGCATTCTCAACTCCATATCTATTTAGGTTCACGATATATATGCTGTCAAGGTAAGAAGATATGTACATCCTAGAATGGATGGAGAATACAGTGTAGAGATACCCTGAATATAACTTGCTGCAGTTTGATGGTTACCATTATGACAAAGACGAAGGGGCTTAAACTGTGTTTATTAATTGATGGTCAGCAAAGAGATTTTAGGTGGGTGAATACACACATGCTTTTTCAGTCCCAGAATCAAGGGGGATTTGGTGTTTGGAATGCTTTGAAGATGCTGACAAGGAATAGTAGAGGGCCAAGAAACAGTTAAGAAAGAATCATCTTCTGAACTACATTTTTACAAAAATCAGAGAAGAGCAGAGGGTTGATTTTCCTTAACACTTTTCAAGTAAGGAAGCTAGCAGAGGTAAAGCTGTTTATATGCTCCATGAAATATAGTTGAGAAGCAAAATGATTTCTAAACTACAAGATGATAGGGTGTAACTGGGGTACGCAAATCACTAGGACATCATCTCCTACTCATTTTTTACTTTTTGGAGAAAGTGCCTAAGATGGCAACCTACTGCTTGTCAGAGTTTTTTCGTAAAGAATTGACATCCATCTAGGATTCAATATATCACATTCAATCTCTGAACTGCTATTGGTGAAAGATTCTATAACCATTTAGTTGAAGAATCAATAGTATGTGTAATTCAGTTAGGGGAGTTTGACAGTCCCACTCTTTCCCATTCAGGTCTTCTCCCATGTTCACACAAAATGTCATAATGACTCATCAAATATGAGAAGAAAAACAAAAACATAATAAATTCCTTTTGTAATGTTTTATCTTCCAACTGGTTTTTTTAACAGTAAACTTTTTCTAGCTCCTAAATATTATATACATTTTCAAATGTTTGGCTTGTTTTTACAAAAGCTGTGAATAACAGTAATAGAGTTTCAAACAATAGTGCCAGCTATTCTGAAAGTTATTAACCCAGCTGCTCCATGTTTTTAGTACTCCTAATTAACTATGAACTTCCACAATGTTTAGAATGTTTGAGGAACGTATTTACATGTTTTCAAGTAACAATTTCAACTTTAAAAAAACTCACAAAAATATTCCAGGGCCTAAATAAAGAAAAGTCATTTTCTAAAAAGTGATTTGGAATTAATTGTTGCTGAGTCGTTAAAAATGTTTCATATTTTACAAGGAAAGTGTCTTCAGAAAAACGTGCTTTCCCCACTAGGATCAAATGTTTTGTGGATTATTTCATCAGTTCCTACCACTCAGTTCTTTATAACTTTCCCAATAAATGTAATTTGCAGTTCCATTGTATCCATTCGATTTTCTGCTTGTGAGACTAGCAATACGGCTTAATATATCTTTGTGTCTACCCCGTCTGCCATCGCGTAAGGGAGTTGGACTGTGAAAAAGCAAAATAAATTATAAAAACAGTTAACAGATCAAAACCACGCCCTGATCCTCTCTTCTATTGTTACATATTTTTGAGAAAAGATTCATTACATCCAAGGCAACATTTAAGGAGATTACTGCTAGAATATAAATTGTCTTGCATGCCTAGTCAAACACATCCCTCTTGATTTGAAAATTTACATTTTTTTCTGTTTTGAACAATTGATGCATTTCATTTAAAGTTTAATAGTTCTAAAAGTGGAACTCAATCTTTTTTTAAGACAATGAATAATTTTTATTTGTCTCTAAAAATCTTTATTTCACCTGAAAAAAATAAAAAAATGGGTTGCTATGGGCTCTACAAGAATGTTCTTACCGGGTATTTATCAACAGCCCAATCTAGCCAGTGCTCCCGTTTTGGATATTCTCTTGAACGATGTCTCCATCGGTTCCCTATTGCAAACTAGAGACATTAACATTTATGTTACATAATGATTGCTTTAGTTAAATACTGTGTTACAGTATACTTCAAGAACAAATGTGTTCATAAAATGTGCAGATAAAAAGCCAATACAGATGATTCAGCTGTCCTGAAGTTACCACATATCTCCAGAAGTCTGTAAAAAGGAGAGCTGTAATGAACTTCTAAATGTATTATTTTGTACAGTCTGAATTTTGCAATTATTGCAATAAGTGTCATATTTCTCTATAACAAAATATCAAATGGTTTCTTCATCAGGCTCAATTCAATTCAATAAGACAATATTCGGATGAAAACAGGTTCCGTAAAAGCATCATACAGCATAAACAATGGCACAGTAAAAACAGGCAACCCATTAAAATAAGATAAATTGATAAAGCCAGATACAATGTACTAATATTGGCAGCGGGGTTTAAACAACATAGTTCTACAAGCTCATACAGCACATCTTAAAAAGGCCCCAATGTGCAAAATGGCTTCATCATCAGATAATTTAAGTAAAAATCTAAAAGCTGCCCTACATAGTCTAATATTATGATTATTCTTTTTTTAGAAATGGAATTTTAAAAAGTCTGGTGTACCTTACATATCATTTACAGAAAAATGTAAAGTGTAGCATTGATTGACCTGACACTTCATCACAGGGGCAAGGCCTCACATAAAGGTTCTTTGTGAAACCCAGTGGGAAACATAACAGATATTTTATTCCCAGCTGCCCCGTACACACCACAGATTGTCTGTAGGGCAAGTAAATACAGTCAGACTTAAGAAGGCAGCAACATTGCCTTTCCCTTCCGCTTCCCTTAGTCATCTGCAGTACTCAAAATGATAAAGTGCTTGTTCGACATTCCTTTCACTTAGGCTGTTACAAGTTATCGGGTCCATAAAGACTGTACTCCAATCTTATAATATTCAGACTTTACATAAGCCAGCCAAGGGATGAAAAGTCCTCTATCAAGGGACTTAGAAGGCGTACATTATTAACTCACTTGTTTTAGCAGCAAAAAATACTTTTCATCAATGCTTAGATTATTATCATACATTGGTAACAGAGTTGTAGATTAGAAATGAAAATGGATTGTGAGGAGAGATTTAGGATGCACACACTTTTGCAGTATTTAATGACATAAAAGATGACAAATGACCTAAAATCATAACATTCTAAATAATGTTGAAATATACTTGACAATGTGTCAATTGCCTCAAGGACTAACTTGCGACTTTGCACTGCCACGTAGCACTTTCTCCACGATCCCTTGACCCCTGCTGGAAGTGGGAGCTTGAGCGCAGGAGCACTATATCAGCGGTAGAGGCGTCCCGCAGCGCGGGACCCTCAAGGACTTTGCACTGCCACGTTGCACTTTCTCCACGATCCCTTGCCCCCTGCTGGAGGCGGGAGCTTGAGCGCAGGAGCGCTATATCAGCGATAGAGGCGTCCCTTAGCATGGGATGCGCGTGGGTGGTGCCCGGGCTCGGCCCGGGCCAAGACCGGTCCAAGACGGGCCTGTCATAGACCAGAGGAGGCCGGGCTGGGCCACCTCATTTGGTCTCTCACTGTTTTGCTGCTGGTGAGTACCTAAAGGGAGAGACCCCCAGTAATTCCTATATTTACAGGGGCACCTCAAGAAAATCTGATGACTATAACATTAACAGGGACTGTGAGGCCCGCTGTTTCGATTATAAGCTCCCAGATCTTTTCTAGGCCATCAAACAACAAAAAAGTACATTAAATATCCTTGTTGATTGTTGGTTTTTCCCATTTTAAGATCGAATTATGGGGAAAAGGAAGGCTAAAGCTAATAAAATATCTCTCACAAAGTTTGCTCCTAAGATGGCTACGGGCTCACGTTCATCTCTATTGAACTACCTCACGGGGGCGATGGGGGCAATTGAAAAGCAGATATCCACAGTTGAGGAGACTTTAAATGCAGAAACTAGGGGAGACAGCCAGAGCGTGGAGACAATTGTAAAAGATAGTCCCCTAACATCTGAAGGAACTGAAAGCGTATTGCCTAAAAATGGTTGTGTGCAAAATGTATCGGACGATGTGTGGGTTAGTGATGAGGACAGTGATACCCAACCCCCGCTAAAGCGTCCTAGGAACCCGGGGGAGGAAAACAGTGCAGTACAAGATGATCATGTAGGCCAAAAAAGTCTGAGTAAAAAAACGCAGAAAAGGGTAACAAAGCGGAAAAAAGTATTAATATCATCACAAGTAGGTCACAGTGTGAAACTACCAACTCCCACGGAGCCTTACTGTTCAAAAGACGATTTAAGAAAATTATCTGGACAAATAGAAGGGTTAGAGAGTATCCTTAAAGAAGCCCTAGCCAAGATGGCGGAGAGGTTAAAATCTATAGAGGCATCATTAGAAAAACATTTCGGAAACGCTACCCTTAGTAGAAAAAATGATATAAGTGAACGTGTGGATTCCACGAGATCTAGGACCAATAGAGTATCCAATGTAATATCACTAGAACCGTTAACCATGCAAATTACACACGAAGGGGAACAAGGTGAGTTGAATCTGGGAGAACCAGGGGAACCAGATAGGATTGCGGGGGTTGAAATCCTTCTCTGGTTTAAAAAGGCACCACCATAATAATAGTGGTAGAAGAGACAGATATAGAAATTACTATGGGAGGGACTTATACGACATACCGCCACAAAAAAGTCAATCTAACCTTGATCCCACATGCACCCCAAGGGTCCGCCTCGAAACTATCCCACGATCTCTAGAACTTCCACCGGAAGCTACACCCTATATAGTAATTCTGGCAAATGTCCCAGAGTTCCCTGACCACGAAAGTGAATCTTGGATTGCCCTGAGAAATAAATCTTTACAGTGGTTGAGTACCAGGACAGGCTTAACTGAGGTTCTTTTTTCTGAATTCAAAATGGTCAGAAGAATAGCTTGGATAGACAAAAATCACAAAGCCCTTGTGGGGGACTGTGTGGTTTTAACATTTAGATCACCTCATCTGGTGAAAACCATTCTTGAGAGAGTAGGGAGCCATATTATTAGTCCCCAGGAAGTAAACGTTGTCCCATTAGGTCACTTTTATCAACCATCAAAGATACAGAGTAGTAGAAACATGATTAGGAACTACTCAGTTGAAATCTATTCTAGGTATAATGTCCCAGTAACTAACCGCGTAGATCGTCTCAACAACTTAGAAGATATTGACTGACTGAAAAAGGGGGTAGAACAACATCTTGATAATAAGAAGGTCTTAGATAAAAATATGCCTATTAAATCAAGCAGCCATAGGCATCCTACAAATTATATTGCCCCTAAGGACAGCAGATACCACTGATAGCGGCCCAGATATTAATCCAGCCCCAGTTGGTCAACAAAGTGCCAACAACCAGTCAATCGGCAGAGGATACTATACCTATCGCAGGGATAAGTCAGTTTCAGATACCTCCTAGTGCTCCCATTGTAATTACTGCAGATGTGACCCCTAAGAACTGCACAGGTAGAAATCATACCGAGTTAACCAATTTGGTTTACTGGAATGTTTCAGGAATTCGATCAAAGATGGCAAATCCATTGTGGTGTGAGTTCATATCAAAGTTTTCCATCATGTGCTTCCAAGAAATCTGGGTTAAGGAGGCTGTCCATGTTAATTGTTACCAAACTTTTCACACTGCAGCTGTGGCAGGGAGCCATGGGAGGGCAAAGGGGAGCTTGTCAATTTATATATCCAACATGGTAAATGTAAGAAAAATAGAATTGAAATTTGTCGAATTATATTACCAAGTGATGATATTGTATATTGATAACAAGCATTTTGTTGTATTGATAAATTTTTATAATAATGCCCTGCCTGATCAGATTGGGCAGATCCTGAAAAAACTAGACAATGATCAGAAGTCCATCCAAAGTGAAAGGGAAGGGGATGTGCCCATTATTTGGGGGGGGGGCAATTTTAACACCGCACTGTGTCCAAACAACGGGAGGGAAGTATGCCGTCTTAAAACCAAAGTGGGGAATAGTGATACCCACTTCCCACATTCACAATACGGGGAAGCTCTTAACGCAGTAATGTTTGGCCACGACCTTGGTTTTGCTAATGAGATATGTGTTACACCTGCTCCCTTTAAAAGTACCTTTAATGGCAGAGGATGTATTACAATATTAGATTACATTCTGATATCAAATAGATACTCAAATAGAGTGAAGTCATTTGACACTCACAACATCACTTTGAGTGATCATTTCCCACAGAGTGTTTCCCTATCACACCTAATACGACAGACACATTTTGGGGCTAGATCTACGCACATTCCTCAAAATTTATCAATACATACAGTGAACGGTTATTCCCTGCGTTGGTCTATGGTGGATCCCCTAGAAATTACAAAGAATGTTGTGATTAGGAGTAAATCTGCCATTGCGGCCAGTCTAGACGATAACGCCACACATGAAGTAGTTTTGACCTCTTTCCAGCATATTAGAGGAGCTATAAAAGAGGCCTTATTCGTACAAAATAGAAAGCCAAACAGGAACACAAAAGGGTGGTTTGATACAAAGTGTACGCAGGCTTATGCCGAGCTAAAATATGAGACCCAAAAAATCCCTAGAAATCTGCTTGACATAAGACAGGCAAGGAGGGCCTATAAAAATGCACTTAAACTACGCAAGGCGGAGCTGAGAGACGAGCTTTGGACGGCGCTGCACGAGGCCTCGGTGTCTAAAGATGGTGCGGTATTTTGGAGGGCTGTGAAGACCCCTTTCCTGGATCGGGGGATACTCCATCCATTGAAATTGCAATAACAGAGGAGCAATGGGTAGAGCACTTCTCAAATACATTTAACAGTAGTGAGAGTGCTAATATTTTAGAAACTCAACCAGCAGGTGACGATGACATGGCACCATTAACAATCCCAATTGACCTCCAGGTAACCCTGGATGAAGTCAATTGGGCAATCATGGCAAGCATGGGTGGGAAAGCCCCTGGCCCAGATGGGATCCCTGTAGACCTATTTAAAAATAACATAGCGCTATGGGGCCCGCTGTTAACCCAGGTAATTACAGGTAGTTGTTCTTTCCAGCTTATAGAGACGTGGTCTGAATCAATTTTAGTACCTATTTTTAAAAAAGGAAATCGTCAAGATCCTGCCTGTTATCGGCCGATATCGCTGTTAGACTCCCTGGCAAAAGTAGTCGGGCGTATTGTGCTCGAAAGACTACAGGATTGGGCTGAGGAAAATAAGATTATTTCTGAATTACAGTTCGGCTTTCGCAAGGGGCTAGGAACTGTTGAACAAAGTTTAAACCTGAATATTATCATAGGGAAGTATACCCTTGCAAAGAAGGGCAGGTTGTTCCTAGCCTTTGTTGACCTCACTGCAGCCTTTGACTGCGTGAGGCATGACAAGCTCTGGAAGGTCCTTCAGGAATTAGGAGTTGAGCCCATCATCATCCTCTTTTTAAGACAACTGTACAGGAACGCTAAGGCTAGGGTGCGATACGGTCCAAACGGAGAATGTACAGTTCCGTTTCAAATCAACAAGGGGGTAAGGCAAGGTTGTGTGCTGGCCCCCTTCCTTTTGAATCTTTATATAAATGGGTTAGGCCAAGCGCTGATGAATACATGCCAAGATCTCCCCCAAATAGAAGGACGGCCCATACCCGCATTACTGTATGCGGAAGACGCCGTTCTGATGTCTCGCACCCAAGTGAGTCTACAAAGAATATTAAATAGTTTTGCAGCTTTTATGCATGACTTGGGGCTGAGGGTAAATACAACAAAAACCTTTGTTATGAGATGCGGCTCTGGCAGCCATAAATGCAGAGATATGTATATTGATAAACAGAAAATAGATTTTATAAATAGATTTAGTTACCTGGGCATCTTATTCGACCATAATGCTACATGGACTCGAGCGGTGCAAGCCAGAAAACTTGCTTTTATGAAAACTACTGTCGCCCTAGTTAATTTTTGGAAACAACTGGGCAGGAGGCCTCCTCAGGGACTATTACAGATCTACAGGGCCAAGTGTGTTTCAACGGCCACATATGGCGCAGGGGTCTGGGGATATTCCAATCTTCAATCTATACAAGTCGTTGAAAATGTGTTTTTAAGATATATTTTGGCAGTCCCTGGCAGCACCTCCTCATATGTTTGTCATTCCGAATTGGGGGTCCCATACATCGCAGATCTTATTAAAGTGGAACCAATCCTGTTAAGGCACAGGATATGGACATCTGCAGAAACCAACCTTAATAGGGACATTTCAAAAGATGTTTTTAATTTGGAAGGTGATTTAAAAATTACATGGCTAATGTATGTGCGGGACTTTATGCATGATTTAGGCCACTCAGAGTTTTATAATGAGCCGAGCACAATGAGTAGATGGACAAGAAAAGTGTTGAAAGCAAAAGGCATGTCTCTACTTGAATCACTTAGATTAACAGAAGAAATATCGAAGCCTACAGTATTGTATAATCAAACGATCCTAATCACTCACAGCATTCAACCTTATCTTACTCTTGTCTGTGGTACTTACGATAGACTACTACTGACAAGATTTAGACTTGAGATACTACACAGAATAACTAGTTTCCCAAACATGAATGATTGGACAAGAGTTATGCAAATATGCCCCTGTGATGATTGTTCGGAGCAAACTACACTCCATGTAGTCCTTTTTTGTAAATTTTATAATGCACAAAGAAAGAAATGGATTTTACCACTTTTAAAAAGCTTGGTTTCAGACAGTTTCGTCCTGCCTTTTAGAATTACAGTTTTTAGAAAATGAATATACAACATGGATTTTATTAATGTTTTTAAAAAGTGTAGTAAAATGTAGGAAATCAATTGCAATGTGAGAGTCAAATTGTCCAACAATTTAATCATGTAAAGGGGGTGCAAACAACTGACCTCATTTGTTAAGACAGTCTGTGATGTAATGATATGATGTCTATTGGATTCATGTTTTTGCAGTGCTACTGTGTACAACTCGTGTGATTTTATGTGCTTTTATGATTCTCTAAACAGAAATCGAATAAAGCTTTGTTTGATTTGATTTGATTTTGTGTCAATTGCCCAGATGTGGGTCCGTGCCCACTGTGTCACTGGAATCAAGTTGTACCTGGCTGATGACCCCATATCTAGGGCGAAACCAGTCCTGGGTTGCTTGTGTTCCGGTTTAGGGAGGACTTAGCTTGGCTGCTTGGGCTGGATTGCTCGTATTGGAGCAGGGTAAAGACTGATTTGCGTATAGCTGGGTCCAAACTGAGGTGGCATGGTGTGTAAAATAATGATGGATTGGGATGTGGCCCGAGTGATTATCAGTCGCTGAGATTAATTCAAGCATTCCATCCCTCACTGCTTTGTATACTCAATTGGTTACAGGGCACAAACACCTTCTTCATGGATCAATTTTTTAAAAGAGGAATAGGGTTTTTAAGGTAGCATATCCAAAGATCTTTATTTGTTGTAGATCTAAGGATAGGAGGAAATATATTGGAATAAAGCATGTCATGCGTTTGAGACCATACATGCCATACTTGGCAAATTGACATTATTTTGGCTAAGTGACCAAGAAATGGAACGGTTCATTTCTTTTTTGTGGGTGAAAGGTAGTCAGCCAATTTTAGTTGATGGAGAAGCAATGAAACATGCTTTATATTGAGAATGATTGGATAGCAGGGTGTATTTTATTATAGTGTTGAACTACAATGGGTATTTTGCCATTTCTGCCTTATTTGCCATTTGTTTGGAGAGGGGTAGGGTAAACAACACCTTTTTTTTAATCTGGAGGGCAATCAATAGTCCAATGTTTTTAACTTGTGTGTATGTTTTTGTTTAAAGGGTGGGTACATCAAAAACAGATATTTTTGATTTTGTGTGTTAACTCCTGAAGTAGCTGAACATTTGTTTTTGGTGCCATGTCGCTGAAGGCAAGTGAGAATTTTATGGTAATCAGGTAGAGGAGTGTGTAGTGTGTTTTAGGGAGATGGTAAAGAGGAACATGCTAGGCCTGGGCGGAAAACTACGCTACGTTCGCGGAGTTTGCATAGTTTGCGCTTCTACGCGCTACGCGAATTGCACGTAGCACAGTGCAAAAACGCATAGCGTAGCGGGCATTTTTTGCTTGCTCGCGGTCCTCAACGTCAAGTTGGCGACCGCGAGCGAGCAAAATCAACATCCTGGCGAGACTTTTTCCTCGTTCGCGATCAGCAACATCAAGTTGCCGATCGCGAGCATGGAAAATAAACCTCCCGGCGAGATTCTCAACGTGGGGAGGTCAGGTTTCTCATTGCGAGTGGTCGCGTATGCTCGCGACCGCTCGCGATGAGAAACTACCAGTCCGCGTTGAGAAAGCTGCCGCTCGAGTACAAATCTACTCGAGCGGCAGAAAACGACCGCTTGCACTGTGCAAGATGCCGTTTGCAATGATTGCACAGTGCGGACAAGCATCCAGCACTGTGCAATCAGGGCGAACAGCGTTTCCCAACCGCACTACGCAGTTCGCGTAGCTACACGTAGCGTGCGTAGTGCGAAGTGCACTTCGCGTAGCTACACGTAGCGCTACTATGCGAACTACGCCCAGGGTTAGAACATGCACCATATTTGCTACATGTGTGGAATAGAGGTGCCTAATAGAGCACTATGGTTCATTAATACATTGGCACTTTTATTGAAGTTTGAAATACTTCAATTGCACTCTTTGGGATAGCTTCTACTGTTAAATGGGTTTACCACACAACACAGTCCTTATACAGGTGTGAGGTTGGGGGCTACACAGCAATATGTGTAATCTGCTAGCACTGCCAAGGGATTAGACTGGTTGGTTCAAGACAATCACAGCCCGCCCAGGAATCATGCTGGAATGATGGGAAACCATGCAAGAAGAACTCAACAGTGAGAGCTGGAAGGGGAAGTTCACCTAGATAATGCAACAGGAAAAGGCAATGTTTGTGGTTATTTCCTTTGGAAACTGAAAAGACAATTGAGGTAAGGGCCATGAATGGAAGAGAGAAAATGCAACACTTTGAAAAAGAAGGAGGTCATAAACACATCATACTTAAACTAAGAAACAGTGGTTCCATAATATTAATTCATTAAGGTGTGTATCAGAATATTACACATCCAAAGGGTTTAAAGAAGCACAAAAATATCCAGAGAATTCTATTAATGAACACACTGTAATACTTTCATCAAATCACAATGTATTTGTATTCAAATAATACTATACAATAAGAAAATTAAAGAAATAGTGAAGAGGACGCAGACTTCATGGTACATAAATAAACACACATAGAACAGATGCATTGTGGAAAAACAAAAAGAGGTGTGCAATATTTATCATTCAAAATCCATTCAATGTTTTGGTCTTCTAATACTACAGTTCTTAAAAGTTGTTGACAACACAACATTGGGCTTTGCAGAATGTGAATCTTTTGATACTCCCTCTGTTGAATGAATCCCACAGTACCACTGTTTCTTAGTTCTGTGACGAAGAAGGGGCATGACCACCTGTGCAGAGATTTTGCTGGAGTCCATGCTAAGGGGGTCCGTACGTGCGTTACCTGTGCTTACACAGGTAGACTGCATGCTTTGGTTGCCATGAGGGGCATAGAGTGTGAGTAAACTCTGTTAGAAAAGCTCTGGACTCCAGTTTGAGGCAAGGATATATCCAGAAAGAATCAGTAGCGATACAAACCAAGCTTGACTTCTGAAGGGGGGTCGTGATGCAAAGAGGTTGGTGAAGGAGCTGTTGCTAGAGAGATAGGTGAAAAATCATCCAGAGTTGCTACAGAGGATGTCAATGCAGCATTATGCAAATACTACAAAGCAATCATGTAAGAAGGGAAACAAGGATGAAATGAGCTGTGACACCCAACTGCTAGGGCCTCTTTTCAAGGATTTGTGGCAAAGAGACCATATCCCAATTGCACTTTTCTAGCTGTGTAAAGAGACAAGCAACTATGGGTCAGATGTATGAAAGTATGTTATGTTCCTATAAGTTGCGATTCCTACAATCGTTGGGTCCATCACTGCAAAATGCCTTTCCCTAACATACAAACCAAATTTATGAGTAGGAACTGTTTATCTTACTCATAAAATATGTTTTGTGACCCATTCCTAATCTTATTTTGTTAATGGGGATGACATGGGTGTTCCTTCCAGATTGTGATTCAATATGAATGTGTCAATGGTGTGCAACCCCAACTCTGGTCACCAACCACTGATCAGTTGCTGACTCCTCAAAGAAGGAGGTAACTGATTCATAAACAGGAATGGGTTCCTTTGAACACCGCCCTTTTGGAAATTGTGTTGGCAGCCTCAAGTGTAGGAGGCAGTGGTCCACAAGACCTGCTCTCACTGATGTCTTCCCAAAGGAGAATTGTTTATTTTTTAAAGAAGCACTGGTTTTTTTAAGGAACGTTGGCTGCTTTAAAAAATGTTTCCTGTTTGGGGAAAGCAAACACAGGAATGGTGGTCTGCTGCCCTTGAAGGCCATGATCCATTGGTTTGTTGCCAATCACAGGGGTTTGCAAATTTTGACTTACCAAACTATTATTTATTAGGAAGGTCATTCTGTAATGTCCTGCCAGTGGTATTTTACAAACTGACCTAATAGTACATAAGACGATTTGTAAGGTCAGAGTCCTTTCCCAAACGTTTTATTTTAATATGTCTCCTTCTTCTTTTAAAACCTTCACCAATGTGCTGGCAATTCCTTGCCATAGAGATGGAACCTAGAGACTCAGTGACATGGTAGCTGCATGTTGTACTTAAAAAAGCTTGTCTACTTATCTATATTTAATTGGGTGATCTCAACAATTTTACCTGCACAGGATCTTTATTTGGTATAGTTTATACATCGTAATGGGAATCTTACACCAATATTTTAATGAGAATCTGCCATCAGTAAGCAGTGTGTGTGTTTTTATGTAAATACATAAGTGTATCCAATCATCCTGCAGATTTCTGATGCTAAGTCCTGGTATGTTGGCAGCTAAAAATGTGCAAACTTTGGAGCTGCTTAAATTAATCAATTGCACACTTTTGCTGCCTGGTGCCTAAAGCTAAAACTCCTACAACAGAATTCTGTAACTCATGTTTTGTAAATTAGGGGAATGGTTTCTGCCAGACCATTTATGCATTTCTAGTCATGCAATGACATTTTAGATCTTTTGGTGTAATCTAATCAAGCTTCCTCCTTTGATCACACTGTTTGATCTTCGGGCAAAGCATAATGGCTCACAGGTGCATCATTCATAGCCATGTTTGAAAGCAATTGGAAATGTGTTAGTCCCCGGTGTTAAGAGATAGATTAAAACAGGCAAGGAGAATCCGAGAATTCCAGATTGCCGTATTTCTAGTACGGATATCTGATAACTTCAAAGGTTTTATAAAATTAATTTTAAGGTAGACTATTTTAGATAGCTCTAAAAATTAATTTCTATCAAGAAACATACGCCCTCAAATTATTTTTTTAATCACGCCAACTACTCCCTGCTGTAGGGCTCAGAATAAGGTGAAACATGTGTGATTGTTGAAGCTCTCTGAGACGTGTGTTCTTAGTTGATAGCTATAATGTCACAGTTGAAGTTATCATAATGTTATCAGTTATTGGAGGGCTGCCTGATAAAGTACCTAGGCTAAAGGAAATGGGCTGACCTTTGGTGCTGGGACCGTGCTTGGCAAATGAGGACCCAGACTTGGGGTGGGTTCTTTGTCTGGTGTGTGCATGTGTACGTGTCTGTACATGGAAATGCACCTAGGCGTCTGTGTTTCTGTGTGCCTGCTTCTTTTCTGCAAATATGTGTGTCTGCCTGTGTGTCGCTGTTATTCTGTGTGAAACCTGTGTGTGGTTCTCCCTTCATATGTGTTTTTTGTTTATACACTAAGAAAAATCAACACTTTCAAGGGCATTGTTGACACTTGACAAATGTAAGAATACAGGATTATTGTGGAAAGTAAAAGAAATTGCCATTACTGCTTCGCTGCAAACCTTGAGCAAAAAAAGTGCATTGAAAATTGCACGTAGATTGTTCAAACTAGGAAGAAATTGCATAACTGAAAGACTGTATAAGTATAGCAAATAAATATATTTTTTTAGCACTATGGGCCTGATTAGGATGGCAGGTGGACTCACGTCCGCCCGCCACCCTAACGGAGATGGGGACCGCCCGACATAGTGCTGGGGGTCCCACTGGCCAAATTGCAATGCGAATGCCACAGTGGAGGTCGCATTGCCCACCTTTTCCATTGCGGCGTGTGCTGTTGGCTGCAGCACCTGCCGCAATGGAAAAAAGGGATGTGTAACATATCTACATGACAGGCACCATGCGGTGCCTGTCCCTTGGTACAGGGATCTGTTGGGGGGCACCATAGGTGCCCCCCCTCACCCAAAGCAAAGTGCCAGGGGTGAACGGGGGCCGCCAACGGCCCCCAATGTCCATCCCGCCAGCCTTTCCATGGCAGGTCAACTGCAACGGAAAGGCTGGCGGGGATTGACCATCCTAATCCCTATGGCGGTGCCTGGTAGGCACAGCCACCATTTCAGGGATAGGAAGGCCTCCGCAGCACCGGCGGGCTCAGGAGCCCGTTGGATGCGTGGCGGTCGGAGTTTCCGACCGCCACGGAACCGCCTGCTATCATTATATGGCGGGCGGAAAATGGCCTTACGATGGTGGTGAGACCACCACGACAGCTTGTCGGTGGCGGTCTCACCGTGATCGTAATGACCCCTTATGTTCTAATGAGTCTACTATTTATTATGCATTTGTGCTAACTGGGACTATCATAAACACTAATATGAAATGTGAAGCGCTGACAGTGGAATCAATTATCTATTATCTTGGGCAATGCTTTTGTCACTGCTGTTGCATCCTGGGGCAGGGAGACCGGTGTGAAAAGCATCTGTAGAGCTATTCGGGGTATTTGTCTGCAATGGTGGGATCTAATTATACATGTCTGCATTAGGGCCAATGTCAACATGTTCCACCACTGTGTACCTTCTTGGCAGGCAGTCTTCCAGAGAATAGTTCTGAACTTGTCTATTCCAGGTAGAGCCAGACTTATATTACTTTTACATGTTAATATATTTATTTAGGTTTGCTATGTTTACCTACATATATTTTAAAAAGTATATTTTTTTCATATATTTTTCGATATTAGTATACAATTATATTTTTGGGGGATATTTTTGCATTTTACATTATAAGTATAGGAAAACAATGTTTTTGTGTTCGGTATTTTTGACACACTATTTTTCACCGCAATATTTTGGGGTTTGATATTTTGTCAGTGAACCATACATGGGGTACTTTCTTAACCAAAGGATTGCTTTAGTGACTAGGAACTAGTACTACTTTGTTCTGAAATATAGGCACCGGGAAACCATACTGTTGCATGAGATGGCATTCAAATTGCAAACAGGTGTCACTTTCTTCCATTATGTGTTATACATTGTACATTATGCGGTTAGAATCTATAAGATGAGAAGAGTCAGAGAGGGTGCCCATTGCTCCCCTACATAACCAATTGACCAAACAGGGCATGAGATTCTCTTATCAAGTTTGTCAGCTCCTATATTATCCATACTTTAGCTGCCCAGTTAACCCAAACCATTCAATTTCGACAACACTGTGTAGCCTCACAACTTCTATAAATACTGAGTCCCAAGCTAGTGAGGGTTGGTACAGCATGCATCTCTACGTCTTGAGTATCTAAGGAGGATGTAGTTTAGTGTTTTTAATAGTGAATCCATTAAAACCAATAAAGATGCCAATTTTTGGAGGGACTTTAAAAGTCATGGCATTTTAATATATGATAGATATATTTTTTTGGAAGGGAGGCCGGCCCCAAATCCTCCCTGAAAAATAGTAGGGCCTGCTCACTCCGTTCAGTATCAGGATTGGTATGACCAAATTTGCCAGGGCTGCTTTTTGTTCCCAGCCCAACCCTGTTTCCCCGATGGAAGCTCTGAAGTATATCTTTTAGCAAAGGGCGCACCATTAGAGTGAAACCCTTGTCCCACAGTCACCACCACGCCTCTTATCATTTTCTTAGGTTCTCTTTGAGTTTAATGACCTTCATCTGAAAGAAACATTGAGCACAATCGATGTCCAAAGGAGCGGAATCATGTTCAAAGAGGAGTGCTCACACACAATGTTTGAACTGAAGGACATAACTTGGCTGAAGTTAACCTTGCTCTTTCTGTCATTCAGACAAATCATTAAAGTCATCCCTCTGTGTTGATCAAACCTTTATCTGTCATGTACAAGCATATCATTGACAGGAAGGATTTTACTCTAGGGCAATGTTCACTTTGATAATCACAACAAATACACTTGTTATTGGGATCAACCTGTACTATTGGTTAATTGGCATGTGCACATGACAAGGCACACCCAGTGTTCCCTGGCATCATTCGTTTAAGATTGCATCAGGTCTGTATATGCCAGTGTATTCCAAAAGCTTTTTTTGATGACAGAAACCCGGTGTACACTTCCAAAAATAACACAATATCAGAAGCCAGGACAGAAAACCTGGAAGTAAAGGGTAATGCCATATACCAAGGGGACAAATCACAAAGCTCTTTGCACAATTAAGGTCCCTTGATTTGTTTACTTCCCCCAGTAAATACTGGCACCATGGGTGAGGTGTTTAACAAGTTTGTTAAATAACTCTTATTAAAAGTTTTCACTCATAAAATGGGGAATTTAGTGCCAAAATCCGCCAGCATCTGCATTTATTGGGCTATTTTGCCAGGTTTAACCTGCCAAAATATAACTGGAGGAAATTCCAGATCGTGCTTGGAATTCTGACTTGTAAGGCAACAAAAGTTACCACATATGTCAGAATTTAACTCCTTGCTCATAATCAGGGCCTATGACTTTTGTGCTCACTTAGCATCTTTGATTTATGCTATTTTGTGTTTGCAAATACCTACACGATTGGTTATACCCCACTGAATTCAAGTCACATGTGGTGGTGGAGGCCGATTAAGCCTCCCCACTCCTGTTATCCACTGCATTATATCAACCATACAAGTCCACACGCCCCAGGACTGATATCTTGGAATGCGATGGATGGGCATGGGATGGACTGCACCATCAGGCCAACTTGCGGTATATACACCCCATCTATCCACATTACACGTACCCCAATGCTGTTGGCATTGCAAGACGAAAGCGCAAGGGTGCAAGCACACAGGAGAAATGCAATCACCTACGTTGAATTATACCCTGACAGCCAGTTCCTTCCCCCATTTGCATTGGATGACGCTCCTCGCCCCACTGCGGTGGACATCATACTCTACCATCAGATACGCGACGCATGTCATGTGCAACATATCACTTTCCCTGAATCCACACTCATGCTACATGCTCTTGAACGCATGCTGATGAATGCCTCACACCGCAAACTGGTCACATGCCTCTACGCTATCATGCAGAACAAGGCGCCAATTTGTACTCCTACAGCACATGCTAAATGGAAGCTGGACACAGATCCTCCACTCACTGCCAAGCTATGGACATATTGCTGCGGGCAGACTGCAGCTCTTTCCCCCAACTATAGATTGCAACTCATCCATTTCAAGTTTCTTCACCAGCTGTATCGCACACCGACACAACTGTAGCACATGGGCTTGAAAAAGGAGGCATGCTGTGAGAGGTGTTCGGCACACCAGATGTTGTTTATATATCTGGCTTGGGACTGCCCCAGAATAGCAGACCTTTGGGATACAGACCATCACAATCTTCAAGAGATCACCTGTCATTCAATGCCTCCAATGCTGACTGTTAGTTTACTGGGCTATGTTAAAGACGGACCACTCACACAATGAATTCTAACTGCCAGGCTCCTGCCAACACTGGGGGACGAAATCTGGCCTGCATGATGCAATGTATTGCCAGGATCAATTGCCCACCTATTGGGAACTGATGCCCCCGACCTCTTGCCCCAAAGATATTTGGGAGCCACTTTCAGCTTACCTGATTTTACGAGACTCCCCTCAATCACAAAGCCACACAGACTGACATACGCTTGCCTGCATTCTGGATATCGCTAGGAAAGGCCCTGTATAGGTATGATTGTCCAGAGAATAATCGATTAATTCCCTCCCAATGCTGGCATGTCCTGCCTGATGTGTCCCATTCTAACATGACCCTCTGAAGTTTGTTTCTGCCTATATTATGAGTGTTTAGTGCTGGTTGTGCCCTCCTCTTCCCCTCTCTTTCTCCTTCCCTTCCCTTCTCCTCTCCTCACTTTCTTCCCATCTGCCTTTTGTTAGTTGTGACGAGGCTTCTACCTCTCGAGTTGTTTCAACATCTTAAATCACAATAAAAAGAATATGCAAAAAAATAAATTGTGTTTGCACATCACGAACAAAGAATTTACATACAATTAAATTATGCAAAGTGGTATCATCATGTATTCACGTATTTTATTTGCATAAATTGAACAATAGTAGACATTTGGAGACACCTGAGAACAATCCACATTCACAGTTGTCAGAATATCAGTGTGACAGAATTAGATGTATGGTAAATCTTGTCACCTAGCAGGATATTGGTGTTTCTGGCTGGAGGCACCCGCTAAGGATGGTGAACAATACATTTTCAAGTTTGTGGGTACTCATTAATCTTTTGCAGGGCGTGTCCCACTCTGAAAACGATTGCAGATTTGTTGGCGCAAAAAGCAGCAGATATTCTGATTTCAGGGTGGGAAAGGGGAATATAACCTTCAAAATTGGCGAGGGTTTTGGGGAAAAGGTTTCTTCCATGTGTGGAAACATAAAACATGCTTTAAAGTGCAAATGAACTTGTGCAGCACATTTACACCTGATCAGCCTGTAATTTATAATGGATTTCAGAACTATTTTTATGGAATGTGTGACTGTTACAATTTGTCTGGAGGAGTCCTGGGACCCTTAATGAATTCCATTATTGTCTGAAATTCATTCCAGCTGAATGTTTAAAACTGCACGAGTAAATTCCTTACTACATTTTAAGAATATGGCCTTAAGGAGGTGCACAGTCCTAACATATATCAATCTGTTCACATAAAGATGTGTGTGTCACTTTAAGTGCTAAAGGAACATTTCACAACATTGGAGTAATACAAAGTCGTCTTTAAGTGTATTTTCTTCATAAAATAACTTACAGGGTGAATTTAGACTCCAGCGGGTGGTCCACTGACATGCAAGGTAAGTGAAGGTGTTATACTGCTGCTGCTCAGCCTGGGTGACTGTGTGTGAGAATGTTGGTGAGTGGAATGTTCGTCGTGAGTGTGACTGTCAGTTGGTGGATGGGCTGAGCAGCAGTGAGGCTGCTCCTGGTGGGGTTCTCCCTTGTAACATCTACTTAAATAAATCAACTTAAAGATACTACATGGAATGGACCTTACTTTTATTACAACATATTTTGGCAACGATTTTAAGGAAATAATCTGCGTGTGCAACTTCCTTGGACTGCTACTATGAACATTAAAGAAACTACAAGGTAAAGGAATTTCTTTTGGAATGGAAGCTGCGTATTTCAAGCTTACTGGCACCCCTGAACCCCACCAGTGACTACTCCATTGGTCGCCCCAACCCCGGAGTGCCAGTTCCCCTATGACTTTCTTTCCCTTCCCTGCTGCCTGCTGCGTTAAAAGAGTTGTTCCCAACTCAACTCAAATGTGCCAGTTCCTGCTGCACGTTCCTTCTTACTGGTTACTGTGATCTTGGAAGAAGTGTCTTTGTTGTACTACCTTGGGAAAGTGTTTCCATCTAGAGGATTTTCCCAGACGAGTAATGAATTCGAGTTTTTCTTCCAGTTTCTGCTATGTGTCCCCTGAAAGCCACAAGCCTCTGCGACCGTTGTGTGGAAGAAGCCCCGCACTACCTGTTTGGTGAATTGGTGAGCGGCTACCAATGGATGGTAAAAGCGAGGAGTTGCACGGCAGGGAAGTGGAGTTTCCTCTCTCCGTGTATGATGAGCTCCTAGGGCGCATCAAGGTGAACCTGTCTTTTGTTTTACCAGTGCTGTCTTTGTTGTGCTTACAGTGCGGTGTTTAGTGCTTCTGTGTTACTTTTACGATCTACTCGTCATGTGGAGGAGCCCTGTTCCTGGTGTTGGTGTGGACTTTCGTGGGGTGAGACCATTTTTTTTGTGTGTTTTTTTATTGTCCCTGGCAGCCCCTTGACATTTGGCAGTTGGTCCACAGCGTTATATTTGAAAATTATGCGCGTGTCTTCTCCAGCGCGTGCGAGCTCACCTGCATCTCCTTAGGATTCGTCGTTGCTTCCACGCTATTCAGTGCTGCTGCTGGTTGCCTGCATGCACGCACGTGCTGTGAGCCATCCGGCTCAGCGTCACGTACGTGCCGCCATCTTGGGATTGGCCGCATCATTCAAGCACTGGTGCAATGTTTTCTCCTGTTGTTTCTGCCTGTTCACTTCCAACCACGTTCTGTGCTTGTTATTAAAGTTAATTGAAGAGTTCTTTGTAAGGAGCAACTTCGCCCTGTCTGATCTACCCACGTGTTAGTAGATAATTTTCTGGAGCTTCTTGTTATTTATCCAGTACCTGGTGAGACTCTGGGTGTGTCGCAGGACATTTGCAGGACGAAGGGAAATCTTCAAAATGAAGGCACTGCATTGTTTTCTTTTCTGTTTTCTGCCACATGTTATGCAAGCAACAAGACATTACGGAGGTCGTGCGTCTCTTCCTTTCTTCAAGACTTCCTTAAACAGCTTAAACGCTGTTACATGATGAAATCGTTTTTTTTTCTGTTCATTGGAACTTGGATATTCTCATTTAAATTAATCTGTGGTCCTGTCACTACTGCTTTAACCTGCTGCGTTTGGGACTGTACTTTACACGGGTGAGAGTTCGCTCACCGGTGTTCCCACGTGTCCTTTCCCAGTGTTTTTTTTTTCTTGTTTTGAAATGCCTTAATTTTTCTGTAATGGCTGTGTTCATTTTTATTTTTATGCTCTAAGGTTCATTCTTTACTGGATGTTGTCTTCATGGGTACATGTTCTTTTATTGGATGATGATTGTTTGGAACTGTGCAGTTAGTTGTAGTGATGTTTCCTACTTTTACGTGGTTTTGGGTTGGTGATGGTGTACCACCCATTGTGGTGCTGTTTGTTGCTGAGTGAATGTTGTTCTTATTCAGTCTGTTTTCCTTACTACGTCTGTTGATGTTGAAGTGTGCTTTTTACTAGATTCCGTGTAGAGTGTATTTCTACACATCACACCCCATTTTTACTTGGGGGGAGTGGCCAGATGTTGAGTGAGTGTTGTGCGCTTGCATAAGTTCCGTGTAGGGTGTTTTCTACATATCACACCCCGTCTTTAGTTGGAGGAAGTACAATTGTTGTTCTTGGTGTTCCGTGTGGAGTCCCTTTCACACATTCCACCCCAACTTGTGTTGTTGGGGGAAGTGCTAAAGTTGTTCTTGGTGTTCCGTGTGGAGTCCCTTTCACATATTCCACCCCAACTTGTGTTGTTGGGGGAAGTCCTGCAGTTTTTTTTTTGTGATGCGGTTCCGTTCCAGGTTCCTTACTGTTTTTGTTTCTCTTCTTTTCTTATTGGTTGGTTCTCTTTCACACTTTCGTTGTTGGCTCCCTTGTACTCTTCTCGTGTTTGCCTGGCCAGCTTGAACGATTCTTGTATTTGGGTTGGTTTGTAGTCTGTGGTGTGGGAGTGTTTGTGTTGTGTTTGTGTTAGAAAGGAGGCTGGTGTGCATGAGTCTTTGTACTTGTGTTTCTGTGCATGAGTCTTTGTACTTGTGTTCCTGTTTCTCCCTTCCTACTTCATTTCCTCTGCATGAATGTTCCATCTTTAGTTTTTCATGCTATGCTTCAGAAAGTTGTCATCTTACGTATTTCTTGCAACTTTTCTGATGTTTTTTGAGAGTTCCTTCATTTCCATTATAAAGAAAGGGGATGTGTTATACTGCTGCTGCTCAGCCAGGGTGACTGTGTGTGAGAATGTTGGTGAGTAGAATGTTCGTGAGTGTGACTGTCAGTTGGTGGATGGGCTGAGCAGCAGTGAGGCTGCTCCTGGTGGGGTTCTCCCTTGTAACACCTACTTAAATAAATCAACTTGAAGATACTACATGGAATGGACCTTACTTTTTTTACAACAGAAGGCTATTGCCTCTACTTTTCTGGAAGGGGCTGCCTGACATGCCAAGAGGTTGCCACCAGGAAAACATAGATCTCTGTGCCTTTAGTGCAGTGGCAAGTGCTGTGGGCCAATTGACGGCAGTGATCTTTGCCAAGTGGGCACCATGTTTGCTGAGACCACTAGACAGAGGGGTTTTTTCTTGAAAAGAAAATTATGGGCCCGAAACACACGGCTGGCATCCACATTCTGTGGAATCTAGTGACGCTCACGATGCCCTTTATAGGGCTGACTGACCATCACTATGACCTGGTGGCCCACTGGTGGACAGGCTACCAGGCCACAGGTTTATGCTAGATGAGCAAGCTGAGACTCCACCAGTGTAAATACTGCTTGTTTCCTACTCCTAAATGAGGCAGGAGAACCGTAAGCTTGGTGGAACAGGAGTCATGCCAATGGCCCTCAGTCTTAATATATTCATTAGTTTTACCTCCATGGTTTCTAAAGCTCAACCAAGCTCACAGATGGTTTAAAGCACTCTTCTCTTTTGGCTGGAATGCCATCTTAACATATACTAATTTGATGATATCAAACAGTTTTTAATCGATGGACATTGCAACTGGCCTCATCATGTATTATATTGTAGAGGGCAACAGGCTAGTGTGAGAAAAAGCTCTGTGGTTGTTTAGCAGAAAGTGCTATTCTGTGAGGAACACTCGATGGGGAAGGGTTGGCCCCTTTTCCTCATCATCAATCTTTTTATTCTTCACAGTTGCTATGAATGAACCTTAACTTTGCAGTGGCATCGAAGCAGCCTGCAAATACACTTTGGTTTTCAACAGGGTTAAACGGGGCACTGGAGACAGTACATTTTACTTTTCCACTAGCATAATGTTTATCGACACCCCACTGTCAATGATAGAAAGTATGGAGCATCCATTCACTTTCAGTGTGATCTTGGGACAGTGTGTAAATGAATTTCGCACTTTCACTTGTTGACCTAATTTCTATCACCAGTCTTCCTTGCAAAAAGCTAATCCTACATGTGCACATCCTCCAGCAGTCAACATTGACATCACACACCCATCGTCCTCACTGTCTCTTGACAATGATGGTGACGTACTTTTAGATAAGGAATTTGATGACTATCGACATTGTTCAGTTTCTACTTGCCTCAACTGATGTGGTCACATGGCCTTGTGGGCAAGTGTAGACGTTGTGTCTGGAATGTTCTGGCATTAATTATGTTTTCTCTACGTGATGCACTTGATTTTTCCTCCATTTTGTTTTTCAGACGAGATGAAGATCTTTCCCTTGTTTTGCAAACCATTACCAAATGGTTGTCTTACCCGCACCTTTCACATGTCTGTCCAATGGCGGGACATTTAACTTCATGTGGAAAGGGAAATCCACATAGAAAACACCACTTATTTTTCTGGGAGACATTAGTTTATGGCCTTCTGCCTTGTCATGGCCTTACTTTTCACACTCAGTGCTGATTCATTTTGGGCTGCTCTGGCCTCCATGTTAGCTGCTTGTCTGTCAGCTCTTTCTTCTGCTCTGGCAGCCATGAGTACTCGCTCCAAGCTGAGTGTACCTTTCAGCATTCGTCATCTGAAGAAATCGGAGAGACAACCATCTAGTACTTTGAGATGCATGGCCTCTTCATCATTGAATTAATTGAACTTGCAATGCTTGATGAGCAAATCAAGTCTTTCTACAAACTCATCCATCGTTTCACCAGCTCCCTTTCCTGACTAAAAATGTACTTTTCATAGTCGATACTTGGCATTGTATTGAACTTGGTGTTTAAGGCCTCTTTCATTTGACTGTACGTCACTTCATTACCTTATGGTATCTTCTTTATTACTTCTTTTACTCTGTCAACTGCTACATTCTTTAGATATTTAATGATCTTTTTGTCATTTGCTTCTTCCAGTGCATCAATGAAATCATCAAATGTGTTTGCTTTTTGCCAATATTTTGCTTTTTGGCAGTATTGAAGGGAGGCGGTTATTTCAAGAAGGCGGCCCATCAATACTTTGCGACCTTCTCAGCAGCCATTGAAAAATACCACTATTCCAACCATAGTTCATGGCCTTTCAGTCGGTCCAATGTGATTCACCAGCCTCGTAAGCACAAACCTGTGCTTCTGCTTGGGTTATGCAACTAAGGTTGGATGGCTCTCTTTGCTGAGGTTCTGATAAGCGTGATCATATTCTCTATCTGGTTATTGCCACCTCTAATGTTTCTCTGCATTTACCTGCTTCTGCTCACGGCGTTCTCTTGCACCTGGCTGTTGCCGCTCGTTGCACTTTCCTGTACCTGGTTGTCACTGCCTTTAGCATTTCTTGTTGTCAGAAATGTCTCTGCTTTTAGCGCTTCCTTGCACTCTGCTATCACAGCCTTTACTGCTTCTCTGTACCTGGTTGTCGCGTTGTGGTGCAGTACCTCTTGTCTTGACTTTATCAGCAAGTTTCTAGCTGATGACAGCGACCTAGCATTGGCTGGAGTGGCAATTTGACTCCACATACAACAACTGTCAATTTTCACTTCGACTGCGGCACTCGTGGCACGCACAAGCAGTTTGCTGGAACACGGCAAACACTCTGGGAGAGCACTCTCGGTTCTTCAGATCATGGGGTTTACGCAATCCACTATCTCATTGCCAGTTGTAGCGTCCTCCTTTGCACATGCAAATGATTGTGCCACACATGGAGCTTGGTTATATACGTCTTTATTTTTCAACTTGCAACCGTTGAAGGAACATTCTACATCATGAAATCTATCACCCATTCAGCATTCTGCATCAAGGGTGTAGCTCAGGTCCCTGAAGCCCTTGCGGGGTGGGGGCCCCAGCCCTTCAGGGGCCCCCTAACCCATTCAGGGTCCCCCATTCAGCTGAAGGTCAATTAATATCTGTGGGATATATGGGAGACTCATGGGTTCCTCGTCACATTCTGCAGGAAAGCCCCCTCATTTTAAGTTACTCTGGCATGCATTGAAGCTGGACATGACGACACACACGTAAGGGAGACGCATCCTCCAAGTTACCCTCAGTGTTCCATAAACACTAAAAACAAAAGAGTCTACGTCCTCCATTGATACAGACGCAGTGTGAATAGGTAAAGATCTATTGTGAAGAATTATCGTAGCCGTGGTTCCCGATATTGAATCTGCCAATCATGGAGAGTGTGATAAAGAACAATATGTTGGTATGGCTACCACCACCCTATTAATTACTATAGGTGCTTGGGAGTCTCAATTATCACAAACCTTAGCAAAATACAAAACAATCCTTTTTCCTTGTCTGTAGTGAGGTGTGGTATGGTACGTGATACGACTGTAGTAAACAAGTCTGTGGCCTACTCCACTATCAGGAATCAGTCTTAGATTGTGTTTTATGCACATGACTGAAAGGAAGCACAGATCCTTTGTTTATCCATGGGACCATTTCAGAAGAGGTTGTGATAGAAAAAGCCCATGAAAACATACGTATACAGAATATACTCCAAATAATTCCAGGGTGTGCTCCAACTATTAAGGGCACATGATGATAAGATTTATCTACCAATGTGGGGTGCAGTGAAAAGAATTCACATTTGTCATAATGTCCCTGGTTTGTGCGCAGAGTCTAAACACACAACTTTGGTCTTTCTGGTGCAAAATGTATTGGGCTAGTTTTAAAAACTTTTGAAACTGTTGCTACTGGCCACCCATCCATACCGTGATAACACAAAATGATAGCATGGAAGATGCCATACTCACCCCAATGCACTTGCAAACATCAACCAATATGTTTCCTTGTGGTGGATTTTTTTTATACATTACGCTTCCGCCAATGAACACAACTACAGGGATGGAAAATACAGGATATTTTAACCTCAGCAGATATAATCAGTGCACTAAAGTCATGTTTAATTAACAATGAGTTAGACAATATATTTTGAAATTTTTATGCTTCAAAACGAGTTCTCCTCTTTTTTCTGCTTTCAGAAGCTTTCAGGAGCCAATGTATAATCTGCAACCGTAGAGCCAGTCTACAAAACACAACTTAAAATAGTTGGAAATATGCTGCCATAGCTTTCCTTCTACATTTAGAGTATACTTACTTTTTGTGGTTCCACAAAGAATGTCACAAATACTCCTGTAAATCTACAACATTTACAGAGTTCTACGAATACTAAAAACCTCACACAATTCACTGATAGGGATTTGCACTACGTGCAAAATGTGCATAAACAAATCATGTTAAAGTGTACATTTGCATCAACTTTTTTTCTCCACCAGAATTTTTGCCATGGATAAATCTCTCATCCTATCCCCTATTAAATATAGGACTCCTGCCTGCTCTGAATGGCACTTTCTTCTTCTTTAATACCAGTAATGTTACCTGCTTTTTCCACAGTGAGAACCGCCTCGAAAATGTTGGAAATATTTGTATACTGTGTTTGTGGGTTTTCAGTACATTTTGCTCCGTCACGGTCTCCCAAGAAATTATCAACTCTCAGCCTATTTCTCAATTTATGATAATGTAAAATCCACTTGCCTGCCGATTTTCAACAGTCGCCATTGCATTTTGTGTTTCAAAATTCATATAATCCAAATTCTAGAAATCAGGATGCAGACCACAAAATTTAAACTTATACGAGGAATAACCTTTGTCAATTGAGATCTGGGTCTTGGTGTATGAACTTGGCTGCACCTGCCATCTCCATTTATATAGACACTTCCATCAAAAAAATGAGGATCGGAATTCAGCACATGTACAACCATGCCCTATTAAGTGGTAAGACATTATGAGCCATATTGTGTGAGTGATTCAAACACACTTGCAGTTGCAGGTGTTGCAGTTGTCACACACCGTCCAGGCAAGAGCGAGGAAAGATTCCACTCAGTTGAATTGATAATCAAATTAAAATTGAGAACAGTTTTTCTAAGTTAATGGGCCAAATAACTGTGACATATGAATTAATTACATTTGGACCATGGAAGCAACTGCACTTGCTTCCTGAAGGGCAGACTGAACTGCTATTACCAGTTGTGGGACATTTATGTTTTTTATTTCTTTCTACTGCCAGTTGAAAAAATCTTCAAAACATTCATGTAGGTGGGAAGGGAAGCTGGTATAGATCCTGGTCACAAGGCAGTCCTTTTGCCCGCTGCCTGCTGGGAATAGCAAATGGTGGGGCACACAGTTTTTTGCTTTTTCATAGACTTAATGAATATCATTACAAAACCCCAAAAATTCACTGAAAGGCTTTGTTCGATGGCCAGGTGTTGCTCCTTAATGCTACAATTGGTTGGATTTTGCATTTTGTGACTAACCATCACACAAAAAAGAGATTTTTCAGTTCATCATGCCCTCGTGTGTGCTGACATAGCACCTCCCTTGCTGGACCTGCTTGTGAATACACACTTAGATCAAAAACAGGCGTGCTCTTACCGAGGGCCACCACCATCAATGCTGCTGGGACACCGAAGGCCAGGGCATAGCAATCTCCTCCAAAGCATTTAACGTCTCCTAGGGATAAAAAAGCAACATGTATGAACTCTAACCAAAGTAATGCAGCATCCCACAAGGTCAGCAGACAGAAGTTAAGCTTATATTATTTGCTTCTGTTATTTTATAGAGTTTTATATATTTTGTATCCATTTATTCATTATCTCAGATCAAAGTCCTTTAAAACATACATATTTTAGATAACACAACTCCATTTTATATGTTCACGGTGAAACCTTGGCCAAGTATGGAGGAGCACTGTTTAGCCATGCCTTTTTGATTGTCAAAAGTAAAAAACGTAGGGGCTTATTTACAAGCCCCTTGCGCCACATTTGTGTCATTTTTAACATGGGAAAAGTGACGCAAAAGTGGCGCAAGGGGCTTGTAAATCTACCCCTTAGTGGACATTCTGCGCACAATTTTGGAGTGGTAATCCATCAGTGAGAAAAAAATAAGCTGAGAAGAAGTTCATTAAAAAAAAGAGCTTGGATTCAATCTGAGCCTTATTACATTTGATTGATGTTGATTTAGGTGTAAAATCTAAATTTGTTCACGACAAGAATAATCAAATGGCTATCCATCATCAGCCATGACACAAACACTATGACACAACCGTTTGTCAAGCCAGACAGACTGCAGTAGAACACCAACCTCGTTTCCATCTGCAGTACGTAACATGTAGAAAACACACTTATAAAATTAATTCACACACAAATAAATTTATAAAATAGGCTGTATACATATTTAAATGGTCTTTACCTCCTCAAAAAATGTAACAAAAACAATAGAAAATACGACTGGAAAATACCTCACAAACATATGTATATATCTACGCTCTCTCACTTTCTATTTTGTATGGAGTATGGTGTGTGTGTGTGTGTGTGCGTGTGTACGTTTGTGCGTGCATGCATGTGTGTGTGAGCATGCTTGCTGTGTGTTTGTATGTCGCCTCAAATCTGGTAGATGTGCTCTTGTGTTCATAAGGGAACTTGGGAACACCACCCATTAGCTATGGAATGTTGAACACTGACTTAAATGCAGTGAAATATAGGGCTAAATATTTTGAATCCATAGACATTGACTTTCACTATATGTCAGTGAAGTGTTGGACCATTGCAAATGGCAAATAAAACTTTTGCTTGGGCAGGTCTTTGAATACAGTGAATGAAGGCTAGCCCGTTTTGCTGCCAGCAAATCAAAATGAGAACTTGACAACTAGACTACAATGGACATAGCTGGCTAAAATGAAGTCTTCCAACCTCACTTGCACTGTAGATTGCAATCACAGGGCCTCATTTATGGCATTTTGGCACAGGGTACTGCAGCAGGCACCTTGCTGTGCTGCTCTACGCCAAAGTGAAAGGGAAGAAATGCACCGTATTTAAGCAATACGGTGCATTCCTGTCCTTTCTGCCTGCGTTGGCACTGTTTCGGCAGCCTGGTGCCAATGTAGGTGCCTCTGTTACAAGCAGGATTGTTTCTGTGAAGGAAGGGGCGCATTCCTGCACAAAACATACCAAGAGGCATTTTCCTCTTTCTATGTGTGTTGCAGAATGCAGTACACATCCAAAGAGGAATAAACAAGCAGAAATAAAAATATTTCTCCTTGTTACGCCTGCTCTGGGAGGCATAAGGTTTTGGCGCTTCCCCAGGTTTACATGATTAATTAAAATCTGGGGCAGCGTCAAAACCCTTAGGTTTTGCTTGGGAAAAACCACAGCAACGTCCATGGAACGCCTCTCTGGCACAGAGTAAGGCAACAGAGTGCCTTGCCATGCTTTGTCTTACTCCATATCTATAAGCTTATTCAAAGCTACTCAGAGTGGCTTTGCGTGGCCTCATAGATATGGTTGAAAGGCTTGCACTGCCGGGGAATCAGAAAAAGTGACTCTCCAGCGGCGCAAGCCTCTCATAAATAAGCCCGACAGTTTTTACACCTGATTCTTTGAGGTCTTTTCTATAAAACAGAATCATGGAAACAGAATTGGACAATATAAAAGGAGCAACTGGCCCACTTATTTGATGCATTATTCATCGAATTCTATCTTTGCAAGTTATAATTGGCCCCCAGATTTTCTTTTGATTTTTGGGTGATAACTGATAACAACGTCCTATGTGTTGATCTACACAGACATACATCTAAAGGTTGTATTGATGGAACATTTCACATACAGTTCATCCATCTCACCATAGACCATCCGTTACCTGTGTCATTTAGCTTTTCTGTACCTAGTTTTCATTTTTGAGATCTCATTGCTATATGAATTCAAGTTTAATTTGGCGGTTGGCATGAGAACGCTGTGTCAGGAGCGCTGTAGCCAGGGCCGGACTGGCCATAGCGGGCACCGGGCGTTTCCCCGGTAGGCCGCTAGGGTAGGGGCTGGTTTTGGGCCCCTGGGGGGGCCGTTTTTGTTACCGGGGGTCGGCAATATCGGCCCCCTGTAACAAAATCGGCCGAAACCGGCCATCGCAAACTGCTCGCCTGCACCCACCCTCACACCAGGGGGGGCCGGCTGAGCAGTTTGCCAGGGCCGGTTTCTGTTCCCAGTCCGGCCCTGGCTGTAGCTCTTGTGAGCAGCTCACCACCAACACACCGCTGGCGGCCTTACCTCCCTCTGATTTATGTCTTTCGCAGATGCCTGTGTCCAGGCTGACTAAACTTTATTTACACTTTGCCCCTGGAGATCCGCCTGGAATCAGCTAATGCTGAAGCTGTTGAATTAGCTCAGTTGGTTTGGGAATGGCTCATTCTGCCAACTCTCTGCTGCAGTGGGGCATTGCGGAGCCACAGGGGGGCCTGCAAAGCGTTTTGGAAGATCGGAACTGAGGTACTGAGCTGAGAGCTACTGCGACTATTGGAAGAATATGTTACCTCAACTGCGCTCTTGGTATGTGACTGTCCTGGTTTTTCCAGCTTTGGATGTCCGTATGCTGCAAGTTGTAAAGGGCTACGGAGGAATAGCAGTGTATAGAACTATTGTACATCACGCCGGACTCAAATGATTCTGCAGCAGTCCTCTAGGTTGTACAAACGATAAGAAAACAAATTAATACGCCAAGAAACTTTGGAGGTTTGCAATTATACTCCGTTTTCATGAATTCCTTGCTCTCTGCTGGGGCCGCAGAGGGGACTGGCGGTGACGTTGGAGTTGGAGGGAGTCTCGCTGAGTCAGAGAGAATGCCAACTGGCTTTTGACAGCGTTGTGGATATCAGAGGACCCTGAAACACTGTGAGTGCACTGTGAGTGGAGCTAGGGTTCAGGGCATCAAGAACATTTAGCATTAAGAGCATTTTTGTGGTGACTTTCCAGGGCAGAGACTTTTTGATAAAAGTTCCTGCTGGTTGTAGGAGATTAAATAAGGACTGAATAGTAGGAAACTGATTGGCTTTTATTCTGACTTCATTATTTTGACTAATTTGAGTTAGTATTGTTATAAGCCATCAGCCTCTTTGTGTGCCCTGAGCTGGAGATCACAGCATAGTATTATTGTAGGTCCTCCCTTTTGAAGCTGGATAATGGCCAGTATTAAAACCAGGACTAGCACCAATAGAAATCTTGTCACTTGGAAAACAGACTTGCGTAAATATAATAAATCTAGTAAACCCAGCAAACTCAGTTGTGACAGGGGTAGGGGACGCCATGAAAAGCTCAGAGTCTCACCTGGGGGCTGTCTTACTCTCATACGGAGGCAGAGGCACATAGCACACGGAACACAAATATTTTGGCTGATATGAATGATGATGAGTGGTCCCCTGTGGGCCAACTGCAGGAAAGCAGCCTAACAAATGATACTCAGCCTAGCCCCTCAGAAGTATTTAATAGCCGAAATCCTACAGATAGTCTAGCAGTTGTGGTGCAGGGGGGCTCAGATAATGTATCTAAAAGCAGGAGCACTACTGCATTTGAGAATGCAGAGCTTGTTTGCACTCTGCTTCCTCTCCAGGATGAACTTAATCGAGATAATATGGCCCCAAATGCTACAATGGTGGGAAAGGAAGCAGTTGCAACTAAGTCCTGTACTGCAAGCACTATTAATGAGGAAGGGAATGTGCTGCTGCTCTCGACGTCCTTCCATGTGGATCCCCAGGCTGAACAGCTATTAGTTTCCTTAGCTGGGAGGGCTGAGAAGATAATTCATGTGGCTAATCTGAATTCACCAGAATTCAATGCTCTATATGCACATCAGGATACTGGCAATAAAGACTGGCCAAGCTTCTCTTACCAAGGCGCAGTCTTCCTAATGTTCTGAGTCAGGTTCCAGAAGGAGTAGTCAACTCTAACTCCAATCTATCTGCGCAGAGAGCACACCATATCCTTTCCAAAGCTAAGGCTGAAGAGACAGCAATTTAGCAACGCCAGTGCCAAGAGGCCCAACCTAATATCAATGCCTCGCTAAGCTATGCTTCTTATGCTCTGCAAACAGGGTTTTCTGAAATAAGCGGTGGAGCTGGACAACAGAGATTTATGCTACACAATGATGGCAGGAAAGTAGAACTTGATAAGGTTGACCTACAGGATATCACACCGACATCTGTTATCTCCGAAACAGAGGAATCGGAGGCAACCTCCCCCTTGATCTTCAGCCTCTATGACTACCACATCCCTACTGAAAATGATTCTCAAAGACATCTGATCTGTCAAAGATAATCAGGCTGCACAAGCTGATAGATTTGATAATCTGGAACATAAAATATCACCTATTTAGCAGTAACTTAGTGGATTTACAGACACACATAAAGCATTGATACAAAGCTACAGAGGCTGGAAATACAGACAACTCAGGTGGCGGGCAAGCAGGAAGTGATGACGGATCAAATGAAAATCCTTAAGTGCAAATGTGAGGACCTAGAAAATTGCTCCCGTAGATCAAATCTGCGCTTAGTGGGAGTGCCAGAGGGCTTAGAGACTGACAATGATACGTATCACTCCAATGCTGCGATAATTAAATGGACTGCCAACTTTCTTCTTACCTACATATTGTTGAGCAACATGGGCAATATCACAGGCTCAGATGGTCTTTTGTCCTTTGCACATCAAGGCCACCTAAGTCTGGAAACAGGCCTCACACTATAATTGTTTTCTTTCAAGACTATAAGATTAAGGAGAGAAAGTTGTCGATTTCCAGGGAACGTTGAAGATTCACCACTCCAGAAGGCTATTCTTTTTCTATATTTCAGAATTTGGCCTGCGAGACAGCAACAAGGATGCAGGAAATGTGGTCCCTAATACCCAAGTTCAAAGCTGCACCCATTCCAGGTTCATTTGTAGGGGTTCCTCTCTTAAAATAAATTAGAAGAGTTCATTCTTAACATTTTCCTAACAAGAGCAGGCTAAACATTTCTTGGATTCTGAGGGCATTCCAAGTTGAATGACTTTATTGGGACATTGAGGGGCAGTGTCAATAATTGTGAATGATGCAACAGATGGGTGGCAGGGGAGGGATATATTGGTTCACTGGATTGTGTTAGTTTGTGGTTGGTGGTAGGTGACACTCTAATATTGCCTGGATGTCTTTTGTGACATCACAAGTGCTCAGGGGGCTCCTTTCCCTAGCTGTGTCAAGCTAGAAGTATGTTGGAAGCCCAAGTAGGTGAGGGTGGGGGGGAACGGAGTGCAGAAGGCTGGAGGGGCAGGAAGGGGGAATGGAGAAAAAGTGAAAAGAGAGTGCAGACATGCTGTAATGGTAAAAGTGTAGTTATTAGGAACATATGGTCTATATTTAACTCCAAAAAGAGAGTCTTCGTATGCCTTTTGGTTGGAGATTTGGCTAGGAATAACAAAATGTCAATAAAACCGATCGAATTTAAATGGTTTAAAAGGGGAGGAGGAAGAAAGCCAAGATATTTTCAGAAGCCTGCTCTATGAAACCTGATATTTTGGCTCTTCAAGAGACACGTCTTACTAAAAAAGAGGCCGATATTCAATCTATATCTAAATGCTGTCGTGGCTATATTGTACCTTCAATATATGATTTAGTAAGTGCTACATTCTGCTCAGGCCAGCGGGGGTTTCTTTTATCATTTTTAATAAATCACTTAGAGTTATACGTTTTAAAGCAGACCACGATGGTAGGTAGGTAAGGGTGGAAATTGCTAACCAACAAAGTAAAAGTCTTTTTATTTTTGTAAGTGTTTATGCTCCAAATAATCCAAAGCCGGAATTTTTCACCAATATGATGCTAGAACTTAGTGACGTTACCTTACCTATTATCATAATTGGGGAGTTTAATTGTACCTTGAATCCAGCGCTTGATACAACCAATACTGCTCATACAGCTCGTATGAGCAGTACTAGAAATAGTATAGTAGATATGATGATTAATCTGAATTTGCTTGATATTTGGAGGATGCAAAATATTTACCTTCGAAAGTATACCTTTTTCTCTAGGCCCCATAGACAATACTCCCATATAAATTTCTGCCTGAGTAGTGCTTCAATTGTTTTGATTTGCAGAACTGAGATTTTACATTAAAAAAATTCCAATCACTCGGCTATTGAACTAAAATGTGAAGATAATTGTTGTTTTAGTACTAATTTGTATTGGTCTTGTGCCCCTAAGTATGTGCTAGATCATACTGATAGCATCGACTATCTGCTTGTTCATACACAGGAATTTATTTCGACCAGCCAAGGGTGAGCCCGCCCATTCTTGATATGGGACATGTTCAAGGCCTATGTCAGGGGTATTTCACAGTCATTTGTTGTACAGCTATCAAGGGCAGACATTGAAGAACAGTGATGCATTAGGGGTCAATTGAAGGATCTAATTCAATTACACATGACACAAATTGCAACTCGCTTGGACGCAGCTCAAGCTACATACTTGCAAATTATGGGTCTACAAGGTCGTATTTTCGGTTTACTAATGGTCCGCATAAATAAAAAAGCTTTTCAATCTCAAGCCCTCAATTGCGAGATTGGGGAGAAGTCAGAGAAACTGCTGACTTGTCTCTGTCATGTTGATACACCAAGAACCGTTATCACACAAATTCAAAATGCAGCAGGGAGGGTCTGAACTCAACACTGTGATATTCTATCTACTTTTATGGCCTATTATTCACGGTTGTATCAAGAGGAGCTGCAGTGCAGTCCTACAAGTTTTAAGGATTATCTTGTCCATTTAGGTCTCCCCAAACTAGCAAAGAGCAATAATGAGTCATTGGATGCTGAGTTCACGGTGAATGAACTTAGAAGGGTTATTGCCAGCCTACCAACAGCGAAAGCACCGGGGCCAGACTTATTCCATCAGAAATATATAAAATTCTTGCATCTATAATCACTCTGCTTCTTTTGGAGGTGTTAAAAGAAATTCTTATTGTAGGCGGGGTCCCAACTTCTTGGAATGAAGCTATTATGACAATATTCCTGAAAAAGGATAAAGATTCAACTGAATGTAGCTCATGTCGGCCTATTTCACTTCTTAACGCTGGCTCCAAAATATTCACCAAGCTTCTGGCCAATTGAGGTAATATGGCTATTTCAAAGCTTGTTTTGCTGGAACAGCAAGGCTTTATTCCAGGGAAGGATATGACCTCTCATACAAATCTAATTACTACACTAATAGGTCACACTGAGACTTTCCAGAAACCGCATAATATTATTTTACTTGATGCTGAAGAAAGCATTTGATCATGTATCCTGGAAGTGTATCTAGAAAGTGCTTGCCCAGTTAAAATTTAGCTTTAGATTTGTTAAAATCGTTAAAGCCATTTATAAGTCCCCTAAAGGTCAAATTAGTATACTACAGGAGCTAAAACCCTTAATTTCTATTTCCCAGGGTACTCGACAAGGCTGCCTGCTCTCCCCTGCTCTCTTTGCTTTATATATGGAGCCATATATCAGGCTTTTAAGAAGAAATGTTCGCAGTAACCCATATGTGTCACTGACCTCCCCTCTGGCCTTCTCTGCAGAAGATGTTTTAATATTTTCTCATTGCTCTGAGCCAACAATCAAGAGTGTTGTGAGTGTTGCACTAGATTTTGGCCAGGTCTCAGGGTATAAAATAAACACTCATAAAACACAATTGATCCTTGTGGGAGGTGCGACTAGCTGTGATCAGAGGGTGAAGACTTGAGCAAGGTATTTAGGTATTATTATGACACCTACGATAAAGTTGTGCTATGAATATAATTATACTTCACGACTACAGTCTCTAAGACTATTATTAGATAAATGGATGCATTTACCTATTTCTCTTATTGGGCGAATTAATTTAATTAAAATGAACATTCTCCCCAAAATTTTGTATCTTTTTCGTTCATTACCTTTGTACGTTCCTTATGGACATTTTAAAATGCTGGACTCTATTATTATAATATTCATATGGCAGAAAAGAAAGAGCGGAGATCTTTAAAAGTTCTAAAATGTCCTATAGTTGAAGGTGGTTGGACACTTCCTGACTGGCGTTTTTATTATTGAGCTAGTATGGCTGACAGTATTCGCATGCTGTATGACTTTTATCCAGATAACTGGCTCCATGCCATCTTAGCCATGAGGAATCCTGGAAACAGCAGTACGAAATTTAAAAGCAGTACATTTTTCAAAAAAGTTAGTTTAAAGACTGAGATAACTCTTGAAAATATTTACACTAATATGAGGAGGTTCTTGAAAATCCCATTCTTTCATGCCTATACACTTCTGCTGGATAACCCTGACTTACCGGAGTGCTTTACCTCTTCAGATTTTGGTGTTTGGTCGCAGCTGGGAATCAAGTGGCTAGGTGACTTGATGAATGACTCAAGTCTTAAATCTTTCATAGATCTACAGGCAGAATTTGCAATTCCCAGTTGTGATTTTTTTAAATACCTGCAGATTCGGACTTTCTTACTGAGTGGGAGTAGCAATATCACCCCATTGGCCCAGTCCGACATTGCATGAATGATATTTGGTAAGTATTCATTTAGTATTCCAGAAAAATATAGCTGTCTTATCCAGTACTCTTTCAATGATTTGGGAACTTGGGCTGATAAATGGACTGCTAGCTTAAATGAGGGTATTATGGTTCAAGAACTCTCCAACATTCTTGCCCAATAATGCAAAGTTGTCACCTCTACTAGACTAAGAGGCCAGATGTATCGCACAATGTTCGATTTTTACATTTTTCCTTCCAAATTCTCTAAATGGTATAATAGATCATACAGCTGCCCACTCTGGACTCTTGAAGCAGCTGATAACGCCCATATGTTTGCTACATGTCCTAAACTGATACCATTTTGGTCTTTGATACAGATGCAGATATCTATAGTACAACCTCATACAGTGATACTTACTCCAAATATGATCCTGCTTGGCATAGGGGCTGCTGACTTTGTACTTTATATTCTTTCCATAGCTAGACTTACCATTGCAAGAAATTGGAAATCTTTATCTCCGCCAAAGCATGAGGAGTGGTGGAAAGAAGTAATAAAGGCATGTGAATTAGAATTTTAGATAGCTAAGGCAAGAGGCTGTACCTTGAAAGTTCATCATATTTGGGGGAATCTGAAAGATTATTTGATGTCTGATTAGAGATTGTTGATTATGCAATGATTTTTTTTGCCTATCTCCAATGATTTACACAGTAATTATGATATATATGACTAATTCATGTTTTTCTGATTCATGCATTATTATGATGTGTCTTGGTACATTGTTGCTTGCACTCTCAACAATAAATAAAATTAAAAATTAAAAAATTAAAATCCAACTTTACGAAGAATCTGCAGCACAAAACTTGGGGCATATTTACTAAGATTCCTGCAACACAATGATTCACAAAAATCTCAGGCACTGCACTTTGTAAACAACCAAGCTTTATGTTTTGTCAAATTTACTGGGTGTTGAGCTGTGATAATGTCTTTGGCCACACACATTTTAAAGTTTTTGGTTTGTGAATGTTTCATATTGTGTGGTACATCTGTGGACTGCTGTTAAATGTGTTTAAAAGCCCTGGCTTTGGGAGTGAGCCAGAGACCTTTTGTTTTCCTCACAGGACTCTTTCCGTTTAGAAAGGAAAACTTTCCTTGAACAGCTAGAGATGCTGTTAGTTTCTTTTATGATTCTGACAGTAATAATTTAGGGGCTTTATTCATTCTATTGAGAAGTTAGGACTTTATGATTTTTGCTGATTTTTGGAACTTGGATATTTCTGATTCTGACACTATATTCTGTATCTGAGCCTTCATGGCATTGTCTTCTTATTTTCTGGATTGTCTAACAACATCCTTTAATTTTTTCATTGATCTAGAACTCAGTTACAGAGAGGACCCAGTCATTATATACTTACTCTGCTGATTTGCTGGCCCTGATGTCAAAAAGTGTGGTGACTCTTATCGCTAGATCAAGGGTGCCGGAGTCAAGCCGCCAAAGGTAATTTTGGCGTGATCAAAATATTGGGGTGCAGTAAATTATTGAAGTTCTGCTCCCACACAAATAATGCTGTAAGCGGGGATGATTTATTAGTTATTAACAGGAAGGTTTGTTTTAAAAGCTCACCAGCACCAGCAAAAATTGATAGGCCTGTTGTTTAGAATCTGAACCATTGCCTCACCAGCACCCCCTCATGGAAGTCTAAACTCGAAATAAACTGAAAGGGCTGGGTTTATGCTTTACAGCCACACAAAATAAAATAGGAAAAACAGTATAACACTTTGGCTTATTTGAGGAACCGTTTTAATCAAATGTTTGTTACTCTCCCTACTTATAGTCAAGGTACAGTTCAAATGGGCTGTGAAATTAACCAAAACTCTAGCTATACGATTTTCGCAAATTTGGATTCAGGTTTTGTCTTCGTTCTCCTTAATTTGTTGATGTGCGATGTAGCTCCTACCACTAAAAAGTTAGAACTGCTGTTAGAGTCATTCATTATTAGGAAAACAGTTTAGTGTTATACAGTTGCCAAATACTGACCTCTCAAGACAGGAGTAACAAATGTGGATATCAAGCTTCCAGAGTTTATGGCTAAATAGAAAATGGAAAAGAACTTGCTTCTTTCATGGACCTAGAACAAAGCAAGAGATGAAAATGTTATTATCATGAAAACAATTAGGTGTTTTCATGTGACAAACAGGTAAGTGGCAACACACTTGCAAGCTACCGTGAATTCAATTGCTAAGGTAAATCTTACGTGCTGTTCTTCAAACTGGTCCCCGCCAAAGGCAGCAACACAGGGTTTAATTCCTCCCGTTCCAAAGGCAATTAAAAGCAGCCCAGCCATGGAGAGACCCCTGCACATACAAAAAAATTTATTCAAGGCAGAATTTATTTTCATTTATTTGTTTATGTATCTTTATTTCTTTCATCTGGAAATTTGTCACTCTTAAATAAACTGAATCGCTGGACTAGAAAACTGTGCCAACTGTTCAAAACATCAGAATTTCAGTTTTATATATATATATATTCACTGAAAAAACCATAGGTTTCAGGCACGTTATAGTTAGAAATTAGCATTTAAAAAACCTTACAAATTCACTGAAAAAACCATAGGTTTTAGGGACAGTTATAGTTAGTTGGACATTGCACTCGTACAAAACCCGTGAAATTCCCCCGTTATAGTTAGTTCAGGTAACTATAACTCACGCCCCCGCAATGCACTGCTGATGACGTCACATATTACATCACTCATGACATGGTCAGTGACATCACTGATGACATCACTGATGACATCTCAAATGACATCACTGATGACATCATCCAGTGACTGTGTGTTTCTGTAAAGTTTAAATATGTTTATTATATATAGGGAAAGGCGTATTGAAGAATGAGTGGGTGTATAAGTGTCTGAATGGATCATTTAGTAGGTGCGTGAATAACTCCATAAGTGAGTGATTAAACGTATCTTACTGAATGCATGGGTTAGTGACTAAACTGGGTGAATGTCTGTATCCGTCTGTCTGTTGCTGTGTAAGTGGCTGCATGGGTTTGTGAATAGCTACATGAGTGTCTATATGAGTTATTGATTGGTTGTCTGAGTATCTGTATGGGTGCCTGAGTGTTTGTGTGGGTGGGGTGTGTGCGACTCTGTGCATAGATGTGTGAGTGGGTGATTCACTGGGTGGATGGTTTCAAGAGTGCATCTGTGATAGACTGTATGGGTGGGTAAGTGTGTGTAAGAGTGTGTTAGTGAGTGAATGTATGTCCCAGTGGTACACGTGTGAGTAACTACATATGTGAAAGGCAGTATATATGTGTGTTGGAGTATATAAATAGCTATAAGCGAGAGTGTGTGATTGTGAGAGTGACTGTATGGATGAGTGTGTGCTTGTATCAGAGATTGTATAAGAGCGTAAGAATGTGCTAGTATTTGTACGAGTAAGTGAGCTGGTGTGTGTATAACTGTATAGGTGAGTAAATGGGTGTGTACTTAATTTTTTGCATGACTGACTAGGTGTGTGAGTACCTCTATGGATGAGTGGCGGTGTGTGAATGTTTATATAGGTGTATGAGTGCATATAATAGTCCTGTACTGAGTGACTATAAGTATGAGTGACTCTACGGGTGAGTGAGTAGATGTGTGTGTGTAGACCTAAGAATCAGTGAGTGTGTATATAGTAATTGGTGTTGGAGTGTCTATGGTTTTGACAATGGCAGTCTGTAATTTACAGTGGGTGTATCAAAAGTTATATTAGGGTGTGAGAAGATGCATCAAATTATCACATGGATGATGTCATCAGTGATGTCATCAGTGATGTCATTTGAGATGTCATCAATGATGTCATCAGTGATGTCACTGACCATGTCATGAGTGATGTAATATGTGACGTCATCAGCAGTGCATTGCGGGGGCGCGAGTTATAGTTACCTGAACTAACTATAACGGGGGAATTTCACGGGTTTTGTATGAGTGCAATGTCCAACTAACTATAACTGTCCCTAAATCTATGGTTTTTTCAGTGAATTTGTAAGGTTTTTTAAATGCTAATTTCTAACTATAACGTGCCTGAAACCTATGGTTTTTTCAGTGAATTTCAAAGGTTTTTAAATGCTAATTCCTAACTATAACATGTCTGAAACCTATGGTTTTTTTCAGTGAATTTCAAAGGTTTTGTAAATGACAATTTTTAAATGTATTAATTGTTATATTTATTTTTTGGATACTGATTTACTACATTTTTTTAAACTATTTATTTTTAGATATTTTATTTTTAAATTACATTATAATTACATTATACATTACATTACAAAATATACTTTCTCAGAATGAATTACTTTAGTTTAAATACTTTGCAAATAGGCAATAGACTTTTAAGTACAGTAGTTACAGTTGTTGCAATGGGCAACACAATTTCAAACACAATGCAACATTGAGCTCAATGTGAATTTCTAGTTAAATGCAATTAGTTACTTTATGGATTACTTTTCTAACCACAGGACTGGATCCTAGATTCAGTCCTGGGACATCTCCTGTAAACAGTTGAGTAAAAGCGTTTTGGTTACAGTAGTGATTTTTAAGGAATATTATTGTATTTTAAAAGTTGACACTTAGAAACTTTTTCACATAGAATCACCAATGTTATCCTATGGGAGGAAATTCACTTAGCAGGTAAGTAGTGTTATCGTTACTTTTTCTTACTCAGTGGTGGATCCTGGATCCAGCACTGGTGCATCTCCTGTAAACAGTTGAAATAATGCGTTTAAGTCATACAGGCGATTTTTAAGGAATATTTGTAGTTTGTGAAAATCGACACTTTGAAACTTTTCTGCTGAAAACCAGACAATGGATTCCCATGGAAGGAAATACAAGTTACTGGTAAATACGTTTAGAATTGCTTTTCAGGGTCAGTGCTGGGCTAAAAGATGCAGCACTGGGTTCTCTCCTGATAACAGGTGAGTAAATCGGAATTCGTAGTTCGGCTGATTTTAGAGGAATATTATAAAGTTCCAAAACTCCACACTTAGAAGAATTTCCAAGTGAAACCAGTCAATGTTAGCCTATGGAAGGAAATTCAAGTTACTGGTAAGTACGGTTAGAATTACTTTTCAAGGTCAGTGCTGGGCTCAAAGATGCAGCACTGGGTTCTCTCCTGATAACAGGTGAGTAAATCGGAATTCGTAGTTCGGCTGATTTTAGAGGAATATTATAAAGTTCCAAAACTCCACACTTAGAAGAATTTCCAAGTGAAACCAGTCAATGTTAGCCTATGGAAGGAAATTCAAGTTACTGGTAAATACGGTTAAAATTACTTTTCAGGATCAGTACTGGGCTCAAAGGTGCAGCACTGAGGTCTCTCCTGATAACAGGTGAGTAAATCGGAATTCGTAGTTCGGCTGATTTTAGAGGAATATTATAAAGTTCCAAAACTCCACACTTAGAAGAATTTCCAAGTGAAACCAGTCAATGTTAGCCTACGGAAGGAAATTCAAGTTACTGGTAAGTACGGTTAGAATTACTTTTCAAGGTCAGTGCTGGGCTCAAAGATGCAGCACTGGGTTCTCTCCTGATAACAGGTGAGTAAATCGGAATTCGTAGTTCGGCTGATTTTAGAGGAATATTATAAAGTTCCAAAACTCCACACTTAGAAGAATTTCCAAGTGAAACCAGTCAATGTTAGCCTATGGAAGGAAATTGAAGTTACTGGTAAGTACGGTTAGAATTACTTTTCAGGATCAGTACTGGGCTCAAAGATGCAGCACTGAGGTCTCTCCTGATATCAGGTGAGTAAATCGGAATTCGTAGTTCTGCTGATTTTAGAGGAATATTTGTATGTTTCAAAAATCGACAGAAACTTTTTCAGCAAAAAGCAGGCAATGATATCCTATGGAAGGAAATTCAAGTTACTGGTAAGTACGGTTAAAATTACTTTTCAGGATCAGTACTGGGCTCAAAGATGCAGCACTGAGGTCTCTCCTGATAACAGGTGAGTAAATCGGAATTCGTAGTTCGGCTGATTTTAGATGAATATTTGCACTGTGGTGATGGGTGGGGGCGGGGCTTCAGGTGACATGTCTGCAAACAGGCCCCGTGGTGCGTTTTAAGATGGGGAATTAAATCCTCCTCAATCCCGAGGGTCCCTAGGGGCCAAGTAGCCCACCAGATACCTCCAGTATGCGCCAGAGAGCTGCGTTGCAGAGAGGTGTTCAGGGGCCACGCCCCTTTTGCACCTCTCTGCAACGCAGCTCTGTGGCGCTTTCTGGACGTACCTGGTGGGCTAGTTGGCCCCAGGGACCCTCAGGATTGAAGGGGATTTAATTCCCCATCTTAAAACGCGCAACGGGGCCTGTTTGCACACATGTCACCTGAAGCCCCGCCCTCCCTTCACCACTGTGCAAACGCGCCCCGTGGCGCGTTTTAAGTTGGGGAATTAAGTCCCCTTGAATCCTGAGGGTCCCTGGAGTCCAACTAGCCCACCATGTACCTCCAAAAGCGCCACAGAGCTGCGTTGCAGAGAGGTGTAAAAGGGGCGTGGCCTCTGTACACCTCTCTGCAACGCAGCCCCTGGCGCATACTGGAGGTTCCTGGTGGGCTAGTTGGCCCCAGGGACCCCCAGTATTCAAGGGGAATTCGTTCCCCCTCTGCAAACACGCCAGGGGGCGCGTTTGCAGAGTGGTAAAGGAAGGGAGCGGGGCCTGCGGCATGATCGTTTTTTTTTTTATTATTATTTTTTTTTAAATGCTTTTTTCTGCCCAGGGGTCCTTGTGGGACCCCTGAGCAGAGCCTAGGGGTCAGGGTGTTTCTACCCTGCCCCCTTTGTGCGTTTTGCACACTTGTTTCTTGTGTTTTTTTTAATCGGCGGGATCCACGCACCCTAAGCGCATCCCGCCATTTAAAAAAAAAAAAATGCTTTTCTGCCCAGGGGGTCCATGTGGGACCCCCTGAGCAGACCTAGGGGTCAGGGTGTTTCTACCCTGCCCCCTTTGTGCGTTTTGCGCACTTGTTTCTGTGCCTCGGTTCTACCGAGGCATAAAATGGCTGCCAACACTTCCTGATTTGGAGTGTTGACAGCCAATTAGCATGCAGCTCGTGATCGGGATGGTGCGCGCAGGGTGCGCTCAGGGTGCGCGAATCCGACGCGGACATAGATATATATGTGATTTTCCTTTTGATTTTCTCAGGAACTACTGAACGGATTTACACCATTTAACAAAAAGGGTTCTTTCTGAACCAAGAACTACCTCTTTGCTAAATTTGGTGTAATTCCGTTCAGCAGTTCGGGCTGTAGCCGTGGCTAAAGTTTCCTATGGGAAAATGAATGGGGAAAACACGTTTTGGGACCCCCCTTTTTTCTCAGCCCCCGCTTGACGAATCACCCCGAAACTTTCAGGGTAGGAGCGGACCGGAGCTGGCCATAAAGTTTGAAAATTTCGCGAAGATTCGTCAACCGACGCAAGAGTTATTTCAAATAGAATGTTGCGGATTTCCTATGGAAAATAGGTCCTAACTATAACTATCTACTGGCGACCGCCAGTAGATAATATTAAGTAAATTGCATGACACTAAGGGGCCGATTCCGATTCAGGCCGGAAATCTCTCCGACCGAGCCGGACCCGGAGAGATTTCCGATTGAATCGGACTCTAGCAGTCCGACCGAACGAGTACGATGCGCACGTATGCTATCGGACTCGATTCGGTCGGACTCCCATTGAAGTCAATGGGAGCCAGTCGTACGACGCATACACGGGCTCCCATTGACTCAATGGGCACGACGCGAACAAGGGCGCCCCCTACAGCGTGTTCGCGTCGATGCGGGTCGCGCCGTACATGCACGTGTAGGGGGGACCCATGGGTCCCCCCTGTGTGCGACTCGTGCGGCTACGCTTCCAGGGGGGTCCGACACGGACCCCCAAAGTGCAGCTCCGACAGCTCCTTGGAGCCGGACTGCGCGAGTCGGTCGGAGCGGTCGAGGTGCGCATCATACTTACCCGGCCGGGGAACGTCTCCATTGCGCGGTGCGCGGCGTCCCCGTGCGAGTCGGTCGGAGCGAGCGGGTCCTGCGAACGAGTCGGTCGGCGATTTCGCGAGCGCACGCATCGTACTCGCTCGCCCGGATGCACGTACGAATCGGTCGGGAAATAGGGCTCCGAATCGGATCCGGTTAAGCCGAATCCGATTCGGGTGCCCTACCGGCTGAGATCGGAATCGGCCCCTAAGAATGCATTTCTTACACAAGTAACAAATCCCTGGTGGACTCAAATAATCTGCTGCAGCAATTGCAGGGCCAAACCATTCAAGCTATCTTGTGGGGTCCCACAGTGGTTCTCCCTAAGCCCTGCTGTATTTAACATTTATGTTGCACCCCCCCCTGCTACATTGGTGCAGTTGTTTGGCTTTCATGTGTGGACAACACACAAATTATCATTTCTATAACAGATTTCTGCCCGTGGTAGCTGATAAGTTCAAACTCTGTATAATCAGCTCAGAGAATAGATGAAGAAGAATTGCTTGAAATTAAATGCTGACAATACAGAGATATTGGTCAATGGGACACAGCGGTCAGTGTGGTCTGAACTCTGGTGGCCTGAGATGTTTGGTCCTTTACCTACCCCAGTGGCCTCAGCTAAAAACATAGGGGTTATTTTTGATAACTCTCTTGTCTTTGACACTCAGGTCAATAAAACCATGAGTTTCAGCTTTTTTATCAATAAAATTCTGAAGAAGATCTTCCCACTTATTCCAGCTGAGCTCAGAGTAGCAGAGGCCATTGCTTTAATCACATTGTGCCTAGATTATTGCTACGCTCTATACTTAAACATCAATAAGACTTCACTTAACAGACTGCAGGTCATTCAGAATGTGGCAACTTGCCAGGTCCTGAATGTTCCTAAACAACTCTCAGTTAGGGATGACATGCACCCCCTCCACTGGCTGCCTGTTAGGAAGTGTGTGACATATAAAGTGCTCTGCATGGTATTTCTGGCTCTTCAGCATAAAGGGCAGGTGCCTCTGAGAACAGCATTTCACTGGTATACTCCAAAAAGACTGCTCAGATAATCTTCTCTTAGGAAGGTGACCATTCCCAAATTCTGAAAATCCGAGTGGGGTGGCTGCTCCTTTCCGGTATCAGCATGTAAAGTATGGAACACTCTGCCTACTCATATTTCAAGCTTGTAATCCTTTTTAGTCTTCTTTAAGCAACTGAAAACCTGGATCTTCCCCATCCTGTGATGGCAGCTCTCTGGTTGTAGCGGATGTTTTCCTTTACTGACTTTAGCACGTTGACACCTTTAAATATAATGCACTCTAAAAATCCCATTCCATTTCATTTGAAGCAGTAGCGGTTGTGTTTTATTTTAAGATTGTGACTATCCAAAATGTGGCCCAACATATACAATGAACAGCAGGCCACAACTTAAATAGCTGCTTCGTACCAAAACAGGTGATATATTGGTAAATCAGTCTAGGGGTGGGCGGTGAAATCCGCTCCGCCAGCCGAGTTTTGCAACTCCACGCTCTGCTGGGAGCACGGAGTTTACCAAAACTCAGATTCCACCGCATAGCGGAGTTTATCCCCGCCGCCCACCCCTAGTATACAATTTGTTTGGGACAAAAGAGTTAGAATGAAAGCTGAGGATGTCATTGTTTCTAGACATATAAAACATTTGATAAACCCAGATGTAGTTTGTTGTTGGAGTTGAAGTGCAATTAGCTGAGATTGCACAAGAGTTATGGCCCTGGACTTCCAAGCAAGCCCTGTGAATGGTTGGAAAAATCAGGCCCTGCCTCCTGTTCCAAAGAAACCTCTACTGATGGTAGATGGGAAAGGTCGTCCTGCTGCTCCGGCAGAGATAACCCTGATTGCTGCTGTACTGGAAGCATCTACCATTCTGCCCTAGAACAAAATGACTCAGACCAACGTAAGCTGCTGGAGCAACAGGCAAGCCTTTCATCTCACTCCGTTGAGGACGTTACTACCCGAGTCTGACTCCTGACCCGCAGTCTCCGCTTGCTGTCCCCGTCATGCTGCTGTCCCTGTTGGAGGCTGGGGGCTCACTGCTCAAGGGCGCCGTGGAGCAGGTGGTGGGGACAGCCAGGCATCCTGGGTACTGCTGCCCTGCACCTTCTTCCTTAGCCTGGCGTACCTGACCAAGCTGGCCTTCAGGTATCTGCAGCAGGACAAGAACCATGTGGTGAGTGGCAGAGGTGGGGTGGGTGTTTGTATACACCTTGCCGAAGTGGTATTCACAGACAATGTGTTCTGTGCTGAAACAAGCAATAGATGTATTCAATGGCTGCCAAAAATGTGGAAAGATGACTGTTGTGTTGTTGTGGTTGTTACAGCGCAGCGAATCCTGCCAGTCTGAAAAACAGGGGGAGGGGGTCTCAGCCTCCAGCAATTTCCAGCACACCCCACCCCACTCACACCTTGTCCTCTGGTCCTCCTGTGCTGTTCGTAATTTAATGGAGCTATGGTAGGTCAGATTTTCTTGGAAAACCGATGCAGTTTCAAAATGTATTCTCAGATAGGGGTTTCCACACCACTGACTCGTCATTCCCTCTCACTGTCCTTGGTGCGCAACCCCTACATGGTCCCATTGCCGCCACACTGTTCCTTGCCTGCCCTCTTGTGAGTCTTGACAGGCAACGTACATGGTCTCCAGCCACCATTCTGCACATTTCCCCTAGCTTCACTTGTCAGGAAATGCCTCTGTGGTCTCCAGCATCCACTGTGCTAATTTCCCGTGACAGACAGTACCTAGGTGGCCCCCATGCTCCACTCTGCTTATTTTGCCAGCTGCTGCAGACAGGAGAGACCTATGTTCTCTCCAGATTCAACTCTTCTTGATTTTCCTTGGTGGTCTTAACAGGCAACACTCATATGACCTAGGCTTCATCTATTCTGCATAGATACTATTGACCAGCAATGCCTTTGCGGTCTCCAGCTGCCACTCTCCTCATTCCAGCTGGCTACTCCTGATTGGAAATGCCTATGCGGTCTCCACATCCCACTTTGCTACTCTTGCCTGTCAAGGTCTACATAGCCCCCCTCAACGCTGTTATTTCCTTTATCCATCCCTGACAGGCAATACTCATGTGGTCTCCAGCATCCACTCTCATAATTTCCCCTGCCACTGTTCGCAGGGAAAGCCTATGTGGTCTCCAGACTCAACTCTGTGCAGCTGCCTTTGCTACTCTTGACAAGCAATTACTTTATGGTCTCCAGCATTCATCTGCTCATTCTTCTTTACTACTACAGTCAGGCCTATAACCTCTAGCTACCGCTCTGCTCATTGCGTCTACATAATATACCCTAAATTAGGGCACGCTTAGTGCAACTTCGCAAACTCCGCCCACCCCTATAAATCATCTGTCTTGTTTCACATCGAAATATGAGAACCCCCATGCCCTAGGTGTAGCTTTAAAATGTAAGATGGTGTGTGCAGGTTTGAGAGATCTGCACATCATAGCTGAGTACTTTTCTCAGCATACACACAAGTGAGGAGTTTTTAATGGAATGACTCAATATGCTCAAATTTGATGTAAAGTCAAAGAAAGCCTTGAAAAGTCTCTATTAGTGACAAACACGTCAGCTGCTCTATGGGAAAATAAACCGTATAAATGGCTCATATGATCATGAAACATCCTAATGATGGTGGAAAATGATTTACTCTAAAATATGGGGATATAAATAATGACCTATCACTTTGAAATCTGACTAATTGCTTTAATGTGGATGCAATTCTTTCTCTTTTTTTAAATATATGATTATATGAGTATGGGTGGTGGTCCTCAGTCAATACCATAAAATGATTTTAATACTACTTATATTTATTTAATGTCTGCCATATACTGTGGATGAACACCTAGGGGTTTGGTGCTGAAAAGCAAGAGAAAAATGTCTCAGACACACCAGTTTTTTCCATGTCCATAAGGGACATTGTAACATGTTCACAATACATTTTTTATATTTTTTGTCTCAGAAACACTGTGCAAGGTAGTTCCAGGAAGAGCACATCAGTGCTGGTAGCCCAACCAGCCATTGCTATTTAACACAACATAGATTTCCTGATTTATGCATCTTGGATAAGGAGGAAGTAAGGCATCCTTCCGGATGCCTTTATGCTGAATTGAGCAGTCTGGTTCATGTATACGTTTGCACATTTTCATTCTTATGCATGGTGGAAGACGGGTTCAGATGAGCTTTACAGCAAGACAACATTGTTTCTATAATTTCATTTTTTTCAGGAAAGACAGAATGTATCTACTTTAGAAGAGGAATTTAACCTGCCTCAATCTACAAATTCCAGACCTTTGCTACCTTGAAAAGAACTAGTAAACGACACAAAAGTATCTGCTAAATACATTTCTGTTGATGAATACATCCCCCTTTCATAGACCTGCCTGCAGTTGTTGTAATCTCATCAGGGATCTTCTACATCAAAGGTTACATCAACAAGGATAGAGGAATGATACTTGGGAGACAAATAAGTACACTGTGTCTAGCAAACGTTTTTGAAAAGTTTTCTTCCCATTGCATCAGAAACAAAGAAAAACTGTCTTGGATAGCAGTTGGGGTGAAGAAGGGCTTGTTATTTTCTGTTGGACCTTTAATTAATAATACCACATAAATGTCACGTCTTGAGAAAATACAGCTGTAGTTCATTGTACAGTGCTACTTCTATAATAATGCAGTCGATGCAACATGCCTTAACAAAGCCAATTGGTCTTGCCTTTGGGAAACATCGTTTACACCGCATGCAACACAACGCATGCCATTACAACGCGGTCATTACAACGACCATGTTGTAACAATGCATGCCATTACCTTCCCTACTGTTGCACTGACCGGAGTTGGAATAGTAAATTATACTATTCCAACATCCAGCGCACCCCCTACAGCAAGTCGTTGTTCTGACTTGCGTTGTAATGGCATGCGTTGTTACAACGCGGTCGTTGCAATGGCATGCGTTAAAAAAGCATGCAATGTAATGTGGCATATTCCTTGCCTTTGCTACCGGTCACTGTCCTATTGGCTTTGCTAGTCTTATTTTTCCCACAGCTGCTGCCTGCCTTGCATAAATGAAGATTCGTTAAGGCCATCTTGTAATAGACTTAACAAAACGTTAACAACTCCTTTATAAGATGGCCACTTTGCATGTAAAGTAGATTCTTCTATATTTTTTTTAAATTTCAATTCAAAATGGCTGTGGTGTATGCACATGCATACACAGTGGCCATTTTGGAATAGCTCGGTTTTGGCAGTTGATGCTTGTGAAGCAAATCAAACAGCACCGTCAAAGACAAAAAAAGAGAGCTAGTTTGCACCAGACAGAACGTGATGGCGATGGGCAGCAGGGGTCAAAACCTACACTCGGATGGGGTAGGGGACTTTGTGGGTGGGAGTAGAGCAAAGACATGAAGATTGCAGCCGCACAGGGAAGAGGTTGCGACTAGGAACTACTTAAAGCCCCATGTATTCTTCCCTGAATTGCCATGGCTTTACAAATAGCACCATGCAGTCAATGGCATCCTTAAAAAACATACCAACAGCCAATGACTAAAGGGGGCTGACCAAAAGCACATTCTTCTGTATTCTATGTTTGTATGTATATGTATATTTTTATTGGCAACATGGGCTCACTGATAAATAGCAACAGCTGTCAGGACCTAAAAAGGGTAACAGATGATAAATATTCTTCCACGCACCTTGGCTAACATATAGGGGGGTATAGTAGATGGGAAAAAGAGAATCCAGACAAGTGACAATCAACCAGAAAAGATGCAATACCTTAGTACTCAGATTGCTCGAGAAATATTTAGCTTTTCAGAATGGACTTTCTAGCTTTTTTTAGGCAACAAAAAAAGCAGTAGTGTCGGTGGTTTCTAAAATTTGTATCTAAAAATGTGAACATTTTCCTCGTTGTGTGGTCTGGCCTTTGGTTTGAGACGCCTATCTAATGCGGCAATCAAGTATTTTCAAGACAAAATTTACAATCATTTAGTAATATTTAAATGATGTTCCAAAACGCAGCTTAAATATCTGAAAAGGCAAGACATACACATGAGTATCGGCATCTCCCACTGAAGGAATGGCTCCAATAGACTTGATCACGTGACCGACGACATAGACCAGGGAAAGATAAATGATGGTCCTGTGGAGGCAGGAAAGAAATCATATTAATCACCAGAAACAGTACCTAATGTTGCAACGTGAACATTCTAAACTTTCAAGTAACTAGCATCCTAGTGGGTATTTGAATGTCAAGTTAGGTATCCTCTCTGATAGTTCCAAAGAAGCATACTAGATAGTTAATTTGGGGCTCATAAAACGTTCCTTTTATGCACCTCACATTCAACAAATTGATCCATCAGTACATGTTTATGCTTTTCACTCTGACATCCAATATGTACATCACATCATGAAACACAAATTAAAAATAGACTAGGTATTTAATTTGGAAGCGCATGCAGCAGAACCCCGGGTTTGATAATATGTACTATGGCAGAAATGTTTAATGCAATTCAATTTTTGTCTGAATTTTATTTTAGTTTATTGTATTTTATTTTTTGCACTTATGAAACTTGGATGTGACTTCAAAGGTTCCTAAAGATATGTCCATGACATAAGGGAAGATATAAAAATAAATACAATATAACAAAATAAACATTCAGAGAGAATTATAAGATTGAAGGAAGTGTTTTTACTAGACCCTGATTTAATACTGTCTGGTCAGAAGTGAGCGTTCTTGGGTAAAAGTGAGCACAATGGGCCAGATGTACTAAAGTTTGAATTGAATTATGGATAGTGTTTTTGCATACCATATGCAATGAGACCCAAGAGTTTTTGCACTGTGCTGGGTGTTATAATCTGGTACTGTGCAAAATGTCCACTTCCCTGGATTCACAGAAATCCTGCCTTATAAACATTAATGAGGCAAAATTCTGTGAATCATGTGGATGGCTGAAAAGGACCTGCATCACTGTGTTCACATGTGCAATGTGCAGTGAACTGACAACTTCACATGCATGTCTCCAGAAAGGAAGAACTTCATCAGATCGGGGAACTCATTAACTTTTTTCAAGGAAGGTGGATGTGACCTCTGTCAATGAGGAATGTATAAGACAAGTCCTGAAGGTACCCACAAAGGGCCAAATTATTTCAGAGTGCACTGTCCCTGTCTGCACCATGGTGGACCTTGTACTAGGTGCGGTGGATGCAACCAGGGACAGGGCACCCAATTACAGATATTGCACTGCCCGCAGGTTATGGCTAGCACGGGTGCCGCACATTACTGAAAGAGAGCATGGCTAGTTGAAACAGGCACTCAGTTCTTCATAGTGCAAGTGGCACATAGCACCTGGCCAGATTTGCAAAGGGGGCAGAAATAATTTTCAATGCAGGTAAACTGAGTGACTGCATCGGCATGCATGGGGATATCTGAGAGGTTCATTGACCCCTTGCCTCATTTCAAATGGGATTCACGGGGGGCGGGGTGAACTGATTGTGCACTGCCTCTTTGTGGCACACACTCTGTGCATCAACTGATGGACTATTTGCCTCTGTGCCCGCCAAATTTGACCTCTCATTTATATGGGGTCTCATGCAAATGAGAGAGAACACCCTTAGAATCATGCGAGCACTACATGTGAGTCAATGAAATCTGTGTCATTGAAGGGGCGGCACAAGCCAAATGCATTGCGGTGCAGAAAGCGGGGGCATTCTCCTGTTGCACCCCCAGGGCACTTATGTCAAAGTTAGTTAGAGGCAGTAAATACTGTGCACCTCTAAGCAGTAGGGAATGTCATATTGAAACAACCAGGGGGCTGTAATGTCCTGAAGAGGGACTCAGCAATATTTCAAAAGTTATCAGCATGAGGTGAGATCAATTAGTTTGTTAAATCAGAACCTGAGTGTATCAACATCAGGCTACTGAACAAGGTGACAGACAGACCCAAATGTGTGCATTGTTTGGGCTCTGATAGAACAACCCAATTGATGTCCTTTATGCTACCAACGGGAGAACTTTTGGTGAGTCACTTAATTTGAGCACTGCTCAAGCTCTGATTTAGTAATCCAATAGACATTGTAATCTATTGTAATTGTATTATGTTGCACTTACTACCCCTGACAAGGCTTTGAAGCACTTTAGGCCAGGAAGCACGCTGCTCCAGAACTCAAGTTTAGTGGTTAGTCGAATGTTATTGGCTATTGTTAGTTATCAGTTATTGTAATTAATTTTGTGCGCTCAAGCAAATCATTCCATGCACTTACTGCAGTTTCTTTGTGGCAGATTAGACTTTGTGTGTTCAAGCAGATGGCTGGTGAGGTCAATAGATACACTAGAAGGGATTAAGCATTGTTAGGTTGCAGGGTTATGAGTTTCAAAGAAGGGGTTTTGATCTTTGAAAAGAGTTGTTGGCAATTTGTAGAAATACAATAATAGAGATTAAGGCAAAAATGCATGTGATTTACAATAGGTTGTGCTCCGAAGAGGCATGCAAAGAAGAAGGGAATGAGTGGTTATTCGAAAGAAAAAAGGCAGAAGAAAGTCAGAAGTTTAATGGTCAGTTTTTCATGCAGGGCTTTAGGTTTATAGAGGGTGCTCTTTGAAACAGCATGCAATTTGAGGATGCAAGTCTTTTGGAAGAAACTGCATTATTTGCTTGCAAGATAGTGCAATGTTAGGTCTTTTTGATAGGTACTACAATCAGGCAAATAGTCTGTCTGCTGCTAGACTCCCACTAGACCACAGCTCTGCAAGGTCAGATGATCAGCTCAGGGGGTGGAACTATTGGGAGCCTAAGGCTGTGCTCAAATTAAGCAGTAGCCTCAAGATCATAGCAATGTGATAAAATATATGGGTAAATCATGCAAACATTGAAAGGTGTTTTCTGATGCCTTTGCTCAAGTTAGCTCACAATATTAATTACAAAAGCAAAGTGGGATCTATTTGGATGTCTCTGGTTTGACAAGATGGAGAGGGAGACCAGCTTCCCCAGACAGTGGAAGTGTATTTTTGGTATTCCTGTGGCTAGAGGGTGGCGATCCAGACACTGAGGTGAGGTGAATGTTGACAGGGCTCTGCTTAGAAATTCACTGAAGACTTGGTTTGCAATGGGCTGCTGATTAGACTTCCTGAAACACTGCAATATGGTAGATGAGGAGAGTGGATTATGTTGTGCAAGGTAAAGGGAACCCTTAAAGTGAGCTCCAGCTTTTTGTCTTTCTTGATGGCACTTTCAGTTGAGCTGATGACAGCCAAGTGCACAATCCTCACATCTCTTTGTGCCACTGTTGTATTTGGTCCAGGCTGGAGATGGCGCTGCAGTGAGAAACATCATCCTACACAAAGGCTGTGTCTGGAGAGAAGCCTGGTAAAGGTATTTGAAAAGAGAATCTCCCCAAACCAGTTCCACAGTATGGATGTACTTGCAACCTGAATCAAGTTAGAATTCTGTTTTTATAACCACAACTTCCTTGCCCCTCACAAAGAATTTGTAGTAAATGCAGGGTCTACATACAGGTGTGGTTCAATCAAGAACACTGTGCTGCGGAGGAATTATAATTTATAACTATCAATCCTGATGAAAAGTTAGAAAGCCACCTTCACTAAGTAAGTTTGAGTGCAAATCCATAAGGGCATGTGGGGCGTGAAGCACCACCTCATTAAAAATGTTGATTTTATATCTTTTGCTTAAATATGACTGCAAATTACCTACAACTTTCATTACCTTTATAACTCCTTCGGAACACTGAGACAGAGTTAATTTTTTATGTATTGTTTTTAATTGTCATCTGCATACCTTTTATACTGAGAAATTCATGGTTCTTTATGGAACCAAAAACAATTTTCATCTTCTTTCAGTGTTTAGAGGAGAAAACATAAAAAACACGTGTACTGTGATGCTAAAATATGCATTCTAAGAGAAAAAAATATACAACATTACTAAAAATTCTATATGGTGTGGTCACTTTCGTAGGGACATTCAGATACCAGCTGTTTGTGAACGTGAGCAATCTATTTTGTATTATCTATTGTACAATGTGCCTGGATTACCATGTAGCCGGTGAATCGAAAAACAAAAGTTTTTGGTGACGCTGGTCCTGCAAACATGTAAGATCGAAAATGTTTGATCATACATAATGGGGCACAACTTTCATAATATATAGTTACACTCCTTATTACACAAGTAATTATAGCTCCAATAATGTTGTGATTGAGATAAATCTCTCACCTAGCATTGGGTAATGGACACTATTATTGGACTGGACTCAAAGTGGGTACAAAAGATATGAACGTAGAGTGTATATTATCTACTGGCGGTCGCCAGTAGATAGTTATAGTTAGGACCTATTATCCATATGAAATTCGTAACATTCTTTTCCCAATAACTTTGGCGCCGGTTGTCGCATCTTCGCGAAATTTTCAAAACTAATGGCCCGCTCCGGTCAGCTCCTATCTTGAAAGGTTCAGGGTGATTCGGCAAGCGGGGGCCGAGAAAAAAGGGGGTTCCCAAAACGTGTTTTCTCCATGTTATTTCCCATAGGAAACTTTAGACACGGTTACAGCCAAAAATGCTGAACGGAATTACACAAATTTGGCAAAAAGGTAGTGCTTGGTTCAGAAAGCGCCCTTTTTTTAAAATGGTGTAAATCCGTTCAGTAGTTTTTGAGATATTAAAGGAAAAAATCTTTATATATCTGGGCGGGACCTAACTACACAAGCACGAGCTTGGCTCTAATTGGCTGCCAACACTTCAATCCAGGAAGTGTTGGCAGCCCTCTTGGTGCAATGCTTTTAGGTCTCGCCTAGCGACGCAGCGCATGCGCTGCCCACTACACAAACACCACTGCACTGCCCTAAACCCTAAAACACTACCCCAGCACGACCCCCTACACTGCACGAACACCACTGCACTGCCCTAAACCCTAAAACACTACCCCAGCACGACCCCCTACACTGCCCGAACACCACTGCACTGCCCTAAACTCTGAAACACCACCCCCAGCACGACCCCCTACACTGCCCGAACACCACTGCACTGCCCTAAACCCTGAAACACCACCCCCAGCACGACCCCCTACACTGCCCGAACACCACTGTACTGCCCTAAACCCTGAAACACCACCCCCAGCACGACCCCCTACACTGCCCGAACACCACTGCACTGCCTTAAACACTGAAACACTACCCCCAGCACGACCCCCTACACTGCCCGAACACCACTGCACTGCCCTAAACCCTGAAACACCACCCCCAGCACGACCCCTTACACTGCCCGAACACCACTGCACTGCCCTAAACCCTGAAACACTACCCCCAGCAAGAACCCCTACACTGCCCAAACACGACTGCACTGCCCTAAACCCTGAAACATCACCCCCAGCATGACCCCCTACACTGCCCGAACACCACTGCACTGCCCTAAACCCTGAAACACTAGCCCCAGCACGACCCCCTACACTGCCCGAACACCACTGCACTGCCCTAAACCCTGAAACACTAGCCCCAGCACGACCCCCTACACTGCCGGAACACCACTGCACTGCCCTAAACCCTGAAACACCAGCCCCAGCACGACCACCTACACTGCCCGAACACCACTGCACTGCCCTAAACCCTGAAACACCAGCCCCAGCACGACCACCTACACTGCCCGACCACTGCACTGCCCTAAACCCTGAAACTCCAGCCCAGCATGACCCCCTACTCTGCCCGAACACCACTGCACTGCCCTAAACCCTGAAACACCAGCCCCAGCACGACCCCCTACACTGCCCGAACACCACTGCACTGCCATAAACCCTGAAACACCAGCCCCAGCATGACCCACTAGACTGCCAGAACACCACTGCACTGCCCTAAACCCTGAAACACCACCCCCTGCACGATCCCCTACACTGCCCGAACACCACTGCACTGCCCTAAACCCTGAAACACCACCCCCAGCACGACCCCCTACACTGCCCGAACACTACTGCACTACCCTAAACCCTGAAACACCACCCACTGCACGACCCCCTACACTGCCCGAACACCACTGCCCTGCCCTAAACCCTGAAACACCACCCCCAGCACAACCCCCTACACTGCCCGAACACCACTGCACTGCCCTAAACCCTGAAACACTACCCCCAGCAAGAACCCCTACACTGCCCGAACACCACTGCACTGCCCTAAACCCTGAAACATCACCCCCAGCAAGACCCCTACACTGCCCTAACACCACTGCCCTAAACCCTGAAACACCAGCCACAGCACAACCCCCTACACTGCCCGAACACCACTGCACTGCCCTAAACCCTGAAACACCAGCCCCAACATGACCCCCTACACTGTCCGAACACCACTGCACTGCCCTAAACCCTGAAACACCAGCCCCAGCAAGACCCCTTACACTGCCCGAACACCACTGCACTGCCCTAAACCCTGAAACACCAGCCCCAGCAAGACCCCCTACACTGCCCGAACACCACTGCACTGCCCTAAACCCTGAAACACCAGCCCCAGCAAAACCCCTACACTGCCCGAACACCACTGCACTAAACCCTGAAAAACCACCCCCAGCAAGACCCCCTACACTGCCCGAACACCACGGCACCGCACTGCCCTAAACCCTGAAACATCACCCCCAGCAAGACCCCCTACACTGCCCTAACACCACTGCCCTAAACCCTGAAACACCAGCCCCAGCACGACCCCCTACACTGCCCGAACACCACTGCACTGCCCTAAACCCTGAAACACCAGCCCCAGCATGACCCCCTACACTGTCCGAACACCACTGCACTGCCCTAAACCCTGAAACACCAGCCCCAGCAAGACCCCTTACACTGCCCGAACACCACTGCACTGCCCTAAACCCTGAAACACCACCCCCAGCAAGACCCCCAACACTGCCCAAACACCACTGCCCTAAACCCTGAAACACCACCCCCAGCAAGACCCCCAACACTGCCCGAACACCACTGCACTGCCCTAAACCCTGAAACACCAGCCGGAGCAAGACCCTCTACACTGCCCGAACACCACTGCACTGCCCTAAACCCTGAAACACCACCCCCAGCAAGACCCCCTACACTGCCCGAACACCACTGCATTAAACCCTGAAACACCACCCCCAGCAAGACCCCCTACACTGCCCGAACACCACTGCACTGCCCTAAACCCTGAAACACCACCCCCTGCACGACCCCCTACACTGCCCGATCAACACTGCACTGCCCTAAACCCTGAAACACCACCCCCTGCACGACCCCCTACACTGCCCAAACACCACTGCACTGCCCTAAACCCTGAAACACCACCCCCAGCACAACCCCCTACACTGCCCGAACACCACTGCACTGCCCTAAACACTAAACACCACCCCCAGCACGACCCCCTACTCTGCCCGAGCACCACTGCTCTGCCCTAAACCCTGAAACACTACCCCCAGCACGACCCCCTACACTGCCCAAACACCACTGCTCTGCCCTAAACTCTGAAACACCACCCCCAGCATGTCCCCCTACACTGCACGAACAGCACTGCACTGCCCAAAACCCTGAAACACTAGCCCCAGCACGACCCCCTATACTGCCCGAACACCACTGCACTGCCCTAGACCCTGAAACACCAGCCCCAGCACGACCCCTTACACTGCCTAAACACCACTGCACTGCCCTAAACCCTGAAACACCAGCCCCAGCACGACCCCCTACACTACCCGAACACCACTGCACTGCCCTAAACCCTGAAACACCAGCCCCAGCACGACCCCGTACACTGACCGAACACCACTGCACTGCCCTAAACCCTGAAACACCACCCCCAGCACGACCCCCTACACTGCCCGAACACCACTGCACTGCCCTAAACCCTGAAACACCACCCCCAGCACGACCCACTACACTGCCCGAACACCACTGCACTGCCCTAAACCCTCAAAACACCACCCCCAGCACGACCCCCTACACTGCCTGAACACGACTGCACTGCCCTAAACCCTGAAACACCACCCCCTGCACAACCCCCTACACTGCCCGAACACCACTGCACTGCCCTAAACCCTGAAACACCACCCCCAGCAAGACCCCCTACACTGCCCGCACACCACTGCACTGCCCTAAACCCTGAAACACCACCCCCAGCACGACCCCCTACACTGCCCGAACGCCACTGCACTGCACTGCCCTAAACCCTGAAACACCAACCCCCTGCACGACCCCCTACACTGCCCGAACACCACTGCACTGTCCTAAACCCTGAAACAACACCCCCAGCACGACCCCCTACACTACCCGAACACCACTGCACTGCCCTAAACCCTGAAACACTACCCCCAGCACGACCCCTTCACTGCCCGAACACCACTACACTGCCCTAATCCCTGAAACATCACACCCAGCAAGACCCCCTACACTGCCTGAACACCACTGCCCTAAACCCTGAAACGCCACCCCCAGCAAGACCCCCTACACTGCCCGAAACCACTGCACTGCCCTGAACCCTGAAATACCACCCCCATCACGACCCCCTACACTGCCCGAACACCACTGCACTGCCCTAAACCCTGAAACACCACCCCCAGCAAGACCCCCTACACTGCCCGAACACCACTGCACTGCCCTAAACCCTGAAACACCACCCCCAGCACGACCCCCTTCACTGCCCGAACACCACTGCACTGCCCTAAACCCTGAAACATCACCCCCAGCAAGACCCCCTACACTGCCTGAACACCACTGCCCTAAACCCTGAAACACCACCCCCAGCAAGACCCCCTACACTGCCCAAAACCACTGTACTGCCCTGAACCCTGAAACACCACCCCCATCACGACCCCCTACACTGCCCGAACACCACTGCACTGCCCTAAACCCTGAAACACCACCCCCAGCAAGACCCCCTACACTGCCCGAACACCACTGCACTGCCCTAAACCCTGAAACACCACCCCCAACACGACCCCCTACACTGCCCGAACACCACTGCACTGCCCTAAACCCTGAAACACCACCCCCTGCACAACCCCCTACACTGCCCGAACACCACTGCACTGCCCTAAACCCTGAAACACCACCCCCAGCACGACCCCCTACACTGCCCGAACACCACTGCACTGCCCTAAACCCTGAAACACTACCCCCAGCATGACCCCCTTCACTGCCCGAACACCACTGCACTGCCCTAAACCCTGAAACATCACCCCCAGCAAGACCCCTACACTGCCTGAACACCACTGCCCTAAACCCTGAAACACCACCCCCAGCAAGACCCCCTACACTGCCCGAAACCACTGCACTGCCCTGAACCCTGAAACACCACCCCCAGCACGACCCCCTACACTGCCCGAACACCAGTGCACTGCCCTAAACCCTGAAACACCACCCCCTGCACGACCGCCTACACTGCCCGAACACCACTGCACTGCCCTAAACCCTGAAACACCACCCCCAGCATGACCCCTACACTGCCCGAACACCACTGCACTGCCCTAAACCCTGAAACACTACCCCCAGCACGACCCCCTACACTGCCCGAACACCACTGCACTGCCCTAAACCCTGAAACATCACCCCCAGCACGACCCCCTACACTGCCCGAACACCACTGCACTGCCTTAAACACTGAAACACTACCCCCAGCACGACCCCCTACACTGCCCGAACACCACTGCACTGCCCTAAACCCTGAAACACCACCCCCAGCACGACCCCTTACACTGCCCGAACACCACTGCACTGCCCTAAACCCTGAAACACTACCCCCAGCAAGAACCCCTACACTGCCCAAACACGACTGCACTGCCCTAAACCCTGAAACATCACCCCCAGCATGACCCCCTACACTGCCCGAACACCACTGCACTGCCCTAAACCCTGAAACACTAGCCCCAGCACGACCCCCTACACTGCCCGAACACCACTGCACTGCCCTAAACCCTGAAACACTAGCCCCAGCACGACCCCCTACACTGCCGGAACACCACTGCACTGCCCTAAACCCTGAAACACCAGCCCCAGCACGACCACCTACACTGCCCGAACACCACTGCACTGCCCTAAACCCTGAAACACCAGCCCCAGCACGACCACCTACACTGCCCGACCACTGCACTGCCCTAAACCCTGAAACTCCAGCCCAGCATGACCCCCTACTCTGCCCGAACACCACTGCACTGCCCTAAACCCTGAAACACCAGCCCCAGCACGACCCCCTACACTGCCCGAACACCACTGCACTGCCATAAACCCTGAAACACCAGCCCCAGCATGACCCACTAGACTGCCAGAACACCACTGCACTGCCCTAAACCCTGAAACACCACCCCCTGCACGATCCCCTACACTGCCCGAACACCACTGCACTGCCCTAAACCCTGAAACACCACCCCCAGCACGACCCCCTACACTGCCCGAACACTACTGCACTACCCTAAACCCTGAAACACCACCCACTGCACGACCCCCTACACTGCCCGAACACCACTGCCCTGCCCTAAACCCTGAAACACCACCCCCAGCACAACCCCCTACACTGCCCGAACACCACTGCACTGCCCTAAACCCTGAAACACTACCCCCAGCAAGAACCCCTACACTGCCCGAACACCACTGCACTGCCCTAAACCCTGAAACATCACCCCCAGCAAGACCCCCTACACTGCCCTAACACCACTGCCCTAAACCCTGAAACACCAGCCACAGCACAACCCCCTACACTGCCCGAACACCACTGCACTGCCCTAAACCCTGAAACACCAGCCCCAACATGACCCCCTACACTGTCCGAACACCACTGCACTGCCCTAAACCCTGAAACACCAGCCCCAGCAAGACCCCTTACACTGCCCGAACACCACTGCACTGCCCTAAACCCTGAAACACCAGCCCCAGCAAGACCCCCTACACTGCCCGAACACCACTGCACTGCCCTAAACCCTGAAACACCAGCCCCAGCAAAACCCCCTACACTGCCCGAACACCACTGCACTAAACCCTGAAAAACCACCCCCAGCAAGACCCCCTACACTGCCCGAACACCACGGCACCGCACTGCCCTAAACCCTGAAACATCACCCCCAGCAAGACCCCTACACTGCCCTAACACCACTGCCCTAAACCCTGAAACACCAGCCCCAGCACGACCCCCTACACTGCCCGAACACCACTGCACTGCCCTAAACCCTGAAACACCAGCCCCAGCATGACCCCCTACACTGTCCGAACACCACTGCACTGCCCTAAACCCTGAAACACCAGCCCCAGCAAGACCCCTTACACTGCCCGAACACCACTGCACTGCCCTAAACCCTGAAACACCACCCCCAGCAAGACCCCCAACACTGCCCAAACACCACTGCCCTAAACCCTGAAACACCACCCCCAGCAAGACCCCCAACACTGCCCGAACACCACTGCACTGCCCTAAACCCTGAAACACCAGCCGGAGCAAGACCCTCTACACTGCCCGAACACCACTGCACTGCCCTAAACCCTGAAACACCACCCCCAGCAAGACCCCCTACACTGCCCGAACACCACTGCATTAAACCCTGAAACACCACCCCCAGCAAGACCCCCTACACTGCCCGAACACCACTGCACTGCCCTAAACCCTGAAACACCACCCCCTGCACGACCCCCTACACTGCCCGATCAACACTGCACTGCCCTAAACCCTGAAACACCACCCCCTGCACGACCCCCTACACTGCCCAAACACCACTGCACTGCCCTAAACCCTGAAACACCACCCCCAGCACAACCCCCTACACTGCCCGAACACCACTGCACTGCCCTAAACACTAAACACCACCCCCAGCACGACCCCCTACTCTGCCCGAGCACCACTGCTCTGCCCTAAACCCTGAAACACTACCCCCAGCACGACCCCCTACACTGCCCAAACACCACTGCTCTGCCCTAAACTCTGAAACACCACCCCCAGCATGTCCCCCTACACTGCACGAACAGCACTGCACTGCCCAAAACCCTGAAACACTAGCCCCAGCACGACCCCCTATACTGCCCGAACACCACTGCACTGCCCTAGACCCTGAAACACCAGCCCCAGCACGACCCCTTACACTGCCTAAACACCACTGCACTGCCCTAAACCCTGAAACACCAGCCCCAGCACGACCCCCTACACTACCCGAACACCACTGCACTGCCCTAAACCCTGAAACACCAGCCCCAGCACGACCCCGTACACTGACCGAACACCACTGCACTGCCCTAAACCCTGAAACACCACCCCCAGCACGACCCCCTACACTGCCCGAACACCACTGCACTGCCCTAAACCCTGAAACACCACCCCCAGCACGACCCACTACACTGCCCGAACACCACTGCACTGCCCTAAACCCTCAAAACACCACCCCCAGCACGACCCCCTACACTGCCTGAACACGACTGCACTGCCCTAAACCCTGAAACACCACCCCCTGCACAACCCCCTACACTGCCCGAACACCACTGCACTGCCCTAAACCCTGAAACACCACCCCCAGCAAGACCCCCTACACTGCCCGCACACCACTGCACTGCCCTAAACCCTGAAACACCACCCCCAGCACGACCCCCTACACTGCCCGAACGCCACTGCACTGCTGCCCTAAACCCTGAAACACCAACCCCCTGCACGACCCCCTACACTGCCCGAACACCACTGCACTGTCCTAAACCCTGAAACACCACCCCCAGCACGACCCCCTACACTGCCCGAACACCACTGCACTGCCCTAAACCCTGAAACACTACCCCCAGCACGACCCCCTTCACTGCCCGAACACCACTGCACTGCCCTAAACCCTGAAACATCACCTCCAGCAAGACCCCCTACACTGCCTGAACACCACTGCCCTAAACCCTGAAACGCCACCCCCAGCAAGACCCCCTACACTGCCCGAAACCACTGCACTGCCCTGAACCCTGAAATACCACCCCCATCACGACCCCCTACACTGCCCGAACACCACTGCACTGCCCTAAACCCTGAAACACCACCCCCAGCAAGACCCCCTACACTGCCCGAACACCACTGCACTGCCCTAAACCCTGAAACACCACCCCCAGCACGACCCCTTCACTGCCCGAACACCACTACACTGCCCTAAACCCTGAAACATCACCCCCAGCAAGACCCCCTACACTGCCTGAACACCACTGCCCTAAACCCTGAAACACCACCCCCAGCAAGACCCCCTACACTGCCCAAAACCACTGTACTGCCCTGAACCCTGAAACACCACCCCCATCACGACCCCCTACACTGCCCGAACACCACTGCACTGCCCTAAACCCTGAAACACCACCCCCAGCAAGACCCCTACACTGCCCGAACACCACTGCACTGCCCTAAACCCTGAAACACCACCCCCAACACGACCCCCTACACTGCCCGAACACCACTGCACTGCCCTAAACCCTGAAACACCACCCCCTGCACAACCCCCTACACTGCCCGAACACCACTGCACTGCCCTAAACCCTGAAACACCACCCCCAGCACGACCCCCTACACTGCCCGAACACCACTGCACTGCCCTAAACCCTGAAACACTACCCCCAGCATGACCCCCTTCACTGCCCGAACACCACTGCACTGCCCTAAACCCTGAAACATCACCCCCAGCAAGACCCCCTACACTGCCTGAACACCACTGCCCTAAACCCTGAAACACCACCCCCAGCAAGACCCCCTACACTGCCCGAAACCACTGCACTGCCCTGAACCCTGAAACACCACCCCCAGCACGACCCCCTACACTGCCCGAACACCAGTGCACTGCCCTAAACCCTGAAACACCACCCTCCTGCACGACCGCCTACACTGCCCGAACACCACTGCACTGCCCTAAACCCTGAAACACCACCCCCAGCATGACCCCCTACACTGCCCGAACACCACTGCACTGCCCTAAACCCTGAAACACTACCCCCAGCACGACCCCCTACACTGCCCGAACACCACTGCACTGCCCTAAACCCTGAAACATCACCCACAGCAAGACCCCCTACACTGCCTGAACACCACTGCCCTAAACCCTGAAACACCACCCCCAGTAAGACCCCCTACACTGCCCGAACACCACTGCACTGCCCTGCACCCTGAAACACCACCCCCAGCACGACCCCCTACACTGCCCGAACACCACTGCTCTGCCCTAAACCCTGAAACACCAGCCCCAGCACGACCCCCTACACTACCCGAACACCAGTGCACTGCCCTATACCCTGAAACACCAGCCCCAGCAAGACCCCCTACACTGCCCGAACACCACTGCACTGCCCTAAACCCTGAAACACCAGCCCCAGCAAGACCCCCTACACTGCCCGAACACCACTGCACTGCCCTAAACCCTAAAACACCAGCCCCAGCAAGACCCCCTACACTGCCCGAACACCACTGCACTGCCCTAAACCCTGAAACACCACCCCCAGCAAGACCCCCAACACTGCCCAAAAACCACTGCCCTAAACCCTGAAACACCACCCCCAGCAAGACCCCCAACACTGCCCGAACACCACTGCACTGCCCTAAACCCTGAAACACTACTCCCTGCAAGACCCCCTACACTGCCTGAACACCACTGCACTGCCCTAAACCCTGAAACACCACCCCCTGCACGACCCCCTACACTGCCTGAACACCACTGCACTGCCCTAAACCCTGAAACACAACCCCCAGCACGACCCCCTACACTGCCCGAACAGCACTGCACTGCACTGCCCTAAACCCTAAACACCACCCCCAGCACAACTCCCTACTCTGCCCGAACACCACTGCTCTGCCTTAAACGCTAAAACACTACACCCAGCACGAACGACTACACTGCCCGAACACCACTGCTCTGCCCTAAACCATAAAACACCACCCCCAGCACGTCCCCCTACACTGCCCGAACACCACTGCTCTGCCCTAAACCGTAAAACACCACCCCAGCACGTCCCCCTACACTGCCCGAACACCACTGCACTGCCCAAAACCCTGAAACACTAGCCCCAGCACGACCCCCTACACTGCCCGAATACCACTGCACTGCCCTAAACCCTGAAACACCAGACCCAGCACTACCCCCTACACTGCCCGAACACCACTGCACTGCCCTAAACCCTGAAACACCAGCCCCAGCACGACCCCCTACACTGCCCGAACACCACTGCACTGCCCTAAACCCTGAAACACCACCCCCTGCACGACCCCCTACACTGCCCGAACACCACTGCACTGCCCTAAACCCTGAAACACCACAACCCTGCATGACGCCCTACACTGCCCGAACACCACTGCACTGCCCTGAACCCTGAAACACCACCCCCGCATGACCCCCTACACTGCCCGAACACCACTGCACTGCCCTAAACCCTGAAACACCACCCCCTGCACGACCCCCTACACTGCCCGAACAACACTGCACTGCCCTAAACCCTAAAACACTACCCCCAGCATGACCCCCTACATTACCCGAACACCACTGCACTACCCTAAACCCTAAAACTCTCTCCCCAGCACGGCCCCCTACACTACCCGAACACCACTGCACTGCCCTAAACTCTAAAACACTCCCCCCAGCACGACCCCCTACACTACCCGAACACCACTGCACTGCCCTAAACCCTAAAACACTCCCCCAGCACGAACCCCTACACTACCCGAACACCACTGCACTGCCCTAAACCCTAAAACACTCCCCTCAGCACAACCCCCTACACTACCCGAACACCACTGCACTGCCCTAAACCCTAAAACACTCCCCCAGCACGACCCCCTACACTACCCAAACACCAATGCACTGCCCTAAACCCTAAAACACTACCCCGCATGACCCCCTACACTACCCAATCACCAATGCACTACCCTAAACCCTAAAACACTACCCCCCGCACGACCCCCTACAATACCCAAAGACCACTCCACTACCCTAAACCCTAAAACACTACCCCCGCTCAACCCCATACACTACCCAAAGACCACTGCACTCCCCTAAACCCTAAAACACGACCCCCTACACTACACAAACACCGCTGCACTACCCTAAACCCTAAACCACTACCCCAGCACGACCCCCTACACTACACAAACACCACTGCACTACCCTAAACCCTAAAACACTACCCCCAGCAGTACCCCCTACACTACCCAAACACCACTGCACTACCCTAAACCCTAAACCACTACCCCCAGCACGACCCCCTACACTACCCAAACACCACTGCACTACCCTAAACCCTAAAGCACTACCCTCAGCACGACCTCCTACACTACCCAAACACCACTGCACTACCCTAAACCCTAAAACACTCCCCCCAGCACGACGCCCTACACTACCCAAACACCACTGCACTACCCTAAACCCTAAATCTACCCCAGCACGACCCCCTACACTACCCAAACACCACTGCACTACCCTAAACCCACCCCGAGCACGACCCCCTACACTACCCAAACACCACTGCACTACCCTAAACCCTAAATCTACCCTCAGCACGCCCCCCTACACTACCCAAACACCACTGCACTACCCTAAACCCTAAAACACTACCCCCAGCACGACCCCCTACACTACACCAACACCACTGCACTACCCTAAACCCTAAAACACTACCACAGCACGACCCCCTACACTACCCAAACACCACTGCACTACCCTAAACCCTAAAACACTACCCCAGCACGACCCCCTACACTACCCGAACACCACTGCACTGCCCTAAACCCTAAAACACTCCCCCCAGCACAACCCCCTACACTACCCAAACACCACTGCACTGCCCTAAACCCTAAAACACTCCCCCCAGCACGACCCCCTACACTACCCAAACACCAATGCACTGCCCTAAACCCTAAAACACTACCCCGCACGACCCCCTACACTACCCAAACACCAATGTACTACCCTAAACCCTAAAACACTAGCCCCCGCACGACCCCCTACAATACCCAAAGACCACTCCACTACCCTAAACCCTAAAACACTACCCCCACACAACCCCCTACACTACCAAAAGACCACTGCACTACCCTAAACCCTAAAACACGACCCCCTACACTACACAAACACCGCTGCACTACCCTAAACCCTAAAACACTACCCCCAGCAAGACCCCCTACACTGCCCGAACACCACTGCACTGCCCTAAACCCTGAAACACCACCCCCAGCAAGACCCCCAACACTGCCCAAACACCACTGCCCTAAACCCTGAAACACCACCCCCAGCAAGACCCCCAACACTGCCCGAACACCACTGCACTGCCCTAAACCCTGAAACACTACCCCCTGCAAGACCCCCTACACTGCCCGAACACCACTGCACTGCCCTAAACCCTGAAACACCACCCCCTGCACGACCCCCTACACTGCCTGAACACCACTGCACTGCCCTAAACCCTGAAACACAACCCCCAGCACGACCCCCTACACTGCCCGAACACCACTGCACTGCACTGCCCTAAACCCTAAACACCACCCCCAGCACAACTCCCTACTCTGCCCGAACACCACTGCTCTGCCTTAAACGCTAAAACACTACACCCAGCACGAACGACTACACTGCCCGAACACCACTGCTCTGCCCTAAACCATAAAACACCACCCCAGCACATCCCCCTACACTGCCCGAACACCACTGCTCTGCCCTAAACCGTAAAACACCACCCCAGCACGTCCCCCTACACTGCCCGAACACCACTGCACTGCCCAAAACCCTGAAACACTAGCCCCAGCACGACGCCCTACACTGCCCGAATACCACTGCACTGCCCTAAACCCTGAAACACCAGACCCAGCACGACCCCCTACACTGCCCGAACACCACTGCACTGCCCTAAACCCTGAAACACCAGCCCCAGCACGACCCCCTACACTGCCCGAACACCACGGCACTGCCCTAAACCCGGAAACACCACCCCCTGCACGACCCCCTACACTGCCCGAACACCACTGCACTGCCCTAAACCCTGAAACACCACAACCCTGCATGACGCCCTACACTGCCGGAACACCACTGCACTGCCCTGAACCCTGAAACACCACCCCCGCATGACCCCCTACACTGCCCGAACACCACTGCACTGCCCTAAACCCTAAAACACCACCCCCAGCACGACCCCTACACTGCCCGAACAACACTGCACTGCCCTAAACCCTAAAACACTACCCCCAGCATGACCCCCTACACTACCCGAACACCACTGCACTACCCTAAACCCTAAAACTCTCCCCCAGCACGGCCCCCTACACTACCCGAACACCACTGCACTGCCCTAAACCCTAAAACACTCCCCCAGCACGACCCCTACACTACCCGAACACCACTGCACTGCCCTAAACCCTAAAACACTCCCCCAGCACGATCCCCTACACTACCCGAACACCACTGCACTGCCCTAAACCCTGAAACACTCCCCCCAGCACAACCCCCTACACTACCCAAACACCACTGCACTGCCCTAAACCCTAAAACACTCCCCCAGCACGACCCCCTAATCTACCCAAACACCAATGCACTGACCTAAACCCTAAAACACTACCCCGCACGACCCCCTACACTACCCAAACACCAATGCACTACTCTAAACCCTAAAACACTACCCCCGCACGACCCCCTACAATACCCAAAGACCACTCCACTACCCTAAACCCTAAAACACTACCCCTGCACAACCCCCTACACTACCCAAAGACCACTGCACTACCCTAAACCCTAAAACACGACCCCCTACACTACACAAACACCGCTGCACTACCCTAAACCCTAAAACACTACCCCCAGCACGACCCCTACACTACACAAACACCACTGCACTACCCTAAACCCTAAAACACTACCCCCAGCAGTACCCCCTACACTACCCAAACACCACTGCACTACCCTAAACCCTAAACCACTACCCCCAGCACGACCCCCTACACTACCCAAACACCACTGCACTACCCTAAACCCTAAAGCACTACCCTCAGCACGACCTCCTACACTACTCAAACACCACTGCACTACCCTAAACCCTAAAACACTCCCCCAGCACGACTCCCTACACTACCCAAACACCACTGCACTACCCTAAACCCTAAATCTATCCCCAGCACGACCCCCTACACTACCCAAACACCACTGCACTACCCTAAACCCACCCCCAGCACGACCTCCTACACTACCCAAACACCACTGCACTACCCTAAACCCTAAATCTACCCTCAGCACGACCCCTACACTACCCAAACACCACTGCACTACCCTAAACCCTAAAACACTACCCCCAGCACGACCCCCTACACTACACCAACACCACTGCACTACCCTAAACCCTAAAACACTACCCCAGCACGACCCCCTACACTACCCAAACACCACTGCACTACCCTAAACCCTAAAACACTACCCCAGCACGACCCCCTACACTAACCAAACAGCACTGCACTGCCCTAAACCCTAAAACACTCCCCCCAGCACAACCCCCTACACTACCCAAACACCACTGCACTGCCCTAAACCCTAAAACACTCCCCCAGCACGACCCCCTACACTACCCAAACACCAATGCACTGCCCTAAACCCTAAAACACTACCCCGCACGACCCCCTACACTACCCAAACACCAATGCACTACCCTAAACCCTAAAACACTACCCCCCGCATGACCCCCTACAATACCCAAAGACCACTCCACTACCCTAAACCCTAAAACACTACCCCCGCACAACCCCCTACACTACCCAAAGACCACTGCACTACCCTAAACCCTAAAACACGACCCCTACACTACACAAACACCGCTGCACTACCCTAAACCCTAAAACACTACCCCCAGCACGACCCCCTATACTACACAAACACCACTGCACTACCCTAAACCCTAAAACACTACCCCCAGCAGTACCCCCTACACTACCCAAACACCACTGCACTACCATAAACCCTAAACCACTACCCCCAGCACGACCCCCTACACTACCCAAACACCACTGCACTACCCTAAACCCTAAAGCACTACCCTCAGCACGACCTCCTACACTACCCAAACACCACTGCACTACCCTAAACCCTAAAACACTCCCCCAGCACGACTCCCTACACTGCCCAAACACCACTGCACTACCCTAAACCCTAAATCTATCCCCAGCACGACCCCCTACACTACCCAAACACCACTGCACTACCCTAAACCCACCCCCAGCACGACCCCCTACACTACCCAAACACCACTGCACTACCCTAAACCCTAAATCTACCCTCAGCACGACCCCTACACTACCCAAACACCACTGCACTACCCTAAACCCTAAAACACTACCCCCAGCACGACCCCCTACACTACACCAACACCACTGCACTACCCTAAACCCTAAAACACTACCCCAGCACGACCCCCTACACTACCCAAACACCACTGCACTACCCTAAACCCTAAAACACTACCCCATCATGACCCCCTACACTACCCAAAAAGCACTGCACTGCCCTAAACCCTAAAACACTGCCCCCACCACAACCCCCTACACTACCCAAACACCACTGCACTGCCCTAAACCCTAAAACACTCCCCCCAGCACGACCCCCTACACTACCCAAACACCAATGTACTGCCCTAAACCCTAAAACACTACCCGCACGACCCCCTACACTACCCAAACACCAATGCACTACCCTAAACCCTAAAACACTACCCCCCGCACGACCCCCTACAATACCCAAAGACCACTCCACTACCCTAAACCCTAAAACACTACCCCCACACAACCCCCTACACTACCCAAACACCACTGCACTACCCTAAACCCTAAAACACGACCCCCTACACTACACAAACACCGCTGCACTACCCTAAACCCTAAAACACTACCCCCAGCACGACCCCCTACACTACACAAACACCACTGCACTACCCTAAACCCTAAAACACTACCCCCAGCAGTACCCCCTACACTACCCAAACACCACTGCACTACCCTAAACCCTAAACCACTACCCCCAGCACGACCCCCTACACTACCCAAACACCACTGCACTACCCTAAAGCACTACCCTCAGCACGACCTCCTACACTACCCAAACACCACTGCACTACCCTAAACCCTAAAACACTCCCCCCAGCACGACTCCCTACACTACCCAAACACCACTGCACTACCCTAAACCCTAAATCTATCCCCAGCACGACCCCCTACACTACCCAAACACCACTGCACTACCCTAAACCCACCCCCAGCACGACCCCCTACACTACCCAAACACCACTGCACTACCCTAAACCCTAAATCTACCCTCAGCACGACCCCCTACACTACCCAAACACCACTGCACTACCCTAAACCCTAAAACACTACCCCCAGCACGACCCCCTACACTACACCAACACCACTGCACTACCCTAAACCCTAAAACACTACCCCAGCACGACCCCCTACACTACCCAAACACCACTGCACTACCCTAAACCCTAAAACACTACCCCATCATGACCCCCTACACTACCCAAAAAAGCACTGCACTGCCCTAAACCCTAAAACACTGCCCCCACCACAACCCCCTACATTACCCAAACACCACTGCACTGCCCTAAACCCTAAAACACTCCCCCCAGCACGACCCCCTACACTACCCAAACACCAATGCTGCCCTAAACCCTAAAACACTACCCCGCACGACCCCCTACACTACCCAAACACCAATGCACTACCCTAAACCCTAAAACACTACCCCCGCACGACCCCCTACAATACCCAAAGACCACTCCACTACCCTAAACCCTAAAACACTACCCCCGCACAACCCCTACACTACCCAAAGACCACTGCACTACCCTAAACCCTAAAACACGACCCCCTACACTACACAAACACTGCTGCACTACCCTAAACCCTAAAACACTACCCCCAGCACGACCCCCTACACTACACAAACACCACTGCACTACCCTAAACCCTAAAACACTACCCCCAGCAGTACCCCCTACACTACCCAAACACCACTGCACTACCCTAAACCCTAAACCACTACCCCCAGCATGACCCCCTACACTACCCAAACACCACTGCACTACCCTAAACCCTAAAGCACTACCCTCAGCACGACCTCCTACACTACCCAAACACCACTGCACTACCCTAAACCCTAAAACACTCCCCCCAGCATGACTCCCTACACTACCCAAACACCACTGCACTACCCTAAACCCTAAATCTACCCCCAGCACGACCCCCTACACTACCCAAACACCACTGCACTACCCTAAACCCACCCCCAGCACGACCCCCTACACTACCCAAACACCACTGCACTACCCTAAACCCTAAAACACTACCCCCAGCACGACCCCCTACACTACACCAACACCACTGCACTACCCTAAACCCTAAAACACTACCCCAGCACGACCCCCTACACTACCCAAACACCACTGCACTACCCTAAACCCTAAAACACTACCCCAGCACGACCCCCTACACTACCCAAACACCACTGCACTATCCTAAACCCTAAAACACTATCCCCAGCACGACCCCCTACACTAAACAAACACCACTGCACTGCCCTAAACCCTAAAACACTACCCCAAGCATGACCCCCTACACTACACAAACATCACTGCATTATCCTAAACCCTAAAACACTACCACCAGCAAGACCCCCTACACTACACAAACACCACTGCACTACCTTAAACCCTAAAACACTACCCCCAGCACGACCCCCTACACTACACAAACACCACTGCACTACCCTAAACCCTAAAACACTACCCTCAGCACGACCCCCTACACTACCCAAACACCACTGCACTACCCTAAACCCTAGAAAAGTAACCACCACCCCATGCCCAATCCCCCTTACCTCTCACTCCTTGTGGTTCCTCTCACCTCCTGCTTCATGTTGTCTCTGAGGGGCGGTGCACGTCGTTGTGAGGAAACGGAACAGCCTCTGTTTCCTTACAACGACGTGGATCGTCTACATTTTTAGAACTCATGGTCATTTACCATACATACCTTTACAACAAAATTTGTTGTAAAGGCATGCGTGGTAAATGACCATGCGTTCTAAAAAATGCGTAGTAATGACTTCGCGATGTACAACGCATGTGTGGTAATGCATGCGTTGTAATGGTATCGCGAAGTAAAAAAGTCGTTGTAACGGCTGTTTACTGATCGAAGCTGGCCCCTGTTCTTCAGTGAGTTGTTTATTTGATAAATTAGGAGGAAGGAATGTGTTTTTTTTACCGAAAAGTGCATTTCCGGCTGTTGTATTGTGAAAGTGTCCGCGTGGCCTGGTTTCAATTCCGGTGAGAGAGTGGAAGAGTCTGTTTGGATCTAAAGGGGTTCTGCTGTTGGACGGGGCCGGCGCGACACGTCATCAGAAAACACAGCTAATGGAAAGCGTTGTCCCCGAAGTGTAGAGCAGTGCCATGAGAGGTCAACGAGTGTGCGTCCCACCGCAGTATGACCGTACCGCGTGACCCATGTGCCGCCTCCAGTGTACGGAAGGCAGAAGCGGCATCCATCGCAGGTCCTCTTGAAGACCGTTGTAGCACTAAATCTACATTTTGGAACTAGGCCATTTTAACCTTGTTGTTCCTGCCAGATACAAAGAGAAGATCCTGTGTTATTCAGTGCCCTCGTTACCTTTTCTGTGGGTAGTGGTGCTTGTCACTTCGCTGCCCCGCCGGTGCACATGACTGGGCTCCCCACCTCGTGTGCCATCTGCAGGGCCTCTGCCCTCGGATCACTTGTTTCGGTTTCTGGAGTGGCAACATAAACAGTTGCTCCCAAAGGACTAGCCTGAACACTTAGGTGAATATCCCCTGCGCCAGCATTCCGCAGAAATTCTTTCCTAGCTTTCCCACGTCGACGATGATGTCATAATAGCACGGCTCCGCTCGCGACACCGTATGCCGTCATAGGAGCCATAAGAAGACCTCGTCGGCGTGCTGACGTCAGTTCCACCCATTTTTTCCGTGCCAACATTTTCACATGTATACATAGTATACTAAATATATATTCACTGAAAAAACCATAGGTTTCAGACACGTTATAGTTAGAAATTAGCATTTAAAAAACCTTTGAAATTCACTGAAAAAACCATAGGTTTCAGGCACGTTATAGTTAGAAATTAGCATTTAAAAAACCTTAGAAATTCACTGAAAAAACCATAGGTTTTAGGGACAGTTATAGTTAGTTGGACTTTTCACTCGTACAAAACCATAGAAATTCCCCCGTTATAGTTAGTTCAGCTCACTATAACTCGCGCCTGTTGGAGTGTCTATGGTTTTGACAATGGCAGTCTGTAATTTAGAGTGGGTGTATCAAAAGTTATATTAGGGTGTGAGAAGATGCATCAAATTATCACATGGATGATGTCATCAGTGATGTCATCAGTGATGTCATTTGAGATGTCATGAGTGATGTCATCAGTGATGTCACTGACCATGTCATGAGTGATGTAATATGTGACATCATCAGCAGTGCATTGCGGGAGCGCGAGTTATAGTTAGCTGAACTAACTATAACAGGGGAATTTCTATGGTTTTGTACGAGTGAAATGTCCAACTAACTATAACTGTCCCTAAAACCTATGGTTTTTTTCAGTGAATTTCTAAGGTTTTTAAATTCTAATTTCTAACTATAACATGCCTAAAACCTATGGTTTTTTCAGTGAATATATATACATATATATATATATATATAAAATAGAAAAGATTTCAATTAACCATCAGTAATACTATCTGAGAGGCGGTCAGTCATGTCTCTGTATGGGTATGACAATGACATAATGCACTATGCTGTTAGAAAAAAGTCTTCCCATACACAAGCAGAAAAAATATGCTAAATGTTAAATAAAAGAAGTATTTCATATTATTTATTTATTTATTTATTTATGCATATATTTATTGAATTGATTGATGGTGTAATATTGAATGTATTTATTTATTTATGTGTACAATGATATATGGACACATACATAGATTTACAATAATGCCTTATGTAAAGCGGTACAACAACGTTAAAGCATAACATGTAGTATACACTGTTGTAAATAATATGCTTGCAATAATCACTTCACAAATGCACAGTCTGTTTTATATTGTGTTTATTAGAACTCATGTCAGGTGATATGATGACACAAATGAATTTAAAAGATCATGATTGGCGGCACTCCCTCATGTGATCAAGGTCAAGTGCAGTGACCAAAACGCGTAATGGCGAGCTGGAGCGAGAAAAAATAAAGGAGATTGATGCACTAATACTGGAGTCCGTACCCATTTATCCGTCGCTAGAGGATTGGTTTTGGGAAGCGTCATGGAAATATATATAGTGGCGCACAACACGCTGGGAGGTCACAACTGAGTTCGCTGCTGCCTGCCAAATAAAAGGTGAAAAATACGATTGTGTGTGGCATCTTCACTCTGGGAGCAGTTTCGATTGGATATGTAGTGGCCCGCTCTGGCCACGAAGATGCCCCACTGCAGACTGCAGCAGGTCCTAGTGCCTTGAATCTGAGGGCCGTACAGGAACATCGTAGCCGCTTTGCTTAGGCAAAAGTCAAACAGCCAACCAGTTCTGTCCACAACAGCGTCCCGATGGGATGGTGAAATCTGTGGAGGGAAAGGAACGACAGCATCCAATATGGCTATACCTATTTGAACTATGTAAACCAAGGTGCACTGCATGCACACGCCCATGTGGGCGGGAGTATGTGATACAAAACGTGAGGAAAAATTGCTCAGCTGTTTCTCCACCGCAAAGCCAAGCTAGTGACAAAGGGAGAGTACCCGAAACGCGTATGGCGTAATTGGTGCACAACACGCTGGGAGGTCACAACTGAGTTCGCTGCTGCCTGCCGAATAAAAGGTGAAAAATACGATTGTGTGTGGCATCTTCACTCTCGGAGCAGTTTCGATTGGATATGTAGTGGCCCGCTCTGGCCACGAAGACTCCCCACTGCAGACTGCAGCAGGTCCTTGCGCCTTGAATCTGAGGCACGTACAGGAACATCGTAGCCGCTTTGGTTGGGCAAAAGTCAAACAGCCAACCAGTTCTGTCCACAACAGCGACCCGATGGGATGGTGAAATCTGTGGAGGGAAAGGAACAACAGCATCCAATATGGCTATACCTATTTGAACTACGTAAACCAAGGTGCACTGCATGCACACGCCCATGTGGGCGGGACTATGTGATACAAAACGTGAGGAAAAATTGCTCAGCTGTTTCTCCACCGCAAAGCCAAGCCAGTGACAAAGGGAGAGTACCCGAAACGCGTATGGCGTAATTGGCGCACAACATGCTGGGAGGTCACAACTGAGTTCGCTGCTGCCTGTCAAATAAAAGGTGAAAAATACGATTGTGTGTGGCATCTTCACTCTGGGAGCAGTTTTGATTGGATATGTAGTGGCCCACTCTGGCCACTAAGACGCCCCACTGCAGACTGCAGCAGGTCCTAGTGCCTTGAATCTGAGAGCCGTACAGGAACATCGTAGCTGCTTTGGTTAGGCAAAAGTCAAACAGCCAACCAGTTCTGTCCACAACAGCGTCCCGATGGGATGGTGAAATCTGTGGAGGGAAAGGAACGACAGCGTCCAATATGGCTTTACCTATTTGAACTACGTAAACCAAGGTGCACTGCATGCACAAGCCCATGTGGGTGGGACTATGTGATACAAAACGTGAGGAAAAATTGCTCAGCTGTTTCTCCACCGCAAAGCCAATCCAGTGACAAAGGGAGAGTACCCGAAACGCGTATGGCGTAATTGGTGCACAACACGCTGGGAGGTCACAACTGAGTTCGCTGCTGCCTGCCAAATAAAAGGTGAAAAATACGATTGTGTGTGGCATCTTCACTCTGGGAGCAGTTTCGATTGGATATGTAGTGGCCCGCTCTGGCTATGAAGATGCCCCACTGCAGACTGCAGCAGGTCCTAGCGCCTTGAATCTGAGGCGCGTACAGGAACATCGTAGCCGCTTTGGTTAGGCAAAAGTCAAACAGCCAACCAGTTCTGTCCACAACAGCGACCCGATGGGATGGTGAAATCTGTGGAGGGAAAGGAACGACAGCATCCACTATGGCTATACCTATTTGAACTACGTAAACCAAGGTGCACTGCATGCACACGCCCATGTGGGCGGGACTATGTGATACAAAACGTGAGGAAAAATTGCTCAGCTGTTTCTCCACCGCAAAGCCAAGCCAGTGACAAAGGGAGAGTACCCGAAACGCGTATGGCGTAATTGGCGCACAACATGCTGGGAGGTCACAACTGAGTTCGCTGCTGCCTGTCAAATAAAAGGTGAAAAATACGATTGTGTGTGGCATCTTCACTCTGGGAGCAGTTTCGATTGGATATGTAGTGGCCCACTCTGGCCACTAAGACGCTCCACTGCAGACTGCAGCAGGTCCTAGCGCCTTGAATCTGAGGGCCGTACAGGAACATCGTAGCTGCTTTGGTTAGGCAGAAGTCAAACAGCCAACCAGTTCTGTCCACAACAGCATCCCGATGGGATGGTGAAATCTGTGGAGGGAAAGGAACGACAGCGTCCAATATGGCTATACCTATTTGAACTACGTAAACCAAGGTGCACTGCATGCACAAGCCCATGTGGGCGGGACTATGTGATACAAAACGTGAGGAAAAATTGCTCAGCTGTTTCTCCACAGCAAAGCCAATCCAGTGACAAACGGAGAGTACCCGAAACGCGTATGGCGTAATTGGTGCACAACACGCTGGGAGGTCACAACTGAGTTCGCTGCTGCCTGCCAAATAAAAGGTGAAAAATACGATTGTGTGTGGCATCTTCACTCTCGGAGCAGTTTCGATTGGATATGTAGTGGCCCGCTCTGGCCACGAAGACGCCCCACTGCAGACTGCAGCAGGTCCTAGCGCCTTGAATCTGAGGGCCGTACAGGAACATCGTAGCCGCTTTGCTTAGGCAAAAGTCAAACAGCCAACCAGTTTTGTCCACAACAGCGTCCCGATGGGATGGTGAAATCTGTGGAGGGAAAGGAACTACAGCATCCAATATGGCTATACCTATTTGAACTACGTAAACCAAGGTGCACTGCATGCACACGCCCATGTGGGCGGGACTATGTGATACAAAACGTGAGGAAAAATTGCTCAGCTGTTTCTCCACCGCAAAGCCAAGCTAGTGACAAAGGGAGAGTACCCGAAACGCGTATGGCGTAATTGGTGCACAACACGCTGGGAGGTCACAACTGAGTTCGCTGCTGCCTGCCGAATAAAAGGTGAAAAATACGATTGTGTGTGGCATCTTCACTCTCGGAGCAGTTTCGATTGGATATGTAGTGGCCCACTCTGGCCACGAAGACGCCCCACTGCAGACTGCAGCAGGTCCTTGCGCCTTGAATCTGAGGCACGTACAGGAACATCGTAGCCGCTTTGGTTAGGCAAAAGTCAAACAGCCAACCAGTTCTGTCCACAACAGCGACCCGATGGGATGGTGAAATCTGTGGAGGGAAAGGAACAACAGCATCCAATATGGCTATACCTATTTGAACTACGTAAACCAAGGTGCACTGCATGCACACGCCCATGTGGGCGGGACTATGTGATACAAAACGTGAGGAAAAAGTGCTCAGCTTTTTCTCCACCGCAAAGCCAAGCCAGTGACAAAGGGAGAGTACCCGAAACGCGTATGGCATAATTGGTGCACAACACGCTGGGAGTTCACAACTGAGTTTGCTGCTGCCTGCCAAATAAAAGGTGAAAAATACGATTGTGTGTGGCATCTTCACTCTGGGAGCAGTTTCGATTGGATATGTAGTGGCCCGCTCTGGCTATGAAGATGCCCCACTGCAGACTGCAGCAGGTCCTAGCGCCTTGAATCTGAGGCGCGTACAGGAACATCGTAGCCGCTTTGGTTAGGCAAAAGTCAAACAGCCAACCAGTTCTGTCCACAACAGCGACCCGATGGGATGGTGAAATCTGTGGAGGGAAAGGAACGACAGCATCCACTATGGCTATACCTATTTGAACTACGTAAACCAAGGTGCACTGCATGCACACGCCCATGTGGGCGGGACTATGTGATACAAAACGTGAGGAAAAATTGCTCAGCTGTTTCTCCACCGCAAAGCCAAGCCAGTGACAAAGGGAGAGTACCCGAAACGCGTATGGCGTAATTGGCGCACAACATGCTGGGAGGTCACAACTGAGTTCGCTGCTGCCTGTCAAATAAAAGGTGAAAAATACGATTGTGTGTGGCATCTTCACTCTGGGAGCAGTTTCGATTGGATATGTAGTGGCCCACTCTGGCCACTAAGACGCCCCACTGCAGACTGCAGCAGGTCCTAGCGCCTTGAATCTGAGGGCCGTACAGGAACATCGTAGCTGCTTTGGTTAGGCAAAAGTCAAACAGCCAACCAGTTCTGTCCACAACAGCATCCCGATGGGATGGTGAAATCTGTGGAGGGAAAGGAACGACAGCGTCCAATATGGCTATACCTATTTGAACTACGTAAACCAAGGTGCACTGCATGCACAAGCCCATGTGGGCGGGACTATGTGATACAAAACGTGAGGAAAAATTGCTCAGCTGTTTCTCCACAGCAAAGCCAATCCAGTGACAAACGGAGAGTACCCGAAACGCGTATGGCGTAATTGGTGCACAACACGCTGGGAGGTCACAACTGAGTTCGCTGCTGCCTGCCAAATAAAAGGTGAAAAATACGATTGTGTGTGGCATCTTCACTCTCGGAGCAGTTTCGATTGGATATGTAGTGGCCCGCTCTGGCCAAGAAGATGCCCCAATGCAGACTGCAGCAGGTCCTAGCGCCTTGAATCTGAGGCACGTACAGGAACATCGTAGCCGCTTTGGTTAGGCAAAAGTCAAACAGCCAACCAGTTCTGTCCACAACAGCGACCCGATGGGATGGTGAAATCTGTGGAGGGAAAGGAACGACAGCATCCAATATGGCTATACCTATTTGAACTACGTAAACCAAGGTGCACTGCATGCACACGCCCATGTGGGCGGGACTATGTGATACAAAACGTGAGGAAAAAATGCTCAGCTGTTTCTCCACCGCAAAGCCAAGCCAGTGACAAAGGGAGAGTACCCAAAACTCGTATGGCATAATTGGTGCACAACACGCTGGGTGGTCACAACTGAGTTCGCTGCTGCCTGCCAAATAAAAGGTGAAAAATACGATTGTGTGTGGCATCTTCACTCTGGGAGCAGTTTCGATTGGATATGTAGTGGCCCGCTCTGGCCACGAAGACGCCCCACTGCAGACTGCAGCAGGTCCTAGCGTCTTGAATCTGAGGCGCGTACAGGAACATTGTAGCCGCTTTGGTTAGGCAAAAGTCAAACAGCCAACCAGTTCTGTCCACAACAGCGACCCGATGGGATGGTGAAATCTGTGGAGGGAAAGGAACAGCAGCATCCACTATGGCTATACCTATTTGAACTACGTAAACCAAGGGGCACTGCATGCACACGACCATGTGGGAGGGACTATGGGATACAAAACGTGAGGAAAAATTGCTCAGCTGTTTCTCCACCGCAAAGCCAAGCCAGTGACAAAGGGAGAGTACCCGAAACGCGTATGGCGTAATTGGCGCACAACACGCTGGGAGGTCACAACTGAGTTCGCTGCTGCCTGCCAAATAAAAGGTGAAAAATACGATTGTGTGTGGCATCTTTACTCTGGGAGCAGTTTCGATTGGATATGTAGTGGCCCGCTCTGGCCACGAAGCCGCCCCACTGCAGACTGCAGCAGGTCCTAGCGCCTTGAATCTGAGGCGCATACAGGAACATGGTAGCCGCTTTGGTTAGGCAAAAGTCAAACAGCCAACCAGTTCTGTCCACAACAGCGACCCGATGGGATGGTGAAATCTGTGGAGGGAAAGGAACGGCAGCATCCACTATGGCTATACCTATTTGAACTACGTAAACCAAGGTGCACTGCATGCACACGCCCATGTGGGCGGGACTATGTGATACAAAACGTGAGGAAAAATTGCTCAGCTGTTTCTCCACCACAAAGCCGAGCCAGTGACAAAGGGAGAGTACCCGAAACACTTATGGCGTAATTAGCGCACAACACGCTGGGAGGTCACAACTGAGTTTGCTGATGCCTGCCAAATAAAAGGTGAAAAATACGATTGTGTGTGGCATCTTCACTCTGGGAGCAGTTTTGATTGGATATGTAGTGGCCCGCTCTGGCCACGAAGACGCCCCACTGCAGACTGCAGCAAGTCCTATCGCCTTGAATCTGAGGCGCGTACAGGAACATTGTAGCCGCTTTGGTTAGGCAAAAGTCAAACAGCCAACCAGTTCTGTCCACAACAGCGACCCGATAGGATGGTGAAATCTGTGGAGGGAATGGAACGGCAGCATCCACTATGGCTATACCTACTTGAACTACGTAAACCAAGGTGCACTGCATGCACACGCCCATGTGGGCGGGACTATGTGATACAAAACGTGAGGAAAAATTGCTCAGCTGTTTCTCCATCGCAAAGCCAAGCCAGTGACAAAGGGAGAGTACCTGAAACACGTATGGCATAATTGGTGCACAACACGCTGGGAGGTCACAACTGAGTTCGCTGCTGCCTGCCAAATAAAAGGTGAAAAATATGATTGTGTGTGGCATCTTCACTCTGGGAGCAGTTTCGATTGGATATGTAGTGGCCCGCTCTGGCCACGAACATGCCCCACTGCAGACTGCAGCAGGTCGTAGCGCCTTGAATCTGAGGCGCGTACAGGAACATCGTAGCCGCTTTGGTTAGGCAAAAGTCAAGCAGCCAACCAGTTCTGTCCACAACAGTGACCCGATGGGATGGTGAAATCTGTGGATGGAAAGGAACGGCAGCATCCACTATGGCTATACCTATTTGAACTACGTAAACAAAGGTGCACTGCATGCACACGCCCATGTTGGCGGGGCTATGTGATACAAAACGTGAGGAAAAAGTGCTCAGCTGTTTCTCCACCGCAAAGCCAAGCCAGTGACAAAGGGAGAGTACCCGAAACGCGTATGGCGTAATTGGCGCACAACTAGCTGGGAGATCACAACTGAGTTCGCTGCTGCCTGCCAAATAAAAGGTGAAAAATACGATTGTGTGTGGCATCTTCACTCTGGGAGCAGTTTCGATTGGATATGCAGTGGCCCGCTCTGGCCACGAAGACGCCCTACTGCAGACTGCAGAAGGTCCTAGCGCCTTGAATCTGAGGCGCGTACAGGAACATCGTAGCTGCTTTGGTTAGGCAAAAGTCAAACAGCCAACCAGTTCTGTACACAACAGCGACCCGATGGGATGGTGAAATCTGTGGAGGGAAAGGAACGGCAGCATCCACTATGGCTATACCTATTTGAACTACGTAAACCAAGGTGCACTGCATGCACACGCCCATGTGGGTGCGACTATGTGATACAAAACATGAGGAAAAATTGCTCAGCTGTTTCTCCACCGCAAAGCCAAGCCAGTGACAAAGGGAGAGTACCCGAAACGCGTATGGCGTAATTGGCGCACAACACGCTGGGAGGTCACAACTGAGTTCGCTGCTGCCTGCCAAAATAAAGGTGAAAAATATGATTGTGTGTGGCATCTTCACTCTGGGAGCAGTTTCGATTGGATATGTAGTGGCCCACTCTGCCCACGAAGACGCCCCACTGCAGACTGCAGCAGGTCCTAGCGCCTTGAATCTGAGGTGCATACAGGAACATCGTAGCCACTTTGGTTAGGCAAAAGTCAAACAGCCAACCAGTTCTGTCCACAACAGCAACCCGATGGGATGGTAAAATCTGTGGAGGGAAAGGAACGGCAGCATCCACTATGGTTATACCTATTTGAACTACGTAAACCAAGGTGCACTGCATGCACACGCCCATGTGGGCGCGACTATGTGATACAAAACGTGAGGAAAAATTGCTCAGCTGTTTCTTCACCGCAAAGCCAAGCCAGTGACAAAGGGAGAGTACCCGAAACGCGTATGGTGTACTTGACGCACAACACACTGGGAGGTCACAACTAAGTTCGCTGCTGCCTGCCAAATAAAAGTTGAAAAATACGATTGTGTGTGGCATCTTTACTCTAGGAGCAGTTTCGATTGGATATATATATATTCACTAAAAAAAACACAGGTTTCAGGGACGTTATAGTTAGTTGGACATTTCACTTGTACAAAACCAGTGAAATTCGGCCGTTATAGTTAGTTCAGCTAACTATAACTCGCGCCCCCGCAATGCACTGCTGATGATGTCACATATTACATCACTCATGACATGGTCAGTGACATCACTGATGACATCACTGATGACATCATCCAGTGACTGTGTGTTTCTGTAAAGTTTAAATATGTTTAATATATATAGGCCAAGGTGTATTGAAGAATGAGTGGGTGTATGAGTGTCTGAATGGATGATTTACTAGGTGTGTGACTGACTCTATAAGTGAGTGATTAAATGTATCTTACTGAATGCATGGGTTAGTGACTAAACTGTGTTAATCTGTATCAGTCTGTCTGTTGGTGTGTAAGCGGCTGCATGGGTTGGTGAATAGGTACATGAGTGTCTATATGGGTTATTGATTGGTTGTCTGAGTATCTGTATGGGTGCCTGAGTGTTTGTGTGGGTGGGGGTGTGTGACTCTGTGCATAGATGTGTGAGTGGGTGATTCACTGGGTGTATGGATTCAAGAGTGCATCTGTGATGGACTGTATGGGTGGGTGAGTGTGTGTATGGGTATGTTGGTGAGTGAATGGATGTCTCAGTGGTACATGTGTGAGTAACTACATATGTGAAAGGCAGTATATGTGAGTGTTGGAGTATATAAATGACTATATGTGAGAGTGAGTGATTGTGAGAGTGGCTGTATGGATGAGTGTGTGCTTGTATCAGTGATTCTATAAGAGCGTAAGTATGTGTTAGTATCTGTATGAGTAAGTGAGGTGGTGTCTTTATAACTGTATAGGTGAGTAAATGGGAGTGTGATTAATTCTTTGCATGACTGACTAGGTCTGTGAGTAACTCTATGGATGAGTGGCAGTGTGTGAGTGTCTATATAGGTGTATGAGTGCATATTGTAGTCCTGTTCTGATGAGTGACCGAAAGTATGAGTGACTGTATGGGTGAGTGAGTGGATGGGTGTGTAGACCTAAGAATCAGTGAGTGGGTATGTAGTTATTGGTGTTGGAGTGTCTATGGTTTTGAGAATGGCAGTCTGTAATTTAGAGTGGGTGTATCAAAGGTTATATTAGGGTGTGAGAAGATGCATCAAATTATCACGTGGATGATGTCATCAGTGATGTCATCAGTGATGTCATTTGAGATGTCATCAGTGATGTCACTGACCATGTCATGAGTGATATAATATGTGACGTCATCAGCAGTGCATTGCGGGGGCGCGAGTTATAGTTAGTTCTACTACCTATAACGGCCGAATTTCACTGGTTTTGTACGAGTGAAATGTCCAACTAACTATAACGTCCCTGAAACCTGTGGTTTTTTTAGTGAATTTCTAAGGTTTTTTAAATGCTAATTTCTAACTATAACGTCCTTGAAACCTGTGGTTTTTTCAGTGAATTTCTAAGGCTTTTTAAATGCTAATTTCTAACTATAACGTCCCTGAAACCTGTGGTTTTTTCAGTGAATTTCAAAGGTTTTTTAAATGCTAATTTCTAACTATGCCTACAGAGGTAGGACGTGTGCAGAAAGAGGAAGAAAGGCGCAGAAAGAAGCAAGAGATGCGCACAAAGAACCGACAGAGGAGCAGAAAGAGCCCTTGTTGCAAAGTCATCCTGTGCCCCCAACTTTTTGCTGACGGGTACTGGTGGTAACTGACTCTGACTAACCAGGCCAAGAGCCAGTGCTATGCTAAAAGACACTTAGAATACAGTGAAAACACCTACATACACTAGGGAACACTATGCGTTGGGGTACCCCTATGATTGGCAGGGGGATTAAAACTACCTCTAAGTCAGAGGTGCAGAAAGACGCTTCTTTAAGTAGTAGTCACATTTGCAGAGTGGTGGAGAAAAGGTGCTGGGCCTCCGACCAGTGCTCAGGATTTCCGCTACATAGAACTTAGAGTAGGTACCAACAGGGCCTCTTGGCCCCCAAAGTCCCTCCAGAGTAAATTGGACTTCATCCCCCATCCCGTAGTCTGCCAGGAGGCACGTTTGCAGAGTGTTGGAGAAAGGGGGGCATGTCCTCCTTAGACGTCTTAGCAATCCCACTGTGTGGGACTTACTGCAGGTAACAAGAGGGGTAGTTGGCCCCCAACGATAACCTTGGGGGCCAACTACCCCTTCTATTACCTCCAGTAAGTCCCACACAGCAGGATTGCTAAGTTCTCATAGCAGGCCACGCCCCCTTTGCCCACCACTCTGCAAACGCGCTCCCTGGCGCGCTCTTGGATGGGGATTGAAGTCCCCTTCGCTGCTGGGGGTCCTTTAGGGGCCAACTAGCCTACGTCTTACCTCCAGTAAGCCCCACACAGTGAGGTTGCTGAGAGGTAGACAAAGGCCACGCCCCCTATCCCCACCACTCTGCAAACGCGCCTCCTGGCTCGTTCAAAGTTAGGGTATTAAGTCCCCTTCATTCCTGTGGGTCCCTGGGGGCCAACTAGCCCACCAGGTACCTCCAGTATGCGCCACAGAGCTGTGTTGCAGAGAGGTGGTCCTAGGACACGCCCCCTTTCTACACCACTCTGCAAACGCAGCTCCTGGCACACCGCTGGTGGGGCGATGAGGTCCACTTGTGTCCTGAGGTCCTCAGGACACAAGAGGACCTCATCGCCCCACCACCAGTGCGCCAAGAGGCGCGTATGCAGAGTGCTGCAGGGAGGGGGCTAGGCCTCCGCCAAGATGCCGGATTTAAAAAAAAAATATGTTTTACAAGGGGGGCTGTGTGGCCCCTTTTTAAAACGTTTTTGGGGCCCTGGGGACCCCATCCCCCAGGGCATGACCCCTTTTTCTAAATTTTTTTTTTGAATCGGGCCCCATCTCCGGGGCATGGCCCGTCTTTTAAAAAAATTTGTATTTATTACTTTGGAGGGGGGCCGCGTGGCCCCCCTCCTCAGGCCAATTATGGCCCCGGGGACCCCATCCCCCAGGGCCGGCCTTTCCTTTATTTTTTTTAAATTTATTTTATTGCGGGGAGGGGGGCTGCGTGGCCCCCCTCCCGGGTCACTTCTGGCCCCAGGGACCCCCACCCCCCAGGGCCTGGCCTCTGTGATGGGACCGTGGGGGGAGCCCCAATGCCCCCACGGTCCTGCCGGCTCCCCGCCTCCTGCGGGAGCCGACATTGCTTTTGAGCAAGGGGAGCTGCTGACATGCAGCTCCCCTTGCTCAAAACAATCCTGCTTTGCTTCATTGAAGCGAGAGCAGGTTTTCCTGCTATCGCTTCAAGGAAGCAAAGCAGTTTGCTATGACAGTGCGGGAGCCGTGCTCCCGCCCTGTCATAGCAAACAGCAATGTCCCGGGGGTGGGCACCCCGGGACATTGCAGAAGCCGGCCCTGGGGGGTGGCAGTCCCCAGGGCCATCAAGGGCTCCAGGAGGGGGGCCGGGTGGCCCCCTCCCTCCATTTTCAAAGCCCCGGGGAGGTGGTGGTCCCCGGGGGGCCGTAACGGACCCCCGAATTTGAATATTAAGTGCCATGGGGAGGTGGTGGTCCCTGGGGCAGTGTGGGGGGGCTTGAGCCCCCCCACACTAATTAATATTTTTGCCCCGGGGAGGTGGCGGTCCCCGGGGCTCGGGGGCCCATGAGGCCCCCCTGCCCATTTACATAAATGCCCCGGGGAGGTGGCGGTCCCCGGGGCAGCGTGGGGGGGTTGGGCCACCCATGCATTTATTAAGGAAGCCCCGGGGAGGTGGCGGACCCCGGGGCTGCGGGATGCCGCGTGCCCCCCACATTCAAATTAATAAGCCCTGGGGAGGTGGCGGTCCCCAGGGCTGTGGGGTCCCCCGCTGGCCCCCACACCCTAATTTTATATTGCCCCCGGGACCTGGCCCACCCGGGGGCTTTTTTAGTAACGAAGCACGAGAGCCCGCGCTTCGTTTTTTAAACATTTTCGGCAGGATTCGCGCACCCAGCGCGAATTCTGCCGATTTTTTAAAAAAAATGCTTTTTTTGGCCCTGGGGGTCCCTGTGGGACCCCCTGAGCAGGCCTAGGGGGTCAGGGTCTTTCTACCCTGCCCCCTTTTCTTGTTATTTACCTTTTTTTAACTCTTTTCTTGTGACTCGGTTACCGAGTGTCACAAGATGGCTGCCAACACATTCTGGTTTAGAGTGTTGGCAGCCAATCAGAGTGAAGCTCGTGCCCAGGAGGAGTCGCGACTCCTCCTCGGTGCTCAGATATCGATATTTTTCTTTTTCTAATTTCTCAGGAACTACTGAACGGATTTACACCATTTAAAAAAAAAGGGCTCTTTCTGAACCAAGACCTACCTTTTTGCCAAATTTGGTGAAATTCTGTTCATCAGTTTGGGCTGTAGCTTTGTCTAAAGTTTCCTATGGAAATTAACATGGGGAAAACACGTTTTGGGACCCCCTTTTTTCTCGGCCTCCGCTTGATGAATCACCCCTAAACTTTCAAGACAGGAGCTGACTGGAGCGGGCCACTAGTTTTGAAAATTTCACGAAGATTCGTCAAACGGCGCCAAAGATATTGGCAAAAGAAAAAACGCTATTTGAATAGAAACGAGGTCCTAACTATAACTACCTACTGGCGACCGCCAGTAGGTAATATATATATATATATATTCAGCTACATGTAACTTTATAACTTTAGAAGTCTTTCATTTTCAGAAAGAAGGAAAGAAATCAAAATGTGTTTAAAATAGAATGTCAGTGTTTAGTTGAACTCCACTATAGTATATATCAGAACGAATAAAGAGTAGTGAAAATGTCTTCACACTTTTCTTTTATCATGTATCTAGTGTTCACAATTAAATTGTCATCTCCATATACAGAGAGAGTGGGGTAATGGCATGTATGACTTGGATTCATTCTCATTCATTCATTCACTCATTAATTCATTCTTTTATTCAATGAGTCAAAACAGATCGAATATATGCTCTGTCACACATACACAATTCTCCTCCCTAGGTGTTCCAATATAAATGTTCTAGGTAATTCCATGGTTGGAGTATACACAGGTGTATAGGGACCAAAATAAAATTTTGTGGGTGGGGATAGTCCATTTTCACACAATCTCTTTCTTATTCCACACAGGGCTTAATTTATAAAACAATATGTGTAAGGGCCCTTGTCAGGAGGCCACCACAGCTTGCTCCACCCATTGCCCCTGTCAGTGCATCCATCACAGTACCTGCACAACTACTAATCTTCACATTGCTACAGGCGTGACAATTCAGACTGTTCAATGCCCCCAAAGCTATAAGAACGGCTTTGGCGGCAGGCATTAGTTGTTTTTAATATATATTGAATTAATAAAGCAAGTGTTGTTCTGCTTATCTCTAAATCACACAAACAGTCATAGGTGCTGGTGTTGACAATTAAGTGCCAGTGCCGAGCACTGGAAACCACCGGGTCAAATTAAGCACTGATTCCACAGGAAGTGATGAAGTCCTGGCTTTCACAAATTAGATATTTTACGATCCAAGTTACAAAATAGAGCAGCAGTTCGTAAACTTTTGACTTCTGAGGACCCCCTCAGAATCACTATTGAAAGCCAGGTTACCCAGCCTCAAAACCAAACACAAAATAGAGAAACAAGTACACAACAAATAAATAGACAAGTTATGAAATATTTTATTTCATTCACAAACAAAAAATATACAGAAATCGAAATTTTAATTTTAAAAAGAAGTGGAAGCTTTTTGAAATGTGGTTTTATTTTTAAGTGTTGAAGTAATATGCTAAATTTTTGTGCATCACTTGACCTGTTTTGCTCCTAATGCATGATCTCTATTAGTTGGTGCATAATAATTCTTCAATTGACGCCACCAATCACCCATACTAGATTCTGTTTGCTGTACTTGTGTTTCTTCCATGAATAAAGATAAGGGTAACAACTTAATTTTAAGCCTCCAATTTTTAATAGTCTTCATCTTTACAGAGCATTATAACATTTTAAATTTTACCTTTTTATGGCTATATAATTTACTGATCTGCTACTATTATTAAATTTCCCTTTTCACATGCTCTCTGAGTAGGCATTATGGACTCCCAGTGGTCATTGGACACAAGATTAAGAATCTCTGTACTAATGAGACATAGGTAAGGGAAACATTTAGTAATCTTGTTTATTTGACAGGCAGATTTGCATCAAATATCAGGCTTTGTCACAGCAAAGTATTCAGAGTTTAGGGAATTGAGTGGTAATATTCCTTAGAAAGTCCTTAAGTTCTTCATGAATTCATTGTTTTGTGCCTTGTGTGAAAGGCTGACATTAAAACATAAAGCTTACTTTATGTGACTATTATTTTGTGACTGCCCCAGTAAAATTGCAAAACATGAAAGATGCAACTTCAGGACTTCTGTAATGAGGAACTGCTTGAGAGAACTAGACTTAGGGAGCAGCTGGACTGTTCCCTGTTTTAGCTTTAGACTAAGGCCCTGATTACGACCTTGGCGGTCGGACCTCCAGGCCACAGCGTCGGCGGTCGGAAGAAAGCCTCCAATCCAGCGGCATTCCGACCACTGCATTTTGTGTTTACTGCCGGCGATGATCTTGCGGCGGTGGCATGCTTCGGCTCAGGGAGTGAGCCTGAATGCAATGCTGCTGCACTTCAGTGCCTGCACTGTTGTGCGCGCACTGTAGCCATGCACCATGTCGTGCATGGCACACAGTGCACGCACCACAGTGCAGGCATAGGGGGGCCCAACATGTACCCACAGCCACAATACCCAATAGGCTAAAACACCCAGTGGCCCTGTTTTGGGGCCCTTCCCTGCTTTTCCGCTGACCTTTTCATGGCAGGGTCCCCGTCATGAAAAGGTTGGCGGAATGGCAGGTCGGAATAGGCGCGGCGGTGCCAGCATCAGCATCTCCTCCATTCACCGCCGCTTTCCCCACCGACGCGAGATGCCGGATCCTGGCAGTGGTCTTCTGTCGGTCTAACCGCAATTGTAATCATGTAGTTGGACCACCGAGGAGGCATCGGTCGGACCACCACCAGCGGTACAACGGTCTTGGGACTGCTGTACTCGTAATCAGGCCCTAAGTATATTTCTGAGTCAGTGCACTGGTTGGTGTGCTGTGGTGTTTACAATTTGACTGAAGACTCTCTGTGTGAATGCTATGTATGCTTACAAACAAGGAAATCTCTAGTGCCAGCAAGAGTACTAGGAGTCTGTTATGTCATCATTAGAATGCTGAACTGGTGCTGCTTGAAAGGTGCACAAGACAGTTGCTGTTGGTTGGTCAGAGAATGTGAGGTAGAAGGAGCTGTTTCACCGGGGTTCCAGAAATTCATGACTTTCTTTAAATGGCCATTGGCAATTTGGGATTTAAAAATAAAAATAACTTAAACCCTTTACATGTTATCCATGAGATAGGCCCAACCTCCTATGTTTTTTTTATCTAATTCAGTGGAGTCAATTGTTTAGGCAAATGTTTTTGGGTGAATTTCTATGTTTTTTTAACTGTTAGTCGCATTTGCAGAGTGGTGGAGAAATATTGCCTTTTTATATTCCTCTACCTATCAGCAATCCCGCTGTGTGGGAATTACTGGAGGTAACAGGAGAGTTTTTTGCCCCCCAGGGATCCTCAGCAGCCAAGGGGACTTCATCCCCCAACCAGTAGTGTACCAGGAGGCACGTTTGCAAATTGGTGGGGAATGGGGGCGTGACCTTCAAAGACCTCTCAGCAATCCCGCTGTGTGAGACTTACTGGAGGTAACAGAAGGGGTTGTTCGCCCCCCAAGGACCCTCAGTAGCCAAGGGGACTTTGACCCCCAAGCAGTAGTGTGCCAGAAGGTGTGTTTGCAGAGTGGTGGAGAAAGGGGGCATAGCCTCCGAAGACCACTCAGCAATCTTGATGTGTGAGACTTACTAGAGGCAACAGAAGGGGGCTCCTGGCCCCCAAGGACCCTCAGCATCCAAGGGGAACTTATCCCCAACCAGTAGTGCACCAGGAGGTGCGTATGCAGAGTAGTGGAGAAAGGGGGCATGGCCTCCATTGACCTCTCAGCGATCCCACTGTGTGGGACTTACTGGAGGTAATTGAGGGGCAGTTGTCCCCCAAGGACCCTCAAGAGTCATGGTGACTTCATCCCCCAACTAGTAGTTTGCCAGGAGGCACGTTTGCAGAGTGGTGGAGAAAGGGGGTGGGGGCGGCGACTATCTGGGACTCACTGGAGATAACAGGAGTGGTTCCTGTCCCCCATGGGCCCTCAGCATCCAAGGGGACTACATCCCCAAACAAGTAGTGCGCAGGGAGGTGCGTTTGCAGAGTGGTGGAGAAAGGAGGTGAGCCTTGTTGACTTCTCAGCAGTCCCGCTGTGTGAGACTTACTGGAGGTAGCTGGAGGGAAAGTTGTCCCCCAAGGACACTCAGGAGCCATGGGGACTTTATCCCCCAACTAGTAATGTGCCAGGAGGTGCATTTGCAGAGTGGTGGTGAAAGGGGGTGGGGGTCGGCGACTTGCCAGGGCCAGCTTTTTAAAATAATGTTTTGGGTTTTATTAGGGTTCGGGGGCCACATGGCCCTCCTTTCTTGGGTTAAATACTACCCTGGGGACCCCATTCCCTAGGAGCAGGTCATTTTGGAAAGTGGGAGGGGGCTGTGTGGCCCCCTTCCCCGGGCCGATTCTGGCTCTGAAGACCCCATCCTCCAGAGCCCGGCCTTTTTATTTTTTATCTAGAGAGAGGAGGGGGCAGCACAGCCCCTCCTCCAGGGTCAGTCTTGGCCCCAGTGGCCGATCACCTGGGGTCTGTCCTTTATTGTGGATGCCCTAGTCCCACCCATGGCACGCACTCATATCTGTTGGGGACCGCGGGGGGAGCCTCAAGGCCCCCGCCGTCCCTGCTGGCTCCTCCTGCAAGAGCCGGCATTGCCTTTAGACATAGGGAGCTGCTAAACATGCAGCTTCCTCTGTCTAAATGCAATTCTGCTCTGCTTCTAGCAAGCAAGAGCATTTTAATGCTCTCGCTTGCTGAAGGCGGAGCACTTGCTGTGACTTGGCAGGAGTGGTAAAGCTCCCGTCAAGCCACAGCAAACAGCTATGTCCAGGGGGTGGGCACCCCAGGACATAGCAGGAGCTGGCCCTGGGGGTGGCGGTCCCCAGGGCCATTAATGGCCTCAGGAAGGGGTACATGACTCCCCTCCTTTCTTGTTGAGGTTGGCCCCAGGGAGGTGGTGGTCCCCAGGGCCCAGGGGGTCCCTGAGGCCCCCATTACAAATTTGAAAGCCTCAGGGAGGTGGTGGCCTCCGGGGCACGCGGGGTCCAGGAGGCCCCCCAATTTAATTTTGGAATGTGGCCTCGGGGAGGTGGTGGTTTCCAGGCCCGGGGAATCCAAGAGGATTTATTAATGCATTAGCCCCAGGGAGGTGGTGGTCACCAGGGCCAGAGGGGGTCAGAGAGGCCCCCTTTTTAAAATAAGTAAGCCTTGGGGAGTTGATGGTCCCTGGGCATTAATAAGCCCTAGGAGGGGGAGCCCGTGTGCCTCCCTCCCTTATTATGAAAATGCCTCCAGGACCTGGCCCACCCGGGGGCCGGTTACTAACGAAGCACGGGAGTTGGTGCTTTGTTTAAAAAAAAGATCTTGTCAGGATCCATGGCTCCCGCGCAACTCCCACTGAATTTTTTCTTTAAATAAATGCTTTTTTGGCCCTGCAGTGTCCCTGTGGGACCCCCCAAGAGGTCTAAGGGGCCATTCTGTTGTTTTTTTTTTCTCTGGGACTCAGCTCAAGCCAAGTCCCAAGATGCCTACCAACACTTCCTGGTTTGAAGTGTTGACAGCCAATCAGATCTCAGCACGAGATCCGGAGAGGTTGCAGATCCTTCGCATCCCTATATATACAATTGGAAATTTCTTTAAATAACTCCGCAACTATTGAACGGTTTACACCAAATCACAAAAAGGCACGTCCCTGAACCAACATCTACCTTTCTGCCAAATTTGGTGTAATTCCATTCAACAGTTTGGGCTGTAGTCGAGTCTAAAGTTCCTATGGAAATTAACATGGGGAAAACACGTTTTGGGACCCTGCCTTTTTCTCAACCCCCCACTTGACGGATCACCCCGAAACTTTTAAGATAGCAGCTGAAGTGAGTGGCAAACTAGTTTTGAAAATCTCACACAGTTATTGGCAAATTAAAAAGCGCTTTTCCTATGGACACTACATCCTAAGTATAACTACCTACTGGCGACCGCCAGTATATATATATAAAAGGTGCTTGTTTTGGTTACAGTCTGCAATTTTTTTTATTGTAGAGTATTTGTATCAATATATTTTTTATTGGATGGGAAACAGTTTATAAAGTTAAGGTATTTCACAAATTTGGCATAGATTGTAGTGGGAATAGTATATTTACCCTCCTTAAAGTTCAATGCTTTCTCCAATATAGCTTAGATTGGAATGGAGTGGCAGTAGTAAATCCAAACCCCTCAAAGTCCAACTCGTACTTAGATTAAAATGGTAATAGTTAATCTACCCCCTTCAAAGTCCAAAGCTTTCTCCGATGTGGCTTAGATTGGAATGGGAATAGTAAATCTACCCTCTTCAAAGGCCATTGCTTTTCCCGATGCAACATAGATTGGGGCGGAAATAGGAAATGCACCCCACTCAAAGCCGAATGCTTTCCTTGATGTGGCTTAGATTGGAGTGGGAATAGTAAATCTACGTCCCTGAAAGCCCAAAATTTCCCCAATGTGGCTTACATTGGAGTGGAAATAGTAAAGCTAACCCCGCAAAGACCAAAGCTTTCCCCAATGTGGCTTAGACAGGAGTGGAAATAGTAAATCTACAACCCTCGCTACTCCTGCGATACTCCAGCAGGACCACAAAACATGTAAACAGAGCAATAATAATAATAATAACTTTATTTCAGTTGTAAAAATACAGCCATAAAAGTACATGCTAAAAACACAATTAATACAGCGCCAAATAAAATACAATAAAATCGCATCACTATCTGATTATATCCTAAGGCAAAAAAGCTTCAATAGGTGATAGAAATCTTTAAGTTTGCCAAGGTGCAAACTAGTAAATCATTTGAACATGAAATATCAGAACCTCATGAGAGCCCATAAACATTGCAACATAATTGCAAGATAAGGTGACTCATACTATAATTTCAAAACAGTTGACTCACTGTTTGAAAAGCCCCTGAGTCAATACCCGGAAATCATCAGAGTACTATAATACGTCTTAATACATGAGAGACTTCTATTATACCACATCTTCCCCTTTAATATTCACAGAATTAAACCAAAAAAACTTAATCAATATCATCATACTATTATTTGGTTAAAATACAAAGTTAATTAACAATGCATAAGGAAACAAAACTAGATTCATTTTATGATACCCACACTTGACTTACAGTAAATAACCCCCTTTGCAAATAACTTCATAGAAACCTCTTGAAACAAGGCATCCCTTTTGGCAAACATATCGGAGCATACCACCCATATAATAAATGATATCTAAATGTTGGTTTAACAACCAAACATCACATGGTCTTCATGCCACTTGAGTTTAACTTTTGACCTTTTTGCATTTGACCCTTCAGAACACTTTCACATTGTTATGTGTCTTAGGCTGCACATCTTGAGAGGCAAAACATCCCACTTCTATTAACTTCGATATGCTGCATACATCTCCTGAGTCCAATATAGCAACATTTTTATTCAACGCTTTAATCACAAAAGGTCCCATAAATTTCAACCTTCCTTTTTTACCCTTCCGGGTCTCTTATCAACACTCTATCACCCACTTTCCATCTTTATTCAAGCATGCAGTTCTTTACCTTATATTTATATTCATGTCCAAACCTCCACAAAGCTAGGTCATTACCAGAGTGTTGTTCAACCACATCACTGTTCAATTTAAACCTCATCGGATTTAATTTACAGTGAGGCTTCCTACCTCTAAGTGCCGCAAAAGGTGATATCAATGTTACCTCATTAGGTGTGCCACGATGTGCCCACCAAGTTTCTCTCAACACGTCTTTCAATGCTTTCTCATTAAGAAGTGCACACTGTGCATAACTCTTCACTATATTATTGTATTCTATTCTACTCTCAGCCTGGTCATTAGCTTAAGGTGAATAAAGATCTGTCTTAAAATGAACCTCAGACAGTTCCTTCAAGAAACTTTCCAATTCCTGGGACACAAACTATAACCTGTAGTCAGTAACAAAACACTTAGGAATTCCTTCACTTGAAAACTCCTCTTTCAAGAACTCAATAACTGTTTGAGTATTTACAGCAGAGACACATTTAGTAGCTACCCACTTTAATGTGTAATCCACCATTAACATGAAATATTTTTCATCATGAGGCATTAAGTCAAATGGACCTGCTATTGCTACGTGGTGAGTGCTGGACCACCGTGTGGAATTGGTGCTCACTATTTACGGGTGCATCCAGACTAAGTATATCTGATAGTGGTGCTCCAAGGGAGGGGGAACCACCCAAACTCCTTCAATGTGATCCAAAAGGATCTACCTCAACACGCTGCCTGAGCACACACTGAAATCAATAAACAGCCTATTGTAATCATATACTGGAACACAATTCTAAATGGATTTTCTTTGGTCTTTATTTTATTTTTTAGTTGTTCAGCCAACACGTATTTTGTCATCTGGGACAGTTGCCCACGACTTCCTCAGGGCTGTCTTTCAATGTCAAATCACGTTGAACCTCTGCACCAGTTGTAATTCCCTCCCGGCCAGTGGGAAGTAGTCATTGAAGTCCCAAAATTCTCCAAGTCTCCAGATCACATACGTCGGGAGACTGAGAGCCGTAGGGACGCATACCGGCGCCCGAATGCAGCCTTAAGTCCTGGGCTTCACTCAGTGCCCTAGACATTTTCTAATCCTGATGACAAGACACGGATCGGCATATATGTCAGATCGCATTGAGCAATTCAACGCACGGTGTATGGTGATATTATCGTATTAACCTTATATTGGGCAAACTCATACGTGGAGAAATCCGTTGGAAGAGTCTGAAGACTTGGAGAATTTTGGGACTTTGATGACTTCTTCCCACTAGCCGGGACAGAATTACAACTGGCGCAGAGGTTCAAAGTGATTTGACATTGAAAGACAGCCTTGAGGAAGTCGTGGGTAACTGTCCCATACGACGAAACACATGTTGGCTGGACAACTAAAGAAGAAAATAAAGACCAAAGAAAATCCATTTAGAAATGTGTTCCAGTATATGATTGCAATAGGCTGTTTATTGATTTCAGTGTGTGCTCAGGCAGCATGTTCAAATGGACCCGCTATGTCCAAACACAGTTTGGTCCACGGTTCTAAGGGCATCTCAACTGGAGATAAAGGAACAGCATGAGTCTTCTTTGACTTGTCATTATTTGCACAACACCAACCCTCCTTCACCACTTCTTCCACCTCATGATCCATACCTCATGCAATCTAGCCTTCATTTTATTCCTTCCCAAATCTCCCTTATGGGCAAAATTGATCAACTTTCATCTCAAAGCTCTGGGAGCCACCACACGTTCACCTCTGAATATCTTCCCTTCCACAATGCTAAACTCATATTTTACACAAAAAAATGATTCCATTGTGGATGGAATTTCTTTTTTTTCTGGCCAACCTTTCACAATAAGCTCCTTAAACCTCACCAGATCCAAATCACTCAAGTTGGCCTACTCCCAATCTTCATTCTTCAAAGCTGGTTCACATACCCAGTTCTCTCACAATTTTCTCCATCACCATCAATTGGCAACCAAGATAAACAATCCGCCATACTGTATTTTGCACCAGGTGCATATTCCACCATGAAATTATAGCTAGTTAAACCCTCAGGCCACCTTCTTAACCTTGGGGAAAAATTCTCCAATTCTCTGCACATGAATATTCTAGTCAGTGGTCTATGGTCTGATCTTACTGTGAAAGGTATTCTCCACAAGAAGAATTTCATATGATGTATGACCAAATATACAGCCAACACCTCTCGCTCAATTACAGAATACCGTTCTTCTGAACACTTCAAAGAACTGGAAGGAAAAGCCACTGCTCCCAACTCACCATTAACCACTTGTGCTAAAACCGTACCCAAATCTTTTATGCTGGCATCAGTAGACAAAATTGTTCTTTTCTTAGCATCAAAGTTTTCCAAAGTCAGTAATTTTCCAATATTGTCCTTAATGTCTTTAAAAGCCTGTTCACACTCCAAATCCCAACTAAACTGAGAATCTTTTTTTAGCAATATTCTCAACGGTTGAGACATACTGGCGAAATTCTAGATAAACTTTTAACAAAATTCAGCCAAACCTAAAAAATAACGTAACTGATCCTTGTTCTCTGGTTTGGGAGCTTGAATTATACTATTTGCCAGATCAATTGTAGGACTCCTGAAATAGTGTGACCCAAATAAGTCACCGTTGGCACTCTGAATTTACACTTTCTTTTTTTATGACCAATCCAGCATCTTGCAATCGCTCCAATACCTTCAATTACACCTCATCATGTTCTTGTTTAGTTTTACCATAGCCAATATATCATCCTGAAAGAATAACACTTTATCCAAACCTTCCAATACCTTCTTCATGACCCTCTGGAAACATGCCACAGCTGAAGCAAGACCAAAAGGCATGCAAATAACTCAGAACGCTCCCAGAGGGGTCACAAACGATGTCAAAAGTTTAGAATCAGGATGGAGCTTAACCTGTTGGTAAGCGGAGGACAAGTGCATCACACTGAATATCTTTACATCCTTGATCATTGCCAGTATCTCAGAGATATTCGGCAGGGGCTGCCTGTCCACCCAGATATTCTTGTTTAATCCTCTCAAATCTGCACACATGCGAATCTCCTTTCCACCATCCTTAAGTGCCAAAATGAAAGGGGCCATCCACTCTGAGCACTCTGGGCCAGATGTATCAAGCAAAATTGCGTTCGCAAACGCCGAAATTCGCATGTATTAAGGCAAAACTACCTCACAAAATAAAGAATCGCAAAATTTGCGATTCCCTATTTTGCGATTGCATTTAAGGAATCGCAAATTGCGATACCTTAAATCCAATGTAAGAAGCACCAAAAAAGTGCAATTTGGCCTTAAGGAATCGCAAATTACCACCAACTTCAAGTTGGTGGTAATATGCGATTTCTTTGAAAAATGCACTTTTTAGCATTTTTCAAAGTGCCATGTGGCGCACCTACATGCCCTTAGGGCATGTATGTGCGCCACATGTGCACACATACATATTTCAGGGGTGCAACAGGGTGTCAAAAGGACACCCTGGCACCCTTGAAATTGCATTCTCAATTTGCGATTCTCTAATTGCGATTCGCAAATTGAGAATATCTTCCCATTCATTCCTATGGGCCTCTACGCCCATAGGAATGAATGGGAAGGTATTCCTTAATTGCGAATCGCAATTTGCAATTCGCAATTAAGGAATATTAAGGAATCGCAATTATTATTGCGATTCCTACAAACATAGCATTTTGCGATTCCTTAATAGCAATTCGCTAAAATTCGCTATTAAGGAATCGCAAATGCAATCCTTGATACATCTGCCCCTCTATCTCTTCAATCACACCCCTTTCTTCCAATGTTTTAATCTCTTGTTCCAATGGCCCCATCATCATATGAGGAACCTTCCTGACTTTCGACACACATGGTACTGCACCATTTTCAGCACAAATTTGTGTTCAAAGTTTTTAAGTAATCCCAAATCATTTCCAAATACTTTAGGGAATCTTGAACAAATATCATCAGGTAACATGCCATTCGTCAACACCATCTTTTTTGTTTAGAATTAGGATTAAGGGTTATTCCCTTATCCCTCTGATACCTCCACCCCAATTATCTCCTCCTCTGGCCACATACACATTTCCCACAATTTCTTGATCAGCAAATTGAATCTCCATTACTGAATAACCCAGCACATCTTCATACCCCACTGGATTTATATCCGGAGCTTGTAAAGTAATACTTTGATCACCAAATATCATCTTCTAATTTTTATCATCAATCATAGTGTATGATGATTCCGAGTCAGCTAGTACTGATACACTTTTCCCATCATCCAGAATTTCACACCTAAAACACTTAATTACTCCATTTTAAGCATCATTTTGCACATATTTGTTTTCTCAAAGTTCTTATCACCTTCTTTGTTTTTAGTACCAAAACGTTTTCCCTTTCCCTGTCTACATGTTTACTTAAACTCTTTACCTCATTAATTGTGCAATGCGAACTCAAATTAGTCTTTTACTTTTTGTTCCCGCATTTCACATACCCACATGCTATTGTTCTCATCACCGCAACAATTGCTACAGCATCTCTTAAATTAGGGTTCTTTGCCAATAGCATTTCTTGTACCCTGAAATCATTTGTACATCTCAAAATGTGATCTCTCAGCAAAGAATCAACCAACTGTTCAAACTCACATGTGCGGGCCAATGTCGTCAATGCCGCAACATATCTTGTTTACCTTGCAAACTCGTACAAAATTTGTGTCTCTCTAAAACCACATTAATCTGTGATCCAAAATGTTTCTCCAATCTCATCACCGACATGTCAAACACATTGTTGGGTTCACCTTCACCTTCCCCAACAATCACTATGTCGAGACTTTCATAAACATTCCTCTCCTCAATTCCCAAATTATGCAACAATATGGCTTGTTTACATGCACCCGAAAGCTTACCTCCCCCATGGCAATCAGATATGAATCAAAAATCTGTTTCCACCTATTCCAAAGAAGAACAGGTTCACCTTTGTTGGAAAGAAAATGAGGCAGTTCAGAAATAATTGTACTTGACATGCTGACAATTACAACACCATTCAAATAAAATAAAAACTGTTATGAGTAATGTACCATTACTCCCATCCTCACACAACAACTCACAACAACTCACAATGCAACAACCCTATATTTCATAGTACAATATTCTTGTAAGGCAACAAAAACAAAATGGAGTCACTTTGTTGTTACTTCTTGTGAATACCCAATCTAAGCTAATAAAAATAAATCTGCACTCAGTCACCTTGATACATCAATTGCCTTCCGAAATTAATGACTGCAAAGCAAAAGACAAAAACAAAAAAACAAGTTCAGCAGTGCACTTACTTGAATGATTGTGTGCGCATCACAATGTGTCCATACATGCCACAATAAACACCAGAATACAAGAAGCCAGTCTGTTACCAACTTGAATGGTGTGCGTATCACAGGATGTTACGTACTTGTAAATAAATACAGCAAAAAACATGAGAGGAATAGTTTGCCCACAACTTGTACTATCCACCTACTCTTCTAAGATGGGCACTGCGGTCTACAAGCTAGTTGTTCTTGCAACAGAAGCTCTGCCTCTCATGCTGAGTCACATGTTGAATCACTGACACTATGTGCTCCTCCTTCTCACGTTGAAACAATGACATGCATGCCGTTCTCTCGTGTAGACCATTGAGCCTTCCCACTTCGTCTCCACAGCATTTGCCAACGTCATAAAACTCCCCACACCTCTGGTCACACACAGCTCCTCAGAAACAAAGTCACTTGTAGAGCAATTGTGATCTCTTTTCCTTTGCAGCCTGCACTCCGTGTTTCAAATCCTTGAGTCAGAGACACAGCAACTCCATCAATATGGGCACTGATCTACATACAAGGCACCTCCTGCCAGTTCCTCTGTCGATATCAATTGCAATTCCACGCAAAGGTTTCTAATGAGTTTGGAAATAGTGAATAATCCTTTTTGCAGCTCATTGCCAATGTTAAGTTCAATAATCAAGTAGACATCGCTTGATTATATAATGTACATTTATTCTTAAGCGTAGGACAAATCACCATCCCTGCTAGACTCCGATCAACTCACAACTGCCTTCCTTCTGTTCCAACCCTCTAGAACCCTTCTCCTGGAACATTGCATCACAAGATCACATATACAACATTACTCTCCTAGTAACAGGCCATAACAACTTTAGGCTCTTATATTCCATGCCCGTTTAAGAACCTCGAAAGAACAAAAAATTCTGGTTCATTGGTATTGGAGCTAAGCAGGTGCAATGCCTCCATGCACTGGGATGCCCCAAGAAGGTGACAGCTCGGTATATCTACATAGACAAAAACTAGGCTCAAACTTAAATGAGACTCACTATTTTATAGTAAACACAATTTTCTTGGGTTATGGTGGTACCGCGGTATTCCCATGGGATCAGCAACACGAAGAATAACCCACATAGAACTCCCCCATGTCCCTACTGTTACTTCTAGAGTCCTGCAGGAGTACTGCTGGACTTGTGGAAAGTTGAAAAAAATAGCAGCCACTAAGTTGAAAAATCAGACCACACAACTCATAATTAGAAAGAAATACTGTAGATTACATCAACATTATCTCTAAGTATTCTAATACCATTTTACTTTACGTTGAAAAATACTAATTCAAAACAATCAAAGATTAGAGTGACATTATAATTAGGTATGGCAATAACATCTCACATTATGGCAAAAAAATGAAATTCACTATAATAAACAAAGGTTAAAGTGATGTTATGGTATAGACAAATGACCTTGACTTATGTGTGAAAACAACTATAAATTCACTGAAAGAAACAAAGATCAAAGGAATGTTATAGTCAGGTTACAATGTAAATCATAATGTGATGCTTTAAACTAACAAAATACTGAAAATATGGTAAGCTCTCTTGGGGTCATGGATTTAATCAACCAGGACCATTATTGTGTTTCTCTTTAGTGTTGTTGGGGGGCTGGTGCACTCTCTGTAGCCCTCCACAGCATTAACAATAAAAAAAGTATTGGTGGCGTCCTTGCCCCTTCTAGGGTCACTACCAGGAATAACAAATGGAATTTGAAACCCCTTAACATTATGGGGATGCTCCTTCCCTGGAGCAGTGAATAATAAAAGGGAACTTCAGTGTCTTGGCAGATGGGGTCCCTGTGACACTACTCAGTTCAAACCCCCAAGTAATGGGTTCCCCAGGGCGGGGAACTTCTGTGGGGGCGTACTCTCCGCTCCCCAAAATATAAAGTCTGGGGTCCCTCCCCTAAATTGAAATATCAGTGTGGGGGGTTCCCAAGGCCACTATAAGGCAAGAGGAGGGGGGCCACACCCCCGGCACTGAATTGAAATGTCAGCCCTGGGGGATGGGTTCCCTGGGGCCTCCCTGAGGCTCAGGGAGGGGGACCACAATCCCTAATTTGCATAACAGCATGCTATTTGTTAGGCAGTTAGCAAGCAGAACCCTGGGTTGGAATCTCAAGTTTCAGGCAGATGTGACAAAGGAAGAAAACTTAAATTGGGGGTCAAACATTATTTTATAATATCTTGGGGCCCATACAATGGACTGATGTGAAATTTGGCAGAAAGTATGTTTGACTTACCCTTAACATATGGAGTCCAATTACAATCTATAAACATGAGACACAGTCCTGTGAGGGGCGAAACATGTTAATTTGCTAATAAATTGCTAACCTGATGCAGATTGCTGAACCCTGGCCGAGAATTTTATTAATTGGCCATGTGTTAAAGTGTTTGCAGACCAAACTTTGGTAACACAGACATGAAAAAGACAACAGGAGATAAATGCTTCTATGTCCAATAGGGGCATTTATTTTTAAATGTAGGTCCATTGAAAGTCTGCAGACCTCAGTTTAAAGCCTGAAAGCACACTGACAGTCCAGATATCTTCAATTTGTAAGTCTTTCATTTTTTTTTTTAAACCAATTTTTTTATTTTTGCATCGGAGGCAAACCCAAAGCAAATACATCAACATATTGTATTTTCAATACAAATACAGTCTTGTCACCAGGGGAGTAGAGCAAAAAAATACATAATAAAATGCAGCAGAATTTAGCAATCAATCTTGGCTCATTCCATGCCACACAGTGTTAAATCTCTGCATCGAATTTAAGCCTCTAACTTTAGCCGGGACCTTCTCCTTTCAAAAACCTCCATAACATTAGCCCACCATTCTGCTGCATTACAAGGTCTTGGAGAAACCCAGGCTCTAGAAATAGCTAGTCTAGCAGTAACTATAATTATAGATAATAATGCGCGACTTGCCTGATTAGCATCCCCCTTGTAACCCAGCATAATCTCCTCATGAGAAAAAGTCAGATCTAATCTAAGGAGATTTTTACAGACCAGTACAACCCCCTGCCAAAAAGCCCTTAACTGTGGGCATGTGACAAACATATGAACAATATTGGCCCCATATTCTCCACACTTAGGACAGTTCATCCTATTACTTGAGTAATGAGTTCTTGATTGCCCCCACCTAACTATCTTGTCGGGAGTATAATACAGCATACATACTGTCTTAAATTGTTGTAATCTCAAGTTAGTAGACCAAACAGCATCTTTTAGCATAGAAAGAGCCTCATCCAGTATTGTAGGAGTTATTTCAATCGCAAGGGTTGAGCTCCATTTTAAAGCTAGCTGTAAACGAGGATCAGATCTGTCCTGGCAAAGAAGCTTATATGCTGCACATATTGTCTTCTTCCGAGGAGATTCATGTAAAAATATCAATAGATCCTGAGTCTCTACTGATTTAAGACACTGTGATCTTAAAAAAAATCTCTAAGTTGTAAATATTTATAATGATGTTGTCGTGGTATCAGAAAAGTATCCTGCAGATTTTGAAAAGTTCGAAAGCCATCACAATCATAAAGATCTTCCAGCTTATCCACACCAAGTCTAGCCCACTGTTTCGCTATACCATCATGAAAAATGTCTGGGAGGAGTGGATTATCCCACAGAGGGAATTTATTAAAGTACATCGGTAAAGAATACCTAGCAACAATTTCTCACCAGATAGAAACTAGCCCCCTGAGGGTCTTGAAGCGTACCCTCTTAAAGTAGTTCGGATCATGGATTTGGTAAAGAAACCTACAGCTATCCTGGCCTAGTAAACTTTTATGGTTGAAATCCTGGCCCCTGTTAGAGAGAAGGCTACGTAGCCTATTCGTGAAAGAGGCCCAATAATATAATCTGAAATCAGGGAGTAAAAGGCCGCCTTGATTAAATGGATACTTTAAAATTTTAATTGCACGCTTATACCCCCATATAAAGCTGCTCTCTGCCCCATCTAGCTTTTTAAAAAATAAATTAGAAACTCTCAAAGGAATCGAACGAAATAAGTACAAAAATTTCGGGCGAATCGTCATCTTTATAATATTACACCTACCTATTATACTTATGGGTAGTTTATGCCAATTCCTAAATGTTTTAATGACGTTGCCCAGTAAAACGTCATAGTTTAGTTTAATTATACTTTCAATCTGGGGCGTGATACGAATGCCAAGATAAGTAGCTTCATAGCATGTTCCCATAATAGGATTATCCGGTTTAAAATTCAATAAGACCTGAGTTTTGTTGGTATTCAACTTATATCCAGAAAAAGACCCAAATTTTCCTGCTTCTTGGATGATTAATTCTAAAGATTGGCCTGGATCCGTCGTGAAGATAGCAACGTCATCTGCGTGAGCATTGACTTTTAATTCGTTGGGTCCTGGAGATAATGGTAAAATATGTTTATTGGCAAGCAAAACCCGGATGAAAGGTTCAAGATATAAAGCAAACAATAATGGGGAAAGAGGGCATCCCTGGCGCGTACCCCTATTTATACAGAAAAGCCTAGACTGTAAGCCAGCATAGCTTATTTTAGCCTGTGATGTACGATAGAGCGCCTTTACCCACTCCAAAAATTGGCCTGAAATTCCAAATGCAGTAAGAGTAGACCAGAGACAGCCCCATGCCACACGGTCAAAAGCTTTCTCCGCATCCAATAATATCATACCCAAATTAACACTGTATTGTTTAGCTAAATCAAATGCCATTATAGTAGTGTTAGTATGTGCCAAAGTATCTCTACCTGCTATAAAGCCATGCTGTTGGCTAGAAACCAGTTTAGACATCAAAGGAACAAGGCGATTAGCCAAAATGTTAGCATATATTTTAGCATCAGCATTGATAAGTGATATCGGGCGCTAGGATCCCCAATCTTCAGGTGGCTTTCTCTTCTTCAAGAAAAAAACTATGTTGGTAGAATCCCAAGTTGGTGGTACAATGCCCGATTCACCTATTTCTATAATAACCTTAATGAAGAGTGAAGTTATTATATTCTTAAAATTTTTATAGAATTTAACAGGTATCTGATCTTCACCCGAAGCTTTACAAGAAGCTTTACAAAGTCGTCCAGATGTCTTATGACGATATCTCTGAGCAGAGTTGTGTAACATCCTCAGCTAATAATAAAGGAAGTTCTGCCCTAGCTAGATAACTAGAAACCTCCTCTATTATTATTGGATCTGATGGGGCATAAAGATCTTCATGAAAAGATTCAAATTGTGCTAGTATCATATGAGTTTCTGTATGAAGAACATTATCCGCACCTTTAATTGCAGTAATTAAACTCTTAGCCTTATTATCAGCTATTTTATAAGCTAATATCCTGCCCACCTGTTCACTGTATTCGTATTGAGTAGATCGATATTTATTATAAGCAACAGCCACTCTGTCCTTAAGTATCCCTGCTGCTGACTCTCTTACTTCTGTCAGTTTAATATAGGCCTGAGGCTGATCACCATCCTGTTGCCTAATAGCCATCGCATGGGACTGTTCTAAATTAGTTAACGTTATACAAGCCGCTTTAATAGAAGCCTCTCTGTTTTTTTTTTTTTTACTAATATGAATTGTTGTGTGATACCCCTTATGAATGCCTTCACAGAATTCCAAGCCATAGAGGATGAAGTGGTATTAATATTAAAATGTATAAATTCCGCCAACAATTTCCCCATATGTAAAATATAATCATCATTCGCCAACAAGTGGCGTGGAAAAGAGAAAGAGCGCCTTGAATTAATAACCGGTAACAGTTGAATAGATAACAAAATAGGGTTATGAACTGACGTGATCTTAGGACATACCTCCATCTTAGCTGTACGCAGTATGGCATCATTAACCCAGGCCATATCTATTCTTGAGTACTGTCTATGTGGGTATGAATAATATGTAAACCCCGGGAGATTTGGATATAAAACCCTCCATGCATCCCGAATGTTATGTAGACGTGCTAACTCCAAAATTGATGCCCATACTTTCGCCATTCTTAAGATTGGCCGCCGGGTAGTAGAATCAATAGTTTGATTCATAATACAATTAAAATCACCCATGACTATCAAAATCCCTTGTAATTCCAGTAGAGTTAGCATGAGTGAATTAAACACCTCAGGGTCATCCACATTAGACCCATATACAGCAACTAGAACATATTTAATTTCAAAGATCCCAAGTTGAGCAATAGCCCATCTCCCCCTGGGGTCTGCTAAGACTTGATGAATTTTATATACAAGTGTCTTACTAGCTAAAATAGTAACTCCCCTAATCGAGACTGCCTGGATGAACACACAACTATAGTGTATCCAAGCTGTTTAAGCAATGCCCGGTCTTTATATGCTAAATGAGTTTCGGTTAGAAATGTCAGATGGGGTTGATACATTTTTAGCTCCTCACGTAAAAGTTGAGGTTTACGTCCGGCATTTAGACCAGATACGTTCCAACATAAACAATTAATTATCCCCATGGTATAGCTAAAAATACCTCATAATCGCTATATTCTCCTACACTACCACCGATTAACAACTCTCCCCCAAACCCTAAAAATATCAATTCAAAGCGCCCCTTGCTTTTACCCTGCACCAGCACCCCCACCACCACCCCCCTCTCCACCCCCTCTCCCAACACCCACCCCGTATCTACAGAAAGGAATAACCCCCCTCATTGCTGTCAAAAATAGACAGCCTTGTAGGAAGGTCGCACACAGAGTGCCACTGAGCCATTCATCTAGCCAAATTAGCAAAAAACAAAAATAGTATATATCATCTAGACAGTCACTACAAATGAGGAGACCACCAATAAGGAAAAAAAGTCTACACACAGAGAGAAAAAAACAACAACAATAAAAAAGGAAAGAAAAGAAGAAGAAAGGAGGAAGAAGTTATCAGTTATCAATCAATTATTTGGAAGTCCCTTGTCGCCATCTATTCAGAGCTTCTCAAGCCTCCTGTTCCATGTACACCAGTTGCATTTGGCCGTCTTTAATAATTTTTAAGCGTCCAGGTTCCTGCAGGAAAACCTGTGCTCCTTCGGCTTTTAGAAGATTGATGAACTGACCTACTTTCCATCGCCTGTCCATTGTGGCCTTACAAAATTCCGATCTAACAAACACTGAGAAGGAATCCAGTCGAATAGGATAGGTAGGGCGAGCCTTGATGGAGACTGCTTGGCTTAATAAAACATTTTCAAAGTGAATAAGAAAAGGCCTGGGAAAGCGTCCTGCAGGTTTATTAGAGACCAGTGGCAGTCTATGTGCTCGTTGAATTTAGCTATCCCAATCCCAATCAGCCAAGTCTGGGAAGATCTTTTGAAAAAGATGGACAATATAAATTCGAGAGTCTGCTCCCTCCGCTCCTTCTGGAACCCCAAAAAGTTGGAGATTATTTCGCCGTTGGCGATTCTTCAGATCCTCAATTTTCGCTTGCATAGACCTAAGCTGAATATTGTGTGCCTCTGAAATTTTGGCTGCATTAATCACATGTTCTTCTGTGTCAGCTACCCGCTGCTGCAGCTCCGTAATATCAGATGTGAGAGAGGCCACTTGACTTTTTACCTCAGAGAGAGATTGTTTAATTGCTAAGCTGTCAGCCCTGGCTTGGGTATAGTAATCTTGAGCCTCTGCTCTCTGAGCTTGCAGTGCTTGGAGAATCACCGTGAACGAAGCCTCATCAGGTATTGCCCGTAGACCAGCTAAATCATGTCCCTCTGTAGCCATAGAGGCAGCTGAAGAGACCAAGGGAGAAAGGTGTATAGCGTGTGCCAGACTGCCACTGCCACTAGTATTAAGATCCACCTGTACAGGGATTGCCTTTCCTTGTCCGGCAGCCGGAATTCCTTGAGGTACTTGCTTAGATTGAAATCCCGTTGCTAATCCAGAGCCCGAAAGCCGTGAAATCAGATTCTTAACTCCTCCCTTCTTCGTAACCCACTTCCGAAGAGGGCTGCTGGCTGTAGCTAGTTTGCCAGAACTGACGTTGCATTGTTTATCAGCTCCCTTTTTATACGATCTCTGAGCCTTAGGTTTAGGACCCCCTTTATATCTAGATGATAAATCAGCAAGTTCTGTAGGCTCGGCCTGTCCCCCCTTATTGCTGGTAGATATAGTAACCCAGCTGCCATTGGCAATGTTAGCAATGTGTGGGCCCCCCTCACCCCCAGGACTGCTCTCTAGTAAGCCAGCGTTAATAGGAGGAGAAGTACTGATTGGATGTTCTAACAGCTGTAGTGTAGAAGCTGCTTCCCCATCCGTATCACCTTGTGCAGGCACAGTATCTGAATCCGTACTCAGGCCTACTGGACTCGCCATGATAGGATAGTATCCCCCTGAAGCAGCGCCTCCTCCTATTGGTCCTGCGAAGTTTGACTAATATTCAGCTGTACTGCTATCTGGCTGGTAGGTTGCGTTTTTGAGGGCCCTCCAGTCGATTCATTACTCCCAGCAACCATGTCCCCGAGAGGAATTGCTGTATCTAGTGGCGGCATATCTTCTACATTATCAACCTCACACTGAGAAAGTAGTAACGGTAATCCCATAGCAGTTTTATGTTTCAGCATTCACCAGTTCATTATCCCCAGTACCTGGTAATACTGCGCCCATCAGTGCATCGACCGTTACAGGTCAGGAGGAAAAGCAGCAGCCACCCCGGATTAATAACTTCTGAGGCTTTCGCTGACTGTAATATCTTCATTATAGGGTGGCCAACTCTAGAAGTGGACCGTGTCGGATTACCTTTAATCGAAGAAGAGTGTGAATCTCCCTCAGATCCGGATATGCCAGCCGTTTCTGTAGTCACTGCAGCGGAACGCAACCCAGCGCGTCCGCTTCTCTGAATTTTCGCTTTAGGGGCAGCCCCATCACACACAGCTGTGCCGAATTAGGTGTCTCGAAGAACAAACGGCCCCAGGAGAACCAGCGAAGTGATGAGCATCGAGAGTCCGTCAAGCCTCGTCGGGCAGAAAGCCAAACCCGCGGCGGCAACCGTGTAATCGTCAAGATCATGCAGGTAGGCTCCCGGTGTTTCTTCTTTCTTTTATTTAAAATGTTTTCTCTTCCTCCTTTCCCCAGTACTCCTTGGCCTCCTCCTCTGTCCTTACGTTGTTTTTTCGCAATTCGTAATGCCGTTATTCAGAAATCCACTGCATGCATAGCACCTCGGCACGGGAGCAGCTCTGTGTGCGAGCTTCAGAGTGGCAGCTTCAATCCGCCATCTTCCTTTCCCCCATCACCAATGGTGCCAGCAATGTGCTTCCTAGAAAACGTTTGGACCACTGCACTTTTTAAGTCTTTCAAACCAACTAACACATTATTGTAATGCTAACTTCTTGAAAACTGCTGAATGAGTTTAGTTTAAACCAATCAACTGCATTTCCCTGAGTGAAGTTTTGGTTTCATTCTACGTGTGTTATAATACTCTTCAGGGTTTCTGTTGTGATGTCATTCCCATGATATCCAGAATGTTGATGGAATCTGGGAGTAGAATGTTGTAGAGGGTTCGAGCTGCGTGTTCGAGGCTCTGGCGGTTATTCCGGAGACCTCTGAAGCAGCTGGGTGTGTCGGGTTCGTGTTGATGACTTCTAAATAAAGAAGATACCTACTACCCTATTCAGCTGTGATTCATTCCAGAGAACCTATGTAACATTTGGCGACGATCGGGATACTGGCTGATACGATACTTTTCACATCTATTTCTCAACACGTCCCGGCCACCTTCGCCCTCCTTCAAGACGTGTGGTGACTGGACTGAAGTTACCCAGTGACTGGACTAAAGCTACGGATTCCAGTGGTGAATTGGCTACAGGTCGTATAACATTAATCGTAATTGTTATATTTACCCCTCGAGGCCTGCCTTGCCACACCAACTGCCACCTCGCGAGCGCATAACTTTTCCTGGCACGCACTTTGGAATTCCCGCACAGCTCCATTCTTCTTCCTGCGTCCTCTCAGCCTAGAATTCCCAGTGTGTTTTGTTCGCTTGCCTTCAGCCTTTCCCGCGTCTTCACGCCACGTCAGGACGTGCATAACATCACGTTGGGGTCACGCAACGTGCCGCCATTTTGTCAGGCACCAACGTTGTCCTGCGCGGTGATGCGCACACCTTTTCAGCATTAATTCAATTAAATACTCAAATAATTTGCATTGCGCGGTGATGCGCACACCAAATCGTTAGCGCAGCCCTCAGCACAGATATTCGGTGATGCGCACACCATTAAATATTATTTGAAGGAGTGGTAATCCTTTCACGCGCTCACCAAGCTTCAAGTCTCCAGAGTTATTGGCATTCATTTATATAATTGGTGATGAGCACACCCTATTTTCAACACTTTCAACATTTTATATGTAAATGCATTTATTGTGTACTTTGGTGATGTGCACACCTTTATTCACAATTTAATACTTGTGTGTATCATTTTGAGATTCATCTCATTGTATTTTTCGCAACTTTAAACTCTTTTTTTTTGTTGTTTTTTTTCAACTGATCAACATGCAGAACATAACAGTCCCTCCACATTTTTTACCAGAACCTGGGCCTCTGAAAACTAAATGGAAACAGTGGTTCAAAGGTTTTGCCAGCTACATAATAGCGTTAGATGGATCTAAATTTGAACCAGTCAGGAAATTAGCTCTGCTTTACAATAATTTAGGTTCTGAAGGCCAACGTATTTTTGACCATTTACCTGTCGTTGTCCAACCTGATGAAACTGATTGGGATGTTTACAAAGAGGCTGTAAGCAGACTTTCAAACTATTTCAAGGACGACACCAGTATTGTGGTGGAGAGACACAAATTTTACACTAGACGCCAAAATGAGTTTGAAACCATTGACAACTTCCTAGCGGAACTAAGAGTTCTAATTGCCACTTGTGAATTTGATGGCAACACTGATTCGTACTTAAGAGACCAGCTCATTGTTAACTGCTTTAACAAAAAAGTTCAAGAAAGACTGTTATGCGGTAGAAATCCTTCTTTAAATGAAACACTGGAAATAGCTAGGGGCATAGAAAGGTCCGTGATTGCACAAAAAGAATTGAATAAGTTTAAAATTGATCCTGTTATGGAATCTGTTAATGCCATTGGTACCAAACCCAAAACATCATACAACAAAGTTTCTGTTTTAGATGTGGCTCCTTCACACATTTAGCCAATGCAAGGAATTGTCCAGCCTTAGGGAAACCCTGTACCAAATGCAAGAAGTCTGGTCATTTTGCTCGTCTCTGCAGAACTCCTTACAAGGTAGCTGCTCTCGAAAACTTGGAAGATTTTTCTGACCCGAATGTCTCTACCATCAAAAGTTTCAGTAAAATTGTACTGTCCATTGATTCTGATGATGATGATGATAAGGGACCTTTTTGCAATGTCTACATTGGTGATGTAGAAATTCGAGTGACCGTAGACTCTGGTTCCCCAGTCACTTTCGTTTCCGATGTTTTATTTTTCAAACAATGGAATTCTTTACAATTATTACCCCCCGACATTCGCACCATTGCCTTTGGTGGACACAACATCGATATGTTGGGTTTTTTCCTTGACAATATTAAATTTGAAGACAGAGTAATATTCACCAAAATTTATGTGGCAAAAAAAGGATACAACATTTTGGGTTGGAAGGACCAAGGGAAATTTGGCATGGTTCTGAGACCAGGTACTGCTTGTCCTATTTCTCTAATAGACATTCCTGAAGTCAACTCCTCCCTGCAACAATTGTTACTCAAGCACAATGCTTTATTTGATAACAAGTTAGGTCTGGTGCACAGTTTTGAGCACAAAATAATTTAAAAAAAGACGCAGTACCTGTCATACATAAGGTCAGAAACGTTCCACTATCCATTAGAGAGCAATTAAAACAACACTTGGAGATTTTATGCAAGGAAAATGTAATAGAACCAATTGACTCATCAGAGTGGATTTCTCCGATAGTGGTCGCAAAGAAAAAGGACACTAAAGACATTAGGCTCTGTATTGATTTGAGATCACTTAATAAGAACAGTTTAATTGATTGTTTCCCTTTACCGAAAATCCAAGAGATGTTAGCTCTTCTAGGTGGTGCCAAAGTTTTTTCTTGTCTCGACTTAAAATCCGCTTATCATCAGGTAGAACTTTCCAGAGATTCATTTTCACTTACTGCATTTAACACTCCATTCGGTGCTTTCAGATTCTTAAGAATGCCTTTCGGTCTGGCTTCGGCCGCTTCTGTATTTCAGAAATTAATGTTTAAATTGTTTAACAAGTGTAAAAATGTTCTTACATACCAAGACGATATTCTCGTATTTTCAAAAAATACTGAAGAACACCTCTTGATTTTGAGCAATGTATTAGATATTTTAGAGTCTAATGGCTTCACAGTAAAAAAAGAAAAATGCAAATTTATGGTAAGCAATATTGACTATCTAGGTCATCACATTTCAGAGTCTGGTATTAAGCCTAAGGCTGACCTTGTCAAGGCAATTTTTGACAGTCCTTCCCCAGAGAATAAAGATCAGTTACGGTCCTTTCTCGGACTTTGTGAGTATTATTCTAGATTTATTGACAGTTTCGCTTTTCAAACAGAGCCTTTGAGAAAGCTCCTTAGGAAAGGTGAACAGTTTACTTTGAAAGAGACGGAATCCACAGCTTTCAGCAATTTAAAAAACCTAATAGTGAAAGCTCCTGCTTTACATCCTTTCAGAGATCATCTCCAATCCAGTGTCACAGTTGATGCCAGTGGAGTCGGAGTAGGTGCCGTTCTCACTCAGTTAGTTGAGGGTGTTGAACATACAGTGGGCTTCGCCTCAAGATCTCTTTCCCAGACGGAACGCCATTACAGTACCATCGAAAGAGAAGCTTTGGCTTGCGTTTGGGCTACCAAACACTTTGAAACCTTTTTGTGGGGCCGAAGATTTGTTTTAGTCACCGACCACAAGCCCCTTGTCTTCTTATTATCAAAAAATGATCATGACAAGGTCAGTCCTAGACTTGTAAGATTACTTTCCAGGATGTTTGAGTTCAATTTTATAATTAAGCACATTCCTGGAGGGAAAAACACTTGTGCTGATTTTTTATCCAGGTGCCCCCTACATGAAGAACATTCCATAGACGATGATTTAGAATGTGTCGTTGGATTGGTCGATGGGTTGTTTGTCCTAGGAGGGTCTATCAGCAATTCTGAATGGATAGATTGCTCTATTTCTGATGAGGTGCAAAATGCAATTAAGACTTGTATTTCTAAAGGGTGGCCTGATGAAAGAAATTTGACTGAAGGTTTACGCCCTTTTCACAAGGTAAAGGATGATCTCACCATTGAAAATAACCTTATCATGAGAGGCTCTTTGTTAATTCCTCCAAGAACCCTCAGATTAAGACTAATTAATTTTGCCCACCAAGGCCACCTTGGTATGACGGGCACGAAGAAACGTCTTCGACTCTACTATTGGTGGCCGGGGATGGATGTTGAAGTGGAGAACTTTGTAGGCCATTGTAGCAGCTGCTCCATGGCTGATAAATCCTTAAGAGTACGTAACACTCCCCTCTTCCCAGTGGCCTTTCCTAATGGGCCCTGGGAAAAACTTGGCATAGATTTTATTGGACCGATGTATAATCTCAAGGTCAATATGAGATTTGCATTAGTTGTAGTTGATTACTTTTCAAAATGGGTGGAGTGTAGATTTTTGGCAGAACCTTCTACCACATCGGTAATTGACTTACTTAATGACCTTTTCCGGCGTGAAGGTATCCCCAAAGTTATTGTCTCTGATAATGGGGTTCAATTTAAGTCCCATTTCATGCAATCCTTTTTAAATAACATGGGTGTCAAACACTTAACAATGGCCCTTTATAGTCCACAAGGTAATGGCATGGTTGAAAGGGTGAACAAGATGTTAAAAGAAACCATTCAGATGGCCTCTGCTCAAGGAGATTCTGTTCATGATGCGGTCCAAGAAAGGTTATGGAGTTACCATAATACTCCACACTCGGTGACTGGCACTCCTCCTTTTGTGTTATTAAAAGGACGTTTTGGTTCCTCCAAACTTAGTCCTAACTGGGTTTTGGAACAAACCAAATGCTCAAACAAAATTCCCAATATGGAACATGTGCGTGATACAGTTTCCAAAGCACAAGTCAAAATGAAGCGAGTGTATGACACAAACAAGAAGGTGAAAGACATTCAATTTTTTGTTGGAGATCTTGTTAAGGTTAAAAGGCCAGTAGGAGTCAAAAGTCTTAGTTCCAAATTTTTTCCCATGACTTGTATAGTCAGAGTCTCCAAACATGCGGTTCTACTAGAGACTGGCAAGTGGTGGAGTAAAAGGAATGTGGTTTTAGTAAAAAACAATGTATGTGTTAATTCTCATAGTGATTCTTCTTCGGATTGTTCTACTTTGTCTCTACCTGATGTTCATTTTGCTACTCAACCAAATGACACTGTTTCTCATCACTCTGGTGGTGGAGATTCCTCTTCTTCTCAAGTGGCTCTTAGTGGAACTTGTTCCTTGTCTGAGCATGCCCAAAATCATTCTGGTTTGTTAAGAGGAGAAGGAAGTGTTTGTACTGATACTGATACCAGTTCTTTCCCCAGTACGTCAGCTATTGCTCCTAGAGAAAGCAAGAGGAGACCTTGTCCTCCTCATTATTTGAAAGATTATATTCTTAATTGATTTCTTTCTATTTTCCTTTGTCTCTTTGTTCTTCATTTTTCCATTTTTCTTTCCTTTTGTGTTTTATTAGTAGTTTATAGTTTTCTTTGTTCTATTGTGTTAAGGGGGAAGATGTGTTGTGATGTCATTCCCATGATTTCCAGAATGTTGATGGAATCTGGGAGTAGAAGGTTGTAGAGGGTTCGAGCTGCGTGTTCGAGGCTCTGGCGGTTATTCCGGAGACCTCTGAAGCAGCTGGGTGTGTCGGGTTCGTGTTGATGACTTCTAAATAAAGAAGATACCTACTACCCTATTCAGCTGTGATTCATTCCAGAGAACCTATGTAACAGTTTCATTCTGTAGTGAACAGCAAAGAAGAACGCTATAGAAATTAAAATGGGGAATCACACTATTGGGACCCCCACTTTTTTGGGATAGATCTGCATGAAACTTGCCATGAGGATCAAACGTGGATGAACTTTTTGTTTTAGCTTCATGCAGGTGCTTCAAATGGCCCCAAGGTTATTAATTACATTAAAAAAACATTCTTTTGGAGACAGGAAAGAAGATTATTATGTCACAAAAAGCATCGCCTTGATCTGCAACAGTGGTGTCTCTTTTTTAAGACTGAATTATTTTTTCCTAGTTTGATTGGCACTCATGGTACATTTGTTGAATGGTTCTCAAGAGTCTTGCTGGGATGTATCAATGTGATAGCTTTGTCCACAGACATGCTCCTGTTATCAAAAGCAAGCTTAAATTCAACAAAATATTGACATGAAATAGACAAACAGACGGGTAAAGCACTGACAGATCGGGGATATTCTCAATTGTACTATTTTCATCTCTCAAACCAGTTCCAAACCACAGTAGCAATTTTGGATTTTCAGCCCTTTCAGACAGCTCCTCTAAGAAAATGTAACAAAATATTTTGCCTTCATTTCAAGAAGGCCAATATTCCTGTAACTCCTTGGGTCGCTAAGATCAACTTATTTTTATAGCGGATGAAGGATGGAGCCACTCCATGGCACTAGAAGTGCAGCTTATAAGTAACAGTGGTTATACAACATGATAAGTTGAGGGGCCCAGAAACTGTGGTTCTTATTTGATCACAGTTGCAGCTAGTCCATTTGGGCTGAGGACACTGTCCCATACATTGTCATACCTTACTTCTAGCACCTTATCACTAGAGGTCCAATGTTTGGTTTGACCGGATATAATTGGTTTATACTATCTCTGGACTCACAAATGCAATGATTTATACGTTCAGGTTAAAAACGTTTATTTCATTTTGTTTTCACTCCGATCTTTGGAGGGTTTGAAAATGGAACTAAGAGGGTATTTATATTTTTTGCACAGATTGATATTGTGTATACAGTGTTAGTGGGGGTGGATTGTTTAGCAGAGGGGTGAGGAACATAGTTCTTTAAGGTTCATGTTTGAACCGACGTTGAGTTACGTGGGTGAGCCACACCTCCACAGGAGTTTGAAAAAGAGGGTTTTCACGTGTAACGTGTCTGATGGCAAAATCAAGGTGAAGGAGCAAGTTGGTGGTTACAGGGTGCATGGAAGAGGTGATGATGTTGCCGGTTGCGGCTTGAAAGGTACAGCTTTATAGGGTTTATGTTGTTGGTTACCGGGTTAGGATTAAGTAAACACACATTGATTTTAATTTTAATTAATCGTATTTTGTGTATGATAGTTGATGTAAATGGGTGGGGGAATATGAGAATTAATTTATGTCAGAATTAGTTTGGTTAAAACACAGTGATTTATCCGACAGTACGCTTTTTTAATGTTATTTTGATGAGTCCAGTTTTATGGTAACTGAGTAAAATGTTTGATTCCTTTTATTTTAGTGACCCTTGACGAAGGGCTGTAAGAGCCCGAAATGCATTGGGTGATAATATATGAGGCCAGCCACGATGAACTGTTAATCCCTACATGCCACTGATAAGGCCTGGATGGACATGCCAGTGGCACTTGAAAAAATGTGGAATAACGTTGCCTTTTAAGTGATTGGATGAAATATGGATGAAGCTGAAAATATAAATCAAGATATGGATTAAATTCAGATTACTGGATGAACATTGGTTTATTGTTAAAACAAAGACTTTGCTACAAGGCTGTGCGTCTGATTGGCGCGTGAGGACGTGCCATATATACAGTGAATTATGCTAGCGTGCTATTTGGGACAGAGCACGTAATCAGTCAGCACGCCGCAATATTGCTACGAGCAGCCAGAACAGTCACGAGTATAAGAAGGTGTGCAAGCTATCATTCTCGTTTGTACTCATTTAGCTTGTGCTTGCTAGTAGCCTTTATGTGCTTAAAATACATTGAAAATCATTTATTTGAAGAGCTAATGGCCTTAGAGGAGGATACTGACTGTATGCAAAAAAAAAAGAATTTTTCAAATACAGTTGAAATGATCTTAGCATATTAGTCTACTCACTCTGCTTCGTTGTATACCGACATAGTTATTCACAGGTCTTTTACTGCATTTTGATTTTTCCATACCTCAAGCCCATTGCTATCAAAAGTGTTCCCGCTAACCCTTTATAGCTGCCTTAAAGTAGTGAGTGTGGAAAATGAACTAAAGCTGAACATTTGTAACTTTGCACTCTGCTACATCTGGAAAGTGGATATTTCTGAAACAATTTTAGAAATACAAATGTATAATCCAAAACCGATGCTCTCCAGTGTCATACCTGTGTAAACCTATTAGGACTGTCTTTAGTGAAGTGATGCCTTGAAATGTGTTGGGATTTCCCAAAATCATTACCTAATAAATCAGAAATGTGCAAGGGAACAAAGCTAGGAGGAGTGCCACGAGAACCTTTTAATCAATGTAACAGAAATTTACTATATCTTGTGGAGAAAAGCCACATATACAACAATGCCTCTCTTCTCCTGGATATCTCATCTTTTAAAAAAACGAAACACTTAAGCAGTCTTTCTTACGTAGTGCTCCAAGAATCTGGAACTCTATTCCTCAGAACAATCACTTTTGTGAAACCTTCAGGAGAGAATTGTAGAATCTGTTGTGGGACTGGCAGATTTATAAATAAGGCCAAATCACATCACAATTTTTTTACCTGATTAAGTTGAAGATCTTGTAGAGTCTCCAATTTGACTTTTCCATCTGTTGGCATCTAGGTAAGGATACTCCGTTGTGCACTTTTTACATTTCGCTTGATGATAAATTGAAGGTGGGAATCGCTACCAGGAGTTGTACTTATTGTTTCTGGTCCTAGATCTTCCGTTCCTTCTAGGTCCTGAATTTATCTAAATCATTCTATTTTTTGTGTGTTTTTTTAACATACATTGTATGATTTCATTCCTTTTTTGCCTTATTGTTAAGCACTCTGTCACCATTGAGGGTCTAGTCAGCACTATGCATAACTGGTAAAATAAAAATATATATTTGTCAAATCTCCAAATGTAACTTTTTAGCTAATACAAGACTACTTTGAGCTTTTCAATTTCATATTGTTTATTTAATTGAATCATATACATGTTATCTATTACTACATTGTTTTTGACAAGCTGGGCTGAGCTCTAACCTTTATAACATGCATAATCTGGTGCTTTTCTGAAGCGACATAAGTTGAAAAGCCTTCTGCTGATATGCCTGTTATTGAATCCGTAAGTGTAGGAACAGTGGGGTGAACATAACCAATTAAAAAAAGGAGATTCTGCTACCTCCAGGTTCCTTGCAGGCAGATACAATCAAAGATTCTAAAAAATCAGACTTCTTTATCAGCCAATAACCATATGACCCTACCAACATTCCATGAGCATGTCAAATAAATGTGGTTTATGATTATCATATCCTGGTCTGATCAAAAGATTACTGTGTATTTGTATCATTAGCCATTGCAAAGGTCTATCTTGCATGCATAGACTATACTGTTGCAGACATCATTTACAAACTCAGTTGTCATGACACCAGGGGGCTAAATCAAGAATTTTCCCATTGAAGGTTGTGAGAAACCAATGGCACCCACAAGATACAGAGAAAATACATTACTAATGGACTGGTAGCAAACTTATAAGCTGATATAAGCTGAATCTGTAATATGAACCAAATATCTTTTGAGTAACATGTAGCAAAATCATGCGGTGCTGAAAAAAATAAGTCACCCGCACATCACAACGAGATTTATAGCACCACAGGCTTGAAACAAGGTTGCGTTTTAGCACCACTGCTGTTCAACATCTTTCCAGCAGGCCTTTTAATGACATTAGATAAAGTTACTTCTCACACTCAAAATACAGGTAGCCAGTTAATATCATGTCTTCTTTACGCGGTTGACGATTTTATAATGAGCAAGAGTAGGATCGGTCTACAGCATTTGCTAAATGCATTGCATGGACATTCCATCATCAATATGCTACAAGTAAATCATTTTGTTTGACCTCATATCACCTTAGTGTCTGCAATCTCAGGCCGTTTAACCCTTACTATCCACCTCTCGGTCTGTTGCATTCACTTTAGGCCCTACCGTACTGACCCAACTGACCGGTCCATCACCCAGGGCGGTGCCTTGGTGTAATCATAGGACCTCTTTCTCTATCGGAACTTTTCACACGATTCCACTCCACCTGGTAAACTCAGTCCATACCTTGGTCGATCTTAAAGTCTTGCATTCTATATCTAGACGACAAGTCCAATTTACCACATTGAGCAAAGTCTGTGACGCATGGGGAAGATGAATCAATCCAGCGTTTATAAATCTCCCTCCTTGCTAAAAGTATCAGGTAGAACAAGAGGCCGCTTTACTCCCTGCTCAATCGACTTCATGAGATCATATCCACCCCCCAATAGGGCTAATACGGGGTTTAATGTTATAGTAACCTCCAAGATGTTAGTTAAGATATTCTCAATATCTACCCAGAACATCTTAATCCGAGGACAAGCGAAAAGGACATGTTCTTCATTAGCCCCTAAAAGACCATATATTCTACAAATACAAACTTTGCAATCTTTTGGGGGGGCGAATATAATTTGTTAATAGTGAAGAAATTATTTCACTTCAGGTTTGCTGGCTTAACCACGGAATACAATAATTTCAAAGACTTTTGCCATATTGATTGAAGATCCACCACCTGACAAGTATCTTCCCACACCAGATATGGTGGCGTCATCTTCTTCTCCTCAGCCTCCAGAAGTTTCCAGTACCACATAGCTGCCTCCTTACTTTCGGATCCCATATCCTGGAGCGAGTACTCAAATTCCCAATCTCCCTCATTCTCCAGGGCCGAAATCGCACACCAGGAAGACAGCTGCACATATTTAAACTTTGATAGAGAATCTCCAGTTTTAGCTCTCAAGATATCCCAGGGTAATACCCCCTGCACTGTCAGCAATTCCCCCCAGGTAGCGATCCCAGCCCGCCTTAATGGAAGACTCAGTCCATCCTTCAGGCATTCTGGGATGCCAGGGTAATCCCATATAGGTGCAAAATCAAAATAATACCCAACACTTCGGATCATTCTCATCCTGCACCAAAGGCTTAATGCTGTCTGTAGAACCTTCAATGCCTTCTTGAAAAATTACGGGGCACCAAACTTATACAGAAATCCAGTAGTTCCAAACTTCCTGATCATTTCTGCTAAAAGCACTCCCCATGTTGAACTATCCAGCTTACCCAATAGCATCCTGAAGTTTTCAAACTGAAAAGCCAGGCAATACAAATTCAGGTCGGGGGGGGGGCTAGGCCACCCTTCTCAAGCCTACGCCTCAACTTTTTCCATGCCAGCATTGCCCCCGAGAAGCCCATATAAAACTAGTTATTTTCCCCTAGATCTTATCAATAATTGTTCTTGGAAATGTAAGGGGGATACAATTGAAAAGGCACCTCAATTTTAGAAGGATCAACATCTTAATGAGATTCACACGCCCATAGATTGTTAATGGCAAGTTCTTCCATCTAGTCAATAGGGCATCTACCTCCTTTGCTACCCTTTTTAAGTTGTATAATGGTATTTCATCCACAAGGTTGACAATAGCAATATCCAAGTATTTTATCTCTGCACGTGGTTCCCCCCCAGCCTTCCACACTCCAACACGTGACCTCCGACTTACAGTTATTCACCAAGTATCCGGACAAGGCCCCAAACTCCACCGCCAGTCTCTCCACCCTAGGTATGGTTTGAGCAGGGTCATATGTGTAAATCATCAGGTTGTCTGCATATAGGGCAATGCTACTGCTAAGATAGGGGGAGTGAAACAGGATAACTTGGTTATCTCTTCTGAGTAGATGTGCAAATTGTTCAATATAGATGTCAAACAAAAGAGGCGACAGGGGACAGCCCTGCCTTGTACCCTATTTCAATACTAAAACTCCTAGTCAATGATCCATTAAGGAGAATTCTAGTTGACGAGTTATCATAGAGCCTCCGAAGCCTAGAGATCGAACAGGGGCTAAATCCCAATATTTCAACACACCCCATAAGTATGTCCAGCATACTTGGTCAAATGCCTTAGCTGCATCTATCGTAACTATGGCCAGGGGGATCAAGTGAGCGGTAGCGAGATCAATAGTTCCCATCAACTGCTGTGTTAGTTCTTGGATTTGCCTCTTTGGCACGAATCCTTTCTGATCCCGGTGTATCAGCTGGGGGGCTAACTTAGCCAATCTCCCTGCCAGAATGCTTGTGAAAACGTTATAATCTGCATTCATTAGGGAGACTGGACAATAGGAATCTGCCTTCCTGGGATCCTTAGCAGGTTTTAAAACCAAAACAATTGTGGCCTCTTTCAATGAATTTGAGATCTGTCCCCCCCTCTGCTATATTAAATGAATATTGTTTCCCATTCTGGAACAATCTCCTCTATTAGGAGCATGTAGAGTTCTGATGGAATGGCATCTGGACTGGCAGCCTTCTCGTTCTTTATATGTGAGAGGTGCTTCCTGATTTCCCCCTTGGTTATCGGTGATTCCAAACATTCTTTACGCTCCATTGTGAGCCCGGAAGCTCTACAATCATCAACCAATCTCTAAGCCTATCCGTGTCTGGGTAAACTTCTTCTGAGTATAATTCAGAAAACAAAGAGACCAAAAGGGCCTGCATTTCTTCAGCCTTATTCGAAACATCTCCCTGTGGGTTAACAGCCAATTCCCTGATGTCATTCCTAGACCTCTCAACCCTCGCCTTCTAGGCCTGCAACGCCCCCGCTCTCTCCCCGTATTCAGATTGTCTCATGCACCTGGTTTGCCAACACTCTCTACACTTTGTATCAAATTTGATTTTGTAATTTAACCTCGCCTCCTCCAATTGGTTTAATAGCCTCTCCCTATCTCTATCAAGCCCGGCACTTTGCTGATGTATTGTGGCCTCCAGGACCCCCACTCTTTCCTCCAATCTACTCAGTTCTCAGTTGCCTGGATATGCAAAACTCCTCTAATATATGCATTAAAAGCATCCCAAATTACCTCTAAAGGTGCCGAACCAGCATTATCAAGAAAAAAATCAACACTGGCTTTTTTCAGGATGGAGACAACCCCAGGGTCTTGTAGGATAGCCCTTTTTAACGTCCACCTTGCGGTATGTCTGTCTCCAAAACACTTAAGGGACATACTAACTGCTGCATGATCTGAGATGTGCCCCGGTAGCAGGTTGAAACTCTTTTATTTTACCCAACAGAGCTCTATCCACAAAGAAATAATCCAACCTAAAAAAGTGCCCATATTTTTTACTATGGAAGGTGTAGCCCCCTCTTTGGGCCCTTTAAATATCTCCATGCATCAACCAGACTAATACACTGAAGCATAGCTTTAAGAGCCTGTCTTGTCCTAGGGGCTTGGGCACAATTCCTCCAGGTAGATCTATCTAAAATGGGGTCCAAGAGAGTATTAAATTCACCCCCAGTAATCAACTCAGTTGTTACCTCAACTAGATTCTACTCCAAATTCGCTATATTTTGGGGGTCATTCAAATTCGGGCCACAAAAACTGACACACACAAACTCAAAACCGGCATACCTCAAAGTTGCTAGAACCCACCTACCTGAACTATCAGTTTTTTAAGAAACTACCCCAACCCCAGTGCCCCTCCTTACCAAAATCACCACCCCCTTACAGTGTTCTGCCTGGTACAAAACTGCATAGCTCTCCACCCATCTGAATTTAGAAAAAAGGACTCTACTGTCGCTAGCCGTTAGATTGCTCGCTTGCGATAAAATGATATGAGCCAGACTTTCTTCTAAATATCTCATCACCAGTCTCTGTCTGCCTCTAAATATGAGGCCATTGACATTCCATGTTAAGAAAGATAGCTCTTTGCTACCACCCATCTTCTTCAACTATAACAAAGCCTTTCTTCAGATGCATTATCATAGGCCACCTGGCTGTAGGAGGATGACATGATGATATTGAGTACTAGAATCCAAACAATGGTTCAAGTAAAACACATAAGATAAGAAAATTTAAAGAATAAAAATACAGAGGAAAAACATTAACACAATCGAGCTTACATTTGAAAAGAGGGAAGAAAAAAGGAGGAAAGAAAAAGAGTAGTGCCAAAAGTTTAAGGCACACAGTACCCACGTACAGAAAATTTCTTCTGATTAGAAAATGTATTATTGAAATAATCAATCACAAATACATACAAACAACGATAATGGCGCTCATGGGGTTACACAAACAATACAAACGATATAATGTGTAATCAAACAGAAAGTGGCTGAGGAAAAATACAAAAGCGAAGTTCAAGACAAAACAGAAACACACAGCAGAAAAAATGCGTCCTCTTCAATTAGAGCCACATCTTAGCGTCGAGGGCGTTTCGACCCATTTAAACTTGAAGGGTCATCATTTGGACAAAACATCAAACATGAGAGCGTCCAATATACTAATCTATTGGACGCTCTCATGTTTGATGTTTTGTCCTGATGATGATATTGTTTGTATTTGTTTGTATTGTTTGTGTATTGTTTCTGTGCGTGGGTACTGTGTGCCTTAAACTTTTGGCACTACTCTTTTTCTTTCTTCCTTTTTTCTTCCCTCTTTTCAAATGTAAGCTCAATTACGTTAATGTTTTTCCTCTATATTTTTATTCTTTAAATTTTCTTATCTTATGTGTTTTACTTGAACCATTGTTTGGATTCTAGTATTATTTAGCCCCTGGTTCAGGTTTAAGGGCTGCCCCTGTTGTTTGCAATTATGATGATATTGAGGACATATTTTTTCCATTTTTCCTGCTGCTCACCACCCAGTGCTGACACCCCACTCCGTGTCCAACCCCCCTATCCCCCCATCGAATGCCTGAAGAGCTTTCCCCAGAAAGGGTTTGGTTATACTCAGAAAATACTTAACTACAGTGAACTCCCCACACCTCCTCCATACCTGCCCCCTAATTCGGCATTCACAAACACCCTAAGACTCCAGATACAGCCCCTCTTTTGATGGTTTCAATCAGAGCATCTACTTCTTCCACTGCTCGGTAATTACGCATCTGATTGTTCCACATGACACAAAGCATTGCCGGGAATTTTAATTGTGCTTTTGCACCGAATTTATGCAACTTCTCCATTCTCCTGCCTACTTCCCACTGCCTCTGATCTGTTGCTTTGCATAAATCCGATCTGATGGAAAAAGAGTAACCTCCAGCTGAAAAAGGACCATTACTCAAAGCTGTACTCAATATCACCTCTTTTACTGCATAGGACAGAAAATGCACTAAAATCTTCCTTGGCTTCTGCTTCTGAAGGCTCCTTTTGAAGGGGTCAAGATTAATGTCTGGCCTGTCCCTCAGGACTGTGTCTCACAGCAGCGAGATTACAAAAGACTTGATATTAGTCCCCTCCTGAGCCTCTGGAATATTCAAAAACCTAAGATTATACCTCTGGGAGTGATTTTCGATCCTCTGAAGACCTCCCTTAGTCCTTGGTTCTGCTTAGTCAACAGGCTTATCCCAGAGGCGTTTTTGTGACATCCTGTCTAATCATGGCTACCTCCTCCTCTAATGCTCTGGTCTGAGCAGCCACTTCATCATGTTTTTGTGCTAGTGCAGTACAAGAGGTTTGGATATCCGCCTGATTGGCCTTCGATACTTTGTATCTGTTTTTCATCTCCTCTTTTAAGCCCAGGAGAATGGTGGCCAATGATTCCTCTGGTTGCCTCCTAACTTCTGTCATCTGCTGACAATGCTCTTCAACTGAACTTGGCTTGTCTGCTACTGCAAGAGCCTCAAACCTGTTATTAATAGGAACCTGTGCTACGCAGCATAAGCCTTCGCCTGACCCACTTTCTGCTTCAGGATTCATGATTTTGCTGGGTGGGATATCTCCACCAACAACTGACCCGACAGTACCATTCTCCATGTTAAAAATCCTCTGGCTTGCGTGCTCTTCCAAACCTCCCTCCACACTATGTGAGGTCGGTAGGGTCAGGACTTTAAAGAAGGATTTAAGAGAAGGGTTAACCTTAATCTGAGGGGGGGGTGGAACCTTTCTGCCCTTACCAGGCAGCTTTTCAGATTTTCCAAATTTAGTAACAACAGCCTCAGCATACTCTGCCCTTCCAGGTAGGCATTTCTGCCCCTTCACTATATCCTTTGCATGGCTGGCAACATAAATCGGGGGAAAATCAAGCCCAGCACTTACCCTTGTTGCTGTTGTCGCTCTGGTATACAATGTGTACCTTAAGGTCTTGCCACCAACCTTACCCACCTTGTCTATGGGCTGACTGCTCCTATCCATAAGCGTAGGGTGCTGGGCCCAAATGACATCTTCTGCATCCTCCCAGATACTCCACCAGCTACTCTCCTGGATCTGAGGGCTGCTGGAAGCCTCCAGGAATACAGCTGCAGAGGGCGTAAGGATCTCCTGACCTACCCGCTGACTTGTGCTGCCTCTGCCACTGTTGCTGGGAGCCTGCGCGCGGGCTGCCCTGCTCTGCTGTAATTCCTTGGCGGCTGCCTCCCAGTGGTAAATCATCACGTTAGCCGCCTCGGGATTAGACACCGCTGTGTTCGCTTCAGCGTACCGCCGCGGCGAGACCATCAAATGCAAGACACGGAGGCCACTTCACTAGGTATGTGCCGAATTGGGGGGAGGTCGGGAAGCCAACTACATTGGAGAAGGCATTCTTCCTGGGGATCTCACGCCGCTTAGCTCGCAACCGCCATGTTCCCTGCTACAATAAATGTTACTAAAGTTAAAATTATGATCATGGGTAAGAAAACAAAAAAATAGGCAATTAGAATTTGAATGTTTTTCAAATATCGAAAGAACCAGTATGCAAATGGTATTTGAACAAAATATCGAGTCCAAAATATCGACACACATATATTGAGTTTTTAATATTGTGATACATAAATATCGTGATGCAGAAAAATCATCTACTTGAATATTCATTTTGTAAGGTATTGTATTGTAATTGCATTTGTATAGTGCTTACTACCCCTGACGAGGTGTCGAAGCGCTTTTTCGGCGAGTAGCACGCTACTCCGGGACCCATAGAGGATTAGTGTTGAATTAGTATAGTGAAACATGCAAGTAAATTTTAAGTGGTGGATATGTTAGTCAGTTATTTGGATTCGGAAGGATAGCAGAAGGATAGAAGAGGAAAGAAGGTTTGTATTTATATAGCGCTTCTAACCCCTGATGGGGTGTTGAATCGCTTTTTTTTTGGCGAGTAGCACGCTACTCCGGAAACCCATAAAGGATTAGTGGTGAATTAGTATGGTGAAATATGAAAGTAATTTGAGTGGTGGATATTAGTCAGTTATTTGGAGTGAGAAGGATAGCGGAGGGATAGAAGGGAAAGAAAGGTTTGCATTCATATAGCGCCGGTTACCCCTAATGGGGTGTTGAAGCGCTTTTCTGGCGAGTAGCAGGCTACTCCGGAACCCATAAAGGATTAGTGTTGAAAGTTAGTATAGTGAAATATGAAGTAATTTGAGTGGTGGATATGTTAGTCAGTTATTTGGATTCGGAAGGATAGCAGAAGGATAGAAGAGGAAAGAAGGTTTGTGTTTATATAGCGCTTCTAACCCCTGATGGGGTGTTGAAGCGCTTTTCTGGCGAGTAGCAGGCTACTCCGGAACCCATAAAGGATTAGTTATTATAGTGAACTATGAAGTAATTTGAGTGGTGGATATGTTAGTCAGTTATTTGGATTGAGAAGTGTTAGGGAGGGGTAAAAAAGGAAAAAAGGTTTGCATTTATATAGCGCTTGTAACCCTGATGAGGTGTTGAAATGCTTTGTTGGCGAGTAGCACGCTACTCTGGAACCCATAAAGGATTAGTGGTGAATTAGTATAGTGGAATATGAAATTAGAGAAGTGAACATGCTAGTCTGTTATTTTGATTGAAAAGGATAGTGGAGGGATAGAAGAGTGAAGGATTTCTTTTTTTAGGTCATAGCAGTAGGAGGAGGCTTTTGGATGAGTAAAAAGGGTTTTTGGAGGGGAAGAGTCAGAGGGAAGAGTTTAGAAAGGTTTGTTTTGGGGGATCGGTACAGTAAAGGAGGTGTCAGAAGATGCAAGGAGGGGTAGAGTAGGAGAGAGTCAAGAAAGGGTTATTTTGGGGAACATAGTAGTGGTATGGCGTTTGGGATAAAGGAGAGAGTGGGTGTAGAGGATATAATGATAGATGTATAGGGTGAGATAAGGTAGTGAATTGGAAAGAGTAGTAGAAAGAAGTTTGAGATGAGTCAGAAAGTTGGGCTAGAAGATATATTGAGGGAAGTATAGGCTGAGAAATAGGGTAGTGCATTGGAAATGCTAAATTAGAAGAAAGTGATAAATATATAGATCCATAAGTACATTGAAAGTATATAGATGCATAAAGGAGGTAAGTATATGCAGATTAAAGATATTGATAGAGGTAGCGGATGAGAAATAGGGTAGTGCATTGGATATGCTTTTTCAGGAGAAAAGTAAGAGACACACAGATCCAAGTACATGGAGGTACATAGATGCCCAATGAAAGCAAGTACATGTAGACCAAAGAAGATTTTTTTTTTTTCTTTTGTTTTTATAACATAATTATTGTACAGGTTTATACAAAGCAATACACGAAGATAGGCACATATCTATAGTGAAAATCAATGCTTATGTACAGAGGGACAAATACATAGGGTGGGTATTAATGAATGGGAAAATGGGCAGCATTCCTGGCCCTGGTCCCGACCAGGCTCAACCAGGCTCGACCAGGCTCAACCAGGCTCAAACAGGCTCAAACAGGCATTCACCCTTGTCCTCTCCACCCTTAGCTGAGAGGCCCTAAGCCTTGGCCGTTTATAGCCCTAGTAGTCAGGTGACCCCTTCAGCCAGTGGGAACCCTAGCCCTAACAATATCCAATCACAGCACTAGCCCTAAAATCTAGAACCAATAGGAGACGAGGACCTTACAGCCAATCTTAGCCTTAGTCCAAGCACCCAATCAGTTTCAAAAACCCTTGATCTATACGTCCAATAGAGGCCCTAGCCCTACCAGTAGTCTCAACCCTAGTCCAAGGAACCAATGGCACAGGAAGCCCTAGTCCCTACTTCCAATAGAAAGCCTAACCCTACTCTTAGTCCCACACCTAGTCCAGCAACCAATATCACCAGAAGCCCTAATCGCTACTTCCAATTAAAGACCTAACCCTAGCCCTAGTCCCACCCTAGTCCCAACAACCAATAACACAGGAAGCCCTAGTCCCTACTTCCAATAGAAATACTAACCCTAGCCCTAGTCCCAACCCTACATTGATTGAATCACAGACCCAGAAACCAATGAGAACCCTCAAATACCCAACCAATGAGGACACTAACCCTAATCCAATAGAAACATCAGATACAACCACCAATCAGTGTACACATGTACCAAACAATATCAGACTATATAAGGTCCCAGCTACATCAGACAAGGTTTGCTGGCCAGGGAGTTGGAAGCTGCTTCTCTATTCAGAAATCTCCTAGGAGACAGACCGGCTCAATCCACACTTTGGACTTCTGCCGGTAAGGCCCCAACAAACTTGTCCTCTAACAACACTATTTGTATAAAACTTTACTCCCTCTGCTGGCCAAAAAACGAAGTGCACAGTCCCTATTAAACACAGTTTAAACAGCTTACAGCACATTACTGCTGTCTCAGGAGGGAAGGGGGGGCTGGTTTCACTGACTTGTTAACACAAGATGGTCGCTGGGGGTGCACTGCTTAACATACAGATCTTAGCACAGAGCAAAGGAAACATTTGGAGGGAAAAAACTGATAGTCACAGGGAATGAGAGGGAAAAACTACAGAGTTTGGACTGCAAATCCCACAATTCAACAGGTTAAATGGAAGCAGTCACAGGCAGGAAAAAACACAAGTTTAAACACAAAAACTTTCTGATTTTGCCAGGTCTCATACCATAGTAGTGTTTGAATACTTACAATCCCCTTATGTTGCCACGTTTCCGCAGATCTACATACTGGGGCTCCATCGCACCCCACCTGCGCAACGTCATCAACCTCTCCTTCGAGACCGCAACCTTCCCAGAGAGCTGGAAACACGCCGAGATCAACGCCCTACTCAAAAAACCCAAGGCAGACCCGAGCGACCTCAAGAACTTCCGGCCCATCTCCCTGCTTCCATTCCCAGCTAAGGTCATCGAGAAGATCGTCAACAGACAGCTCACCCGCTACCTCGAAGATAACAGCATCCTGGACCCCTCCCAGTCAGGATTCCGCACCAACCACAGCACCGAGACCGCCCTCATCGCCGCCACAGACGACATCAGGATCCTGCTGGACAACGGCGAGACGGCGGCCCTCATCCTCCTGGACCTCTCCGCCGCCTTCGACACTGTCTGCCACCACACACTACGCACACGCCTCCACGACGCAGGGATCCGAGACAAGGCCCTGGATTGGACCACCTCCTTCCTTTCCGGCAGAACCCAGAGCGTCCGCCTCCCCCATTCCGATCCGAAGCCTCCGAGATCATCTGCGGCGTACCCCAGGGATCTTCCCTCAGCCCGACACTGTTCAACATTTACATGGCTCCACTCGCATGCATCGCCCGACAGCACGACCTCAACATAATCTCCTACGCCGACGACACTCAACTGATCCTCTCCCTCACCAAGGACCCCTCACCGCCAAATCCAACCTCCACGAAGGAATGAAAGCCGTCGCCGACTGGATGAAGTGCAGCCGACTTAAGCTGAACACAGACAAGATGGAGATCCTCATCCTCGGCTCCAACCCATCAGCCTGGGACGACTCCTGGTGGCCCTCGTCACTAGGGGCACCCCCGACACCAACCGACCACGCACGCAACCTGGGAGTCATCCTCGACTCAACGCTCACCATGACCAAGCAAGTCAACGCAGTCTCCTCCTCCTGCTTCAACACCCTCCGCATGCTCCGCAAGATCTACCGGTGGATCCCGACAGACACGAGAAGAACAGTCACCCAGGCCCTCGTCAGCAGCAGACTCGACTACGGAAACGCCCTCTACGCAGGAGCCCCAACCAAGCTCATCAAACGACTGCAAAGAATCCAAAACGCCTCTGCACGCCTGATCCTCGACATTCCACGCCACAGCCACATCACCCCCACCTGAAAAACCTGCACAGGCTCCCCGTCGACAAGAGAATCTCCTTCAAACTCCTGATCCACGCACACAAGGCACTCCACAAAACCGGCCCAGCCTACCTCAACAGTCGACTCTCCTTCTACGTTCCCAACCGTCAGCTCCGCTCCGCCGACCTCTCCCTGGCCACCGTCCCGCGCATCCGGAGAACCACCACCGGAGGCAGATCCTTCTCTCACCGCGCCGCCAAGATCTGGAACACCCTTCCCCTCAACCTACGACAGACCCAAGACCTGCTGACCTTCAGGGGACGACTCAAGACCTGGCTATTCGACTAGTAGCGGCAACACCCCCCCTCATCTCCCTCAGTGCCTTGAGACCCTTGCGGGTAAGTAGTGCGCTTTACAAATCTTGTGATTGATTGATTGATTGAAGGTAGTGGTAAGCAATAGTTCCAGGGTTTGAATGCCCTTTCGAGTCTGTGCAAACCTACTAACTTCATGTTATAAGGGTTTTCAACAACTCTTCTCTAATCTTTTCCCATATTGAGAAATGTTGGAAATTTACTCCTGACAATGGCAGATGTAAACCTTCTTCCAGAGTTGGGAAAAAAGTGTTAAACACCAATATAAAATATAAACAATTGACGTCAATATAATGTTATGCGTGTTGTTACAGCGTTGACTATACAAGGACAACAATTCTCCATTTACTTTAGTCCCGTTGTTGGTCATGGTCAGCCATCGGCATACAAATCATCCCTCGGTATTTGTTCCATGCCCCCCAGATCTTGGACCATTTTTGTGGGCAGCCTCTACCCTCATAAACTGCTCTTTCAGCTAGCATACACCAATCTATGTCTGTCACCGAGTCTCAATATCTAGGACTGCTCGTATTTCTCCATGCCCTAGCAATGTTACACTTTGCGACCATACATCCCAGGGAAACCCACATTGTTTCTTTTGCAGTTAGGTCAGTCGCATCCCATATGTTAAGGAGACACCATCGGGGTGAGACCTCCACTTCATTCCCACACAAAGCTAGCAATTTTGACGTTATTTTCCCCCAGTAGAGCTTAATCACTGGACACTCCCACCATTGGTGTATAAATGTTCCCTCCTGTCCACAACTCCTAGGACATAACGGTGAGTTCAGCGCACCCATTTTAACCAACGCCACACTGTACACTCTATGTAGGACCTTTAGCTGGACTAATTTAAGCCTTGAGCGAATCGCTACCTCTCGAGGGGACGCCAATGCCTCCTGCCATTCTTCGTCATTCATATCCCCTACATCGTCGACCCATTTTGAACGTATTTTTCCCATCTTTTCGGGTAAGTTATTTAACATCTTCCTGTACGTCACAGATCTTGCCGTTTTTGGTATATAGTCATCTAATAGCCTGTCTTCTAAAGGTGTAGAGACCAAAAGTTCAGCATCCTTAGGGAGCGCTTTTTGTAGTGCACTACGGATCTGGAGGTATCAGAAAATTTCCCCCTCATTCAGTTTGTAATCTTTTTGGAGGTCCCTGAAAGGAATACTTTTTCCCTCTTTCCACAAATCTCTTACCCTATTGAGCCCAATCAATTCCCATTTATCAAATCCTGGACATCTTGCTAGTAACCCCAATTGTCCTGTTTCTAAGAGTGGAGTGGCGTTCGTTATCATGTTATTACCCCCCCAGCTCCTACGAGGCCCTATGCCACAGGGTCACCGTCGTGGAAGTTGGCGTCTTGCCTGGAGCGTGCTTTCGCCCCCGTATATTGCTCTCAAGTAATTCCCTGGGGTAATTTTATACCTATCCATTCTACAGGCGGGTTCTGTATCCGTCCAATGCATCCAATGGTTAACCACTATCAATTGAGATGCCCAGTAATAATATTGAATTGCCGGTAGGGCAATCCCCCCATCATACCAACTTTTCGTGAGTTTTGTCAGTGCTATACGCGGGTTACCATTGTTCCAGGGCAGTGTTTGAATCTCCGATTCTATTGCCTTAAAGTATCTATCAGGCACTGGGTATGGGGTATTCTGCAGCATATATACAAACCGGGGGAGAGCCATCATTTTGTACAGTGCGGCTTTGCCTATCAATGTGAGGGGCAGGGTCTCCCAATGCTGCACATCTTCTTGTAATCGTCGTAGTGGGGGAGCCAGGTTTCTGTCATGGAAAACTGTTGGGTTAGTAGTCACATAGACCCCAAGATATCTGAACCCTTCGGTGACTATTTTAGCAGTACAGACCCTAGGGAAGTTAATGTCCGTTCCGCACAGTACATATATGAGCGATGTGTCCCAATTTATGGTATACTCCGAGTATTTTTGATAAAGTGTAAATATGTGTAATACTCGGTGTATAGAGGAGTATAGTTTTGCTAGATAGAGCAGAATATCATCCGCATATAGGGAAATTCTGTCTTCCCATTCCTCCGTCCATTTAAGTTCCCTGATCTGTGGGTCGCCTCTGATCCAGATGGCCAGGGGCTCCAACACCAGTGCAAAGCGGAGAGAGCGGGCAACCCTGTCATGTGCCTCTCTGTAATTTAAAAATCGACGATCTACCTCCATTCACCACCATTTGTGCCAACGGCTCAGTATACAACAACCTTATCCATGACAAAAAAAAAAATCCCAAAACCTAATCTTTCAAGGATTGCGAACAGAAAGGGCCACTCGATCATGTCAAAGGCCATTTTGGCATCCAATGACATTATCACTGCCTCTTCTCTGACAGTGTCTGCTCTCCCTAGGACCCCATTAAGACGTCGGAGATTAAGCGCAGTATTTCTTCCCGGCATAAAGCCTGACTGGTCGGGGTGGACCAGTTTGCACAGCAATGGGGTCAAAAGAGTGGCCAAAATTTTGGCAAGGATTTTTACTTCTGGGTTTAACAGGGATATGGGCCGGTAGGAGCCAAATTTTTCGAGGGGTTTCCCAGTTTTATGTATTACTACAATGCTGGCTATTCTTTGGCTCTCGGGTAAACTACCCCTATCCACACTTTCTTCATACATCCACACCAGATATGGAGCGATTTTGGATGCATTCATTTTATACAGTTCTATTGGGAGTTCACTTGGACCCATTGCTTTTCTGCCTGGAGTGCCCCGATTGCCTGTACAACTTCCTTTTCAGTTAAATCAGCTTCCAATTCCTCCTTCTCCGCAGTCTCCACGGAGGGAAGTCCCAGGGTAGCCAGCAATTCCTGAGCCTCACTTTGGGTGGATGACTGTGCAGATGCATATATCCACTTAAAATATTCCGCAAAGGTGTCAGCTATTCCCTGTCTCTCTTTAAGCAGGGTCCCCTCAGCTGACGATCTCAAACACCCATCTGGTGGTCCTCTCACGCTTATCTAGCCATGCCAGTAGCTAACCAGCCTTATCCCCCACCTCGTATATCCTATGTTCGGTCGCCTGATAATGCATCCTGGCTGCCTCCTTGGCAGTTCTCCACCCCTCCAGCCACTCCCAGGATTCCTCAGGAGTTACGAAAAACCAGGTCTTCCTGTCCGCCACCACTCGTAGCCTTGCTGGAAAGAGCATTGCATATTTGATGTCCTTGTCTCGGAGCGCCCGCTTCACCTCGAGGAAAGATTGTCGCAGTCTCTGCACTTTTACTGTAAAGTCTGGAAAAAAGGTTATTGTAGAATTTTCAAACGTTAGCGGAGGAGCTGTACGTGCGGTCTGCAGGATTATGTCTCGGTCTCTATAGTTAAAAATCCTTGCCAGGATAGGGCATGGGGGCGCGCCAGGCCTTGGTGGGCCACCCGGCACCCGATGAGCACACTCAACTGAGAAGTACTGGGAGAGAGCTCGAGGCTGCAAATGCTTTTGTGTTTGGTCTTCCACGAACAAGTCAGCGGTCTGGCCCTCCGCCCTCCCCGGCACCCCCAAAATTCACACGTTGTTTCTGCGAGCCCGCCCTTCGTAATCCTCCAGCTTTGCCTCCAAGTCTGCTGTTGATTGAAGCTTTTTAACGCTCGTTTCCAGCGTTTTTGTAGACTTCTGAAGTGTCGCGACCGAGTCTTCTGTGTTCTTAACTCGCTCCCCCAGGTTTCGCAAGTCTGCGTGCATTAGTGTTACTTCGGTCGTTACAGTGTCTATTTTACTTTCCAATGTCAATCGAATTCCCTGGAGAGCTTCCATGATATCTTGCAGTGTCGTGGCGCCATCATCCGTCTGATGTTTTGCGCCACTTCCCTCTATCTTATCCGCTGCAGCGTCTGTTCTGGACTGGGCGTATCTGTCGAGTTTTGTCTGGTGCGTGGACTTTGATCCCTTCTGCGTAGCCATTTTGCTAAAATATGCTTTAATATCACAGTGCCTCCTCCAGGTTATTGTATGCAAGGGGGACGTAGGATATGTCCCAGCGTTTTCCTTCCGCTAGGCTGTAACCAACTGGAATCCCGAGAGCGGGAACCTCGCCCCCAGTCTCTGATTACCCCCCCCCGAGGCCGGGGCGCCCGACCTCTGCTCCCCGCACGTCGATTTTCAGTGGCCGCAGGCCGGGGTTCACTTGGCCCTTCTGCTCCACCGCGAGTTTGCCAGCTGCGCCGTTCCTCGCAGCTTCGTTTTAATGGGGGGATTTAGGGGGGCGGGGAGGGGGGGTATGGTTACTCACTCTCTTGTGTCCGAATGTAAGCACACGGGGCCCAGCTCAAATCGGAGCGTCTAGGCCGGAGCCGCCCCCGATAGCTCTGTTGACTTCCTTCAACTGCTGCTAAAATGATGCACTGCTGGGTGGTTTCGCGACGCGACCCCAGGTCCGTTCGTTGGGCCGTCGCCAGCGCCTGTCGACAGCGGGGGAAGAGGAAAACAACGCTCCACCTCCACCCGGCAATACCTCTGCAGCTGCGTCGCAGGACACAGCTCCTTCTGTTCCCGACGCATCTGGGACTCCGCCACTCAATTTCTCCGCACCACGGCCTCAGGCTGATTACGATGTCTATAAGGCGGCTGGACGTCCCGATTTTTGCCTGTCGCTGCCCGCTATGCTGGGGGTCTCTGGAGGTGAGTTAATGCTTGGCTGAGACGGATTATTGTGGCGGATGGTGGGGTTTTAATTTCCCTGATCTCGGAGCTGTACTACGGTGCGGCCATCTCGGTAGCCGGCTGGCCACGCCCCCCCTACCATGGGTGCACTTTTGAGACTTTCTTTAATAACTGGGCCACTAACTTGGTCTGGCATTGACTGTGACCTTTTGTGTTTATTAAAATTCTGTCTCTCTCTCTCTGTATCGACTGGCTTCACTGAGGGACAGCATTCTGCTCTTTCACAAGGAGCATATCGGCACACAATGTAGTTTTGTTTAGTGCCAGTAACTACTGTGGCAGTGTGTGCCAATGTTTGTTATAATGGTGAGGGCCCGGCAGCTCCCATACCAATAAGGTTTTACAAAAACCATGCCAAAACAAGTCACACATTGACAAAACTAAAAAGCCGACCACAAATTTCAGACCTACTGGCTTTGCCAGTGCTGGTTTATTTTTGTTTCCCATAATCTTATTGAAACTGGTTTCCATTATGAATATTTTTGGGAAATACTAGCATGCATCAACACATGTTACTAAATGATGCTGCAAAGAAATGGTACCTGAAATTTTACAGATGTTTAGCGAAATGTTTTTTTTCCTGCTTTCATTTTTTTATGAACATTTTATTTTGAAAGCAGAGAATCATCAATCTTACTGGGCGACTACCCATATTTTTATTTTTCAGCCCAGACCATAGGACTGTGATACTTTCAATGTGTTCGGGTGGGTAACCACCACATCGCAGTCTTCCGGATCAATCCAGGATTTTTTTATTTTTTTAAAAATCTTTTTATTGAACCAATAAACAGGCTTCAGATACAAGCAAATCCGATACACATACAGGATATGTTGAGTACACAGACATCGTCCAATAATGTAGCACAGCACGTGGGTGCATTTAGCACAGAACCGGACACATAGCAATTGAGTACGCTTCACCCCCTTCACAGGATGACTCATATGGCATTCCCTCCCAAGCCCCATCAAAGACCCCTATACACTGTCCAGGACAATTCAGGATTTTGTCACCTGGAACGTGAGATTTTTTGTTGCTAGGAAGGTCACGCTCCTTGAGCCTTTACTGTAACTGGCATGAGCCAGTACTGTGTATTTGCCTCTTTGCAGGCACTTAAAATAATTCCCAAGCAGGTGTGTCTCCTGCAGGAGTACCAGGTCTGGGAAGTGTTTACGAAAGTACTGGGTGACAAGCTGTTGTACATTCAAATGGGACACAACGATGGTTTCCTTTTGCTTGGAGTTTATTCGTCAGGAGAGGAACCCCACACGACAGCTTTGCCAGACACAGCTGACGCCAACTGTCAACGGTCACCCCCCAGCCCATGACATCACCATGGAACCTTCAGTATTTGGTGGAGATGTGCAGTTCCAGCCTGGCCAGAAAAGTAAGCACAATACAACACATCTCCCCATCTTACTCTAATTCAAAGTGAGTACACCAATGAAAGGTAAAAACATAAAAGGAGAAGAAGAAGGAAAAGAAAAAGAAAAAAGGAGAAAAGTAGGAACCGAAAGAAGAAGACATGAACAAATCAAACAACATAATCACCCAAATATGCCGGAGCTCTTCTTTCCCTGGCCTCCTCAGGCCCCGAGATGAGCCCACCAACTCATCTCCCTCTCTGGCAGACACAAATTCGCCATCGTTCCCAGCACCCTCACCAGATGGCAAACCAACATCAGACTGCCCCCTTGAAAATTCACCATCACTCATCATCAACCACGGTGAACACCCACCAGCTCCACTCTCCTGCTCTAAATTCCTTTCCTGATTACATCCCTGCCTTTCATATAATGCAACCCGCCTCAAATTCCATGTTTGGCCATTTACTAACTTGACCCAACTTCCTCCTACATCCTTGACTTTGAAAGGTCCCTTAAACTTACTCAAAAATTTTCCGTTGCCTCCAGGCCTAACTTTAACCCAATCTCCTACATCAATAAAACGCCTGTCATGTTTAGTATTCGTACTCTTCGCCAAACTACCCAACACCGAGGTTCCCCGCATCCATGATGGCACTAATTTAGTACCAGCTGCCCTTCCACGCATCAACTCAAATGGACTCTTTCCTAAATTTACATTGCAGGTCGAGCGATAGGCCCAAAGCATTTCACTAACCGCAGCCTGCACAGACAAACCCGCACTATGTGCTAATTGCATCGTGCCTTTCACCATTCTGTTGATCCTCTCAACCAATCCATTTCCCTGCGGGTTGTACAATGAGCAACAAGAATGCTTGACTCCCACAGATTCCAAGAAGCATTTCACCTGAAGTCAATTGAGTACCATTATCGGTAAGGAGTACGGATGGAAGGCCTTCCCTCTTGAACACCTCACGCAAGACACCAATGGTTGCAGCAGTGGTAATATTACTCATGAACGCAACCTCAACCCACTTGGACTTTGCATCAACCAATACAACTGCATACCTCTCTTTTCTTGCAGAAAAGCAAATGGCCCAATAAAATCCAAACACACCTTCTCCCAAACCTCCTCCGCTAAGGATACGTGCTGTGACTCCTTAGAGGATCCCAGACCAACCCTCAATCGTTTTTCTGATTCTTTACAAGCTTCACACCTCTCTACCCATTCCTTGACTTGTCGATCCATGCAAGGCCACCAATAGTTCTCCCTCAATCTCTTCGTGGTCATGGTCTGCCCCAAATGCCCTTCATGCGCCAAACCAATCAGTCTTGCATGTAAGCCAGAGGGTGGCACAAATCTGTCTTGCCGCATGATCATCCCATCATCAGTTATGGATAGTTCATCCACCACCTTCAAAAACGGTCTGACCCCTTCCGGAAGACTGCTTTCTCTCCTCATACTGCCTTTCATCAATCGCACGACACCAGTCAAAGCTGCATCCGCTTCCATTTCCTTGACCCATGTTTGTCTTGGAATGGCATTGGCAAACCCTTCCATGGCGTCATCAATATTTGCCACCACCTCCTCAGTGGCTAACTCTGACACAACTGCTGCTTTATCCGGAAGCCTTGACAAACAGTCTGCAACCCTGTTCCTCCACCCGGGAACATATTCGACCTTGCAGTCAAATTCTTGCAATCTGACCGCAAGTCTAGCCAGCCGCCCGAACAGTTTTTTATGCCACCCGGGCCCAGTACCTTCAACAGTGGCTTGTGGTCAGTGCGCAATTTGAATGCACCGCCCCACAAAAACACTCTGAAATGATTTGTAGCCCATGCCGCCGCCAAGGCCTCCTCTCAATTACGGAGTAGTTACGCTCCGCTTCACTCAAGGAACGTGAAGCGAATGCAACTGTTTTCTCTTGCTGCCCATGCATCTGCGCTAGGACAGCACCAATCCCAACCGCACTGGCATCAACAGTAACTATGGTATTACCCCCTTGTTGAAATGGGGTTAGCACCTCTGCGTGTGCAATATCTTCCTTAATCAAGTTGAAGGCACACTGTTGTGATGCGTCCCACACAAACCTTTTTCCACGTCTCAGTAACACTCTTAAGGGTTCTGTTTTGTGCGCAAAATCATATACAAATTTGGAATAATACTCCACCAGACCCATAAAGGATCTCAGGGTGTCTCTATCGTGTGGCACTTGTGCATTCACAATGGCACTAATTAAGTTGGCTTTAGGTTTAACACCATCTCTTGTGACAAGATGCCCCAAATACTCCACCTCTTGTGTCATGAATTTGCACTTTTCTCTACGCAATGTCAAACCTGCTTTGGCAATGCGAGTCAAAACCTTATCTAGCGTTCTATTATGCTCACACACATCCTTTCCGAACACCAGGATGTCATCTTGAAACACAACAGCCTTATCTACCCTTGATAGAACTGATGACATTAAGCGCTGAAAAACACTTGCAGCAGAACATAACCCGAAAGGAAGTCTGCTGAACTGAAAGGTGCCTTCACCAGTAATAAAAGACGTGAGTTTTTTTGATTTTGCACTAAGCTTAACTTGGTGATATGCACTCCTCATATCCAACTTCGTGAAAACTTTTGCACCATCTAACATTAGTACCAGTTCATTTATATTTGGCAAGGGAAATTTGTCCATTATTACATTTCCATTCAAACTTCTCAAGTCCACACAGAACCTGAGAGAGCCATCAGCCTTCTTGGTTATCACGACCGGAGATAACCATTCGCTCGCCTCAACTGGTTCTATCACCTTGTCGTCTAATAGTTGTTGGATGATCTCCTTCACCTTTGCCCTGGCTGCCATGGGGACCCTTCTTGCCACATGCGTTATCGGTATTGAATTTTTTTTTAGCTTTATTTCATGCTCATAGTTCTTGAATTCCCCCAGCCTAGTCTCGAACACGCTACGATGCTCCTCAAGCAGTTCCTTCAAATCCAATGTATCTACAACCATGACTGGCACATCAGCCCTGGGATTTACCCTAATATCCAAGTCGTATTGGTGTGTCCAACCTAGAATGGGTGGTCCTTCCTTGGCCACATATACCTTCCCATCTGTGTGTCTTCCTTCAAACGTTATCTTGGCTGCCATACACCCCACAACACTGATGTTGCCTCCTTGATAACCCTTAAGTAGGACGTCTGACTTGGTCAAAATCTCTCCTGGCCAAGTTTTCTCAAACACAGTCAAAGGGATGATTGTGTACAGTGATCCAGTATCAACCATTAGTGTGACTTGTCGACCATTGATCTCAAAGTCTGCTTTCGGTCGTATCCGTCTCTTTTCGTTCCCTTCCACCTCCGCTACTTCTGTGTTATCCTCTACAACTACTACTCGGTAGCTTATCTGTTCCTCCTCCACGTAACTCACTTTCTTCTCTTGTTGTTTGCACATGCGTGCCAAATGCCCCCTCTTACCACACTTGAGACAGTCTTTGCCAACTGCGTAACACTGTTTTGAATCTGCCATGTGGTAACTGCTCCCACACCTGAGGCAATGGCGACCGCCAAGCTTCCCTTGTGAGCTGCTCATCCCCTTTTGATACTTGTTTCTATTCCCTCCTCCTGCCGTCGGCTGCACTTTTTTTTGACTACATTGACTCCCTCTGATTCGTCATCCAAAAGTGCCACTTCACTCTCTTTATTGCAGTTCGTACTGCTCTTCATTTCAGCGCATGCACCTCTCTGATTCCTCCACTACCTTTGCGATAGCTATGGCATCTTTAAGAGTGGGGTTGCTTGACGCCCACAACCTCTCTTGAATCTTCTTACTGCTACACTGCACAATCAATTGGTCTCTTATCATTTCCTCCTGCATGCCTCCAAATTCACATTTTGCAGAGAGTTCCCTCAATCTTGCTACAAAGTCATCTATAGCCTCATTTGTGCGTTGTGGTTGTGTATAGAATTTGTGTCGCCTCATGACCACATTGACTTGTTTTGCAAACCTTATCTGGAGTTTCAGGACAGCCTCCTTGTATACATGCTCCGTCTCTCCACTCTGTGTATCCCCTACAGGTGGAAGATATTTGAAAATATGTTGCCCTTCCTTGCCTAGTGAACCCAATAGCAATGCTTTTTTCCTTGTTTCTGGAAACTTTTCGCCATCTAAAGCTATGAGATAATTCTCAAAGCAATCTATCCAGTCCTCCCACTCTATTGTAGGTTCACCAGGTGACATAAGGAACGGGGGTGGTGTTACTATGGCAGTGCTTACATCCATGTTTTAACTTTTCTATTTTATCTTTCTCCACAAGATGGCAGCAAGCACCAATAGTTCGCCCTGTCAATGCTAAACTTTTCCTTACACTTATTTCGACCAATCACAGTGCATCATTCATCTACGAATGATCTTCCTCGAGTCTGCAGGCCTGCCACACAGCATACGAGGACTCAATGCTGCTCTACCACACCAGGTTTCGGTTGTCTGCCACTCTGCTCACACGGTAAGGTTCTTTTAAACTTTGTCTTTTTCTGCTTGTGGTATCGTCACTGCAGTCTTTCACAGGCAATTCTTTTCATACAGCTGCCTACTGTACACCTCCTCTCTGCCCTGCTTGTTGCCCCCCTTGCGTTCTCTCCTTACCAGTGTGGCTTTTATTCTTATGCTGCGCTGCACTCCGTCTCTTGCCCTACGTCCACTCTCTTCACACGCCTACGCAGTGTACGCCACCTCTTTACTCACTGTCCTGCTCGCTGCCCCGACATTCACTCCTTACTGGTGCAGTTTTCCTTGCGCAGCACTCCTTCTCTGGACTTACGCGCTCCTCAGTGTCACGGCGTCTCTTCCTCGCACGCAGCACTCTCTTCACTGCCCTGCTCACTACGCCTCCTCTCCTTACGCGCTCCTCAGTGCCACAGCGTCTCTTGCATGCCCGCAGCGCTCTCTTCACTGCACTTGCTCACGCTGTGCTGTCACTTACGCCTCTTCTCTGCACTGCTTGCTGCTCCGCCGTACTCTCCTTACCGCTGCAGCCTTCCTCTCATCACGATACAGTGCACGCCATGTTTTTGGTTGCTCACGCGTTCCTTCTCGTCACGACTCCTCCGTCTGCTTCTCACAGCTGGCAGGGTGTTCCGCGTGTCTTTGCCTCACTTGTTGACATCGCGTTTCGACCTTTCCCTTCTCGCCTCCGCTGCTTCACTCGACGAGTTTGGTTCGTCGTTGGGGTTATTCCTCTCCCTGGCACAGCCTTGTGTCTGGCCGATCGTCGCCAAAATTGTTGTACATTCAAATGGGACACAACGATGGTTTCCTTTTGCTTGGAGTTTATTCGTCAGGAGAGGAACCCCACACGACAGCTTTGCCAGACACAGCTGACGCCAACTGTCAACGGTCACCCCCCAGCCCATGACATCACCATGGAACCTTCAGTACTTGGTGGAGATGTGCAGTTCCAGCCTGGCCAGAAAAGTAAGCACAATACAACACAAGCCCTCTTCATTTAGCCGCCCAGACTATTCACATTCCACGAGAGGACTGTGATAGTTTCAACGTGTGGCATCATCCGCTAGGCTTATGTGTAGGGTCCAGTCATGATCCACGCCAGGCGCCAGTCGGGGGCGCTTGACGGTTCTCATTATAGTGTGTCTGCGTGGGCACGTGCACTGTACTGGCCAACTGAATAGAGTTAATCCTGTAAGCCCACTGGCCTACTAAGTAGAACCAAGCCTGTAAGCTCTACCCACCTCCCAACTCAGGAAATGTTGGTCAAAGCCCCTCCTTTTAACAACACTTCTCACTCTCCTCACACGTACCTAAGGGTGAGCACTTCCTCTCACTACTTTCCACACTCACTCACATCCCAAGCACTGCATGCATTAGATCAAATACTGCTTAATCATTTGTGTCGGAAGCTTCTTCACCAGGTCACAGACAAGGAGCAGTTACAGATTCCCCAATGTCAGTGTCGAGGACTCTGCCCGGGGGGCAAAGCCCTCCAGAAGTACCCCCCAGGGCCATCTGACTCTGGCATCCTCTACAAGTTTGACAGCGGTCCGTCCTCTCCCTCCAATCCAAGTCTCCCCTAGTAGTCTCCCCAGGATGGGCACCCTCTTCCTAAGGCACCCACTGCAATCCCTAAACCTGACATTCCATGCACGGGTCGATACCAACCACAAAGAAGCCAATAGGAGGCCTGCCAGACCCCTACCCCAGCGGGGCAGGTGGCACGAGCAGCTTCAGTGGGGGAATTGGGTGGAACCACAAGGGAGCTCTCCAAACCCCCCATTTTTTCATCCTGATGGTGTGTCACACCACACAGGGCGGAGCCCCGCTATCTCAATCCACAGGGACCTACTTGTTTGGGCCGCTGCAGCGCCCCGGTCACGCCTCGGGGATGCCAGCCTCACTCCGGGCTTTGCGCCTTATCTCCGGAGCCAGCTGCCACTTTTGGCCCCATGGGCCCTCCTGGGGTCGCAACCGCCCCCGACCGCTGGGACCATGCCACGGACCTCTAGTTCCCCCCGCATCAACCTCTGTCCCTCAGGGAGATCGCACACCGCCACGAGTGGGCAAGGGGGGCCCCAACAGCGCCCTGATGATACACGATTATCAGTGCAGTGCTTGAACTCTACGAAATAGCAACCTTCATATTGCACTGCCAGACCACGCCCCAATAATTTGAACATTAACACTTACTACTCTGGTATTATATATATTTAATAAAATCAATATTTGTGATTTAAGAGCAGGATGTAAGGGGTATAGTGGCCCTGGGTTGGGAGTAATTTAATATTTATTTTTAAAAACCTAATCAATTATTGTTGGGTCTTATTACGTATTTACTACTCTGTATTGTGTTTTATTTACTAAAGGTTTCATGTATAATTAAAAAAACAGCTTACATTCTTTTTTTAGCAGAGGATGTAAGGGGTAAAGGGGCCCTGAGAGGAGAGTAATTTAAAAAAGATATTAAAACATTCTAAATTATTTTTCTGTATTAATACATTATACTTTGGTAATTAAAAAAATATAATCATAAAGAAAACAATCAAATTTGATTGAAGGAGTGGGATTTAAGGGGTGCAGAGGCCCAGGGTGGGAAGTTATTTAAAAATATAAGAAAAACTAAATTGGATCTAAGGTTTGAGTATTAATTAAGGTTAAAATAAAATTAAGGTAAATTATTAATATTTTATCAATTATTTTAGCAGCAGGAACTTAATTATTTAAAAATGAAATTTTAATTATATTACATATTTAATAAACATGAAATAAATTAAAGCAAGCAATAATAAACTTTACACATTTTTTTTATAAAAATGAAAAATGTAGGTAATATCAGTCTCAAAAATATTTGTGTTGTTATTATCGTTTACAAACTATAGTTGTAAAGAATATTGCTTTTTAATTAACTTAATATATTTTAGTTTATTTTGTAATTGTATATGCTATAAATTGTTTGTATAATTGTTGTTAATGTTTTTAAATATAGTTTGTAATTTTTAGTATTTTCAATTTTAATTTAATTGTTAATTGTTATTTATAGTGTCATAGCGGGTTGTGAGGCTTGCAGGGGTACTGGGTGAGAAGTTATTTATTTACAATTAATTAAAAACTCATTTTTAATTAATATCAATTATTTGATTGATAAATAATTATGTAAATTGTCTAATTATTATATATTTTTAAGTTGTATTTTAGGTGCAGGTTGTTGGATTTGTGGGGGTTAAAGGTGTGAGGGTAATTAAGTATAACTAATTAATAACTAATGATTGATTTATTATTAATTGTTTAATTGATAACTAATTATTTAACTTGTGTAATTATTATATTTTTCAGAGATATTTTTTAGGTGCCAATTGTTGGGTTTGTAAGGGTAAAGGGTGGGAAGTTAACTAACTATAATTAATTCATAATTAAATGTGAATGTATTATTGTTTATTTGATAATTAATTATGTAAATTGTGTATTTATTATATTTTTTAAGTTATATTTTGGGTGCAGGTTCTTGGGCCTGTAGGGGTACAGGGTGGGAAGTTAATGAAGAAATAATTTATTGATAATCAGCTAATACTTTACTAATAATTATTTGAATTCATCATGTAAATTATGTAATTATCATATTTTTAATTTACATTTTAGTTGTGGGTTGTTTAGTTTGTAGGGGAGTAGGGTGGGAAGTTAACTAAGTAATAACTAATTATTAATTAATTATAAATTTGTATTAAAATATTGAATTTATTAATATTGTAAATTATTTAATAATTTATTTTTTTCTGTTATATATCAGGTGTGTTTTGTTGTGTTTGTAGGAGAATAGAGAGGGTAGTTATTGAAGTAATAATACATTAAAAGTTATGTATTCACTTAATAATTGTTTTATTTTTTGCTTACTAATGTTAATTGTGTTATACTTTTTTTTCAATTACATTTTAATTGTTGGCTGTTATGTCTGTGGGAATATAGTGTGGCATTTTAATTAATTTAATAATATTTATTTTAATTGATAATAATTATTCAAAATTGTAATAATTATATAATACGTTTTTTTTTTTAAATTAGACATAATTTTATGTTAAGAATTTTATATTTTTGGTTAGTTAAAATAGTTGTTAAAATATGTTATTTGTTTGAAGTGAACTACTGTTTCTCTACTACTGCACAAAGTGGAGTGGGAATAGTACATTTTAGTCCTCCAGAGTCCAACGCTATCCCTACTGTTGCACAGACTGCAAAGGTAATAGTACATTTCACCCCTTTACTGTCCAACCCGTTCCCTACTGTTGCACAGACTGGAGTGGGAATGGCAAATTATACCCCTCTGGAGTCCAACGCTTTCCTTACTGTTGCACAGACTGGAGTGGGAATAGTAAATTTTACCTATTTGAGGTCCAACCCTTTCCAACTGTTGCACAGACTGGAGTGGGTATAGTAAATGTTACCCCTTCGGAGTTCAATGCTTTCCCTACTGTTGCACAGATTGATGTGGGAATAGTAAGTTTTACCCCTCCGTTGTCCAACGCTTTCCCTACTGTTGCACAGGCTGGAGTGGGAAAAGTATATTTTACTCCTTTGTTGTCCAACGCGTTCCTTAATATTGTACAGACTGTAGATGTAATAGTAAACTTTACCTCTCCGGAGTCCAACGCTTTCCCTACTGTTGCACTGACTGGAGTTGGAATAGTAAATTTTACACCTTTCGGTGTCCAATGCTTGCCTTACTGTTGCACAGACTGTAGTGGGAATAGTACATTTTACCCCTCTGGAGTCCAACGCTTTCCCTACTGTGGTGTACAAGACAAGACGGAGGTCCTCATCCTCGGCTCCACCCCGTCAGCCTGGGACGACTCCTGGTGGCCAACCACACTGGGAGCAGCACCGACACCCACCGACCACGCACGCAACCTGGGGGTCATCCTCGCCTCGACACTCTCCATGACCAAGCAGGTCAACGCCGTCTCGTCCTCCTGCTTCAACACCCTACGCATGCTCCGCAAGATCTACAGGTGGATCCCCACCGAAACAAGAAGAACGGTCACCCAGGCCCTCGTCAGCAGCAGGCTGGACTACGGAAACGCCCTCTACGCGGGAGCCTCGGCCAAACTCCTGAAACGACTGCAACGCATACAGAACGCCTCTGCATGCCTCATTCTCGACATCCCTCGCCACAGCCACATCTCACCCCACCTGAGAGACCTGCACTGGCTCCCCATCAACAAGAGGATCACCTTCAAGCTCCTCACCCACGCGCATAAAACACTCCACAACACCGGACTGGCATACCTCAACAGACGACTCACCTTCTACACCCCGAACCGCCAGCTCCGCCGACCTCGCCATCGTCCCCCGCATCCGAAGAGCGACCACCGGCGGAAGATCGTTCTCCTACCTCGCCGCCAAAACCTGGAACACCCTCCCCATCCTCCTACGGCAGACCCAGGACCTACTAACCTTCAGGAGGCTACTCAAGACCTAGCTGTTCGAACAGTAGCAGCACCTCCTCCCCCTCCCCCCCAGCGCGTTGAGACCCTCACGGGTGAGTAGTGCGCTTTACAAATGTTCTGATTGATTGATTGATTACAATGCAGTAGAAATATTAGTACATTTTTACAGACATTACTACTTTTTTAATATTGTTTAAATATATGTAATATTAATACTTGTTTATTTGTTCAATTTTATATTATTTTTGTTATTATTGGTATATACATTTATATTTTTTTAATGCTTTTTAATTATGTTTGGTAAATGTATTTTTTTCATTTCATTTGTTAATTATTTTATGTTTTACGTATATAGATATTCACTGAAAAAACCATAGGTTTTAGGGACAGTTATAGTTAGTTGGACATTTCACTCGTACAAAACCCGTGAAATTCCCCCGTTATAGTTAGTTCAGCTAACTATAACTCGCGCCCCATAATGCACTGCTGATGACGTCACATATTACATCACTCATGACATGGTCAGTGACATCACTGATGACATCACTGATGACATCTCAAATGACATCACTGATGACATTATGCATTGACTGTGTGTTTCTGTAAAGTTTAAATATTTTTAATATATATAGGGAAAGGCGTATTGAAGAATGAGTGGGTGTATAAGTGTCTGTATGGATGATTTAGTAGGTGCGTGACTAACTCTATAAATGAGTGATTAAACGTATCTTACTGAATGCATGGGTTAGTGACTAAACTGGGTGAATGTCTGAATCCGTCTGTCTGTTGCTGTGTAAGTGGCTGCATTGGTTTGTGAATAGCTTCATGAGTGTCTATATGAGTTATTGATTGGTTGTCTGAGTATCTGTATGGGTGCCTGAGTGTTTGTGTGGGTGGGGTGTGTGCGACTATGTGCATAGATGTGTGAGTGGGCGATTCACTGGGTGGATGGTTTCAAGAGTGCATCTGTGATAGACTGTATGGGTGGGTAAGTGTGTGTAAGAGTGTGTTAGTGAGTGAATGTATGTCCCAGTGGTACATGTGTGAGTAACTACATATGTGAAAGGAAGAATATATGTGTGTTGGAGTATATAAATAGCTATAAGCGAGAGTGTGTGATTGTGAGAGTGACTGTATGGATGAGTGTGTGCTTGTATCAGTGATTGTATAAGAGCGTAAGAATGTGCTAGTATTTGTGTGAGTAAGTGAGCTGGTGTGTGTATAACTGTATAGGTGAGTAAATGGCAGTGTGTTTAATTATTTGCATGACTGACTAGGTGTGTGAGTACCTCTATGGATGAGTGGCGGTGTTTGAGTGTCTATATAGGAGTATGAGTGCATATGATAGTCCTGTACTGAGTGACCGTAAGTATGAGTGACTCTACGGGTGAGTGAGTGGATGTGTGTGTAGACCTAAGAATCAGTGAGTGGGTATGTAGTTATTGGTGGTGGAGTGTCTATGGTTTTGCGAATGGCAGTCTGTAATTTAGAGTGGGTGTATCAAAGGTTATATTAGGGTGTGAGGAGGTGCATCAGATTATCACGTGGATGATGTCATCAGTGATGTCATCAGTGATGTCATGAGTGATGTCACTGACCATGTCACGAGTGATGTAATATGTGACGTCATCAGCAGTGCATTGCGGGGGCGCGAGTTATAGTTAGCTGAACTAACCATAACCGGGGAATTTCACGGGTTTTGTACGAGTGAAATGTCCAACTAACTATAACTGTCCCTAAAACGTATGGTTTTTTCAGTGAATTTCAAAGGTTTTTTAAATGCTAATTTCTAACTATAACGTGTCTGAAACGTATGGTTTTTCAGTGAATTTCAAAGGTTTTTTAAATGCTAATTTCTAACTATAACGTGCCTGAAACCTATGGTTTTTTCAGTGAATTTCAAAGCTTTTTAAATGCTAATTTCTAACTATAACGCCCCTAAAACCTATGGTTTTTTCAGTGAATTTCAAAGGTTTTGTAAATGACAATTTTTAAATGTATTAATTGTTATATTTATTTTTTTGATACTGATTTACTACATTTTTTAAAACTATTTATTTTTAGATATTTTATTTTTAAATTACATTGTAATTACATTATACATTACATTACAAAATATACTTTCTCAGAATGAATTACTTTAGTTTAAATACTTTGCAAATAGGCAATAGACTTTTAAGTACAGTAGTTACAGTTGTTGCAATGGGCAACACAATTTCAAACACAATGCAACATTGAGCTCAATGTGAATTTCTAGTTAAATGCAATTAGTTACTTTATGGATTACTTTTCTAACCACAGGACTGGATCCTAGATTCAGTCCTGGGACATCTCCTGTAAACAGTTGAGTAAAAGCGTTTTGGTTACAGTAGTGATTTTTAAGGGATATTATTGTATTTTAAAAGTTGACAGAAACTTTTTCACATAGAATCACCAATGTTATCCTATGGGAGGAAATTCACTTAGCAGGTAAGTAGTGTTATCGTTACTTTTTCTTACTCAGTGGTGGATCCTGGATCCAGCACTGGTGCATCTCCTGTAAAAAGTTGAAAGAATGCGTTTAAGTCATACAGGCGATTTTTAAGGAATATTTGTAGTTTGTGAAAATCGACACTGAAACTTTTCTGCTGAAAACCAGACAATGGATTCCTATGGAAGGAAATACAAGTTACTGGTAAGTACGGTTAGAATTACTTTTCAGGGTCAGTGCTGGGCTAAAAGATGCAGCACTGAGGTCTCTCCTGATAACAGGTGAGTAAATCGGAATTCGTAGTTCTGCTGATTTTAGAGGAATATTTATATGTTTCAAAAATCGACACTTAGAAACTTTTTCAGCAAAAAGCAGGCAATGATATCCTATGGAAGGAAATTCAAGTTACTGGTAAGTACGGTTAAAATTACTTTTCAGGATTAGTACTGGGCTCAAAGATGCAGCACTGTGGTCTCTCCTGATAACAGGTGAGTAAATCGGAATTCGTAGTTCGGCTGATTTTAGAGGAATATTATAAAGTTCCAAAACTCCACACTTAGAAGAATTTTCAAGTGAAACCAGTCAATGTTAGCCTATGGAAGGAAATTCAAGTTACTGGTAAGTACGGTTAAAATTACTTTTCAGGATCAGTACTGGGCTCAAAGATGCAGCACTGAGGTCTCTCCTGATAACAGGTGAGTAAATCGGAATTCGTAGTTCGGCTGATTTTAGAGGAATATTTGCACAATGGTGAAGGAAGGGGGTGGGGCCTGAGGTGACATGTTTGCAAACACGCCCTGTGGCGCGTTTTAAGTTGGAGAATTAATTCCTCCTCAATCCCGAGGGTCCCTAGGGGCCAACTAGCCCACCAGGTACCTCCAGTATGCGCCAGAGAGCTGCGCTGCAGAGAGGTGTTCAGAGGCCACGCCCTTTTTTACACCTCTCTGCAACTCAGCTCTGTGGCGCTTTCTGGACGTACCTGGTGGGCTAGTTGGCCCCTAGGGACCCTCTGGATTGAGGAGGAATTAATTCTCCAACTTAAAACGTGCCACAGGGCGTGTTTGCAGACATGTCACCTCAGGCCCCACCCACGGGGCCAATTAACAACGAAGCGCGGGTGTCCGCGCTTCGTTTTGTTTTTTTTATCGGCAGGATCCGCGCACCCAGTGCGTTTTTTGCCGATTTAAAAAAAAAATGGGCCCTGAGCAGGCCTAGGGGGTCAGGGTGTTTCTACCCTGCCCCCTTTTTGCGTTTTGCGCAGTTTTTTTTACTGCTTTCTTGTTCCTCGGAACAATATGGCTGCCAACACTTCCTGGTTTGGAGTGTTGACAGCCAATTAGCATGCAGCTCGTGATCGGAAGGGTGCGCGGATCCACTGCGGCCATAGATATCGAAACTTTTATTTTGGATTTTCTCAGCAACTACTGAACGGATTTACACCATTTTTAAAAAGGGTGCTTTCTGAACCAAGCACTACCTTTTTGCCGAATTTGGTGTAATTCCGTTCAGCAGTTTTGGCTGTAGCCTTGCATAAAGTTTCCTATGGGAAATTGATTTTTTCACTCTTATTTTTTGAATTTCTCCGCAACTACTGAACGGATTTACACCATTTAAAAAAAAGGTCGCTTTCTGAACCAAGCGCTACCTTTTTGTAAAATTTGCTGTAATTCCGTTCATCAGTTCGGGCTGTAGCCGTGGCTAAAATTTCCTATGGGAATTAACATGGAGAAAACACGTTTTGGGACCCCCCTTTTTTCTCGGCCCCCGCTTGATGAATCACCCCGAAACTTTCAATACAGGAGCGGACTGGAGCGCCCCACTAGTTTTGAAAATTTCGCGATGATTCGTCAAACGACGCCAAACTTATTGGGAATAGAATGTTATGAATTTCCTATGGATAATAGGTCCTAACTATAACTATCTACTAGCGACCGCCAGTAGATAATATATAGGTGTACATATATGTATGAGTTTTTTATTAGTAAATTTTAAAAAAGACAATAAATGCAGTATAATTTGAAATTTAATTTATGATAGTAGTTATGTTATATATGTATGCATATATAAATTTGAAAACATATATTTATATATGTATGTGTGTATGTTTATGTAAGTATATATTTATATATAGTGTAAAATGTAACTTAAATGTATGTATTTTATATTATAGTTATGTTATATATTACAATATTTATTATTTACTATTTTAACTTATAGATTTTTATTAAAAAATCTATATTTTTATCTTTTTGATGATATTAGTGTAAAACGATATTTTTTTAGATTTTTGTACTTACCCTCCTTTGTATAGGAAAATTATATTTTGGTGATAGATATTTTTGATAAAATATTTATGTATTACGATATTTATGTTCTCGATATTATGGGCCTGATTAGGATGTCGGGCGGTTGAACCGCCAGCCGCTATTGTGGCGGTCAGGAGACTACCCGACGAGCAGACTCTGGTCCAACTGCCATATTTGGATTTGACTGCTAGGCTAGTGGTCGGACAGTTGTCGGTACTACAGTGGGGGCATGCTTCAGCCCTGGAAAAGGGCTGCAGCACATGCCGCCGCCACGCAGCACCACCTGCACGTCTGTGCACTGTGTGCCATGCACCATGTCGTGCATGCCACACCGTGCATGGAGGTAAGTGGGGCACTACATGTGCCCCCAGGGACACTTTACATCGGCCTACAATGGCTGGGGCCCCTGTTTGGGGCCCGATCCCTTTTTGACAACCTTTTCATGACGAGGTTCCCGCCATGAAAATGCTGTTGGAAAGGGATATCATAATCCCGACGGTGTTGCCTGCCTCAGCACTGCCGCCATTCTAGGACGATCCTCCGACCACTGCACCATCGGGATCTTTGATCCTGGTGGAGATGGCAGTGTTGTGTATGACAGCTGTGGGTCTGACCACCAGTATCATAATACGGCAGTCGGACCGAAGGGATGTTGGCGGTCCGACCGCCAACATCCTAATCAGGCCCTATGCCACTGACCCATGCAAATCCCTTAGACTTCTCATAGACAGAGGTTCATTTCTCCCCCCAAAACAATCCATTATGAATAGAGCCTGCTACCTGCTCTTTGTGTTATGTATGCTGTGTAAAGAACTGTGAGGTCCGACATTGGTACCAATGTTGTAAGTCAGCCAGGCAAAATTTCCTGCACACACACCCGCCTATGGCTCAGAAGTGCTGTTCAGAAGAGAGGCAAAATCTTTGGACAAACTGATTTTGACTTCCTGTGAGAGGATTTTCTGCCTACTACGACACCTCTGCTGCACAAATCTGCCAAGAATTTTCTGTGCTTTAAACCTCAATTAACACAAAATGATACACTCGATTGCCCACTTTGGCTGGAAATTGAGAACTAGGGGAGAAAGTACCTTCATATAATTTCCTAGAGACATCACTATCTGACCTGAAAATAAGGGGACAATAAGACACTTCTATTTCTTACTGCACATTTTTTAAAACTCTTCACTAAAAATACGTGGATAGTGTCATTGTGTGAAGATAAACTGGAACTGACAAAGCGTGTACGTGCATCGTCAATTATTAAGAGCTACCCTGCACTTACCAGTCATGCCTATTAGGGAATGTGTTTGTCAAAAGCAACAAAAAACAAACTCATACGATACCGTCTTGGGGGATTGTCCACCCTAGACCTAATTCCTAAATGGTGTAATACCAGTGTTAGAAGGAACTGCAGACTATGCGGATACAGTAAAGAGTCCATTGAGTACATTGTTTGTACTTGCCCAGCACTGGTAATTAAGAGAAGAACTTGGCTAAAATTTAAGTTCAATTCACTGGGAATTCGTTCTTGCAGACATGTAGCAATGGCTTTGTTCCAACCTAAGAACATCACCCTCAGTTTACGCTTTGTAAAGTTCATGAACATTGTAGAAAAAAATTCCTGTATCTTTGGCAAACTAATTGGGGGCATTATATAACTAAATAAGGAATTTGTTACTGTTTATACATTTCATTTATGACAATTGTTTTATATGCCATGGTTTTAATAAACTACTATGAATACATTTTGTATTGGATTGTATTGACAATGCCAGTACTTGACACCAATGAATCACTGTTCAATCCTTGATGTTAATGAATCAAAGAACTTCCAATTATTTTGTAGGGTTACAGAAATAAGATGTAGGATTCAAACAATGCTGAAACGTTTCATTCCAACTGGATCGTCATCAAGGCTGTAAAGGTTAAACAGTTAATCAGAATAGGTAGAACCATCAGTTTTCAATAGGATGAAAGTGACTATTAAGAGTACATCATGCTCTGCTAGAAATGGTAATGGAAACAGAACTCAATGATTTTAATGTCTCAGTTTGAGATTATGCAGAGAGATATGCCATGCAAGTAATATTAGTGAATCACTGGTGAAAAAAAGACCTACAGATGTGAAGGTGTAAAGCAAGGTTATAACACATGTATAATTTAAACCAGAGGGGAAAAGTGAACTAATACAGGTACAGTCGGAAGCAGTCCTGAGATGTACCCTCACAGATTGCCTGGGCAGAATTGTTCTATAAATGCTGGTAGATGTAAGAATTTGTGTGTGCTACTGAAGAGAGAAATGGAAATAAAAATGTGCCGAAGTCATTGCAAAAGCATTTCTCACAGAGTAATGAGATATTGCCTAATAGATAAGTGACCCAACAACTGGAATCAGGTAGTTAGAAGAAAGTCAGAGGCATCAGCCGGCATTTAACTAATGAGTACAAACAGAAAAGAAGTAAGGAAAATGGAGAAATCACAATATCGATCAAGGATGAGTGGGTCACTACAAGCTGAAAAAGTTATGTAAATATTATAGCCCAGAAATGCCAGTATGATCAGGTAAAGATGGGAAAAATTCAACAAAAATGCAAGAAAGGCAGTGAGCCACAATACGTATAAAAAAAGATATGTCATCATGTTGGAAGCGAATAAAGAATGCCAAGGGTACGGGAGAAGGTCAACATCTCGAAAAATCATCAGGAGACCATAAGTATTGGAGTGGTGAAAAAGGTAGCAATGGTCATCTATTATTCAAAAAAAGAGAAGTGAAAATTGAGATTTTTTTACTATCAGGGATATTGACAGGCCTGATCAGGTAAAATGGAGTAACCATGAAATATGCACCCAAAAATGAATTACTCTACAGTATTATTGTAGTATGTAATGGTGTATACTCGAATTGAGAAAAGCGACGTGCTAGGTCAATGGTAAAAAGTAAGTAAGTAAGTGGTAAGAGAGTGCCAAACAAAGAGCTGTATTAGCATGGATTAAAAATAGATGCTGAAATGTGAATTAGTACATGTCTGAAACATTGTACTGCAGTTTAAAAGGATAATACAGTATTCATAGCTCCCAATTTGATTTGCAGGTGATATATTTTTCTCAGAAACTCACCGGTTTTACGCCCGACCTATATGGTTCATATTACGGTATCAGGATGTTAACTTATAGTTGTGCACCAGCAAATTAGTCACACACTAAAGTGTGTCAGAATCATTATTATGCACAGCTAGATAAAGCAGTTGTGCCAGTATGCAGGAGGTTTGCATTTGATTTGATTTCTAGACGCTCACAGAGCTTCTGATAATACCAAACCAGTACTGAGTTGGTGATATTGAAAAATCTTCCATATCCAAAGGAAATGCTACTTCCTGAGGAGAATCTACCTATCAAATTTACTTCCCTATAGAGATACTGTGGCCGAGTAATCCTAACAGTGGTTTCTCTTACATATTTCACACTTTCTGCAGAAATTAGAGTATCTTCCTTTACAACTCAACATTATATCATGCCCTTTGTGGCCATTTTCTTTTGACAGGCCAACAAGATAGAACAATTTGATATCTAGCTAACCAAGGAAACAGTCTGGACTGTATAATTCTCCACAAACATAACGAGAATGTTATTCAGTTGGCAAGAATCTGGAGTAAAACGTGGAACTTGAATAAACATGGAGGTTCAGAGTAAATAACTTAATACCAAACATATCTTAGACCAGACACACAAAAACAAGATTTAAAGTGACTTGCGGTTTAGTTGAAAAGTCTTTATTTAAATAATGCCTACTAAACCCAATCATAATGGACAAAAAGAAACAGGTAGCTCTGAAGTGCTTAGAACATACCACTTCTCTTAACTTTTCCTGATATCACTGTGTGTCTATACAGGTGTTGTTTTTTTCTATAGCACCAAGATGACTTGTAGGTGAATATGTGCTCAACAAGTTTAGTTTCAGATTGAATGAAAGTACAATCTGAAGCCAAAAGTAAATCTACCTTCTCAAACATGGTGGGCAAAGCAACAGTAGTACACCAACAGAAGCCTGAAACATTAATAAAAGAGGAAGACAAGACTGTTACAGGACCTGAGAGAAGAATGGAGAAAAGAATTGGCAAGGAACTAACATTATTCTGCAGTGGACTTAAAGACGCTCTTACTTCAATAAGAACTGACATAGATCATCTAGCCCACAGATGGGAAGAAGTGGAATCCAAAATAACCGTCATAAAAGAGTAAGATGTTTCAAATTCAAGAGGAGCTTCACGCTATGAATGCCCAAATTTAGGTACTAGTTGACGATTGTGAGGACCTTGAGACCTTACTAGATGTGATAATATTAGGATCAGGTGTGGGCCACGAACTCTGCTCCACTGGCGGAGTTTGTGTATTTTTGAAAACTATGCGCTCTGCTTGGAGCGCAGAGTTCATCAGGGACTCTGTGGCCGCCACGTAGCTGAGTTTGCTGGCAGCATCTCGTGATTACAGTGCCTGCATGGTCAGCATGCAACCATGGAGTGCATCTGTCCGTGGCCCTTGCTCTCCCTGCTGGTTGCCACTAGGCTGGGTCATATGCTGCTAGAGGCTGCTCGGGTGGCACCGTCCAGATTCGAGGGGGAGCTATTGTTGTGGAATTGACTGAGAGCATGTGTTTGAATTATTCATTGGTTGCAGTTCACTAGACTGTGTGTCGCTGTCTGGTATTGGCTTGGGCATTGTTATCAGTTGTGGGACGGGGGAGGTTGAGGTTTACCAGAAGCTGTGTTTTGCTGCTGCACGCCGCACCCCTTGGTTTCTGCCTCAATGTAGACTGGTTGACACAGTGCAAAGGATGCGGTGGATGGGGATTACTCAGTGGATCACTTTGTTTCCATTGGGCTCGCAGAGTGTCTGGACTGTGCATGCAACATGGGAGAAATCCTCTGAGGTGCCTCGGTACCTATGAATGCATTCTGTCCCTTGACACAGATGCCATGAGGAGTTCATATGGTGTGCTTTGCGAGCCTCATGGTGGATGCGGCTAGTAGATTGTGGTTTCGCTTGAAGGGCTTGGAGGCGCTCCCGTTGTTTGCATTTGAGTCCTCCTGGACTGGGGCCACTAAACCCTTCTTGTGTGCATGTTTGTGTTTTGTGTTTTGTTTTTGTAGTTGCAGAGTCGTGTAAACTCGACCCAAGGGTGTATTGAGGCGCTTTGCGTGTCCACTTGTTGCATTGCAGAGCACTCCCTTCTCACGGAGGACGCTGATTGATGTTTGCTTTTGCTTGCTTTATTTACTGTTCGCAGCACTTACGGTGTGCTTTTGCCCTGCAGATTGAGATACACCGTGGAGGGGGGGGTTTGTCCTGGCAAAGGATGCAGATGGGTGCCAGTGACTCTGAGATGTACAGGCTTGTTTTTTGTTGTGACATTAGATAATTTTGTGGGGACTAGTGTTGTGAGGTTCACTTCACGGCCTACATTGGTGTGTGGACAGGTTGGGGCTCATGGCAGTATTGATTTCCTCAGCCAGGTCTTTCAAGGGGAAGTTAGAACTCACAACAATGCTTTGGAATTGGGACACAGTGGCATTCCGCTGCACGTGGAACTCTGTGGAATTTCACTGAGTTTTATGCTAACTCAGCGGAATTCCGCTGAGTAGAACTCCACGAGTTCCGCCTACCCCTAATTAGGATGGACAATGTAAAAAATGACAAAAATGACATCTTGGATTATATAAAAAACATATTTAACAAAATCCTTTCTCACACCTAGGAGAATAACTAGATATCGAATGAGTGCACCGAGTGGGACCAAAAGGACCGGATAAAAAAAAGATCATGATGCATCCTCACTAAAATGTTTTCCTATCCCCAGAAAGAACATCCGATGAAAGAAGCAAGATGTCAAGGACCTATTACGTTCAACTGGGACAAGATCATTCTCCTGCAAGACTTTGCTATGCTAATAAAAAGAAAAAATAGTGGATAAAACTGGGACAAGGGCACTGCGAAAGGAAAGGATATATATATGGTGTAGTTTTGCTAGAGGGCTAATGTCTCTATCCATATGCTTTCTTAATCTGATTTAATACATTTCTAATTGAGTGTAAATATTTGTCGAGTAAGTTGAGTCTTTCTACAACTTGGCTCTATTTATCATAATTCAGAAATTAGTTGAAGATAAATGTTTGTATGGAGGTAGCTTATTATCAAATGCAAAGAGTAGGAACATACCATCATGGTAGTGGCTTATAGAGTGGAATTACATCCATCTCCACTAACGTCTATGATAATGATATTGGTCCCAGTTCAGTAATGTCTGATCCACATGGACTACACAAGTTTGTTGTACCATAATATTATTAATTTATGAACATGCACTAATTATTCTTCCTCTTAATGTTCCCTCAAGATGAGCTCTCATCCATATGCAAGCTTTACTAACACAGGGCAGAAACTCCTTAATGTAAGTTCTGTTTGCCTTGTAGTCATATAACTAGCTTCAAGTGCTCTACTTGATGCTTTGCCTTCTGATGTAGGCCAGAAATTGCAACTTGGTACTTGTAACTTATCAAGAAAACAAAATGTATTAATTCACTCCATTTGCATACAAGAGACTTGGGGCATTATGTAGGGTTTGATCAATGGGATACTGCATCAAACCCTCCACCAGGCTGTAAAGGCCCCTTAATACAGTGACTGGAACATCCCCTTCTTTTGTGATGGAGTATCCCACCTGCTTAACTCTAAATAAAGCCCTTGGATAGCACTACACTTTCAAGACCTTGATGAAGATTGCTGATTGTGAAGTTATGACATTACACCAATCTCTATTAATCTAGGTTTGTCTGTTGTTCACTACACAAATAAATAATATACATGCAATTATTTACTAACTTCCATATTGCAATAACCTGCAGCAACAGGGCACTCTTCTGGTACAGTTTTTTCTTTGACAACAGCCTGAGACAGAAACATGATGGGGAACACTCTCTAGGCGGCACCACACAGATACCTATTAGAATTGACTATAACAGTGAGGGCTCTTCTTACTTGAATTTTCCGAGCCAGGAATCAGCAATTAGGGCACCAAAAACCGGGGTGAAGTAGCAGAGTCCACTGAAGGCATGGTAGATGGTTGTGGATAGATTTTCATCCCAGTGCAGAAAATTGAGGAAATATAAAGTGAGCACAGCTAAAAACAAAAAGAATAATGAATCACATCTGAGTGCAAAACAATTACAAAGCAGTGGATTAAAGCACATCTATTGCAGTAATCACAAGCTGATTGACATCTCAACAAGTGAATAAAACTTGGACTTCTTCCACTGTCAGAGACACAAATTTCTTCAGGTAATGCCTGGTGGAATTCACATAGCGAAAACTGCATGTATACAAGTGTGCATTTCAGAATGGGGGAAACATGCAGTATTACTGTGTAATTCCCCATTTCAAAGACCTTCTTTCTGCTATATTTATTGGGTGCAGTATTACCTTCTGCTAATACTGATGGCATTGAGACCCAGTCTATTTTCAGTATTCGAACTGGAAGAAAGCCCTGAATCTAAAAAAATAAAGAGTTACTATCTATAACTCACTCTAAAGCTTATTCAGACGGACCCAGTTGACAGACGTTTTTCAGTTTATATCACTGTGACAACAAAATCTTATAATTTACTTGTGCCTCAAAATATTGCCTTTCACACACGGTGACTTTGTCTATATGTCCATCATCTAGGCAAAATATGCATAAATTAAATAATACTAAACTTCACATGGATGTGTAGAAATGTGTATTCATAGTCAAGGGCCATAGAACAGCAAATTTTAAGAAGCCAGAAAGAAAGTAGAGTCTTTTAGGTATTCAAAAAATGCCTGACCAACAGTTGCTACATTTATTTAAGTGCTAAACCTTCACAACAACAAACCAGGTAAAAGAGGTAGAGATAGTTAGTACAGTGCATGAATACCATACACGTATTTCACTGCATGAGCAATATACTTATTGGCCCGAATGAAAACCATGTGAATAACCTAGTAGGTATGTTATGCACATGTCTAGACGAAGATTACTCATTTAGTAATGTACAACAATTAAAGGCAGATTCATCAACAGTGTGATCCAGTGCAATGTCACAAAACCTGATGCAAACCAGAGCAAAGTGTTGATAAAGCAGCCTATTCACAAACTGCATTTTACAGTACATTTAGAAGTACTACAATATTACAACTCACCTACTCTGAAATGCTATTCACTAACCTACATGTGGAGGTTCAGCCTCCGCCTCTCCTATCTTTTTCTGGGAGGAGGTCCTTACCCCGACTGCAAAGTCACTTCTCGTAATTATCTGTTTTAGTAGTAAATGTGGGAGGGACAGAGGAGAGAGGCTGAAAAATGATGAATACAGACTGCTAAATGGGAGGAGTTTTGGGAGGAATATGGAGGGCTTAAGGGAGGGCTAAGGATGGGCCTGGGGAGTGACATGCACCCACCCACAAAAGACTTCTTATGAGTGTGGCAGTCCATGGACTGCCAAACCCACGGTGGTAGTGCGGCTACCGCCGCACCGGCGGTCGGACCGCTGTATTATGACTGTGACAGTCAGACTGCCATGGGACCACCACATCCACTGTGGACCGCAATCCCTGGCAGTGGAGCCATAGTCTGAGACTGTAATATGCTTGGCGGTGCCACCACACTCATAATCAGGTCCTAAGTCCATTGCTACTTACTTCTAAAGTTACTACATCCAAAAAGGACCCAAAACTGTAATAAATGTAGTTCAGCGCACACCTGGAGTAAGTCCAGCACCACACATTGCCAATCACTGGGACTGCAACACCCTCCCATAGAAAATAATGAAGGTAGGGGCTCAAAAAACACCCATATGATATAATGTTAACATAAATTAATTTATTTAGATTTCTTAAAAATAAAGATTAGTTCAACTTAATTTTATATATGTGTGTGTGTGTGTGTTAAAAATAATTATTAGCACATCTTACAATATTCCAGTAACATTTTTAAGTTAAAAATAAATGCAAATTTAATTGCGCTTAAAATTAATTACATTAAATTCTATACATATATTTTATAAATTTTTACACATAATAAATCAATATAAATATTTTACTGCAGATGGGTTTTTATGGATCTTTAAAAAATATTTTATTTAATATACTTAGACTAATTCAAAATTTAATTCTAAATTAAGTTAATAGCATTGTAGCATTGTTTATTTTCTTCTACATTTAAATTAGATATAATAAATTAATTGGCATTAATATTTATCTTGAACATATTTTTACTATTTTTTCTAAAGTTTAATAGACTTTTACCAAATAATTTGCCATAGGAAGATCTCTGCCCGGTGGGGGAGACCTCCGCCTATGTGTGAAAAGTTGCAAGCAGTAACATTACGATTGTAAATTAAGCTCCACCCTCTGGTTTCAGGGGGTGGAGAAGCCTGCACTTTGGCCCTCATTATCAGTGGCCCAGTTTCAAAATTCAAATAACTTTATTCGATCTGTTTAAGAAGCACAGATCATAAAAGTACATACATACATTAAAATGTTTTCCAAACAGTAGATTCTGGGGAAAAGTAAGTATACAAAGTATATGTTACAAACCCTGGTCAGTGGCAATTCGCATTTAACAGTTCCCCAATTACCAAGTTAATTGCTATATATATGAGAATTCTGCACATAAAAAGATATGACAGTCCTATCTTTTTCTGTGCAGAGTTCTCTGGCACTCATAAACTTACTAATAAAATGCAGTTTTGTGAATACTTTAAAAGGGTGAACTGTCACTAAAGTGTAATTTACCTTTGTGAATCAGGCACTGAGTGTTCGAATGCCCTCTGCTTTTCAGTCTCTAATGTGAAGGATTTACAGACTCAGACATGCAATGTATACTGGTTTCATTGAATTCAGTCAATCTGTACATAGAGCTGGGATTAGTCAAGTAGTTAGGTTGAGGGATGCAGATGCTACTCGATCGAGAACCAGTAGTGTATTCAGTGACAAAGCACAGTCTCTGGGTGAGAGGAGGTTGGAAAACTGTTGCAGTTCTGATAGCACTTTAATGTCTGATTGATAATTGAAGTCTTAGGCCTCTCCTGGACATTGATAGTTCTCTACTGTCTCGAGGGTGTGATCCAGGATGTCCCATAGAACTTGCTCTGTCTAATTTGAATTTCTTCCAACTGCTGGTTTTTATTTGAACTTCCTTGAGTTGATAGGAGAGTGGTTCCTTGTCTGAGGCATGGTGGGTGGTCAGGTTTTCCAAGCAGTTCAACCCTCTGCCCAAAGGTCTTCTGTACTGGCTATAATTCGAGGCAGGGAATATGTGTTTCCCCTTCTTAAGCTTCAGCTACACTCTTGCTGCATTTGTTCCACAGACTTTGAAAGCAGGGATTTTTTGGTCCTTTGGAGCCAATGAATATGGTGTTGTAGTAAAGTAGCCTAGAATTGGTGACCTCACAATATTGATTTGTGTTTTTTTAGCATAGAATTGATATGGCTTATGAAGTTTGACACTGACTCAAGCCAAATATAAAGGTTCCTGGCTTTGGTTGCTCTGCTCGAAATGAATCAGGAGGATATTGCCTGTGCTTAGCAACATGGACCTTTTCTAGCTTTTCAGGCAAAATTGACTCTCCCTCTTGCATGCATGCATATGTTTCTAACTTTATGAGATATCACTCTACAATAATCCATCTCTCAATTTAAAGTGGATCTCGGTATCCCCTGCATATAGTGGGGACAGTAAGGGTATGTTGCAATGAGTAGAACTAGTGGGTATATTTAAGCATTGAATGACAAATGATCAATGATGTATCTGTGGAACTCTACAGGTAAGCTGGAAGGTAATTGAATCTGCCAATTTAATTCTAACTCATGAGCTTTCGAAAGAAAATTTCTGTTAATTTCAGGGCAATTTCAGCTTTGTTATGTTATGAAGACTTGTAAAGTGCATGGCTAACTTGACAAAGATTCCCAGTGCTAGCCTCCTCGCCAAAGAAAGGGCACTCAGTCCATTACACTACATTATGCAGATGGAAACAGCCAAGTCTTCAAATTCTTTCGAAACACTATCAGCGACTTGCAGGCTCTCATCGAGTGTGGCAGATCATTCGACAATTTGGGACCAAAATACACAAATGACCGGCCTTCTTGGCAGGACTTCCTGATCATAAGAATCATTGACAAGTCTAGCAGGCTTGAATGCAAAACACGGTTTGGAATGTATTCCAACACCAAAAATCTTAAATACAGAGGCCCTGTATGAGCAAGGCACTTGTGCATGTAGCATAAGGTCTTAAACTGAACACATTGTTCAACAGGCAACCAGTGCAGAGTACAAAGCAAACAAGCAAGACAAGAGCTAAGGGCTTCCACATTTTGGTATCCTTGGTAGATATGGATACCACAAATTGTGTGTCATCGGCATCTGAAAAAAGCATAAGACCATGGGACTCCACAATGTCGGCGAGAGGCCTGACATATGGATTGAACAGGAGAGGAATCAGGGTTGAGCCCTGAGGCCCCCGGGGTTAGAAGATGGAATGCTGTACCAGCCAGTAATGGAGGCACTTGATGAGGATCTAGGTCAGGGTTACAGAAATATCTCAGGGGTAAAATTGGAATTTGCACCCACTTTATGTGCCTTCTGCAAATATAGAAAAGTCCACTCACAATTTGTTAGACCTGGCATCCTTGGCGTAGCTTCTCCTGACTTTTTGTCTTCTGATCTGCTGTTTTGCTCACTTAATTTTTGCTGGCTTTAGACACTGGGCACTTTATCACTGCTGACCAGTGCTAAAGTGCATGTGTTCTCTACAAAAAACATGGTAACATTGACTTATCCACAATTGGCATATTTAATTTACGTATAAGTCCCTAGTAAAGTGTACTGCTTATACCTGTAAATGAAATGCTACTAGTGGGCCTGAAGCACTGATTGTTTCACCCACTCCAGTAACCCTTTAAACTTGTCTCAGGCCTGCCATTGCAGAGCCTGTGGGTGCAGTTTTAAACTGCCAGTCAACCTGGCACATCAACCCTCTTGCCGGCCCAAACCTTCCTTTTTAAAGCAGATAAGTCAGACCAAAAGTAAGCCCTGGACAGCCCAAAGGGCAGGGTGGAGTCTATTTCAAAAGGGGGACATATACTTTTACGTTTTACATTTCCTGGTAGTGAGAAACTCTTAAATTCATTTTTCACTACTGCTAGGCCTATCTCTCCCATAGGTTAACATTGGGATTACCTTATTGCACTTTATAAGTGTAGTTTCCAATTGCGAAAAGATAGACTTTTCAAGTCTGGTGTCTTTGAACTCAAATTTTAAAATCACAACTTATGGTAAAGTTGGATTTTAAGTTGCAAGTCTGAAAATGCCCCTTTTATAAAGTTGTTATTTTCTTACTTAGCCATTCTGTGTCTTCTGTCTGTCTCTGAATGCATGTCTGCGGTGAGTGACAGTTAAACTTTGTGCATTCCTTCCAGCCAGCCACACACAAAGGGAGCTTAGGTGTGACTGATGGGCCATCCACATATTGATGGGCTATCCTGGGCAGGATGGGAGATAACAGCTAACACTTACACATGAATAGGCTGTGCCTGTCCCCACACAAAGGGCTGCATACCCCTCTGTAGTGGGTCTGGACCCAGGGCAGGAGGAGCAGGAACTCTGTCCACTTCAAAGTCACAACTGGGTATAAGTACTGTACCTTTGACACCATCAACTCAGTGCACTTCTGGACCTATAGATGAAGGACAGCTGTGCTGCTGAAAGGACTGCCACTCTGCTGAACTCTGTTGGACTTTATGGACTCCTGCTCTGCTGTGCCTGCTCTGCTGCCTGCTGCCCTCCTTGCCTGGGAGTGTGAAGGACTGGGCCTGCATCTGTACACCCCGGAACCAAAGTGACTCCAAGGGCTTGCTGGCTTGACTCCTGTTTTGAAGTTTCAGGGACATCAAAGACTTCAATCAACTCTCCAACAGCACCTGTACATCTGAGAGTCTTGCCCTTCCAAGTGGTGACAATCCAGTCATGGGCCCTTGGAAGTCGGTTTAAAGTGCTTCAACTGTAAGAATCCATGCATCGCTGTCGTTACATGGCTCAGAACCAGCGCATTTCCTCCGGCGCTGATGCATTGCTGCTTCAAGGGCATCACATTGCCTTATGCATGGCTCGATAATGATGCATCGCCTACATCTGAAGGGGTGGGCGATGACGCATCCCCGAATGCACAGCTCAGAACCGACGCATTGCCTACATCCAAAGGAATCAACGAGGACAGCATTGTCTCCAATGCTCTATGAATCTGGCCTCTGTTGATGGCGCAACAAGGTACTTTGCACAGGATAAGGTTGGTCCCTGTATCCGACCCGGGCTCCATCGTGGTCGGCCTGACCTTTTGGATTTGTCCCGATCAAGCGTGACCAGATACCCCCGGTTGGCACTTTATGCTTTTAATCACTATATTTCAGGTTCTCATAAAAATTCATAACTCCGGTTCTACTTATTGGATTTTTGTTGTTTTAGTCTTGTTTTATTCATTAAATTAAGCTCTATTTCTCTAACTAGATGTGGAATCTTTTTGTGTGGTGTTTTAACTGTTTTACTGTTTTAAGTGTTGCACAAATACTTTACACATTGCCTTTAAGTTAAGCTTGACTGCTCTGTGCCAAGCTACCAAAGGGTGAGCACAAGTTAATTTTGGGTATATCTGACATACCCTGACTAGGATTGTGGTTCCTGCTTGGACTGGGTGCATACCTCTGCCAACCAGAAGCCCAATTTCTAACACAACTGCACAGTCACTTGTGTAGTAACTTTCACATGGTCACACACATGATACCTGCACAATGTTAAGCAGATGTTCCTTAATTTTCATCGAGACATATTTATGTGCATAAGAGGGAAAACCTTTGCTTTCCTCTTGCACCATATTACTTAAGAAGCATAGGGATGAAGGAGCACATAGGTTCTCAGAAGGCATACTAACTGTACATTACCTATGAAGTTAGGCAAGCTACTGCGACTCCCGGTGGTGCCCATGGGTGAGGGACACTGGGATCCCAGGGAGCACCAGGTATCGCCCAGGCATGTGGTCAAGTCTCCAATGCCTATTTGGAGAGACTCCCCTCTAGCTTATTTGGGCAGTGTCTCTAGCCCTCATGGAAACCATGCTTGCCCTTTCTACCAAGAGTTATGCATCCTATTATGAAAGAAATGCACTGCTTCCAGCTCAGGGACTTTTTTCATAGTTCCATCCTGCACTGGGCACAACCAATGAGGGTACACAAATAGCTCAGATCTGGAACATGCATTCAATAACATAGTATGCCCCAGATCGGTCCACAACGTTGCAAGCAGTTGACAGGTTGTGGATAAAGCAAAGGGATATATTTTACCCAAAGCTATCCCTCTTACAGGGAGGAAGCATGATAGGCAGTTTTGGATGGAGGCTGTTACAAACCTACAAATACTCCATAAGGTGTTTATTTACCTACCTTTCAAGGTTCTTCCTTGGGATGAGAAAATTAGATATCAGCAATTAGTTAGCCTGATATGCTGGACTGGCAATGGATTTTCCAATAATTCAGCTTTTATTTTGATATTTTAGAAGGCCAAGGATTCTACCCTGGACAGGTAAGCATTAATCAATGGTAAGATACTGGTGTGCTGCTTAGATCCTTGGTCCCCGATACAGAGCATATACAGTTTGACTGGCTAGTTAGAGTCCTTGATTTTCCTCACTTTCATCTCCATTTGGAATGTGCTAGTGAGTTGGAGGACCTAGAAGACAACTTATGGTGCATTTTGAAGAACCAAGAGAAACAAGAATATGTCTGATTCTTACTAACATTTACACAGTTTTTTTTGCCTTGAACAAAATTTGGAAGCCATCATAATGTTGGTCTGATATTAATGGAAAATAATTTGTTGAGTGTTGATTAACTACTTAGCAAGCTGTCTTACAATATTTATACAGATCAGATTTCAGGTCTATTCATTTATGGACATTTTCTATCTGCATCAATACTTACTTACACAGGTCAAAAACATATGTACCTGACAACTGTTCATCACAGCCGTGTTTTAGATCGTATTTCAAGAAATGTGCAAAGACAAGCTGAAAATCTCTAATATTCACCAAAACTTTGCGAAACACATTCCAGCTTTTTTTTGGGTCCTGAAGAATTGATTGATTCAAAAAATATTCAGATGGATTGTTTCCATTAAGGAGATTTGGTCAATTATTCACTGTTAGTGAGAAGACAGTGGATTGGATTTCGGAAGAAATTTAAATTGTTCCTGTTCTCTTCTCGTTTCTGTTGACTGTGGTACAAAGCAAAATTCAGTAGCTCTGAGTGACTAATTCCAGGCTGTGTGCTGCACCAAATATATGCCATAATAAAATTAGCTTTAATAATAACAACAACAACAAAAATTATTAATGATAATGAAATCAGTATTATGAATATTATTATTAGCCATAATAATCGGACGATTATTATTGTTGTTGTTATTATTATTATTATTATTATAGGTGCAGAAATTGGCACCTTAAATAGTTATTATTGTTATTGTTAATAATAAGACTAGCAATAATACTTCTAAAAATAATTATAAACATTTCATATGTCAATTTCTGTACATAGCCTTGATCCACTGGTCTCCTCAATCTTCAGTATTTCCTTTTATTCGCCCATTAATGGGGACAAAATTCACAGAAGACACAAATCTCCAAATTCCAGAGTAAAGAATGTCGGTGAATATTTACTATTGTTTCACGCAACTTGGTGCAGCAAAGAACTTTGCTCAATGCATGCGTGAAAGCAAGACAGCAGAAATGTTTCATATTTACAAAGATATTTTTTGTGCTTACTGCCATTGCAGGTACCCTTGCACTATAGTGCACGAGTCTTGTGTTACGAGCAGGATTGTTTTTGTGCAGGAAGGAGCACCTTCCTGCATAAAAACAAACTTTAGAGACATATTTCTCTTTCTATGTGTGCCGCAGAATGCTGGAAATAACAAGGATAAATAAAGATATTTCTCCTTGTTATGCCTCTGTTGGTTATGCGCACCATTTGGTGCAAATCCAGTTTACAAGTCTTGGTAAATCTGGGATTGTGTTAAAAAACATGTATCGATGCATGGGACCACTCATGCTCCACCGATGTAACGCCTACATGATGAAATCTATTGCAAGGCAGTGATATGCACTGCATTGCGTTACTTTGTATATACTAAACCATGCAAAGCCATGCAAAGTGGCTTTGCGTGACATTGTCAATGCCAAAATTGATTTTGCATTGGGGCAGTGCCACAAAAGTGATGCAGTTCAGATGAAACATCATAGTAAATCTGTAACCCAGCATCTGATTTATTGAGGGTTTCTATGTCTTAAGACAGTTTTACGATAACTCATTTACTAAGGCTGTTTTACTGGCTTCGGACTGTCTTAACAATTTGTCTTAAGCTAGAGACTACAGACTTAAGCCATGAAGTACCATCTTTAGCCTGTCTTAAGACTGTCTTATGCCAGGAAAAACCTTTAGTAAAAGAGGCCCAAAAATCTGTGCAAGAACGATGCCTTCCATACTCAATAGTTTTGAAATTGGCAGCACATATCAGGGAAACAAAGACACCCATGTATTGGTAGCTAGAGACAGAATGTACACAGCGGTTTTAAAGAGATAATGGATAAGATTAAAGTATTCTTTGAGGATGCAAAGGGCAGAGAGTTTTGAATACTGGAGTAGCAATGAGGCAATCTAGGGCAGTTCTATAACAATAAATACATTTTGCAGTAGAACTCCAGCAACAAGAGAAATAATGGCCAATTTACACATTACCTCAAGACTTGTACAAACATAATATACTGTACCTTTCATTCCATAGTAGGAGAAGCGCTCACAGAACTCGTTGACCACAATAAATGCAATGCTCAGGGGGTAGTTGGAACCGCACATTTTCTGAAGGAAAACCAAACATATTATTATCACAGACATTTCTACCACTGAAGATTTCAAAATTATATTTCTGTACATTTCAAAATTGAGAAATAATATCTTGAAACGATGACAACCCCAGATGTTTTGTATTTCTCACATTTTCTAAACTGGTATATCTGTCCATGAACCATTCTTTCATCCATCCATTCATGCTTTAAAAACAATAAACCCATCAAATAGACAACTTATCCATCCATCTTTCTATCTGCACATCTATTCTTCCTACCATCCACATGAATTTATGCAACCATCCATCACTCCATTCATTCATACACAGTCCGGTTTCGGAGCCGGCTACAGCACCGAATCTGCACTTCTGGAAGTTTCAGAGACCATTCGCGAATCCGTGGACACAGGCAAGGCAGCAATGTTAGTGCTGCTCGACCTGTCCGCGGCATTCGATATGGTCTCTCATGAAATATTGATTGAGAGACTGCATGACATCGGAATTCAGGGCACCCCTCTGGCTTGGATTAGATCTTTCTTAAGTGATCGTACCCAACAGGTCTTCCTCCAACCTTTTGTCTCGGAGAAGAAACCGCTCAGTTGTGGGGTTCCTCAGGGCTCCGCCCTGAGCCCTCTGTTTTTCAATGTCTATGTCTCACCACTGGCTGCAGTGGCGGAATCTTGTGGGGTCAGAGTGATCTCTTACGCTGATGACACACAACTTGTGTTCTCATTTCGAGACCACTCTGACGCCAGCTTTCTGAACTTCCGCCGCTGTCTCAGTGACATCTCAGCCTGGATGTCACTCAACACCCTCAAGCTTAACTCAGACAAAACTGAGGTGTTGTTTTTCAATCAAAAATCCCCCCCCCTTCCCTACTTTGGTGGCCCCCTGAATTGAATCCCCCTCCTGCTCCGGTGGCTTTGGCCAGGAACCTGGGATTCATATTCGACAATGAGCTATCCTGTAAGGCTCAAATTAATAAGGTCACCTCGGCTTGTTTTGGTAAACTCTGCATGATCCGAAAAATTCTTCCTTTTCTTCCTGTGGATGCTCGACGTACCATCATCCACGCCCTTTTAACATCTCATTTGGATTACGCAAACAGCCTGTATGCCGGTGCCCCAGCCTATCTGATCAAACAGCTACAGATAGTGCAGAATGCGGCGGCAAGAATGATTTGTAACATTCCATATCGTCACTCAATTTCACCGCACCTAAAAAAATTACATTGGCTGCCCGTGACTAGCCGCATTTCGATTTAAATCCCTGGTACTGGCATATAGAGCTTTGCAGGGTCAGGGCCCGACCTACCTTAGAGCCAGACTAAAGCTTGCTCAGGCGCCCCGCTCCCTTAGATCCAACCATCTTTTCCTTATACGTACTCCCCGTTTTCGTCGCTCAAGAATGGGGGGAAGAGCATTTGCGGTTATCACGGCCCAAGCTTGGAACAACCTGCCACTGTCTCTCCGTTTGACAGAATCGGAATGCATTTTTCGATGCAATTTAAAAACCTGGCTGTTTACCTTCCTTTAGTTGCTTAGTGTCACTTATGACTTTCTGCTGCTCGCAGCGCCGGGACACCCCCGTTGGGGGTAGCTGTGCGCTATATAAGATTCTAAATAAATAAAAATAAATAAGTGAGCAGGTTCAACACAGGGACCCAGAGGGGCAGCTGCTGCCTTACCTCTCTTAGCAACAACTGTTCCCACATGGGAATTCAAACACTATCATCCTTCAATAAGAATAAATAATATTGAACACTCTTCATTTAATAGGGTGTGTTATAGGTATAATGGGATAGACATAAACAGTGCTTAATTTGCGCCGGTGTTTGCAGGTGCTCGGCACCCACACATCTTTCTTAACACTGGAACTAATTTTGACAGTCCACCACTTGGTGTTGAGTACATCAACACTTATTTGTAACAATGGAATATATATTAAAAAAATAAAAATACTAGGTTTTACAGGCCATTTTTGCAGCCTAGCCAACATGGTATTTTTATTGGGTGAGATGGAATCGTCAAAATTGTGACATTTGTTGGAATACGATTGTTAGTGGGCATCAATGGCACCGGCAATTGGCATATCTGTCTGGAGCTGTGGGTGGTCCAAAGTCCTGTGGCCTTGTCTGCAATACGTTGAGCATTAGCACTTTTTTTTTTTTTACAAATCTAGCACTGGACATAAAGGAATAAACATAACAAACCTTCTTCCCTTAGACAGCACAAACACAGAGAACTGTAGACCACTATCACAAACAAAGCTATGGAAACAGAAACAGTAGAGAGAATGGTACCCAATGGATGAGATGAAAACAAGCAACATCTAGCACGAAACAACTCAAATAGATGTGAGAAAAACAGGCAAGAACTAACACAAAACAACACAACATCAAAAGCCTGGACATGGTAGGGAAATATCACCCCAGAATCACTGCGGTGCTCCCCTTCACTACACCACAGCCAAGCGTTGACCACAGTACATCAGGTACAAGAGTCCACTCCGTCCCCTTTCCACATGAAAGTGCCATACCTTGCCATAGTTCAGTCTTGCTGGGTTACTATAAAGTCGATGATTTGAAGCGGCTGAGAAAATGTTGCTCTTCCCCTTCCATGATGGAGTACCTAGTTTCACATGAAGCTACTGTCCAAGATCCAAGGTCAAATCCTTGGTGCCTTTTTCACTGTCATAATACTTCTTACAGTGGTCTGTGTCCTCAGCATATTCCACCTGACAACTTCTGGTGACCAATCATTCTGCCTCTCTACAGTCATCTATTCTAAATAATGAAAGGCTCTGTACCAATACAAATCCAGAAAGTACTAAATCCAGTCAAGGTGGGAGTATCACAATATGCCCAGACTAATTTCCTCACCTCACTTGCCCAGTTCCTACCATGTCTAGCAGCCGGAGGACAACACCCATAATCACTTACTTAAAGTGATCAAATGCCCCAAAAGGGGGGGTTAAGAGAAGTGTTCTTGTGCACCACACCATTATGCTTAAGAAACTCTTTCAAGACACTAGATGTGAACTGCAGACCATTGTCTGTCACAACATTCCTCAGCAAACCCCCTCTTTTTGGGAAACATCATTTAAGAATTTCATAATAGTTCTGGCAACGACCTTGTCCATAAAACAGAGCTCAGGTTACTTGGAGTAAAAATCCATGAGCTTACACACACCATCACCATTTAAAACGGGCCCTTGTTAACCATATCAACAGCCTTTCACAGCAACATGGGACAAGGAATAGGATGTAATGGTGGGCGCAAAATGACCTGGGACTTGTCAGAGTCACTGCACTCCCAGCAGTCACAAACCTTCCTCTCCACATACACATCCATGACTGGCTACCAGTACTAACTTTTGGAATCACAAATGTATTCTTCACTATACCCATATCGGCTTTATGATTGACTTACAAAATTCTCTCCCTTTAAGCAAATAGGAGTAAGAACCATTCACTTCTTAGTAGAAATCCCCTTTCATCCATCAAGTAACTCTTGAGTTCTCACTAGCACATAATTCATCACTTGAACATTGCCTCTCTGGCCACCCTTCAATCAAATATTTTGTGACCCTCCACAAACCTCCATCATCCTCAAAGGCTCCCTTCCACTCCTTATTATTAATGGCTTCACACCATTCATACTCCACACTCGCAACAGCAATATCCTCCCATGCATTCTGGGCATAAACGTTATAGTGTAAGGATGATCAAATAAGGAAACCTGCCTCCCTATTCTTCACCCCAGGGACCTATTCCACTTTGTAATCATAGGCAAAGAGGGCCTTACACACGCAGACAATGTGAAGTGAAGCTTTGAATAATCCCCAACTATACCTTCAAGAGGAGCTTGTGGTCAGTGTGCAGCATACATTTGGGCTCCCAAACATATTGTAAAAATTTCCATACCCCACACTCAAGTCAGCATTTTTCATTTCATTACAGAGTAGCATTCTTCGGTGGGAGAAAAGGAATTGAAGGCAAATTCAACTGTGACTTCTTTTCCACTAGAATCCTCTTGGGGCAGCACAGCATCCCTCCCTCTTTCATCAGTTGTTATGATACTGCTGTTTTGAGGAACAAACCCTCGCAAAGAAGCAACCCTTCTAATATCAAGTAAATCACTCTTTAAAGTCCTCATTCTACTTAAATTACTCCCTCACCTTCAAAAGTTGTCTGAGTGCATGGGCTTTAACCATGAAATCAAGCGCAAACTTTGATAGAGGGTTGACGCAGGGCCTAGCTTGCCGCCAGTCCCTGCTCCCAACTCCAGCAGGCAGCCAATCCCCAATGGGTGACCAACCCCATGGAACCCCACCACATATTTATTTTTCTTCAGCTACATGGAGGTCTGCAACGGATGTCGTAGGTGTCCCATGGGACCACATGGAAAGGCTTGCTATGTCCCTTCAGGAGTGCCGTAGGACGGTGGAATTAATACAAATATTTGTTTCTTTTGGTCCTAAAGGCCAAAGGGTCAGGCTACCTCTGTCTTGCCCCCTTATACCTTAATGTTTTTTTAACTTCAGTACAAGGGAACTACGTCCCCATAGGCTGTGATGGCAGCCTCAATATCTCTGTCTGTGCTGTAGCCAGCCAATCTGATTATTCGGTGCTGCGGGACCAGTCTGGTCCCGCTGTACCGAAGTGGCTGATGGGAAAAAAGCCCTCTCTGCCAATCAAAACGTTCTATTTTTTAATTTACTGTACCACAGGACTTCCTTGGGTGTCCCTCAGGACCAATTGTCAATATATTACTAAATTTTGAACCATAATTTCTCAAAAACGGCTTTCTTAGTAAAGATCTAGCTTTCTGCCAAATTTGATGTAATTCTGTTCAGCCATTTTTTTATTTACCACTGATGAATAACTGTATGATGAAAACATGTTTTGGTACCTTTTGTCTTTGGCCCCCACTTTATGGGTCACCCCAAAACTTTCCAGTAATGACCTGAGGTGGATGAACTTTTCTTTTGGGAAGTTTTGAGAAGAATTGTCAGACTGCACTAAAGTTAATCGAGAAACAAATAAATCTCTTGTTATGGATGGTCTGACCTAACAATATCTACACAGTGGCAACTGACACTGTGCAATATTCACTGAAGAAACCAAAGGTTAAAGTGATGTTATAGTTAGCTATGGTAACAACCTGAGTCAGGTATGGTAATAACCTGAGGCAGTTTAAGCTGCACTGGCACATTGGTGCATCAGCGCCTGCCATTTAACTTCACCGGCGCCTGCCATTGCTTTCTTTCACCTCTCTACCTCCCTCCTCTGCCGCCCCAAGACAACGTCAGCCACGGCCCACGCCAACGGCACATGGCCCGCTTACATACCCTGTGAGGAAGGGCACCAAAGAAGGCACTATAAAGTCTAAGGAGCAGCCCCAGGGATGCTGAAAATATTCAAGGGGGCAGCAGGGGTCCCCCACCAGCTTGTCCCCATAAGCCCACAAGCCTGCCAAAGGATAAATGCTAGCTCACCCCTTCCACTGCACTGGACCTGGCCTATCTTGCCTTGGCCCGCCAAGCAAGCAAAAAGAAGACAACAGCTAATGTAGCAAGAGAAGCAAAGACAGCACCAAGCAGCACGTGGGTAGTGGTTTGGCTTTGGGGCAGTCGACACGAGGCGTAGCAGCAGCATTCGGGCTGCGGCCACAGGTTTCACCAAAGGGGGACGGAAACACTCGGTCAAGTTTCCGATGGGGGTTGTCTCCCACCGTGTGCTCCCACGCTTAATTACAGAAATTCACAAGACATTCACAAGACACTGTCTCTACTTGAAATTTGCATAGCTCCTTTCCAAGCAGTTAAGGTCTAATTCATAAACTTGAGCTCATTATTTTCCAACACGTAAGCAGTAAAAGTAATGGTAAAAGGTTTTTCTATTTAGGATTGATATTCTCTATATTGTTGCATTGGTGCAGATTATTGTGTCTTCACCTGCACTTATCATGACAGCAAAAAGGCTAAGTTCGGGGAAATTATTCTCCTCAAGACCATATAAAATTCATTGAGGAATAAGGCCCCATATTTGGGTATTTTACAAGAGAAATCAATGATCCAGTCTTACTTTATTAGATCTGATGAAGAGCACCTTAAACGAGAAGCTGATTTGGCATCAACGAAAGATGACTCGAAATCAAAATTGCAAACAAATTCGCAATTGGATGGCCCTTTGAAGGTCGTGAAGGGTAGCCTACATGACTCTTTGAGGAATATATACCTGTACATCGCATGCGTTTACAATGCATGCGATTACAACGCTGTTGTTACAACGACCGCGTTGTTACATCGCAGTACCATTACAATGCAAGTCGTTACAACGACTTGCTGTAGGGGGCGCTGGATGTTGGAATAGTATAATTTACTATTCCAAATCCAGTGTGTGCAACAGTAGGGAAGGTGTTGGAATAGTAAATTTGACTATTCCTTAGCTTAGAGCGCCCCCTACAGCAGGTCGTTGTAACGACTTGCGTTGTAATGGTACTGCGATGTAACAACGCGGTCGTTGTAGCAACCGCGTTGTAATCACATGCCTTGTTACTCATGCGATGTAATGGCTGTTTCTTCTCTTTGAGTAGTAAGCTCACTCCTGATGCCTCTCTGGCCTTCCTCGATCATGCTCCAGGTCCAGTTCCTAAACAGCACTCACTCCAAGGCTCATTCCAAGGCTCTTTGGTTTTAAATAGGTCTGTGCCTTCTTGTGGGGAAAGCAAGACATTCCAAGAGGGAGACGATTGCAGAGAGACCTCCTTAAACGTAGAGTATACCCTTCCACAGATATCCCCGTTTATGGATGCCTCTCTTGTGTTAAGTAAAAATTGCTCTGGAAAAGCTGTACCATTAACTCAGAGGAAAAGAAAGTCTTGGGAATTTTTCTGTAGCACTCCTAATATTAACATCTTGTCAGGGCTAAATGTCTCTGCTGCAACAGAATTACCACTTCATCCATCTACGAATTTCCTTGGTGACTATGTCTGCTTTTTCAGAGCTCTTCAATGCCTTAAGAGAATTTTGTCTTCCATTATGCAGTTGTTGGAAAAAACTACATATAGCTCAGATCACATTCTAGACATTTTGTCTGTAATTTTGAAGGAGCTACCAATGAAATCCAAGGGAGTTGATGTATCAGCTGGTAAGCAGTTTATTCATGCTAATTCTACTCAAACAATTGATATCGGGATTCAAGTAGGTTGCCACATTTTGAAATTTCTTAATTTGATCTTCTCTTTACAGAGGACACCTCCTTCCAAGTCTCAACAACTGCAGCTGTAGTAGTATCCATGGGATCTGATGCTTTTCTAATTTTTAAATCAAAAGGAAAAAGGAAGGAGGCTGAAGAAAGGCCACCATCTCCCCCTGTAGGTGCTAAAAAAAAGAAAGATCAGAAAAAAGTAAAAATAAAGCTTAGAAGATTGTACACAAGAGAAGCTAGAAAAATGTAATTCCCTTAGGAAACTACTTCTCCATCTTCAATAGATCTTGAGGGAAGGGTGAAGTACTCTTCAGGGTTGGAGAATTCACAGTTAACGGCTGTTTCTGGGAATCCAAATGGACAAAAATGTCTAAATGGGGTGCTACTAACAAGGGAGCTGGAATTTGTTTTGAAAAAAGTTATTAACTCAGATAGGAGGCAGAAACAATGGCCATCAAATCAAAGAACCTTGATCCAACTGTTCATTCGCATTGGCTCAAGAAAGGAAATAATAACTCCACCAACTGCTCCAAATCCGATTAGTCCGACGTTTGCACCTCATATATCAACTGATCATGTAGAAAATGGCCTTTAAGGCCTCCGAACTTTCCAGTATTTAATGCAAAAGAGAATGAAGGAAATCACAACTTTGGACTTTATTGTCTTATTTGATAATGATTCCACTTTTTTGAACCAATCTCTTTTGCTGAATCTCCTGGCCCAGGTAGATCAGCTTAGATTGATAAGGAGTAGTTATTTGGATCTCGTTGAATTATTAGACACTCAATTAGAGAAGAAAAAGTTACACTTAAGTTGCCGGTATTGGAAATGTTTTACGTCTCAAGGAATTTACATTATTACCTCCCCTTTACAAATAAGGTTTTGCCGGTGGGGGGAAAATATTGCTTGCCATCGTCTCACCCTATTGTGGAATGTTCAGATTCTCAGGGAGAGATGGCCATCAATGCAAAAATAACATTAATCTCTTGTAAAGCTGGTTTCATGCAACAATTAAAAGACGGGTGTGATGTCTACAAATGATGACGGATCCCAATGGGCCTGGCTAGCTGATTGGTTAAACACCAGTAAAATGGCCACCCCAAATGTGCTGAAGTGGGGTATTTAGTAGTGGGTCTCCCTCCTTTAAAATAGTTTTATAGATATTAGCGGGCTGCTGACATAATCCTGGTAAAATCAAGAATTTGGATGTATTGGGTCCTGTAGTAATCTACTTTCAAGAAACATGGGCTTCATCTGCTTTTGAGGTCGAAAATGCCTACGCAATCCTACTGCAAAATCAAAGAGTGGTGGTATAGCCATACTATTATTGACAAATTTTACTCAGTCCTTTTAAGTGTATTTGCATCAGTCGAACCTATTACAGTGTAATGTTTTCCCAGGGCAGAATCTGGTGCAATCAATTCCCTTTATTTTGGTTATTCTTTATATTCCTCCAGGTCAAGAAAATACTAGTTTGTTAAATGAGTTCTTTTGTTATATCAACATGATTATGTGTAAAGTGGGTATTTACCAAGGGAGATCTAAATGCAACTGTATCTAATTATTTTCTTGCTTCTTTTGCGAACAAAGAACTGGAAGAGGCTGTTAACATTCCAGACATCATGTTCCTCACTTCCTCCAGGACAAATAAAAGAGGTTCTCTGCTGCTGGAGGCTTGTAGGGAACATGATTTAATAGTCGTCAATGGGAGATTACAGGATGATATCCCAGCTCATTTTACACATATAACAGCAAAATCAGCAACGATAATCGACTAGTTATTTGTTCATATATGGTTTTCCTTTATCTAGCTGATTTAAAGGTTATAAAGAATATTTTGAGTGATCATAATAAACTTCTTTTACCATTAACAGGATACCAGAGAATGTGGATCATGGCAGATCCCTGAGTGTGATGATGTGTAATTTAACGGAGCTAATGGGAAGGTTTTATGGTTTTATGGACCAAAAAAGTTAAACAGTTGCTTTCAGTAGAATTAAGAAAAACCATTGAAAATCTTAAAACATATAAGTGGGCAGGGTAGGGGACCCTGAATCCCTGCCCCTTATGGAAGAGGTGACATAGGGTTCAAATTTTGGGGACAAAGTGCTTTTTTTTTCGTGTCGCTGTGGACTTCCAGCAACTTTGCAACATTTTCGCAGGAGTACTGCAAATTACTACAAGATAACAGTGGGATTACCATAGGACCAAAATAAATGTTAGGTTTGTCGCACAACCCCACGCCATACATGGCTGAAGGCCCTCCATATGTATGGACAAAGGCTGTGTGCTTCATGGCATTGGGATAGTTAGGTATGGTAATAAAATCTTACTTCACGTTAACAAAAACCCTTGAAATTCACAGAAAAAATCAAACACTGAACTGATTTTACAATTAGGCATGGTAATACCTTACTTTACATTATTTTAAACTTAGAAATTCACTGAAAAAACACAAAAGTTAAAGTGACATTATAGTTAGACTTCTGTGAAACAGTCGGTTAAAACATATAATTAATTTTAGACTCAAAAACACTGAAATTCACCTGTTATAGTTAACTGAAGTATCTAAAACTTGCACACTTGCTATGCAGTGCATATGAACTTACATATTACATCACTCATGACATGTTACATGATAACATCACTGATGACATTTGAAGTGACATCAGGAATTATTTTTTTTTACATAAAGTAATAATTACCATACATTAATACACCGCCGGTGCATGTGTGGTAGGAGTTCGCTGCCTAACTTTAACGTCCCTGCAACCTTTGGGTTTTTTCAGTGAATTTCTAAGGTTTTTTTAATTCTATTTCCTAACTTTAATGTCCCTGTAACCTTTGTTTTTTTCACTGAATTGCTATGTTTGTTTTTAAATTCTGTTCCTAACTATAACGCTCCTGTAACCTTTGGTATTTTGTGGTAATTTTATTTCCTAACTGTAACCTGTAACCTTTGAGAGTGAGTGTGTGAGTGAGTGCATGAGTTTCTCTGTGGGTGTGTGAGTGAATGTGTGAGTGTCTCAATGGGTGTGTGTTTGTCTGAGTGGGCCTGAAAGTGGCTGCATAAGTGTCTGATTGGGTATGTGACTCGGTTTGAGTGTCTGAGTAGATCTGTGAGTGGGTGTGTCAGTGTCTGAGTGGGTGTATGAGTGGGTGCATGAGTGTCTGAGTGAGTGTCTGAGAGGGTTTGTGAGTGGGTGTGAGGGTGTCTGAGTGGGGTTGAGAGTGCCTCCGTGTGTGTGTGAGTCAGTCTGTGAGTGAGAGCATGAGTGTCTGAGTGGGTCTCTGAATGGGTGCATGAGTCTCTACGTGGGTATCTGAGTGGGTGCATGAGTGTCTCAGTGAGTATCTCAGTGGGCGTGTGAGTGGGTGGGAGTGTATCTGAGTGGGTTTACTAGTGCGTCCATGAGTGTGTGAGTCAGTCTTTGAGTGAGTGCATGAGTGTCTGAGTGGGTCTGTGAGTGGGTGTGTGAGTCTCTGAGTGAGTCTGTAAGTTGGTGTGTGAGTGCCTGAGTGTCTGTCTGAGTGGGTGCTTGAGTGTCTGAGTGGGTGTCTGAGTGTCTGAGTGAATCTGTGAGTAGGTGTCAGAGTGTCTGAGTTGGTTTGCGGATACCTTCATAAGTGTGTGTCAGTCTATGAGTGAGTGCATGAATGTATGAGTGGGTCTGTAAGTGGGTATGTGAGTCTCTAAGTGAGTCTATGAGTGGTTGTGTAGCTCTGTGAGTGGGTCTGTGAGTGAGTACATGAGTTTCTGAGTGGGTTAATGAGTGAGTGCATGAGTCTCAGATTGGGTCTGTGAGTGGGTGCATGACTGTCTGTTTGGGTCTGTGAGTGGGTGCATGAGTGCCTGAGTTGGTCTGTCAGTGGATGCATGAGTGTCTGAGTGGGTATGTAAGGGGGTACATGGGTCTCTGAGTGGGTCTGTGAGTGGGTGCATCAGGCTCTAAGTGGGTCTGTGAGTGGGTACATGAGCCTGTGAGTGGATCTGTGAGTGGGTGCATGAGGGCCTGAGTGGGTCTGTGAGTGGGTGTATGAGTATCTGAGTGGTTGTGTAAGTAGGTACATGAGTCTCTGAGTGGGTGTATTAGTCTCTAAGTAGGTCTGTGAGTGGGTGTGTGAGTCTATAAGTGGGTCAATGAGTAAGTGCATATGTTTCTCAGTGGGTCTGTGAGTGAGTGTATGAGTCTCAGAGTTGGTCTGTGAGTGGGTGCATGAGTCTGAGTGGGTCTGTGAGTGGGTGCGTGAGTCTCTGAGTTGGTCTATGAGTGGGTGTGTGAGTGTCTGAGTGATCTCTGTTTTGCCGTCTTCTGCTCTGTTTTGCTTTTTCTGCTTGTTTTTGTGCCCTTTGTTTTACCTTTACTGCTCATTTTTCTTCCTTCTGTTTTGGCCTCTTCTCTTCTTTTCTGCCTTTTCTGCTTGTTATTCTACCCTCTGTTTTACCTTTTCTGCTAATTGTTCTGTCGCTGTTTTGCCTATTATGCTAATTTTTCTGCCCTCTGTTTTGCCTTTTTCTCCTTCTTTTTCTCCATCTAATATGGGTGAGGAGAGCCGCCATAATACTAATAGGAGAGAGGTGCTGCGTGGCCCCCCCATCTCAGGTTTATTTCAGCCCCGGGGACCCATCCTCCAGGGCCCAATCACAAACAAATGGGGAAGTGGGATGCGCAGCCCCCTTCCCTAGGCCACTTTTAGCCCCAGGTACTCCATCCCTCCAGACCTGGCCATGATTCCTTGGGTGTCATGGAGCCTACGTAAGGCACCCAGTGTGTATCTTGGGTACTGCAGAGGGAGCCTCAAAGCCCCCATACTCCCATCCAACCCCCGCGTCCTGCGGGAACCAGCACTGCTACTGCACACAGGAAGCTGCTGGAAATGCAGTTCCTTGTGTGCAAAGCAATAGTTTCATATCTTTCCCTGCCTGCATGTCTTTGTTCTATTTCCTAACTATAATGTCCCTGTAACCTTTGTTTTTTTGTGTATTTCTGTGGTTTTTTAAATTATATTTCTTAGCTATAACGTCCCTGTAACCTTTGGTTTTTTAAGTGAATTTGTGCGGTTTTTTTAAAATTGTATTTCCTAACTGTAACCGCTAACCTTTGACACTGAGTGTGTGAGTGAGTGTATGAGTGTTTCAGTGGGTGTATGAGTGCCCGAGTAGGTTTGTAAGTGGGTGTGAGAAAGTATGAGTGGGTCTGTAAGTGAGTATATGAGTGCCTCAGTGGGTCTGTGAGTGGGTGTGTGAGTCTCTGAGAGGGTCTGTGAGTCAGTGTGTGTCTCTGAGTCAATCTGTGAATGGGTGAGAGAGAGTATGAGTGATTCTGTAAGTGGGTGTATATGTTTGAGTTCATCTGTGAGTTGGTGCATGTGTGAATGCGTCTGTGAGAGTATCTGAGTTGTTTTGTGAGTGGGTGCATGAGTGCCTGAGTGGGTTCTGCCAATTTTCTGCTCATTCTCTGTAGGCCTGGGCGTAGCTCACAGAGTTTCGCTCTGCGGAATTTCACGGAGTTACCAAAAACCTCTGCAAAATTCCGCAGAGTTCCGTGAGCTGGCAGAGTATTGCTCGGCCACCCCTAATGAAGTCCCTTTGGCTGCTGAGGGTCATTGGGGGCCAAGAACCCCTATTGTTGCCACTAGTAAGTCCCCCACAGCTGGATTGCTGAGACCTCGCTGGAGGCCCCACCCCCTTTCTCATCCACTCTACAAATGCACCTCCTGGTGAACTACTGGTTGGGGGATGAACTCCCCTTGGCTGCTGAGGGTCATTGGTGGCCAAGAATCCCTATTGTTGCCACAAGTAAGTCCCCCACAGTAGGATTGCTGAGACCTTGTCAGAGGACGTAACCCTTTTCTCAACCACTCTGCAAAGGGGCCTTCTGGCACACTACTGGCTGGAGGATGAAGTGCCCTTGGCTGCTCAGTGTCGTTGGGGGCCAAGAACCCCTTTTGTGCATACAAGTGAGTCCCCCACAGCGGGATTACTGAGACCTCATTGGAGGCCCCACCCCCCTTTCTCAACCACTCTGCAAACCCATCTCCTGGTGCACACTGCTGACTAGTGGATGTATTCCCCCAGGCTGCAGAGGGTCATTAGGGGCCAAGAACCCCTATTGGTGCCACAAGTAAGTCCCCCACAGTGGGATTGCTGAGACCTCGTCTGAGTCCCCGCCCCCTTTCTCAATCACTCTGCATACATACCTCCTGGCGCACTACTGGTTGGGGGATGAACTCTCCTTGGCTGCTGAGTGTCGTTGGGGGCCAAGTACCCCATTGTGTCCACAAGTAAGTCCCCCACAGAAGGATTGCTGAGATCTCATCGGAGGCCCCACCCACTTTCTCAACTACTCTGCAAACGTGAATCCTGGTGCACTTCTGGTTGGGGGATGAACTCCCCTTGGCTGCTGAGGGCCGTTGGGCGCCAAAACCCCCTACTGTTGCCACAAGTAAGTCCCCCACAGTGGGATTGCTGAGACCTCATCAGAAGACCAGCCCCCTTTCTCAACCACTCTGCAAACTGCCTTTGGGAGAACTACTAGTTGGGGGATGAAGTCTAGGGGTAAGCACAACAGTAAACTCCGCTCCGCCTGTGGTTGGCGAAGTGTTTGCCGAAGTCCGCGTTCTAAGCAGAACGTAGAGTGGCAAAACTCTGCAAACTCTGCCGGCAGAGCGGAGTTTATCGCCCACCCTTATTTTTCTGCCTTTTTTCTGGTCACTTCTGACCAATATTTTTCCTCTTTCTGCTCGTTTCTGACCTCTATATTTCCTCTTTCTGCTCATTTTTCACATTTATTTTGCCTATTTTTGCTAATTTCTGACCTTTATTTTGCCTCTTTCTGCTCATTTCTGATCTCTATTGTGCCTCTTCCTGCTCATTTCTGACCTTTATTTAGCCTCTTTCTGCTCATTTCTGATCTCTATTGTGCCTCTTTCTGCTCATTTCTGACCTTTATTCTGCCTCCTTCTGCTTGTTTCTGACACCTATTCTGCCTCTTTCTGCTCGTTTCTGATATCTATTCTGCCTGTTTCTGCTTGTTTCTCACCTTTATTATGCCTTTTTCTGCTCTTTTCAGACCTGTATTCTGCCTCTTTCCGCTCATTTCACAACTTTATTTTGCCTCTTTCTTCTCATTGATGACCCTTTATTCTGCATCTGTCTGCTTGTTTCTGACCTTTATCCTGCCTCTTTCTGCTCAATTCTCACCTTTATTTTGCCTCTTTCTGGTCGTTGCTCACCTTTATTATGCCTGGTTCTGCTCGTTGCTGACCTTTACCATGACTCTTTCTGCTCGTTGCTGACCTTTATTCTGCCTCTTTCCGCTCGTTTTTCATCTTTATTATGCCTATTTCTGCTCGTTCTGACCTGTAGTGTGCCTCTTTATGCTCGTTTCACACCTTTATTTTGCCTCCTTCTGTTTGTTGCTGACTCTTATTCTGCATCTTTCTGCTTGTTTCTGACCTTTATCTTGCCTCTTTCTGCTCATTTCTCACCTTTATTTTGCCTCTTTCTGCTCGTTGCTGCCCTTTATTATGCCTGGTTCTGCTCATTGCTGACCTCTATTCTGCCTCTTTCTGCTGGTTTCTGACCTTTATTCTGCCTCTTTCTGCTCACATTGGACCATTATCCTGCCTCTTTCTGCTCGTTTCTCACCTTTATTTTGCCTCTTCCTGCTCGTTGCTGGCCTTCACTCTGCCTATTTCTGCTCGTTTCTCACCTTATTATGCGTGTTTCTGCTGGTTGCTAAACTTTATTTTGCCACTTTCTGCTTGTTGCTGGTCTTTATTTTGCCTCTTTCTGCTCATTGCTGACCTTTATTCTGACTCTTTCTGCTTATTATTTTGCCTCTTTCTGCACATTTCTGACCTTTATCTTGCCTCTTTCTGCTTGTTGCTGACCTCTATTCTGCCACTTTCTGCTTGTTAGTGACCTTTATTCTGCCCCTTTCTGCTAGTTTCTGACCTTTATTTTCCCTCTTTCTCATCTATTCCCCATGACCTCGCGGGGAACCTCAAGGCCCCCCGGGGTCCCAGCCGGCATTGCTCTCACAGACAGGGAGATGCTAAACATGCAGCTCTGTATCTGTCAATAAATCCCCAGGGAGGTGGTAGTCCCCAGGGCTCAATGAGCCTTAGGAGCGGGGCCCTGTACGCCCCCCTCCTTTTTAAAAAAAAAAAAGCCCCTGGGTCCTGGCCTACCCGGAGGCTGTATTCCAAATAAGCACAGGAGACCAAGCTTAATTTATTTTTCATTTCTGCCACGGGTTTGCAGAAACAAATGTAAATTTTTTTTTAAATGTTTTAAAAAGTGATTTGTGGAACTGTCTGGGTCACAGGGGGACCCCAACACCACACCTAGAGTCAGGGTATTCTTACCCTGCCCCCTTTTCTTTTTTTTCAACATTTTCTAAGGGACTTGGTTTAAGCTGAGTCCTAAGATGGCTGCCAACACTTCCTGGTTGAAGTGTTGGCAGCCAATCAGATCTCACCATATTTTTATTTACACCCCTTTTTCTCTGCCCCACTTGATGGATCATCCTGAAACTTTACATGCTCAACAAGACCAACTATGACACTTTGTTGGGAAAATGTTGTGAAAAATCGTCAAACAGCACCTAAGATATAGGCAAGTCAAAAAACACTTCTTCTATAGAAGCATGGTCCTAACTTAAACTACCTACTGTATATATATAAGTATATTTCCGATTACAGCCCCGGGGACTCATCCCTCAGGACCTGGCCTTATTAAAAAAGGGGGAGGGGCACGCAGCCCTCCTCTCCGGGCCGCTTTCGACCGCAGGGACCACATCCCCCGAGGCCCAGCCGAGCGGCCCCCTCCTTGAGCCAATAATGGCCCTAGGGACCTATTAAAAATGGGGTCTCTAGTTGGCAGTTGTTTGCACATTGTCCAAGTAGGGACCACTTCTCTCATTAGGGTAAGTCAGATACACACCTTAAATTAACCTGTGCTCACCCTTTGGTAGCTTGGCACCGAGCAGTCAGGCTTAACTTAAGAGGCAATGTGTAAAGTATTTGTGTAACACTTAATTTACAGAAACACAATGAAAACACCACAAAAAGACTCAACACATGTTTAGAAAAATAGAGAATATTTATCTGACTTAAACAAGACCAAAATGACAAAAATCCAATAAGTAGGAACTCTAGATATGAATTTTTAAAGATTAAATGTTAAAACAGAGCATAGAAGTCACTAGAGGCAAGCTGTTGGCCTCTAGGACTGCAGGCAGTACCAGATCCACATTGTCCTCCAGGGACAGCTCCTCATTCTCCTCATGAATTTCCTGCTCCTCATCCAGGTCATCGCCCCATGCACCCTGGGTCTCTGCCCAGGCCCTTAAGGTTTTCAGCAGGTGCAACTTCCTGGTGAACCCCCTCATTGGGATATGAAATTACTTGCAAAAGTCCTTAATCTGAGCCACCGTATAAGCTTCTAACCTGGTCAGATCAAATTCAACAACTTCAGGTGCAGGTGCAGTTGTGGCTTCTCCAGATTGAGACATGTTTAAGCAGAAAAAATCAAAAGGCCAATCAGGGAGAATTGAAAATTTAAAAATGCTATTTAGCACAAGTCAGACAATAATTTAGCTATTCAGGAGTAATAAATTCAAATTGGTCTTAGGTATAGAGTTGTAGTGCACACTGAATTACTATAGGATATTACACAAATACAATTCCTGTCCTCACTGATGATCACCAATGTTAGCAATGAGGTCTCTAGTTGGCAGAGATTTGAACTCTAGCCAAGAAGGGACCACCACTCTAGTCAGGATAAGTCAGATACACAACCTAAATAAACCTGTGTTCAACCTCTGCTAGCTTGGCACAGAGCAGTCAGGCTTAACTTAAGAGGCAACGTGTAAAGTATTTGTGTAACACTTAGAAACTCAACAAAAACACCACAAAAAGTCTGTACACATGTTTAGAAAATAGAGACTATTTATCTGATTAAAACAAGACATAAATGACAAAAATCCAATAAGTAGAACTCGAGATATGAATTTTTAAAGATTAATTGTGAAAACAGGGCTTAGAAGTCACTAGCAGTCAAATGGTTACTTTGAGGTTGCAAGGGACCAGTGCAAATTCAAAGTTCAGGCTGACCGCGATGGAAGGCAGGCCGACTCCAGGACCCAGACAGGTCCCGCTGAAGAAATACCTTGCATGGAGCTTTCTTCGACATTGAGAGTTCACTGCGTCATCGAGGCACGCAGAGCAGGTTCTGCATTGTCTTCAGTTCTGTTGAAATCAATGGAAAGCTTCGCCATTGAACAACCTCTGCATCAATGTCAAGCTGTGCAGACTGTGGATTCTTCGTCAACGAGCAGCCTCTGCACCGGCGGCCAATATGTCAGTAGTTCTCACACAGTCAAGGCAGTGCATCGATTTTAGCAGAAATCAGTCTCAGAACCCTCTTATGTGGCCAAGAACTGGAGGGGGCACCTCCTGCAAGGGTAGGACTCACATATGGCAGAGTCAAGCAGCACCAGCAGGATTGCAGGAAGACTTCTGTATCCCTGCGACTTCAGAAAAGAACAGGAGGCAAGCTAGCAAGTCCTTGGAGTCACTCTGAGTTCAAGTTAGATGGGTCCAGTCCTTGTCCTCAGCAGGTGCAGAGATCAGCAGGCAGTAGGGCAGCTCAGAAAAGCAGATAAGCAGTTCCTCAGAACAGTCAATCACAGCAAGGTGGCAATCCTTTCAGCATAGCTGTCTTTACTCCAGCAGAGTTCTCCCCAGGTGTAGGAGTGTACTGTTTTGGTAGGGCCAGAGCCCTGGTACCTATACTCAAAAGTTTCTTTGATGTAGGGGGTGACTTCAAAAGAGTTCCCTGAAGTGCACAAGGATCTTTTTCAACCCAGCCCTGGCTCCAGACTACCAGTAGGGGGTAAATATGCCCTTTGTGTGAGGGCAGAACACAAATTATTCAGATGTAAGTCTGAGCCACCTCACCCCCTTCCTGCCCAGGAAGGCTATCAGTATGCAGATGAATGCACAACCACAACACAGGAAAGGCTGGGTGTGTCCTGTGTTGTGGTTGTTTAGAGGGAATGCACAAAGTGTGGCTGTCACCCAGCCCAGACGTGTGTTGAAGACAGGCTGCAGGCACGCAAAGTTAAGTGGCATCCCAAAAATGGTAATGTCAAATCTAACTTTACCACTAAAGAGGATTTATCACCACCATTACAAAGATTTTAAACATGAAGTAGCTACTCATTTTCAATCAGGAATTACAGTTTAAATGTATTTTGTATTTTAAGGAATCCCCAATGCTAGCCTATGGAAGGATTAGACCTCACAGCAGTGAAAAACAAATGAAGCTGTTTGTCACTGCCAGGACATACAAAACTCAAAAGCACATGTCCTGCCTTTTAGTTACACAGCACCCTGCCTATAGGATCACTTAGGGCCTCCCTTAGGGGTGACCTGTGTGTAATAAAGGGTGAGTTTAAGGCTTGGCAAGCTGTTTGAAATGCCAAGTCGACATGGCAGTAAACTGCACACAGAGGCCCTGCAAGGACTGGCCTGAGACAGGTTTGAAAGGCTACTTGTATGGGTGGCACAACTAGTGCTGCAGGCCGTGGGTATATGGAATGGCACTTTACAAATGACTTATAAGTAAAGGAAATATGCCATTCAGGTATATACCAATGTCGGCATGTTAAAAGGGAGAAACACATGCACATTAGTGATGGTTAGCAGTGGTAACCTGCTCAGAGTCCTAAGGCCAACATTAAGATACAGGAAAAAATGGGAGGCAAAAGACAAAACATTTGGGGAAAGACCACCATAAGCATATTAGGTCTGACAGTGTCCCCGCCCAGCTGATAGTGGGGAGAGCTACCCAACCTCTCTGGAGTTCTCATCACTAAGGCGGAAAAACCTGGTCAGACCGTCAGCATTGGAGTGATCTACTCCTGGTCTGTGTTCCACCCTGGAGTCCATACCCTGTAGGGAAATGGATCAACTCAACAATTTTAGATTTTCACCCCTCATTTGCATGAGCCACCTGAGGGGTCTGTGGTCTGTCTGAATCAGGAAGTGAGTGCCAAACTGGCATGGGCTCAACTTCTTCAGTGCCCAGACCAAAGCAAAAACTCTTCTTTCTATTGCCCTCAACCTCTGTTCCCTGGGGAGTAACCTCCTGGAGATGAAGGCTACAGGTTGGTCCAGGCCCTCTTCATTGAGCTGTGAAATTTCTGCCCCTATACCATGCTCTAAGGCATCTGTCTGGAGGATAAACTCCTGGGAGAAGTCAGGGGCACAGGAGCTGTGCACATCGCTTGCTTCAGGGTGTTAAATGCTTTTTGGCATGCCTCTGTCCAAATCAATTTTCGAAGTCAGCTCAGTCAAGGTGGCAACAATGGTGCCATAACCCTCAACAAACGTCCTATAGTACCCAGTGAGGCCAAAGAATGCTCTGACCTCAGTCTGGGTTTAGGGGGCCTGCCAGGCCATGATGGTGTCTATCTTGGCTTGAAGGGGTTGCACCTTCCGCCTGCCCACCAGGTATCCCAAGAACACCACAGACCACTGCCCTATCTGGCACTTACTGGCCTTGATGGTCAGGCCTGCCTGTTGTAGAGCCTGAAACACTTCACAGAGGTGAAAGAGATGGTCTTCCCAACTGATAATGAAGACAGCTATGTCATCCAGGTAGGCAGCTGTGAAGGCCTCCAAAACATCAAGGACCTGGTTCACCAGCCTCTGGAAGGTGGCAGTGGCATTCTTTAATTCAAAGGACATCACCCTAAACTGATAGTGACCCTCTGGAGTGGAGAAGGCTGACCTCTCCTTGGCTGCTCTGTTAGGGCGATCTACCAGTACCCTAATGTAAGATTAGAGGTACTTAAGTACTGGGCAGCCCTTAACCTGTCATTGAGCTCATCTGTACTAGGGATAGGATGAGCATCAAAAGTCACAAAAATGATGGCGGAATGCAGAACAAATCAAAACATTCACCCGCAGTCAAGAGATCTTAATTAAATCCATCATTCTTTTGCTCACCATGCCACCCCAGTTTAGACCCAGCCATATGCAAATTAGTCTTGACCCTGTGCCTCATGGGAACAGTCCAGCCCGAACTGCCAAGACAGGTCCTCCCTGGATGGACATCAGTCTTGGTCACAGAATTTAGCCCTTTGTAATCCACACAGAATCTAAGTTCAGGTGTGGTGCCCGGTGGGGCAGCTTCTGGTTTCTGAACCACAGGCCTGGACCAGGGGCTATTAAAGGGTTCTGTTGCTCCCAACTCCAGCATCTTAGAGACTTTACCCTTGATGCTGGCCCTCACCTCATAAAACAACCTGTAAGATTTATTCTTGGCAGGTAAATTGTGCCCTGAGTCCACATCATGGGTACATGGGTGGGTAACCCCAGGAGTAAGGGAGAAAAGAGAGGAATACTGTTCCAACACTTGGTGACAGTCCCTCTGCTGTTCAGGTGTCAGAGTGAGGGGAAGGGTTACTTCTTCCCCAGACCCATATTTCTCCTTGGAGGTCGAGAGGTCAGGGAGAGGTTCACTATCCACTTCCTCTGCTCCATCTGTCACCAACAGCATGTTGAGCTCAGACATCTCAAAGTGTGGTTTGAGGCGATTGATGTGAAGCACCCTGTGAGGTTGCCTGGGGGTCTTAAGGTCCACCACGTAAGTGACCTTACCCTTATTCTCAATTACCTCATAAGGCCCAGTCCAATGGTCCTGAAGGGCACTGGGCTCCACGGGTTCCATGACCTACACTTTTTGCCCAGGCTGTAATTTCACAGGTTTGAATTTTGATCATACCCCTCCGATATTACAGTCTGGTTGGCTTCCAAGTTGTCAAAAGCTTGCTTCCAAAACTTAGCCATTTGGCTGCGAAAGACCAGCATGTAGCTCACTACATCCTGGGGAACTTTCTTTGGAACTTGCTTCCCTCCTTCCTTCACCAAACCGAGAGGTCCTCTGACTGGGTGACCATGCAGAATCTCAAAGGGGCTAAAGTCCACTCCCTTCTGTGGTACCTCCCTGTAGAAAAACAGCAGACATGGCAAGAGGATATCCCACTTTTTCTTCAGGCCCTCAGGCAGACCTCTGTTCATGCCTTTTAGGATCGTGTTGAATCTCTCAGCAAGCCCATTGGCTTGGGGGTGGTAAGGTGTTGAGAACTTGTAAGCAACCCCACACTATTTTCACATTGACTGCATATATGCAGACATGAAGCTTGTTCGCCTGTCAGACACAAGTTCCTTGAGGAAACCCACTCTGGTAAAAATCCCCATCCGATACTTTGCCACTGCTGGTGCAGTGCTGATCCTCAGACAGATTGCCTCTGGATACCGGGTGGCATGATCCACCAGAACCAGGATGAACCTGTTGCCAAAAGCAGCCTGGGGAACCATAGGCCCAAAAATGTCGATGCCCACCCTTCCTACTAGCCTGGCAGGTCACACAGATGCTGCAAAACGTATCTGAGGAAGTCCTCATCTTGGGCAATAGAAATGTGGGGCAAGCTTTGAAATGGTCTTGTCTTGGCCCTAATGTCCTGCCAGGGGTATTTCATGAGCCAGTTCCAGTAGGAAGGCCCTGTAGCCCTGGGGGCCTACCAGTGTCCTTGATGTCTCAAGCACAGGAGCCTTAGGCTCACTGTAAAGGAGTTTGTCCTCCTAGTAAATGTGATAGCTCCCAGAGACATCATCTGCTGCTTGGGCTTCAGCCTGGTGCCTCATGCCCTCAAGGGTTGGGCATTCCCCTTGTGCCCTCCTGAACTCCTTCCTGGTGAGTCCTCCTTCTACATGCCAATCAGCAGGTGTAGGCAGGTCACCAAGGGGAACAATGTCCTCCTCGGTGGAATCTGGGGTAGCCACCGCAGGTGCCCCATCCATCTCACTGGGAGTAGATTCAGAGGCTGGTTTCCCACACCCTCTGCCTTTCCCCTTTTCAGCAGCTGGCTGAGCCATTATTTCAGACTCCAGCCCTTGTTGACTCCCTTCTTGGGCAGCCATGGACCTTGTCGTAGCACAGATCCACTCAGGTAACCTCAACATCTCCACATGAGCCTTGAGCTCCACTTCTTTCCAGATAGTGTGTTCAAGGTCATTACCCAACAAACAGTCCGGAGACAAGACAGGTCACACAGCAACGTTTAGAAGAACTTTAACCCCCCACTGAAATTGAACCAGAGCCACTGGATAGTGACCCTCCCTGTTGTCAGTCACTACAACTTGGTGGAATGCATTGGGAATCACCTGCTCTGGGGACACCAGCTGACTCCTTACCATAGCCATGCTCACACCTGTGTCCCTCGGAGCCTCAACGCCTTGTCCATTGATAGTGAACCTTTGCCTTTGTAAGTGGTACATGGAGCTTAGGAACCATCTCCCGGTCACCCAGGGGCACTATGGTAACCCTGCTAAGCTCCCCCCAATTAACTGAGACAAACTCCTTCCCCAGCACTATGCTAGTCACCCCTAGGTTTTTACCTCCAGTGGGAGGGTGTTCTCTTTTTGAACACTTGGGATCCCCTTTGTAGTGTCTATGCTTACCGCGCTCATAGCACTTGGGAGTTTGGGGCTGCTGACTTTTGTCAGGGTAACTTTGCTTCTGGTGGCCAGATTGGGATTGAAAACCAAACCCTTTCCCCTGTGAATCATTTTGGGGGCCTATAGAGAACCCCTTATTTTTCTCTCCCACCTCTTTCATCTATTGGGAACCCTGACCACCCTTTTGGGAGTCCCCCCCGAATACATTTTTGGACCCTCTGGTGCTGACCAAGAAGTCCGCCTCCTCAGCAAGCTTCCTGGAATCAGTCATCTTGCTATCTACCAAGTGTTGCCGCAGCTCTGGAAAACAAGAATGTGCTCCTTTGGGGGGGGCGTGGCCTGCATCGAAAGAACATGGCCACACACTAGACGAGCTCTGTGAGCCCGAGCCCCTACCTCCTACTATCCGCTACAGAATCCGTCAACAAAGGTGAGATTATACACTCACCGACATCCTGCTGCGATATCCCCATTTGCTGCCAAAAATCGAGTGCAACAGTGGCGGCGGTGGGGTCTCGGCTTCGGGCAGGCTACACTCCGTGATCGCTGGGACCGACAGTGAGGATCCAGCTGAGGTGCGAGGGCGGCGGGCAGATGACGCAACAATGGTAACTGAGGCCCAGCAGACGCGCTCCCTCAGTGACAACTGCGGGATGGCCCAACCTCATCGGTGCCGCTAAGAGAGGAGAGTTGTGTCCGCTGGCCGGGTATAAGGAGCATAGATTGATCTGCAGGCTCAGCAGCGGTGACGCAGCTGCACGTTCCTGGGAGACATTGTGGCGGCGTGGAGAGTGGTGAGGCGACTAGGCTGGCACCACAGGAGATGCCGCATCTGCAAGTCAAGCAACCAAGGAAGCTGCAGAACTGTTCTAAGCCGGGGATGAGAGGAACACTGAGAGGTTGGCAGCTTGTGGGGGGAGCTGCAACCCCCGCACATTGATGGTGCAATAAATGTGAGATGAACAGCCTACTCCTGAGAGTGCTGCACCAGCAACTTTTTCTGCAATTCCTCATATAAGATAATAGGCTCTTCCTGGCTGGGTGGATCGTGCACAGTGAGTGGGGACCGGCTGATGTGGCGCACTGTCCAGCATAACTCCACAGAAGCATTTAGGGCCCCCACCTACTGGACCCACCATATACTGCACCAATATGCACGGCTGTGAAGCTTAAGCAGTAACCGAGGGAGGAGGTACTACCCACCTGGGGAAAACTGACAGGCCTCACGGTAATTCCCTGGACAGGTGGCGGCGAGTACCTGGTGGAGCGACCCCCAGCCCAAACGGCCCACAAGTCAGCAAGGTCATCAGGCGTGTCATGTCGAGCAACAAAGGAGGGTGAGGCACACACCAAACTAAACTAGATAAATTTACTCTACAAAAAGGTCAAGAATACGGTGGCAGCACACCTGAGCCAGTAGTGGAGAAGGACGAACCAACCCTGAAAGACATCATGGCCACCATCAGCAAAGTCCACAACTCACTAGAAACACGCATAGACTCGATAGCTACCAAAGTATCTATGGTAAGGGCAGATCTACGCAAGTTGAGCGACCCTGTCTTGGAGGTGGAAGAGTTAACCCAAAACCTGAAGGCAGATTCCTCAACCCTCCAACAAGTGACAGCTCTGACTAATACCACAAAAAAACTCATAGCAAAGCTGGACGAGTACGAAGGGAGATCAAGAAGGCATAACATACACATAATTGGCGTCCCCGAGCGTGCCAAGGGACCGGCTGCTGATCGATTCGTGGAAGATCTCATATTGAAACACCTACAACCCCAGGGATTGTCAAACTATTTTTCTATCGAGAGAGCGCACCGAGTTCCAGGTGGAAGACCCAAACCAGGGGCTCCCCCGAGACCTATCTTGGCCCATATGTTCAATTTTCGGGACCAGGACAATACACTGTAGAAGGCTCGCACAGCCCCTCCGGTCCGCCTCGATAACAGCGCTATTTCGCTCTTTCCCGAATTCACCTTAAACATGCAGAGACAGAGATGCAATTTCCTCGAAGTTAAAAAACACTTAGAGAGAAGGAAATCAAAATACTCAATTCTGTATCCTGCAAAGTTGAGGGTGGAAGCTGAAGGAAAGACCTGGTTCTTCTCTAACCCTGAAGAAACTTGGGAGTGGCTGGATGGATGGCGCACTGTGGGACACTCAAGCCTGAATGGTAATCGAACAAGACGGCAGGTAAAACTGCAAACAAGCTCCGAAATGAATGCAGGCGGCTATCGATGCACCAACAAGAATCCTGACAAGAGTGATTAATACGACCCAACAGCCATTGGACTTTCCACCAAAGCCGAGAGGGTTGCCTAATGAACCTGAACAAGTAAGCCCCATGGAAGCTGTCGGACACCACAAAGTGAACACCACAGCATATATACCCGGACACTATGGTAATGTGAAGAATGGAGGGGGTGGAGGGGGGTTTGGCCACTGAGTCCTAGTTCCCCCCAGTTACTATTTAGGGTGACAACAGGCGCTCTGCATGTTGGGGTGGCGGGTAGTTACTAAACTGTCAAGCAGGGTGGCAGGGAGGGGGGTGGGGAAAGTTATTGTATGTACTAGAAATGAATCCTGCACCATGTGTGATATTTGAGGATGGATTTGCGTTATATTTAGTTTAGTTGTACGGAAACACTCCACACAGTCACACTCAGACAATCTACATAGTAAGCCAAATACAGTCACAACCGAACCCACAATATCTCCACCGGCAGCAATGGCCCGCCCCACAAACCTCTCCCTCATGGAGAAAATAACAGTTACAAACCAAAACCTAGTGACATCTAATACCATGCCTCCCTCCTTCAGATTGCTGTCCTGGAATGTAAGCAGTCTGGGGGACAAACTTAAGAGAGGTATATTCTTTCAATTCATTAAACGACATACACCAGACGTGGTATTGCTGCAAGAGATGCATCTCACGGGTAATAAATGCAAGGCGTTAAATAAATGGTGATACACTCTAGTCCAACAAAACAAACGAGTATGGGGGTCCTAGGGAGTTTAAAGACCTGCGAGGATTGGATCCCTATATACTTACAATCAACACATAAAATCCTAGGGTCTAAGACCACACATAAGCCTGAGTGAGAGGAAGCAAAGAAGATCTCCACGTGCTATCAAGGGGATCCCTTAATTAGGACGTAATCCCATCACCCACCTAGGTGGCATGCTTCATCATCTGGGATTCTCCTCTTGACGGGAAACCCTAGTCCCGCCAAGGGCTACTACCCCCTCACTGTGAGGGAGGAGCTCAGGGATGTTTTTATTCCTACAGTATATAGGATATAATAAATCCTTCAGGTGAGAAGACTAATATGTAGGGTGGGTGGCAAGCGCAGTGCAAAACTAAAGAAGTAGTGGTGTAGGGAAGTAGTGTTAAAACTAACTACCAGAAGCAAAAAAAATTGTATTAGTTCGTTCCTGGTGCCAGGAATAAAAACAGAGCACCTGCAGTTTAAAATAATAATTGCATATGGTGGACGTGAACGGGTCTACATGTTTCAGCCTCCATGACCCTGTAAGGTGTCGCGGCTTTCGTCAGGACCAAGAAGATATTTTGTACTACTGGATCCGGTTCCAGCTCACAGCAAGCCCGGAGTACCGACGGAGAGAGCGGTGCCCCTCCCCTGAGCTGTTGCCAGGTTGAGGTGAGGCGACTTATCCATACACCGCGGGTACGACCAGTAAATCGATTTCACCAAACTTGGGATTACTGGTTTTGTATACACATTTTGTGTTCAGTTATTGTTACCACAGTTTTTTTTACACATTTTTTCATCGCAGTAGCACAAAATATCTTCTTGGTCCTGACAAAAGCCGCAACACCTTACAGGGTCATTGAGGCTGAAACATGTAGACCCGTTCACGTCCACCATATGCAGTTATTATTTTAAACTGCAGGTGCTCTGTTTTTATTCCTGACACCAGGAACAAACTAATAAAAAATGTTATTGCTCCTGGTAGTTAGTTTTAACACCACTTCCCTACACCACTACTTCTTTAGTTTTGCACTGCGCTCGCCACCCACCCTACCCATTAGTCTTCTCACCTGAAGGATTTATTATATCCTATATAGTGTAGGAATAAAAACATCCCTGAGCTCCTCCCTCACAGTGAGGGGGTAGTAGCCCTTGGCGGGACTAGGGTTTCCCGTCAAGAGGAGAATCCCTGATGATGAAGCATGCCACCTCGGTGGGTGATGGGATTATGTCCTAATTAAGGGATCCCCTTGATAGCACGTGGAGATCTTCTTTGCTTCCTCTCACTCAGGCTTATGTGTGGTCTTAGACCCGAGGATTTTATGTGTTGATGATACACTCTAGTCCCCCACGCGGGCTTCACAACGGGATCCAGAGGGTCAGGGATTCTCATTCCCAAGAATGTTCCCTTTATTCCAGGAGAATCCTACCCTGACCCCTTGGGTAGAATCGCGGCCATCTTTGGCATATGGGAGGGTAAGCCACTCAATCTCTTGTCGGTGTACATCCCACCAACATTACAGAAGACTACTCTCCCGGAATTAAGCAAAGTAATACTAGATTTCCCAAAAGGAGACTTGATACTGTGGGGGACCTAAACATGGTGGTATGTAGTACAAAAGATCGCAATCCCCCGCGACACAAACCTGGCAGCAGTTGCACCCTAGCAGAATATTTGGTGGCAATGGGTCTGGCAGTCATCTGGCGAACTAACAATCTGGACATGCTACACTTCACATTCCATTCAGGGGTACATAATAGCCAGTCACAAATTGACTATATACTAACCTGGCCGGACCAGTTGCCTGCTTTTAGGGACATCTGACAATTGGCGTGAGAAATATCGGACCATGTTCATCGTTTGGCCCGCTTCACATGCGATGCACCAGCACACCATAAAACGATCACCCTGCATCCCCGATATCTCAAAATTCCACACATCCGTGATGATCTAACCCTCACAACAAAATATTATTTTAATGAAAAAGAAGGCTCCGTTCAATTACCACAAACATTATGGGAAGCATACAAAACAGTCATTAAAGAGCAAGCACTATCCCTGATGTCCGGATAAAAGAAGGATAGACAGTGGGTAATTATACAATTAGAAAAAGAGATCCTGGGGAAAGAAACACAGTAAAAAGACCCCATTACGGAAGAAATGACACACGCACTAGATCTTAAGCGACAAGAGTATAAAAACTTGGTGACAGAGGAGGCAAAGAGTAGCACACTAGCAACATATCACAGGATATACGAGACAGGAGACAAAGCGGGGAAACTACTGGCTTGGTTAGACAGGTGTGAAAAAACAGACAGATGGGTGACAAGTCCCGGAAGCAAGAATGATGAGATTGTGGGGGACCCACAAGATATAGCTGACTTATTCGCATTAATGCTACACTAGATTATACACTCCCTTATCCACCACAACCATCAATGACTCTAAAGAGTTACTGTCAGACATGCGCCTCCCGTTACTATCACCAGAGGAAACCGACACACTAGACAGTGACATCACTGACGACAAAATCATAGGCACAATCAACAGCATTCAATCAGGGAAAGCAATGGGTCCTAGGGGCCTACCAATAGAACTTTTAAAACTCACGGCATCGACAGTCTCACCCCACCTACGCCAAATGTACCTAGACAGTAGATGACAGGGGAGCCTCCCGAGGGACCAGAGACTGGCCACTTTCGTGGTCATCCACAAACAAGGTAAAATGGCAGAATCATGCAGCTTATATTGCCCCATATCGCTGCTCAACACCGGGATAGAGATTCTGGCAAAATTACTAGCTAATAGACTATTACCACACACCACACAATTAGTACATGCGGATCAATATGGCTTTATGCCGGGGCGAAACACGGCCTTAAACCTCCGACAACTACACAACATCCTGGGCAGACGTGAATTCATAAGGGAAGATGAAGTGATACTACCATTGGATGCACAGATGGCGTTCAACACCATTGAATGGCCCTATCTCTACGCAGTACTGGAACGGTTGGATTTTGGTCCGGAATACACTGCGTGGATTAAACTGCTCTATGCTAACCCACTGGCACAGGTAGTGGTGAACGGACACACCTCACACACCTTCCCCCTCAAAAGAGGAACACAACAGGGATGCCCCTTGTTGCCATTGATTTTGCACTGATGCTTGAGCCACTAGCCACCTAGATGAGGGGGTATCCCCTGATCCGTGGACTAAAATGGACCATGGAGTGGGAGGATAGAATCTTGTTATATGCGGACGACATATTGCTCTACATGGCATCGCCCAGCGCTTCCATCAACAGGGTCCTCCAAATTTGCACCAATTTCTGTAATTGTTCAGGATACACCATAAACTGGTCCAAATCGGTACTTTACATCTTTATGGTCCTAAACCCAAACTACCACTTGGATGTACAGTAACAATGGCAGAAGACAGCTTCCGCTATCTAGGACTCAGTGCCACTTGTGATCCCGCTCTGTTTTACACGTTGAACTTGCTAGGCCCCCTGAGACGACTGCAGAAAGACACCCAACACTGGAGGATGTTACAGTTGTCCCTCCTAGGCCGTGCTGCCCTCTTTAAAATGATGGCATTACCAAGATTCCTGTATGTCTTACAAAATACTCCCTACTCGGTCTCTGACACCTACTTTGCCAAGATCGAAACTGAGATCCGTATACTACTGTGGGACAGAAACCCCCCATGCATAGCTATCCACAAATTGGTAAGGGGGTAGTATGATGGCAGTATAGCTCTCCCAGATATCTGTAAGTATTACTATGTCAGCTGGCAGTGATCAATCAATGGATATATGGCTCAAAATCTGATCCCGCATATCAAATGGATAAAATACTCATGGGCCCTAGAGGCTACAACCAGGCGCTATAGACGAACCCATTGAAACAAACACTCACCGGTCCCACACACCAAGCGGTGACTCTTTGACACAAAGTCACAAGAAAACTAGGGTGGCAGAATAAAGTGACTCAATCCATGCCACTGTGGGATGCGGAGAGCCTTGGTAGGCTGTGCCGATGTCCCTGGTTCGATAAATGGGATATGATCGGCATCTCAAAGGTGGGTGACTTGTGCGTAAGGGCCACTGTGAAACCATTTGCTGAACTTCAAAAGGAATTTGAGATGACAGACTCCGAGACATACAGATATCTCCAGATCAGCCATGCTCTTAGAGCCCACAGGGTACAGAGCTACCAGAGTCAACACCACTTGAGGACAGACTCCTAAATGAACGCATAGATAGCAAAGGGATCTACTTGACATATAAGAAACTACTTAATAACACGCCGGACCCCCTTCAGACTTTACATGAGAAATGGCAAAACAACATAGGAATACTGGACGACGAAGACTGGCAGGAAGCGTTGGAATCTCCGCGAGAGGTGGCCATAACCGCAAAACTAAGACTAATCCAACTTAAAATCCTCCATAGATCATACTTCTCCTGCGTCACACTGACAAAAATCAAAAGACAAGTAGACTCCAGGTGTAACAGACAATGCACACGAGAGGGAACATTTTATCACATAATATGGGATTGTCCCATTATCCAGAAATATTGGAGAGCAGTGGCAAGGAAACTACGGTCGGTCTGCCGGAAAGAACTTCAACACACACCACAATTAAGTCTTCTGAATATATGGGGGCAATCAGACCTTAATAGAAAGCAACAAATATGAGTGACGTTGGGTATTGCCATAGCAAAACAAAATATAGCTCGAAAATGGGGAGTAGGGAATCCGCCTACCTTGACGGAATGGGAAAAAGATATGGATTGGTTGATGATAGCGGAGAGGACCATCTGTGAGAACAGAGGCTGCCCTCAAAAATGGACACAAATCTGGAACAATTGGAATATACACAGGGGTCAGATCTGCAAACCGGCAATATCCAGGCACAAACGTTTAAAAGGGAGGACAAAGGAGGGGGGGGTAGAGAGAATGGGGGTAGACATGTCTACAAATCCTTGCTCTGAAGTCTGAGCCATGACTGTAAAAGTAAATTAACAAACTGTAATATCATGATGTTCCACTGTTGCTGGAGTGTGGCAAATGTATACTAATAAAAAAGAGTTTAAAAAAAAGAATGTGCTCCTTCAAAAATAAGTTGTACAGCCCATCAAAATCATTAACCTTGTTGCTCCTCATCCAGTCCTTCAGTTCTTTAACAGCATAGTCTAGGAAATCCACCCATGTCTATGTAGAGAGTTTGTGACTAGCCCTGAACCATCGCCTTTACTTTTCAGGTGTCAAACCAAACTTCCTGACTAAAATGGTCTACATGGCAGTGTAGCTGGTCTGGCCCCCACCTCTAATGTAAGCAGTGTATCCTTCCCTACTGTGGGCATGTACCTCCAAAGACTACCCCCGGGAACTTCTCTGGGACCCTGTGCACTTTACAGGCTGTCAGTGATTTGTTTACGACATCCACACATTATAACTGGGCACCATCTCCTTGGAAATATGAAACATGAGCTCCTGTGAAGACACTGCAGGTATGCTGCCACCATTACTGTTGCTGGACCCTACTTCCAGGGCTCCTACATCCATCTCTCTGTGGCTCAACTCATGGGAGAGCTTCTTCTCCTCCTGAGCCAACCTCCTCTCAGCCAGAGCCTGCTCCTTCTCCAGCTTAGCAAGCTCCAACTTTAGTTGCCTCTCCTCCCTCTTGTCCTCCAGCTCCTCTGGGGTCAGGCTCCTGGATGAGGCAATGCTCCCTGCCTTGGTGGTGCCCACCACTCTTGGCAAGTTGTTGGCCTCTTGGCCTGCAGGCAGTCGTAGATCCACATTGGTCTCCTGGGTTAGCTCCTCATCCTCCTCAGTAATTTCCTGCTCCTCAACCAAGTCATCACCCCATGCACCTTGAGTCTCTGCCCAGGCCCATAAGACTTTTTGCAGGTGCATCTTCCTGGTGAACCCCCTCATTGAGACATGAAATTGCTTGCAAAGACCTTCATCTGAGCCACGGTATAAGCTTCTAACCTGGCCAGATCAAATTCAACAACTTCAGCTGCAGGTGCAGGTGTGGCTTCTCCAGATTGAGACTTGTTTTGCTGAAAAAATCAAAACGCCAATCAGGGAGAATTGAAAATTAAAAAATGCCAAGTAGAACAAGGCAGACAAAAATTTTGCTAATCAGGAGGAATAGATTGAAATTGGTCTTAGGTATACAGTTGAAGTGCACACTGAATTACTATTAGATATTACACAACTGCAAGTCCTATCCTCTCTGCTGATCACTAATGTTAGAAATGAGGTCTATAGTTGTCATAGGTTTGCACCCTGTCCATGTAGGGACCACCACTCTACTCAGGGTATGTCAGATACACACCCTAAATTAACCTGTGCTCAACCTCTGGTAGCTTGGCACAGAGCAGTCAGTCTTAACTTAATAGGTAACGTGTAAAGTATTTATGTAAAACTTAATTTATAATAACTCAATAAAAACACCACAAAAAGACTACTATTTATCTGAATAAAACAAGTACAAATGACAAAAATCCAATAAGCAGAACTTGAGATATGATTCTTTAAAGATTAAATTTGAAATCAGGGCTTCGAAGTCACTAGCGGTGAAATGGTTACTTGAGGTCGCAAGTGACCAGTGCAAATTCAAAGTTTGGGTTGACCCTGAGGGAAGGCAGGCCGACTACAGGTCCCAGATAGGTCCCGCTGATGAAATACCTTGCATGGAGCTTTCTTCGACGTCAAGAGTTCACTGCATTGTCGTTGAGCCACGCAGAGTGGCTGTGTTGAAATCAATGGAAAGCTCTGCCGTCTAACAGCGTCTGCACTGCAGTCAAGTAGCACAGGCTGTGGATTCTTTATCGACAAGCAGCCTCTGTGTGGGAGGCTAATGTGTCTGAAATTCTCATACAGTCAAAGCAATGAGTCAATTGTAGCAGAAATCAGCTGCAGAACCCACTTCTGAGGCCCAGGACTGGAGGGGGCATCTCCTGCAAGGGTAGGACTCACATATGGAAGAGTCCAGCAGCACCAGCAGGATTGCAGGAAGTCGTTTGTGTCCCTGAGACTTCAGAAAAGTACAGGAGGCAAGACAGCAAGTCTTTGGAGTCACTCTGTGTTCAAGTGAGATGGTCCAGTCCTTGTCCTTAGCAGGGCAGAGATCATCAGGCAGCAGGGCAGCTCATCAAAACAGAGAAGCAGTTACTCAGAACAGTCAGCAAGGTGGCTATCCTTTCAGCACAGCAGTCTTTAGTCCAGCAGAGGTCTTCCCAGGTCCAGTAGTGTACTGTTTTGGTAGGGCCAGAGCCCTGGTACTTATACTCAAAAGTGCCTTTGATGCAGGGGGTATTTTCAAAAGAGTTCGCTGAAGTGCACAAGGATCTCTTTCAACCCAGCCCTGGCTCCAGACTACCAGTAGGCACAGGCAGGGAAATCTGTGTTTGCTTCCTCTTGGCAGGGGCAATTTCAAAACTTCTGAGAAGCTGGAGCAAACACCAAGTCCGCTCCCAGCGAACGGGAGCATGAAAATTGCTCCTGCCCGCTGGAAGAGGACTTTTCATCTGTTTCCATGCCTGCAGTGAAGCGGGCAGGGAAAAGGAGGAAAAGATTTCTCTCGCCTGCCGGGAGCAGCAGTTTTAGCTGGAGTATGGAGGGTGCACCAGAGCACCCACCCTTTGTTGGGCGGTTCTGAAATCCACCCAGGGACGGGGGCTTCATGCCCCCCTTCCCCCTTTGGACATTGGTGGGAAAAATTCAATTTTTTTTCTAAATCTGAGGTTTGCAGGGGATTTTGGGTAGGCAGACGTTGGGGGATCCACGCAAGCCGTATCTCCCTTGACTCCCCCGGGTATCTAGTTTTCAGAAATGTCTCGGTTTTGTACGTTTTCCTAGAACAAAAATGCAGGTGACTCCCTTGCAAAACCAGGTCATTTTGTGATAGATAATTTTTATGTCTCCACAATACTTTTTGGCCTTTCCCTGCTGCGTGTACTTGGCCCACCCACACAAGTGAGGTACCATTTTTATCAAGAGACCTGGGGGAAAGCTGGGTGGTAGGAAATTTGTGTCAGTCTGGTGATGCCACAACTTCCCACACAGAAATGTGATTTTTTTTCAGCTAAATTTGAGGTTGTCCGGGGATTCTGGGTAGGAAAACATTGGGGGATCCACGAAAGCCATACCTCCCTGGACTCCCTCGGGTGTCTAGTTTTCAGAAATGTTTGGGTTTGTTAGGTTTCCCTTGATGGCCACAGAGCCTGGGACCAAAAACACAGGTGTCTCCCTTGCAAAACCAAGTTGTTTTGTGATAGATCATTTTGATGTCTCCACAATATGTTTTGGGCCCTTCCCTGCCACGTGTACTTGGCCCACCCACACAAGTGAGGTACCATTTTTATCAGGAGACCTGGGGGAACGCTGAGTGGTAGGAAATTCATGTCAGCCCGGTGATCCCACAACTTTCCCACACAGAAATGTGGGAAACATTTGCTTTTTTCAGCTAAATTTGAGGTTTGCATGGGATTCTGGGTAGGAAAATGTAGGGGGATCAATGATAGCCACACCTCCCTGGACTCCTTCGGGTGTTTAGTTTTCAAAATTCAGAAAGTGTCTGGGTTTGGCAGGTATCCTTAGATGGCTGCCGAGCCCAGGACCAAAAACACAGATGACCCCCTTGAAAAGCCAGGTTGTTTTGTGATAGATAGGTGGGCACCTGTGTTTTTGGTCCCAGGCTTGCAGACATCTAGGGGAACCTAAAAAAACCCAGACATTTCTGAAAACTAGACAACCGGGGGAGTCCAGGGAGGTGTGGCTTACATAGATTCCGCCAACATTTTCTTACCTAGAATCCACTGCAAACCTCAAATTTAGCTAAAAAGTCATATTCTCCTCTAATTTCTGTGTGGGAAAGTTGTGGGATCACTGCACGACACAAATATCCTACCACTCAGCGTTCCCCTTTGTCTCCCGATATAAACGATACCTCACTTTTGTGGATGGGCCAAGTGCCTGTGACATGGAAGGGCCAAAACCTTGTAGAGATTGAGGGGGACCCAAACCAGGCCCAAAAGGGTAGTTTGTTTATACGTTTTTAGGCTGACGCTACTTTGGGCACCCGCACAAGTGAGGTATAATTTTTCTCTGAAGACCAAGGGGAACGCTGGGTGGTAGGAAATTTGTGCCTGCGTGGTGATCCTACAACTTTCCCACGCAGAAATTTGAGGAAAATATGACTTTGTATGTAAATTTGAGGTTTTCAGAGGATTCTGGGTAAGAAAACGCTGGGGGATCCATGCAAGCCACACCGCCAGCCAAGCGACAGTCCACGCACACCGCCAACCAAGAGTCAGTCCATGCACACCACTATCCACGTGCACCACCAGCCAAGTGCCTTCCACGTACACCGCCAGCCAAGTGCCATCCACGCACACCACCAGCCAAGCAGCATCCACGCACACTGCCAGCCAAGCGCCATCCATGCACACCGCCAGCCAAGCGCCATCCACGTACACTGCCAGTCAAGCATCATACATCACACCGCCAGCCAAGCGCCACCCATGCACTCCACCAGCCAAGCACCATCCCCACACACCACCAGCCAAGCACCATCCATGCACACCGTCAGCCAAGTGCCAGTCCACGTACACCGCCAGCCAAGCGCCACTCCAATCACACCACCAGACAAGTGCCAATATACACACACGGTCATCAAGCACAAGTCCAAACACACCATTAGCCAAGTGCAAGTCTACACACACCGCCAGCAAAATGCCAGCCACAGGTCAGTACATGCAGACTGGCAGCCAAACTCCACTTCACACACACACAAACGTTCCCTGGTTTCTAGTGGTTTTCTGCCCCGCTTGGGGGCTGATGAGACTACAAATACCATTGAAACATCCAAAATGTGTGCCTAAAAAGAGGCGAGTGACTCTTGCCTATGGGGCTTTTCCCTGACATGCCCATAAACATATCCCTGGTGCCTAGTGGGCTTTCAGTTCCCCAGGAGGGGCAGATAAAGGGCTATTGCCCACATCTGCCTCCAGGCAGAGGCAGAAAGCCTGTGGCTAATTTTCTTGGGGGGTGGGAGCATTGGCATGCCCATTCTGGCCAGCACCCTCCCCTACGTATAAGAAAAATAACATAATCCCTGGTGCCTACTGGGCTTGCTGCCCCCCCCCCGGCTAGATCACGGGCCACTGCCTCACCTACCTCCAGTGGGGAAGAAGGACTGTGGCATTTTTTGGGGGGTGGGGGCATTGCCATGACCATTTTGGGCCGCCCTCACCCCTAAATACATAAATCAAATAAATCCCCGGCACCTAGTGCGCTTTCTGCCCCCCCGGGGGGGACAGATTGGGGGCTATTGCTCCATCTACCTCCCAGTGGAGGGCCGAAAGATTGAATTTGGGCCAAAACATTAGAGGGGAGCAAATGCCCTTGCCCAAGGGGCCGCTCCCCCTCCCTGGTGTCTAGTGGTGGATCCCTGCTTGGGGATCTCTCTCCTGGGGCGATGCCCAAGCAGGGGCCCACTAGGTAGGGGTACTGTTGGAAAATGGGGGGAGTCTACCCTTTCCAATAATACCTCTCCCATCTGCCTACGTGCTTGGGGGGCTGAGATAGCCCCATGAGCATGTAGGCAGTGAAATTGATACAAGCCGATCGGCTCGTTTTATTTTCGGTTTCAGTGAAAATACATCAGCGCGCTGATCGTCATTTCACTGAAAACATCAGAACAGCCTCAGGAGCTGGGGAAGCCCTTCCCCAGCTCCCACGGTTTTTTTGATGTAAAGGAAATCCCTCTGGTGCCCACACCAGAGGGATTTCCTGTGCCATGTGGTCAGACGCACAGGAGCCATCCGACGCACATGAGCACTTTTGCGTCGGACAGCTCCCACGCATCCGACGCACACAAGGGGTTAAAGGAGAATATGTTGATATTTTTGTAATCAATATTTTTGACACAATAGTTCTGTTACACAATATTGTTGATTCCAAAATTATGTCAGTGATCACTGTATGCATCTCTATCTTCGACCCTGTACAGTGTTATGGTGTCTGCTGGCTAGTCTCTCGCTATACAGACACCACATAGATACATAGATATATACATAGATACATACATACATACATAGATATTTCCATACATACATACATACGTAGATATATACATACATACATACATACATACACACATACATACATACACACACATATATATATTGAAAAAACTAGCAAAATTGTCCTAGGCTATTAATACTGGTATATGCCTGCTATCATCAACATTAAACTGTCTGTTTCACATGTCCTACTTCCATCTTTCAAGGAAGTAGGAAAGGTGGAAACTGTGCTTCTGGTAAGTGTGAGACATCTCCACCTTTTTCTCCTGTGGCTCCCTATGTTCCTGTCATGCAGCACCAGTGGCATGCCTTAGCATGTATTCAGATGTGGACAGTTGTGAAACTGTAGATGTTAATGTCTTTTCTGGATCTTGAAAGGTTCGCATTCTAACAGTGTAGTGTTTCTTCCCCTTTCCACCCCTATATAACAAGGGGGTTACCATTGTTTGGATGAGCAACATTGATCAAAGAGACAGGTCTGTGGTGCTGATAGGATTGGGGGCCCCATGCCATGTGACACTGTGAGGCAGTCAATGCTACAGAGACTATTTCAAAGTCTTCTAAAACGCTTTCCACTTATTAGATGGTGAATGCTGGCACACTGCCAGTAGGAGAGGTAATGCACAAGAGCCCACATGGAGGGACTGCAGAATGCATATGCACTGACCTTGCAGGCAAAAGAGGACTTAGGGACAGCAGTGGGTGTGTCTGGCATACTGCTGCACAAGCACACCTAGAATAAGAGGATTGCAAAGGGAATAATGCCTATGAGGTTGTGGGGATCGAGGTGACAAGCCAAGTGTACATTTAAATTTAAGACCCTGCAGCTTCTCGGGCACTCCATGCCAAATTGTGAGACAATCAATAATGCAGAGTGGTGTACAAACACTGATAGTAAACTGTGTATTGATAAATCCATGTGCATTCCACAGTTAGTGTGCTGTGCACTCTAAGCTGTTATTGTCCAAAGACTTGGAAGGTGTCTTATTGTCTCATTAAGAAAGTGTGTTAGTGAACTTAAAATTGTATTAGAAGACTGGAGGCTCATATAATGCATGCTCTCCTTGCTTTATGCCAAAAGCAGCCAATACAAAAAAACAGTTCGATTTTCCGTGAACCCCTGTGAAAATAACCAGAACGGGATGTCACAGTGTATGTTAACCAATAACCAGCCAACCAGCCTATGAACACTCTTGACTGGGTGTGACAAGTCCTCTGTTCTTGCTGCTCACAGTCAAGATAAGTAATCATTTTCCATCATCTCTACTATGTTAAGATGTTTACATTTTGTTATTAAATTGTATTTTAATATAAGTTTGATTGGGGATGCTTACCTTTTCATTTAATTTAATTACCCATGGTCAGCACTGTGGCCATTTCGAAAATGCGCTTGTTTGCATTTTGCTCTCGCAGGTGGTACCACTTAAGCTGTAGATTCAGGGTTTTTTCCCATAATACAATGGCTCAACTTATATAAGTCTTCGTTTTCTATTTTCGTTCAGTTTGAGGTTCGATACTGTTGCCTGGTACCCAGATATTAATTCTTTAATAACAAATTTTCAATTGTAAATTATTTATTCAGTAAAGCTACAAATCTTTGCCCTCCTAGCCTGCCTCAGAATTGAGTTTAGTGCAACTCTATTAGAGATTGGCTGTTATTCCTAAACCCATTATTTAGGTTGTTGTTATTGATTTGTAATACTTTTCACATATTAATAGTCACTATATCTAAAGGCAGTTTCACATTTGACCAAGATGAAGAAGCTCAGTTAGTCATTGACAACCAGAATACCTTTATTAAAGATTCCATCTATCAAGCTGTAGCTGAATCTATGTCTGGTGTATCAACAAATATAGAGACTTTGGTACAAAGGATACTATATCAGAAGCCTTCTTCATCTTCTTCAATGCCCTTGTTACTAGATACACAGTGTCAAAAGAGAGGGAAAAAGAAACCTTCCTCTCTAAATGATCAGTAAAAAAATCTTAGATAAATAATAAGCCTTTGGACTCTCTTGATTCTGTCTTGTACGGTGGCAGGTTTCTAATTTGGCTCACGAGCTGCACCTACCCATTCAAGTGGTTCAATTACATGATACGGATGAGGACATGCATCAACATGATACAGATACCCATGAAAATAGAGATGATTGAGATGCGGAAAGAAGGCATAAAATATCTCTGAATGAAATGGAGAGTCCTCTCAAAATCCTAATAATATTGTATTTGATTATAAAGGTGAACCCATGTTTGATCTTTCACTAATTCATCATACTAATTCAACTGAAGGGGTTCCATTACGTGGCTCAGTACGTCTTCACTAGATTGAGACAACCTTTGGATAAACTGACTAGTAAAAGATTACGTTTCAAATCCCCTTGCCCTTCTTTAGCTAATAATATTACAGTAACTCCAGTGATTTATCCTAACATGTTACTCTTTTATACCAAGTTCAGAATGTACTCGAAAAAAGGTGTTGACTGGGCCTGAAAAAATTGCCAGTTCTGACTTTTAGTTTCAATTGATGCTTTTATAAGGAATCTAGATATATCAGAAGAGGCAAGGCTGGAGGGCACTTAGATTGATCACTCTACTTTATCAAACTGAGCACAAAGGGTGATTTGAAGAAAACGTTTTGGATCTCAGGTTTTTGCCAGGGCCGGCAAAGGCAGAAGACACTTTGCCGACCCATACCATTCAAGAGGAAAAAATAATTTCAGAGGTTCCTATGGTTACCAACAAGATGTAAACTGCAGTCCTACCCAGAGAGATGCAGGGGTTTTGGAAACTGCAAATATCGTCAAAGAGGAGCTCAAACCTCAGGTACGTTTTTACAATTCTCATTTCAAATCTCTTGCTTAAGATCATTCATCATCACCTTAGTGCTTCATAAAGATATTCAGCAGCTGATAGTCAATTTATGATCTCAGGGAATAAGACTAATGGTTTTAATAGACCACTTCCTCCTTTTAGATCAGGAGAAAGATCTTTCGCAAAGTCAGTTAAGAAATGTCATCGATCTGTTACAAAAGCTAGGATTTTTGTTAAACCAAGAAAAATTATGTCTGGTTCCCTCAAAATACATGGAATTCTTATATTTCCTTATCAACTCCGACAAAGCGATATTAGAACAATGGCAAGACAAAGTGCGAAAGATAAAACAGGAGATTCAGCATGTTTTAAAAGATTTACCGAGCATCTCTCAGAATGCTATCTCATTCGGTGGGTCTGCAGGCATCCTCCATTAAGGCCACTTCTCTAAAACATTTCCGTTATCAGGCCCGTCAGAGACTGAAAATGTGTCAACTTCGATGAGGGCTTTCTTCCTTTGACACAATTAATTTGGATCAGGAATTCTGTTTAGAACTTCAGTGCTGGTTAGATCACCTGGAGAAAACTCTCTGTCCAATCGGAATATCTTCTAGGCAATATGCACACAAGACCTGATTGGTGTTTCAGGGACCTTTGGGATTGAAGCAATTCACCCTTCAATTTTGTGTTCACCCATCAATTTTAAAAAACAAGTCTACCAAATAGGGTCCCTTCTCAACAGACCTCTTTGCCTCATGATTGAAATACCAACTCCTTTTATTTTACAGCTCAAAATTGGATCACCAGGCTTTAGCAATAGACGCTTTCCTCCAAGATTGGTCTTTACATCAAAAGCATGCCTTTCCCCAATTAGGATATCTTGGGTCCTAGTATAAGTTCATTGACAGAAAACCTTGCTAGTACTTCAGACTCCTCTCTGGAAGGCCATACCTTGGTTCCCTCTGTTTTGGAACTCTGAATAGACCACCCAATTCTAAACCTGTCTTTTCTGTGTTTACTGCTGGATCCACAAAGACAAGTTCAAAAAATGATCCTCAATCAGTCTCTACTGTTGCTAGCCTCGAAGGTTTTGGATGAGCCTGGAGAACTCTAGGAATTTTGCAAGATGCTGCTCAACTCATCTGGCAAGCCTGGGCCTCAGAGACCACCAACGCTTACCAATCTACTTGGACAGAGAGAGATAGTTGGTATTTGGATAGCAATTTGGGTCCATTTTCAGCAGATGTTGTTCTAGTAGTGAATTTTGTAACCTTGTTAGCTTCCAATGAGAAATCATACAGAACCATAAACACCCACTTGTCAGCAATTTCTGCAGAACATATCAGAGAGAATGGTACAACAGTGGGAGAGCAAACACTGATATGTCAGCTGTTGATGGAAGTAAGAACTTTCTAATCCACCTGCACCTAAATATAATCAGATGTGGGATTTCAATTTGATTTGGAGTTTGTTCATTGAAATGTCTAGCTGATATCAGACCTTTGGCTGTTACCTCTGTGCTATAAATGGGAAACATCGTTTACAACGCACGCATTACAACACGTGTCAATACAACGAATGTTTTACAACGCGAAATCCATTACAACGCATGTCATTACATCGCATAATCCATTACAACGCATTCCCTAAAGTAACGCTCCGGCGGAGTTAGAATAGAAATTGCGTTGTAATGGATTATACGTTGTAAGGACATGCGTTGTAACGACATGCGTTGTAATGGATTTTGCGATGTAAAAAATGTGTTGTAATGACATGCGTTGTAATGCGTGCGTTGTAAAGTGTCATATTCGCTATAAACACCTTCAGGTGGTTGTTTCAATGTTTGTTGAAGGAGAAAAAATAATCTGATGTGTGTACACTTTCCTTTTTTTCCTCTCTAGCACAAACTCTATTTGGGAAATCATTCGAAAGCATATATACAGAAAACAGCTTACCTGAGATGTCCTCTTTGTTTAATTTCTTTTGGAAGAGCTCATAAACCATTTGGGTCTGATGGGTCACGGGGCTAGCTGGAATTGATACCATTGCTTTCGGAGTTCATTTTCTAGAGGGGCAATGACATCTGTAGCCTTTTCGGCTGGAGCTGGCTTGGACAACATTCTCAAATCAGCAACCTTTTCCTCATGTAGCTAATGTTGTGATTATGCTTTAACAAAGCATAAAATGAGCCTCTAGCCTTGTAATAAAATGGAAATTTTCCTAGCTTTAATAACAGAAGGACTTGATTTTTTAAAGACAAGGAGGTGCGTAATATCCCGCCACTCTTGATACCTTATTCTTTGGCAGAACAGAGAATTGCCCTCGACTCAACTCTTATTATCAAGGAAAAAAATGAATGGCCTTTTGCTTCGGACCTCGTAGGAGAGTTCCTTGCTTTGTTGAGGGCTTGTACGATATTTTTGGTCCCAGTTCCTATGGTTTACTACAATTAATGTTAGCTTTCGCAAGGAAAGAGGCCTTGTGGCTCACAGTCAAGAGTGTAGATAGGCTGGTCGACTATTAATTGGGACACATGCATTTTGACATCACTTTGTAGTTATTTTCCCAAGGGTTTATGGGAAATATACTAGAATAAAACAAGGAAAGAACACATAATACTCATTTCTGTATCTTTAATGAAATCAAGACATTAAAGATAGGAAAACCTCAATTTGTTAGGCTCAGTGACTCTTTTAATTGGAAACTGTGCTTTCAATAACACCCAAGGATATTGTGCTGCATAACTAAATACTTATAAGGTCCCAAAAGCGAGACCTATTGGCTATGCCAATGTTTGTTTTTTATCGTAGTGCACTGAGACAGGGAGGGAAGGGGCGTGAGATGAGATCAGGAGGGAGAGAGGCAGACTGGTCTGGGAGGGAAGATGTGACAGAGAGGAAGAGAGGAGTAACTGGAGGGAAGGGGAGGGATGAAGAGGGAGAGAGACGAAGAGTAGGAGGGAAGAAGTTGTCATGAGGAGGAAGAAAGGATTCTACTGAGGGCAGGGAGCGGGCTAAGGCGAAAGAGAGGTGAAGAGATGGATATGTGGTAAGGAGGGGACAGGATGCCACTGACGGGAAGGAGGGCGGGCTGAAGAGGGAGAGATGCTGTGAATGAGAGGAAAGGAGTATGGGGGAGAGCGCCACTGGTGGGAAGGGAATTAATATAAAGCATGAGGAGAGCATGGGGAGAGAGAGGAAATATATGGGGCTGGGGAAGGAACAGGCGGGTTGAGGAAGATAGGACTCAGGAGGCGGGGCCAGGAAGGAACGAGAGGTGGGCAATGAAGGGTGAATTAAAAGACATTTTGGGGCAGGGGGTCAGTGAGAGACGCGCGAGACAGAGACTGCGCAGCATATCTCACTGCTCGGCTGCGTGTGAAGTCATTAGCTTTCTATTGATAGTCCACGCCGCCAATGGTATAATCTTTGTCAGCACCAGGCGCCTAATCACAGCAGTAAAGAGGGCTAATTGAAAACTAAACTTGTATTAATACCGTGCAAGGGGGGTGCAGGGAGGGCAGAGGCAGCTAGAAGGGGGCACGGAGGGAAAAATGAGGGGAAGAGAAGGAGACGGAGAGGAGAGAAAAATACAATTGACGGACAGACAGACAGGGAGGAGAGAGAGCGAGGCAACCGGAGACACACTGAGAAGAAACACGAGGGGGAAAGGAGGGAACGAGGAGGAGACACAGAGGAAATGGACACGTGATGGATGACTGGGTGAATGCATGGACTGAAGAATGAGTGGATGGGTAGAGGAAGACATGGATGCTTTTGTTGGGTGGGGATTGGTTATATTGATGATTGATGGGTGGATACATGCTTTGGGGTGGATATTTGGGTGAATTGAAGGTGGGTAGGGAGGGATTCAAGGGAGGATGAGCAAATGGGTGGATACGTTGGATGAGTTGGTGGGTGGGGCGGATGTGATGGACGGATGGAAGAGTGCATGGGTGGATAGGGTGGTGTGTGAGTGGATGGTGGTTTGGACTTGATGCGTGAGTCTGGATGGATAGGAGAGTGTGTGGATATACATGGTTGGATGGAAAGGTTGGTGGAGGAGTCGATGTAAGAATATTGGATGAATGAAGTTGTGGATAGATGAATGGATTGTAAAATATAGACAGAGTTTTGTTTTTTGTTGTAGTTTTCAAGGAGTATCTGGAGAGTCCCTATCGACACCTGGAAGAGATGTTGTTAAAAGTTTTGAGTGCAATTGAGGGATATGTCATAAAATCCATGTCACATTACTGGAGATTTCCAAATCACAAATTCCAGGACCTTTGGGGCGCCAGACCATATGTGTAACGCTAAGCACCAGAAAGGAAAGGGGATGGCACCACTGAAAGTACCATCAAGCCTACGCTCACCATGCTACTGGGCCCGAGGGGCGTTTGCGCATCACCTGCTACGGAGCCGTGGATTTACTTGTCATGGTGTTGCTCTCCAAGGATAGAAATTTCAGTTAAGAAAGGCTCCTCATAGTGATGGCCATGAGTATGCTCCTGGCTGCCAAGTCAGTATTATCACTGGACAGCTGCCACAAATCTAGCTAGCGCTGTCTGCTTGACCTCTACACATGAACAGAAGCACCCCTAAGAGGTCTGGGTGGGAGAGTAAGGGGGTGTAGCGTGACAGGAAGCAAAGCCGAAAACGCGAGAAAAAAAACGTCCGAAAAGGGCCCAAGTGCACTGAATATCTGCTGTGAAGAGCTGTTAGAAACTCGTGCACAACAGCTTCAACTTCTTGCCGGACTTAACTCAGCTTTTCATCTTCTCAGTTGGTAAAAGGAGTACCAATGAATTTGGTGATAATTTAACCTATTATTTAAGTTCCTAGTGATAAGTCAGGCTGTGGTGTGCGCCATATTCATGGTGAACACTAGCAGTCGTGTCTTTTGTTCAGGCTTGGCTTTGCTTCAATCCAGCCAACCATGGACAAGAATTCACACACATTCATTCTTTCACTCGTGGGGGGGCGGTGCTCAGTGTGTCTCCCTCAGCAAGAAACTGCCCTCACACGAAAAGGAATTTTTCAACACTTAACTCGCAGCCATCGCGCTGCTTGCGCGAGAAGATTGCTCAAAGTGCTCTGTCATGGCGGCTGCCATTGTGTGCCGGATAATTTACAGTATGCTGGCTGCCTGCCGCTGAATGGCCAGATCATGGGAATGGGCAGAACAATTGCGACGTTTGTCTAGGGTAGGCCGGGGCCCAGGAAGAGCGTAACTCACAAACACAATACAATTAGAGGCAGTGTGAGCGGCACAAAGCCCCAACGCTATAGAGCGGTCTGGGCACCAGCACGTAACCTGTGACTGGAAAAGTTCAATTGGTTGCTTTTTTTCACCACCGTGTGAGGGGAAATTCCAGGATTGCGTACATTATGTCGGAAGGAAGACTTGTTTTGAAGTTTATTTGGAAAAGGGGGCAAGAGCCGGTTACATAAATAGATCTTTAAATGTACATAACGAATAAAATCGTAGAAATAAATAATGACAAGCGCGGACGCGAAAAGCACGAAAGTGAAAGCTAATAAGACAAGCGCGGCCACGCGAAAGCTAAACGAAAAACAACCTTTGAAATCTGACCCGAAACAGATGGCACACTGCGCGCCGCTGCTCGTAATCGCAAGCCGTAGGCCGTGGGCGGATACATTTCCTGGGAAAGGTGGGACATGCACCCGCCTTTGCCCAATTGCGTGCTGTCTTCGCACGCAAAGCCCAATAGGAAAAATGCTGAAAAAAAAACACTCCCACAAGCGTGTGAAAAGTGCTGAGTGATTCCAAGAGGTCGTTTTCCTAGGGCAGCGCATGTGCGCTGCGCTAGGCTCGACCTAAAAATGAATCTGTTCTTACAGTTGTACGAGGTCATTCTCCAAAAGTGTCCCTTTTGACTATCCTGTTGTTTGCCTAGTATCACCACAGTGCAGAAATCTGGCCGTCCAACAAAGCACACTTTCTTCATGATTTCTTTCTAGTTCAGCTTTGATTAGCTGATGAACACCCCCTGGGGGCATTGCTCATTCACCACTGACTGCTTTGATCTGAGATTACCTAACTGTAAGCATTCCTTCCTGTTTAAGGAGGGGATGGCTGGGTGGTTATTGAGTTCTACTGTTAGCACCAAACGATAAAACAAAGATAATCCTTCTACCTTTAATTGAAAACTATTGGCACACCTGAAAAATACTTCTACACTTTTACAGTGGCGGCTGCCTCAGAATGGGGGTGGTGGGCGGGTAAGGGGATGGATTACAAAAACTAGATAAAAATAAACGTACCTTCTCCACCACGCCGCCTCTTCCACAGCCACACATCTCTCCTCCGTCCTGGAAGCACCAGAAGCACCCAGGCTTCCAGACTCTCCCAGCCAATCACAACGCTGCAGGAGCAGTGTCCTGATTGGTCTGAGCGTCCTGTTTGGATGCTCAGGCAGTGCCTGAGAGACTGGGCAGTTCTCCACGGGGCTGTGCAACACAGCCCAATTGAGAACATGCCAAGTGCGCAGGACGGTTTGGCCGGCCATAGAGGGCTGGCCAAACCGTCATGTGCACTTAGAAGAGTGCAAATCACTCCTTCCCTGCTCTGGCATCAGAGCCCAGCCCCGCCCGACTCCCGCATAGATAAATAAAATGATAATAACGCCCTGTTACTATCATTTTATTTTTATTTTTTGCACTGCTGAAATAGCAGTGGGGCGACGCTCCCCTGCCTTAGCAGAGGAGCTGACACTGTACTTTTAAAAGGACTGGGGCTGCACTTATCTGCAGGTGTACCAATGCTTAATTTATAAAAAAAACATAAGTGCCAGGGCTCTCAGCAGGAGCCCACTGCAGCTTGCACTACCCATTGCCCCTGCCAGCGCTACCAATGACAGAGCCAACACAACTACAAAGCATCACACTCCTACAAGTGTGACAATGCAGACTATTCCAGGCTCCCACACCTATAAGAATGGCCTGGGTGACAGGTATTATCCATTTTTAATGTATGTTGAACTAATATATAACTGTATGCAACCAATTAGCCATTTTTAATGTATATTGAATTAATATAAAACTGTTGTTGTGCTCATCTGTAAATTAGACAGACAGCCCCACCATGTGGCAGACTGCCAGAGGCGCTGGTGTTGACCATTAAGTGCTGGTGCTGAGCACCGGAAACCAGCGTCTCAAATTAAGCACTGAGGTGTACTAAACTTTTATTTGGGACTACTATACTTAACGGGATGGTACTCGGCACCTGTTTAGCAGGGCTCTAATGAGACGGTTCTTTTTGTTTTATTAGCGCAATACTACATTTTTTGATGGGACACTTCTCAAACGAATCATATATTTTAAATAGGAAAATACTGGGCATTTTTAAGGTCACATTTGAAAAGAAATGCTAAACCTTTTAATAGGGCTACCAGCCGCAGTCCGTGCAGGTAAGAGTGGTGGGGCGGTGGGACCGGGTGGGGGGGGATTTCGAGGGACGAGCCGAGGGAAAATTAAATAAATAATTAATTTTCCCTCGTCATCGTCCGTTCGAATCCCCTTCCCACCCGGCCCCACCACTGTTACCTGCACGGACCGCGGCTGAGGTCTACATGGCAACTTGGACCAGTGCTCAGCTCCTATGGATTTAATGGGACTGCAATTGCCACTTTGAGCGGGATTGTAATACATTTTATCAGGCTTCCACGTTGAACTATACCGGTATACTTTTTTCTGGACTCTAAGATGCCCTTATACCTTTAATCAAACAAAAACAGCCCTTTTGCTCTCATTTTGACGTGCCCGGTTGGGTCTGATTCGCTTATAGGGCAATGCAGCACTGCCCGAAGGGGAAGGCTGGTCTGACAGGTTAATGTGTATGGGCTGGTTACTTGGCTGTTTGTGGGCTGTTTTATGGTGCAGTGGACCATTTTGTTCTCTGGCATAGCTACAAACATTGACTGCAGCAAGCACAAATGCATTCAGTCACACACATATCATGCAAAAACACATATACAGCTTGCCTTTGCAAGTTAAAAACTGCCCTGATTTGATATGCGGACCACTTGTTTTTTAGCTAACTAATCTGCTGATAGGGGGCCGCTTCTATATGGTGCACGGGTCTATTTTCTGTTGCGGCCCGACCCTGGTGTCTAGAGCACAATTCTGACTCGTAAACTGATACTGTAAGGCAGATTGCCATCACTCGTCCTCAATATCAAAAATAGTCTGAAGTAATGTAAACAATCAGCTGACTGGCGTTCGCTTCGATGACTCTTCATGCAGTGGTGACGCCTGCTGCCGAATCGGAGGCCCGCCCGGCTTCCACAAATTGACCAAGGTCTCCTCCCACTCCCCTTCTTCCCTCCCACTCCCACCCTCGGGTGGTTCCAAACCCAACCGCTCCCTCGGACCCCAACAGACAGAGAGTGCAGCTACTCACCGGGGAGGTCTTCCGCGGCCGGGGTCCTTGGTCATCATTGGGCGGCAGGTCCCCTAAAGAGAGGAAGGGGGGAGAAGTTATTAGGTTTCTCCGTCTCTTCTTCTCCATGCTGCCTTCCCTCCCTGCTGTAAGGAAAACCGCGTTTCTCTCCTAGGCTGGGAAAGCACCCAGCTCGCGCTTTCTGAACAAAGCTTCTGGCAAATAAACTCGCACAACTTTTTCTCTCGGGTGCCTTTTCACCTCCCCCAGCCTTGGAAGCTAAGGCATTACTTGCGCACTCAGTTCAAGGGAGATAAAATTATGGCTCAGAAGCCTTCCACGGACGGGTCCGCCCAGCCAACGGGTCCGTTCTGTGGCCCTTGCAATAATCTGTACAAATACAGTTTACTCCTCTTCCCCAAACAGGAGTAAAGAAGTACTTGGATGGCACAAGGGAGACAATGGTGTATAGAAAACGGTAATGTTCTCAGTGGGCTAATTAATGCGCCTCCTGGAGAAATACGCATGTGAACAGCTGGCCACAGGTTTGGACTGCTTGCAGGCGGCAAAAGAAAAACTGGAATTACTTTTTCATAGTTAATTTGTTTGTTTATTATGTAGTGCTCAAACAGACTAAACGCCATTTCATAGCACTTAGCAACAAGCATTACCAAAGGCACTAGGTCTCACCTGTAATGTTTATACTTAATGTTTAAAAGCATTTTAACGATTGTATGCAAGTAAGAACAACATTCATGTACGCAGTAGTGCCGGCCACCCTATTTAGTAAATGTGCACTTCAATTGCTTCATATTTGCAATATTCAGCCACTTATACCTTTCAAAATAGCCACATTTCTAGTCCATTCTCTTGTGTTCAGCAGAATTGACTATTTCCCAGCCTCTGATGCTCCCTCCCACTTCATCATCTCTATTCTCTTTGTTCCTGATTCACTGCCATTTGTGAAACCTGTTATGAGCTTTCCGAGGAGCTGCAAGAGCTGCGATGCGAGATCCTCCGTCAAGTTGCGCCGCTCTGCGTTGGTTCCAACGAAGCTGTGTGGTGAGGCTTTGCAGGGCTTTGCGTCACCTTTTGTTGTTTCTGTTGAGGCTGGCAGCGGGATCGCGAGGCTTTGCGAGGCTCTGAATCATTCGGCTTCATTCTGATGAAGCTTGTAGCTGTGCGGCAAGGCTTTGAGGGGCTTCACGTCACTTCACTCTGGATTTGGTCAAAACCACAGCTGGGCCAGCAGCAGATTCAGACCAACTTCCAAGGGTTCTGAACTGGAGAGGCACCACTTGGGAGGTTAGGTCTCACAGCAGGCAGATTCCAGGTGCAGGGTTCAAGGTAGTTGGCCTTTTCTGTCTCCGAGTCTCTGATCAGGAGGCCAGCAAACTGGCCTCGGAGTCATTCTGGTGGTCCTGGGTTGAAGATGCACATTGAGTCCTTCTCACTCAGACAGTATGGCAGCAGGTGAGCAGACTAGTCGGGCAGCAAACTAGCAGTCTGTCTTGCAGCATAGCAGCACAGCAGTCCTTCTTCTGAGACTTTGACAGGTCCAGATGTGTATTGTAGAGTTGGGTCTGAGGGTCTAATATTTATACTTGTTACCATGTTTGAAGTAGGAGAAGTTTCTAGAAGTTCCACCCCAAAGGCGTTTGGAATTTCCTTCCTCCCTGCCCAGGCTCCTGCTTACCTGAGTACGCAAAAGACTAGTGTGAAACCCCTTGTGAGTGTGCGGAGGCAGAGTCTTTGTGATGTGCAAGTGAGGTAAGTGACAGCTCTGCCCCTATCAAGTCAGAGATAACCCATCCTGCCAATGCATATTGCCCCTTGTTTCACTGTCTGAGAGTAATACATGAAGACCAACTGCCAGCTACACCTAGTCATGTGACCCTGGATACAGGCTGCAAGCACCAAATGATTAGGACAAGAAAAAGCCACCTTTTAAAAGTTGCATTTTTAGATTTTGACTTAAAAGCCGACTTTACCATTGAAAAGGGTTTTAAATTATAATTCTTTAGAGACCAAACTTAACATTCCAACCTGCTCCAAATTGAAAGTACAGTATGGGAGTGGTCCCAGTACAAAATTATTCATCATAAACACAACATTGACGAAATAAAAAACATATAAGGCATACGCAACTTACATAGTTCACTGTTATTTAATCACAATGAACATACAATGGAATCAAAAAACATTTAGATAATTGAGTGCCCCAAATGGAGAAAGCACTTATTAAATGTAATATGGTAAGCCAATGTTATCCTATGAGAGAGGTGGGCCTCACAGTACTGAAAAATTCATTTAAGAGTTCTTTAGTACCAGGACATGTAAAACTTGAAAGCACATGTCAAACTTTATCAATACACTGCACCTTGCCCTATGGGCTGTGTAGGGCCTAGCCTCGGGGTGACTTATATGTATTAAAAATGGTGGATTTGTCCTGGCTAAAGATCTATTTTGCAAAGTCAAAATGACACGTTAAAACTGCACACACAGCATGGAAGGCCTAAGACAGGTTTAAAAGAGCTACTTACATGGGAGGCACAATTAGTTCTGCAGGCCCACTAATAACACTTAATTTACCGGTGCTGGGTACAGGTTGCACCACTTTAATAGGACTTACAGGTTAATTAAATATGCCAATTGGGTGTAAGCCAATTTTACCATGCTTAAAGGAGAGAGCACAAGCACTTTAGCACTAGTCAACAGAAGTAAAGCGTGCAGAGTTCTAAGGCCAACAATTTTTTTTAGCAAAAATGGGAGGAGTAAGTTAAAACTATTTGGGGGAAGACCACCGTAAGGTTGACAGATCTAACAATCTCCAATTGCTTAATATGTACAAGATTCATGCACTCCTTTCAATTCAAACAAATCTGCTATCCACTCCATGGTGTTCAGGACCATTGACTATTGTATCAGCCTTCTAGTTGGCCAACACAGCCGCTCCATTGTCACACTGATCAATATCATTAATTTTAACAAGTCCATCTCTTCAAGCTTCCCAGAAACACACCCACCACCAACTACCATCAGCACGTTGGTTGGCTTACGGAAAAAAACATAGGGCCCAATTCACAAAGGTATAATGAGATGAAAGTCTAATTTTACAACTTTCGGTATTCACAAAGGGCATTTACTAATCGTAAATGCTCTTTGTGAATACTGAAAGTCGTAAAGTTAAATTTTTGGTATTCACAAAGGGCATTTACGAGTAGTAAATGGCCATTGTGAATACCAAAAGCCGTAAAGTTAAACTTTTGTCTCAGTTTACCTTTGTGAATCGGGCCCATAGTCATGTACATGTTATTAGTCTTAGCTTTTCAATCAGTTATCAATCTTGCCCCCATAATTCTCTGATACTCTTTCTTCCTGCTCTCCAGCTTGTAGCCTTTAATCGACCAACCAAAATCTTCTGGCCTCACCCAAACCTCCTTGTGCCACCTCAAAGTTTCATAAATTTTAATTAGTGAGTCGCCATAGTTGGAACTCTCTCCCACCTGTTATTCAGACCTCGCCCTCCTACTGAAATTGAAACATTTCTAAGAAGTTTGTTGTGATGACTTCTATATAAGTCTTTGCTAGCTGAGATGTTTTTCTGTGTCTCCTGGTCTCCACAACGGCACCTGTTGTTGCAAGCTACTACTGTTTCATGTCTCAGTTTGTTATTACCTTTGGTGCCTACTTTATTACTGTCTTTGTAACTATGTAAAACAATTCTGTTTGAAATGTTCTGGTGCCTGCTAAATAATAAACATTTAAATAAAAATCAAACAAAAAAATAAATAAATGATGTATCTATGTGAAATCTGCCTAGCACCTTCCCTCTTCCACTTCAAAATAGAACTCAAGATCCTCTCATTGGTTAACAAGTGTTTCTCCCTACCGGTTTACTGACACAATATCATGCTTTATCACCGGAGAGCGAGAGATTATGGAATCAGTTGCACTCTCCCACTGTCAATATTCACACACACATGAGCCACTGATTACTCAGAAATTTTTGTGGGAAACCATCCGGTGGCGGTCGCAGCGGCAGGACCTAAGTAATCCTGAGGTGCCTGTACCTTGACGAATGTGTGACCACAAGACCGCACCATTCCGCACGAACCGCATGACCCTTGAGGAGACATATTAGAGGAAAAAATCCTCTGAAGCAAAGAACCAAGACAGGTGAGAGCTTTAGGCCTCATGAGTGTGCATGGTGTGCGTGCACAAGAAAGGACAGGGACACCGAAGACACAGCCCTGGCGAAGGCCCCAAGACCCGACAGGGCTCATAGCGAGGGCTGAAACATGTTGGCACAGAAACAAAGGGTATAATTGAGTGGTAAGATTCAATAGTAGCCTAAAACTCACGTTTTTATCCATACCCTAGGGACCCTCCTAATAAAGTGAAACCTTTGGGTTTACCTTGATGTATTTTTAATATATCACCTTTCTGTGTCCCTGCTTATCCAGTTTGCTTTATCTAAGAACTCCCATCTCCACCTATGGTTGAGTCCGCCCTGGTATTACCATTTTACCAAGGTGTGGATAGGCGCCGATGATAAAGCATGTTACGATAAGTGAGTGAGGCTTCTACTCCAATATGTTTGGATACCCTTCTAGGAGTAAGAACTAAGTAGACGTGACACCCGACATCCTGGTATAAAATAGGAACCAGATGGTTTCCCACAAAAATATCTGATTAATCAGTTGCTCATGTGTATGTGAACAATATCATGGTAAACACTATTGTTGAGAAAAATATCCGGTCAAAAATATTGTTTACCAAAATATAGTGCTCCTATACTTATAATGGCAAGTAAAAAATTGATCAGAAAAAATATCTTTGACACTAATATCCTAAAATAAACAAAATATCGATATTTTTATATAAATAAAGTTTAAAGTTGTAAATGGTAAATATTTACAATATCAACTAAATATAATGTAAAATAAATAAATTCCATTAATATTTAGTACTGTATATAAATATATAATTCTATAAACACATAAACACATGTATAGATGCGTTTGCATTTAAATAAACATATATATGTATAGTGTAACATAATGGATAAACATATTTATGTTACATCATATTAATTTTTTAAATATTTAAAATTTAATATTGTGAAAAATACCTACTAGCATCTGCCAGTAGGTAGTTAATGTTAGGACCATGTTTCCATAGGAATGCATTTTTTGACTTGCCTATATCTTTGGAGCCGTTTGACAAATCTTCACAAAATTTTCCCCAAAAAGTGCGCCTGTAATTCTTGTTGCGCATGGAAAGTTTCGGGGCGTATGTCAAGTGGGGGTTGAGAAAAAGGAGGAGTCAAAAAAAGTGTGTTTCTCATGTTAATTCCCAAAGGAGATTTGAACACGGCTAAAGCCCTGACCGCTGGATGGAATTCCACCAAATTTGGCAGAAAGTTAGCTTTTGGTCCACAGATTGTGCTTCAATTGTTTTGTGTGAATCCGTTCAGTAGTTGTCAAAAAATTAAATTAAAAGAAATCAAAATTTGCATTGCTGAGACCTCAACGACTTTGCGAATAATAATGAGCTCATGCAGGTAAAAGCAGAGCTCTGATTGGCTGCCAATACTTCAACCAGGAAGTGTTAGCAGCTATCTTAGGACTCAGCTTCAGATGAGTCCTAAAAAAGCATTAAAAAAAAGAAAAGGGGGCAGGTTAAAAATACCCTGACCCCCAAGCCCTGGTCTTGGGGACCTAGAGGGACCGGGGCAGGGCAAAAAAAACTTAAAAATTAAAAAATTGCAGTGAATTTATGAAATTCAAAAATTTGTGGCAAAAAACCCCCCACCAAGCTAGGGCTCCTGCGCTTGTTTTCAAAAGGACTCTGGGTGAACCAGCACCCAAGGGCTTTTTATTAAAAAAAAGGAGGGGTGTATGCAGCCCCCCTCCTGAGGCTCTTTGAGCCCCATGGACCACCACCTCCCCAGGGCATTTTTTTTTTTAAATAATAGAGGGGCGCCCCCCTCTTAAAGCAAAAAACGGCCCTGGCGATGCCACCCCCCAGGACCGTCTACTGCTATGTCCTGGGGTGCCTACCCAGGGGCATAGCTGGTTGCTTTTGATTGGTGGGAGCTTTGACAGCTCCTGCAAAGCAAACAAAAACACTCCGCTTCCAGCTGGCAGGAGCTGTCAAAGTGCTCCCGCCTGCTGGAAGCGGAGGTTCAATCTCTTTCCCTGCCCACAGACATGATGGCAAGGAAAGGGATGAAACAGATTGCTCTTGCACACAGGGTGCTGCATTTCCAGCAGCTCCTTTCATGTGAGAGCAATGCTGGCTCCCACAGGAGGCGGGGAGCCGCTGGGAACGTGGGGTCTTTGAGGCTCCCCCTGCCAGGGAAATGAGGAGAAAGAGGCAAAATAAAGGTCAGAAACTAGCAGAAAAAGGCAAAATAAAGGTGAGAAACGAGCAGAAAGAGGCAAAATAAAGGGTAGCAATGAGCTGAAAGAGGCAAAAATACAAGTGAGCAACAAGCAGAAAGAGGCAGAATAAAGGTCAGAAACATGCAGCAAAAGGCAAAATAAAGGTGACAAATGAGCAGAAACAGGCAAAATAAAGGTGACAAACGAGCAGAAAGAGGGAAGATAAAGGTGAGAAACTAGCAGAAAGAGGCAAGATAAAGGTGAGAAGGAATCAGAAATAGGTAGATTAAAGGTCAGCAATGAGCCGAAAGAGGCAAGATATAGGTGAGGAATGAGCAGAAAGAGGCTAAAGAAAGGTCAGCAACGAGGAGAAAGAGGCAAGATAAAGGTGAGAAACGAGCAGAAAGAGGCAGAATAAAAGTCAGAAACGAGCAGAAAGAGGCAAAATAGAGGTCAGAAATGAGTCTCAAGAGGCAGAATAAAGGTCAGAAAGGAGAAGAAAGAGGCAAAATTGGGGTCAGAAACGAGCTGAAAGAGGCAAAATAGAGGTCAGAATCAGAAGAAAGAGGCAAAATAAAGGTTAAGAATTAGCAGAAAGAGGCAACATAAAAGCCAGCAACAAGGAGAAAGAGGCAAAATAGAGATCACAAATGAGCAAAAATAGGCAAAATAAAGGTCAGGAATTAAGAGAAAAATTCAGAAAATGAGCAGAAAATGAGCAGAACCCACTCAGGCCTCATGCACCCAGTCACAGAACAACTTAGACATGTATACCCACTCACAGACCCAGTCAGACACTCACGCATCCACTTACAGAATCACTCATACTCTCTCTCACCCACTCACAGACCAACTCAGAGACTCATCCACTGATTCACAGATCAACTCAGAGAATCACACACCCACTCACAGACCCACTCAGAGACTCATGAACCCACTTGCAGACCCACTCAGACACTTCTGCACTTACTCACAGACTGACTGACACACACATGGAGTCACTCGCATACCAACACAGACACTTTCACATCCACTCACAAATCCACTCAGACTTTCACTCAGACACTCATGCACCCATTCAAACACTCAATCATCCACTCACAGACCCACTCAGATACTCATGCACCCACTCACACACCCATGAACCCACTCACATACTCACTCATACACCCACTGAGACACTCATGCACTCAGCTAAATTGTTACAGGTTACATTTAAGAAACAAAATTAAAATCACCTTAGAAATTTACTGAAAAAAACAAAGGTTACAGTGACGTTATAGTTAGAATATATTATTTAACAAAATTTTAAAAATTCACTGAAAAAAACAAAGGTTACAGGGACATTATGGTTAGGCTCAGATTTCACTTGTACAAAACCAGTAGAATTCAACAATTATAGTTACCTGAGCTAACTATAACTTACACCTCCGCAATGCACTGCTTATGATCTCACATATTATATCACTTATGACATGGTCAGTGACATCACTGTTGAGATCACTGATGATATATCAAATGACATCAATGATGACATCACTGATGGCATCATCCACAGAACCACTCACACACCCACTCATACCCCTATACATCCTCTTATACATTCACTCACACACCCACACAACCACTCACATACCCATTCGCAGATGCATATAAGTACTCATACAACCACTCATTCTTCCATAGAGTCACACACACCCACTCACTCATACAGCCACTCACATAACCACTCACTCACCCATACAGCTACTTATACAACCAGTCACTCATCCTTACAGCCACTCAGGTACCTATTCACTCATCTATACTGTTACTCACACACCCACTCATACAGCCACTCACACATGCAGTGAGTCACCCATACAGGCTCTCACACACACACCCACACACACACCCACACAGTCACTAACTGACCCATTCACTCATTCAATCAGGTATGCAGACAACTATTCACTCACCAAAACAGCTACTCATACACCCAGTCAGTCACCCATACATCCATTCACACAGCCACCAACTCGCCCATACAGATACTCATTTATTCACCCATATAGCCACTTACATACCCACTCACCCATACAGTCTCTCAACACAGCCACTTACTCACCTATACGAGTACTCACACACTCACTCATACACTCACACAACCACCTACATACCCATTCACTCACCCATAGAGCCATTCACACAGACACTCACTCTCCAATACAGCCACTCACCTATCAACTCATTTAACCAATCACCCACTCAAACAGCCACTGTGTCACCCTTACAGACACTTAGACATCCAGTCACTCACTAATACAGCCATTCAGAAACCCACTCGCTCACCCATACAGGCACTCACACATCCACTCATCCACCCATACAGCCACTCACATAGCCACTCACTCAGCCACACAGCTACTCACATACCCACTTATTCACACATATAGACCCTCACACACCCACCCACTAACACAGCCACTCACACATGCTTACACATAGTCACACAGCCACTCACATAATATATATTAGAAGTAGTATCACTCATTAGTAGTACACCTAGTATACTAATTTAACTTTTGTAGTGCCATAGTATATATGTTTAACAATCATAAATTCTTACAAAATACTTCAAATACTTACATTCATTGGATGATGTCATCAGTGATGTCATTTGAGATGTTATCAGTGATGTCACTGACTATGTCAGAAGTGATGTAATATGTGAGGTTATAAGCAGTGCATCGCGGAGGCATAAGTTATAGTTAGCTCAGGTTACTATAACTGTGGAATTTCACTGGTTTTGTGCAAGTGAAATCTGAGCCTAACTATAGTGTACCTGTAACCTTTGGTTTTTTCACTGAATAAAATGTAGGTGTGATAATAAGATCGTTTTTTGTTTTTAAAAACGAAAACAGATCTATTTATCACACCTAACTATAACTTTACCCTTTGTTTTTTTCAGTGAATTTCTAGGTTTAAAAAAAAGTAAAGTAATACTTAATTACCATACATAATTGCCACCACCCACCTGCGGCCAGGCCGGCCAGCCAACCCCCCCCCTAATATAGCCAACCCCACGCTGAGCACAGCCTTTGGCTGTGCGCAGTGGGGGGTTGGCCATAGGGCCTGGCGTTGGGGACCCCATCCCCAGGACTGTTTGGTTTTTATTTGAAGGGAAGGGGGCTGTGGGCCCCCCTCCCTAAGCCTTGTTAGGCCCTTGGGACCCTATCCCCAGGACAATTTCTAAAAATAAAGGAGAGAGGGCCGCACAGCCCACCTCAATGATCCTCTTTAGGCCCTGGGACCTTGTCCTCCAGGGCTGTGTTTTTTTTAGGCCCTTGGGACTCCATACCCAGGCCCATTTATTTATTTAAATAAAGGGGAGGGGGCATGGGTGGCCCTCCTACGTGGGCCGATTCCGTCCTTAGGGACCCCACCCCCAGGGTACGGCATTATTTTTAGGGGAAGGCGGGCATGAGTGGCACCCCTCCCGGCAGCATTTTTATGGTGCGGGGGCACGCATGGCCCCCTTCCCCGGGCTGATTTTGGCCCCTAGAGACCCCATTTCCCAGGGCCTGGCAGCATTTTTAGGGGAGGGGTCATGCATGGCCACCCTCATTGGCCAATTTGGGCCCATGACCCCAATCCAACATTTTGAAGGGTGAGGGGGGTCAGGTGGCTCACCTCCCCAGGACGATTTCACTGCCGGAGACCCCATATCCTGAGGCCAAGCGGCATTTAGGAAGGGGGTTGGCAGGGTGGCATCCCACGGCCGACTTTTGCCCGGAGACCCCATTTACCAGGGCCTGGTGTTATTTTGAGGTGGAGGTGGGTGCACGTGGTCACCTTCCTGGGCCAATTTCAGCCCTGGGAACCCTATACCCTGGGCCGCCAACATTTTATGGGCATGAGGGCTCACATGGCTCCCCTCCCTGGGCTGAGTTTGGGCCTGAGGAAGGGAGAGGGAGGCATGTGCGCCCACCAGGCTGATTTCAGAACTGGGGATTAGAGCATTCAGAAGGGGAAGGAGGCATGCAACTCCCTCTCAGGGCCAATTTTGGCCCTAGGCACCCCATCCCCCAGGGCCCGGTGCATCTAAAGGTGGGTGTCCTGTTGCTCACCCAGGGCACCAACCATGTTGTCGTTTAGTGCTATGGGGAGCCCCAAGGCCTCAGTGGACCCAGCTGGCTCTGCGCACACAGCAGGAACCGGCATTGCTTCCGCCCGCAGGGAGCAGCTAATAATGATGCTCCCTGCAGGCGGGAGCAGTATTCAGATCTGTTTCCTGCCTGCATCACTGCGGGCAGGGAAAAAGATCCAAATTCTGCTCCCAGAGGTTGGGAGCAGTTTTGAAGCTCCCGTACACTGGGAGTGGATTTGGTTTTTTCTCCCGCTTGGTTGGAGATTTAAAAATGCTACCACCAAGTGAGAGCAAACATAGGTTTCTCTGTCCTCGCCTTTGTGGGTAGCGAAACTGCAATGTCATGGGGGTGTGCTCCCCAGGACATAGCCAGTGAGCCCGCCAGAGGGGCTGAGATCCCCAGGGCCATTAATTGCACAGGGAAGGGGGCACTCTCCCCATTTTGTGAAATTTCAGCCCAAGGGGTGAGCTCCCCGGGACCTCTCGAGGCACAGGAAGAGGTGCTGTGTGGCACCTCTCCATGGAACAAAGTGTTTCGGTCCTGGGGTTGGACTTCCCAGGGTCTGCGTTGGCTTAGGGAGGGGGGCCGTGCACCCTCTCGGGAATGGGCTTTGGCGCTCCCATAGCGGTGCCTTTTTAATAGGCAACACTGTGGGAACACCAAAGGGCAGCCCACCAGACCACGGCAGTCGACTTTTGAGGTCCTGGAGCTGGGAGCAGGTGTGGCAGCCCGCTCCAGGACCACCAAACTTGTAATCAGGCCCTAAGTCCTCGAGTCCAGTAATGGCTGCCAGCAACATTTTTCTCATGTTGCTAGCATGCAATCAATCACTCGCTCTCTAGGGAGTCTTATTCCCTCAGGAGGGAAATGGCTCAAGGGAACTAAAGCTACCTGAGCCAATCAAAATGCTCTATTTTTAAAGTGGTGCACCATTGAGAGTGTCTTGAGACTCTCGCAGGTCCAACCATCCAAATATCTATATTTTTTCACTTTTAATTTCCCAAAAACGACTGAACGGATTTACACCAAATCACAGAAATTACAATCTATGGATTTTCGTTTTTTCAAACATCAGTTTGTCCACGTTTATTTGGAATATGCATACTGTAAAGAGGATGATGCAACATGGATTCTACAGTGTTGTAAAGATGCTATTAAGCTGAATTGGGAACGTAGCACTGCAGGATGAAAGACATGGGTGTTAACTTTTGCAGTGCATGTTGGTACTTGTAGGACCCAATAAGATGGAATCACGTGGCAGTCTGACTGCACTTATACGCAGACACTAACTGAGGCAAACTATTTTCACCTGTGAGCAAGGCTCGTAACGGAGCTGAAACGCGTAAGGAAATCAATGAATTCTGGTACAAGGATCTTGGAGATAAAACTTGCCTGTTACCTGGAACTGGGCTTCAGTGCGCTTTTTGTGCTGTGATGTTTGACAATGGGGTGCTCCGTCCCCGAATAATGAAGCTGCCCTGCAGGGTTGGCGGCTCCTAAGAATTCGGAGACAGTTTTGTGATATATAGATATATTATCTACTGGCGGTCGCCAGTAGATAGTTATAGTTAGGACCTAGTTTCCATAGGAAAAGCGTTTTTTCTTTTCCCAATAACTTTGGCGCCGGATGACGAATCTTCGCGAAATTTTCAAAATTCGTCGGGCGCTCCGGTCAGCTCCTATCCTGAAAGTTTCGGGGTGATTCGGTAAGCAGGGGCCGTGAAAAAAGAGGGGTCCCAAAATGTGTTTTCTCCATGTTATTTTCCATAGGAAACTTTAGACACGGCTACAGCCTGAACAGCTGAACGGAATTACACCAAATTTGGCAAAAAGGTAGCCCTTGTTTCAGAAAGAACTCTTTTTGTTAAATGGTGTAAATCCGTTCAGTAGTTCCTGAGAAATTAAAAAAAAAGTTGGCGAAAAATGAATTTCCCATAGGAAACTTTAGACACGGCTACAGCTCGAACTGCTGAACGGAATCACACCAAATTTGGCAAAAAGGTAGTGCTTGGTTCAGAAAGAGCCCTTTTTTTTAAATGGTGTAAATCCGTTCAGTAGTTGCTGAGAAAATCAATAAATAAAAGTTTCGATATATAGAGGCGCGGTGGATCTGCGGACCCTCCCGACCACGAGCTTTATTCTAATTGGCTGTCAACACTCCAAACCAGGAAGTGTTGGCAGCCGTCTTGTGACTCGGTAGAACCGAGCCACAAGAAAAGAGAAAAACAAATGCGAAAAACAACAAGCAAAGGGGGCAGGGTAGAAACACCCTGACTCCCTAGGCCTGCTCAGGGGGTCCCACAAGGACCCCCAGGGCCAAAAAAAGCATTTTTAAAACAAAAAAATCAGCGATATTCGCGCACCCAGCGCGAATTTCGGCCGAAAATACAAAAAAACGAAGCCAGGCTCCAGCGCTTTGTTATTATTTAGCCCCCGGGTGGGACAAGTCCCGGGGGCATGCAATAATGTAATTGCGGGGGCCCAGGGAGGCCCCCGCAGCCCCGGGGACCGCCACCCCCGGAGCTTTCCATAAATATTTGCGGGGGGCACTCGGCCCCCCGCAGCCCGGGGACCGCCACCCCCCGGGGCTTCTTATTTTTAATGTGTGGGGGGGCCTCCAAGGCCCCCCCAAGCCCCAGGGACCGCCACCCCCCGGGGCTTTTATTAATTATTTTGCGGGGGCACACGGCCCCCCGCTGCCCCGGGGACCACCACCCCCGGGGCTTTTTTTTTTTAAAGATACCTGTGTGAGGGGGCTCGAGCCCCCCCACACGCCCCGGGGCCACCACCTCCCCGGGGCTGTGCAATAGGTGGGAGGGGGGCCGCGCAGCCCACCTCCTGGAGCCCTTGATGGCCCTGGGGACCGCCACCCCCAGGGCCGGCTCCTGCAGTGTCTCGGGGTGCCCACCCCGGGGACACTGCTGTTTGCAATGACAGGGCGGGAGACGCACGGCTCCCGCCCTGTCATTGCAAACTGCTTTGCTTCAATGCAGCGAGAGCAGGGAAACCTGCTCTCGCTTCAATGAAGCAAAGCAGATTGCTTTTCCACATGGGCAGCTGCATGTCAGCAGCTCCCCTTGTGGAAAAGCAATGCAGGCTCCTGCAGGACGTGGGGAGCCGGCGGGACCGTGGGGGCATTGGGGCTCCCCCCACGGTCTCCAGTGGATAGGGCCTGCCCCGGGGGATGGGGTCCCCGGGGCTAGAAGTGGCCCGGGAGGGGGGCCACGCGTCCCCCCTCCCAAAATAAATAAATAAATACAGGCCAGCCCCGGGGAATGGGGTCCCCGGGGCCAATAGAGGCCTCAGGAGGGGGGCCACGCAGCCCCCCTCCATAAAAAAAAATATATATGTGGCCATGCCCCGGGGGATGGGGTCCCCGGGCCGGAATTTGCCACGGGAGGGGGGCCCACGCGGCCCCCTTCCAGTTCATATATTTATTTATTTTTTTAAATGGGGGTCAGGCCCTGGGGGATGGGGTCCCCAGGGCCCAAAAAAAGTAAAAAGAAGGGGCGCCACACAGCCCCCTTCTAAAAAAAATAATTAAAAAAAACACCGCGATCATGCCAGAGGCCCCGCCCCCTCCCAGCAACACTCTGCAAACGCGCCCTATGGCGCGTTTTAAAATGGGGAATTAATTCCCCTTGAATACTGGGGGTCCCTGGGGGCCAACTAGCCCACCAGGTACCTCCAGGAAGCACCACAGGGCTGCATTGCAGAGAGGTGGTCCAGGCCACGCCCCTTTTTACACCTCTCTGCAACGCAGCTCTGTGGCGCTTACTGGAGGTACCTGGTGGGTTAGTTGGACCCCAGGGACCCTCAGGATTCAAGGGGACTTAATCCCCCAACTTAAAACGCGCCACGGGGCGCGTTTGCACAGTGGTGAAGGGAGGGGGCGGGGCCTGAGGTGACATGTGTGCAAACACGCCCTGTGGAGCGTTTTAAGTTGGGGAATTAATTCCCCTTCAATCCTGGGGGCCAACTAGCCCAACAGGTACCTCCAGTAAGCACCACAGGCCTGCGTTGCAGAGAGGTGGTCCAGGCCACGCTCCTTTTTACACTTCTTTGCAACGCAACTCTTGGCGCTTACTGGAGGTACCTAGTGGGCTAGTTGGACCCCAGGGACCCTCAGGATTCAAGGGGACTTAATCCCCCAACTTAAAACACGCCACGGGGCACGTTTGCACAGTGGTGAAGGGAGGGGGCGTGGCCTGAGGTGACATGTGTGCAAACACGCCCTGTGGCGCGTTTTAAGTTGGGGAATTAATTCCCTTTAAATCCTGAGGGCCCCTAGGTGCCAACTAGCCCACCAGGTGCTTCCAGTAAGCGCCACTGCGCTGCGTTGCAGAGAGGTGGTCCAGGCCATGCCCATTTGTACACCTCTCTGCAATGCAGCTCTGTGGCGCTTACTGGAGGTACCTGGTGGGCTAGTTGGACCCCAGGGACCCTCAGGATTCAAGGGGACTTAATTCCCCAACTTAAAATGTGCCACGGGGCGTATTTGCATAGTGGTGAAGGGAGGGGGCGGGGCCTGAGGTGACATGTGTGCAAACACGCCCTGTGGTGCGTTTTAAGTTGGGGAATTAATTCCCCATCAATCCTGAGGGCCCCTGGGGGCCAACTAGCCCACCAGGTACCTGCCGAAGCACCACAGGTCTGCGTTGCAGAGAGGTGGTCCAGGCCACGCTCCTTTTTACACCTCTCTACAACGCAGCTTTGTGGCACTTACTGGAGGTACCTGGTGGCTGAAACCTATGGTTTTTTCAGTGAATTTCAAAGGTTTTTTAAATGCTAATTTCTAACTATAACGTGCCTGAAACCTATGGTTTTTTAAGTGAATTTCAAAGGTTTTTTAAATGCTAGATTCTAACTATGCCTACAGAGGTAGGACATGTGAAGAAAGAAGAAAAACGCACAGAAAGAAGCAAAAGAAATGCAGAAAGAAGCAACAGAAGTCCACAAAGATGAAGAAAAGTGAAGGAAGAAGCAAGACATGTGCAGAAAGAACCAACAGAGGAGCAGAAAGAGGCCTTGTTGCAAAATCCTCCTGTGCCCACAACTTTTTCAGACGGGTACTGGTGGTAACTGAGTCTGACTAACGAGGCCTAGAGCCAGTGCTATGGTAAAAGACACTTAGAATACAGTGAAAACACCTACATACACTAGGGAACACTATGCGTTGGGGTACCCCTGTGATTAGCATGACCTCCTCTGTAAGGCCCTAGTACATAATAGGGCAGGGGGATTAAAATTACCTCTAAGTCAGAGGTGCAGAAATATGCTACTTTAACTAGTAGTCGCGTTTGCAGAGTGGTGGAGAAAGAGTGCTGGGCATCCAACCAACGCTCAGGAATTCCGCTGCGTAGGACTTACAGGAGGTACCAGGAGGGATTCTTGGCCCCCAAACTCCCTCAGGACAAAATTGGACTTCATCCCCCATCCCGTACTCTGCCATGAGGCACGTTTGCAGAGTGGGAGAGAAAGGGGGCCATGGCCTCCGAAGACGTCTTAGCAATCCCACTGTGTGGGACTTACTGGAGGTAACAAGAGGGGTAGTTGGCCCCCAAGGACATCCTTGGGGGCCAACTTCCCAAACTATTACCTCCAGTCAGTCTCACACAGCAGCACTGGTAACTACTCGTACCAGGCCACGCCCACTTTGCCCACCACTCTACAGACGCGCTCCCTGGCACGCTCTTGGATGGGGATTGAAGTCCCCTTCACTGCTGGGGGTCCTTTAGGGGCCAACTAGCCTACCTTTTACCTCCAGTAAGCCCCACGCAGTGGGATTGGTGAGAGGTAGACAAAGGCCATGCCCCCTTTCTCCACCACTCTGCAAACACGCCCCCTGGTGCATTGTAAGTTGGGGGATTAATTCCCCTTGAATCCTGAGGGTCCCTGGGGTCCAACTAGCCCACCAGGTACCTCCAGTAAGCGCCACAGAGCTGCATTGCAGAGAGGTGTATATATATGCAGCGCAGTGGCACTTACTGGAAGCACCTGGTGGACTAGTTGGCCCCCAGGGGCCCTCAGGATTGAAAGGGAATTAATTCCCCAACTTAAAAGGCACCACAGGGCGTGTTTGCACACATGTCACCTCAGGCCCCGCCCCCTCCCGTCACCACTGTGCAAATGCGCCCCGTGGCACGTTTTAAGTTGGGGGATAAAGTCCCCTTGAATCCTGAGGGTCCCTGGGGTCCAACAAGCCCACGAGGTACCTCCAGTAAGCGCCACAGAGTTGCGTTGCAGAGAGGTGTAAATAGGGGCGTGGCCTGGGCCACCTCTCTGCAACACAGGTCTGTGGCGCTTACTGGAGGTACCTGGTGGGCTAGTTGGCCCCCAGGGGCCCTCAGGATTGAAGGGGAATTAATTCCCCAACTTAAAATGCGCCACAGTGCGTGTTTGCACACATATCACCTCAGGCCCCGCCCCCTCCCTTCACCACTGAGCAAACGTGCCCTGTGGCGCGTTTTAAGTTGGGGGATAAAGTCCCCTTGAATCCTGAGGGTCCCTGGGGTCCAACTAGCCCACCAGGTACCTCCAGTAAGCGCCACAGGGCTGCGTTGCAGAGAGGTGTAAAAATGGGGGTGGCCTGGACCACCTCGCTGCAACGCAGCCCTGTGGCGCTTACTGGAGGTACCTGGTGGGCTAGTTGGCCCCCAGGGATCCCCAGTATTGAAGGGGAATTAATTCCCCAACTTAAAACGTGCCACAGGGCGCGTTTGCAGAGTGTTGCTAGCAGGGGGCGGGGCCTCCGGCACGATCGCGTGTTTTTTTAATTACTTTTTTTGGAAGGGGGCTGTGTGGCCCCCCTTCTTTTTACTTTTTTTGGGCCCTGGGGACCCCATCCCCCAGGGCCTGACCCCCATTTAAAAAAATATATATATATTAACGGGAAGGGGGCCCCTCCTGAGGCCTCTATTGGCCCCGGGGACCCCATCCCCCGGGGCCGGCCTTTATTTATTTTTCCTTTTTAAAAAAAAGTTTTTGGGGAGGGGGGCCACGTGGCCCCCCTCCCGGGCCACTTCTAGCCCCAGGGACCCCATTCCCCGAGGCAGGCCCCATCCATTGGTGACCGTGGGGGGAGCCCCAATGCCCCCACGGTCCCGCCGGCTACCCGCGTCCTGCGGGAGCCGGCATTGCTTTTCCACATGGGGAGCTGCTGACATGCAGCTCCCCTTGTGGAAAAGCAATCTGCTTTTCTTCATTGAAGCGAGAGCAGGTTTCCCTGCTCTTGCTTCAATGAAGCAAAGCAGTTTGCAATGACAGGGCGGGAGCCGCGAGGCTCACGCCCTGTCATTGCAAACAGCAGTGTCCCAGGGGTGGGCACCCCGGGACACTGCAGGAGCCGGCCCTGGGGGGTGGCGGTCCCCAGGGCCATCAAGGGCTCCAGGAGGGGGGCTGCGTGGCCCCCCTCCCACCTATTGCACAGCCCTGGGGAGGTGGTGGCCCCCGGGGCTCGGAGGTCCGTTACGGACCCCCGAATTTGAATATCAGTGCCCCGGGGAGGTGCGGTCCCCGGGGTGTGTGGGGGGGCTCGAGCCCCCCCACACAGGTCTATGTTTTAAAAAATAAAAGCCCCGGGGGTGGCGGTCCCCGGGGCAGCGGGGGGGCTGTGTGCCCCCACGATTATAATTAATAAAAGCCCCGGGGGTGGCAGTCCCCGGGGCTTGGGGGGGCCTTGGAGGCCCCCCACACATTAAAAATAAGAAGCCCCGGGGGGTGGCGGTCCCCGGGGCTGCGGGGGGGCCGTGTGCCCCCCGCAAATGTTTATGGAAAGCCCCAGGGGGTGGCAGTCCCCGGGGCTGCGGGGGCCTCCCTGGGCCCCCGCAATTACATTATTGAATGCTCCCGGGACTTGGCCTACCCGGGGGCTAAATAATAATGAAGTGCGGGAGCCCGCGCTTTGTTTTTTTAAAAATTTTCGGCTGAAATTCGCGCTGGGTGCGCGAATCTTGCCGATTTAAAAATAAAAATGCTTTTTTTGGCCCTGGAGGTCCTTGTGGGACCCCCTGAGCAGGCCTAGGGGGTCAGGGTATTTCTACCCTGCCCCCTTTTCTTGTTTTTCGCGATTGTTTTTCTGTTTTCTTGTGCCTCGGTTACCGAGGCACAAGATGGCTGCCAACACTTCCTGGTTTGGAGTGTTGACAGCCAATTAGAATAAAGCTCGTGGTCGGGAGGGTGCACGGATCCTCCGTGCCTCTATATATCGAAACTTTTATTTTTTGATTTTCTCAGCAACTACTGAACGGATTTACACCATTTAAAAAAGGGCGCTTTCTGAACCAAGCACTGCCTTTTTGCCAAATTTGGTGTAATTCCGTTCAGCAGTTCGAGCTGTAACCGTGTCTAAAGTTTCCTACGGGAAATGCATTTTTCGACCTCTTTTTTTAAATTTCTCAGGAACTACTGAACGGATTTACACCATTTAACAAAAGGTCTCTTTCTGAAACAAGGGCTACATTTTTGCCAAATTTGGTGAAATTCCGTTCAGCAGTTCGGGCTGTAGCCGTGTCTAAAGTTTCCTATGGAAATTAACATGGAGAAAACACGTTTTGGGACCCCCCTTTTTTTCTCGGCCCCCGCTTGCCGAATCACCCCGAAACTTTCAAGACAGGAGCTGACCAGAGCGGGCTACGAGTTTGGAAAATTTCACGAAGATTTGTGAACCGGCGCCAATGATATTGAGAAAACAAAAACAGAGTTTCCTATGGAAACTAGGTCCTAACTATAACTATCTACTGGCGACCGCCAGTAGATAATATATATATATCTATATATGGAGAATCATTTCGGGCAATCCCAGAAAGGAAACAGCGGCACACCAGAGGACAGCACAAGTAGTTTATTGTGCCCACAAACGACGCGTTTCGGCGAAGCCTTTTCAAGTTGGTGACCGGTGCACAATCCCCCATAGAAATACAGGGTCAGCATTCAAGGAAAGTGAAGAAATACTACAACCCAAATCTAAAAAGATGTGTGCAATATCATATTACTTTATACTATATAAATATACCTGATTAAATTAAACAGTTATCACGTAACATCATAATTGATGAATATGATCGCCCACATAATTATAACAATAGTCATGGGAGTTCCTAGTCAACCGTGGTCGTTACATTTCCCATGCCGGTTTGAAATATGGTTCAGTTCCAAGGAGAATAACAATGATAAGGGGTAAAAATACCCCAACTTGTACATGATTAGGAAACAGATAGAACATCAAATTTCAAGCGGAAAACCTCATGACAAATAGAATCCATTTCTGGCGGCATGCATGATTACTGATTGTAACAAAAAATGTTGCACTACAATCAAGGGTACTGTACCCTAATTCACACACATTTTTTTATATCATAATTATTGAAGGACAAATTCCTGATCCTGTACACATCGATATGATACTAATATGCAATAGCCATAAGAATGCATCCTGCTATGATTCAGGGGGTAAGGTACACAACAGAAGTGGTGCAGTGAGAAACAATGTGACATGGAGTGCACAAAGGGAATAGAATTGATAGTCAATAATTTGGGGAGGTGGTACACATTAATAATAGTTGAGAAATCTATCACATCGCCTAATTGTGTGATAATACGACAATATCAAATTCATGAAGATATTGTTCATGTTATCGTTTAGCATTACTAAGTAGTTTGGAGCTTAAGGAAACTCCTACAGCTAAACCAACGATACACACTCTCCCTCTAAAATAGTGAAAGTAATTAAAATAAGTATTTGGTGACAACATATCATACAACCAAAAGATGGCCATATTTCATAAAGTAATTATCTGTGCCCAATATGGGTGGCTAACTCCTCCCCACTATTGAGCCCATGTGGGATTTTTGTATTAAGTTTCAGTATGTATTTGGATTTAGTCACCCATAGCAGTTTCTCTCTATCTCCCCTCTCGGATGTGATAGAATTCTATCCACCCCAAAGAAAGAGATAAGGTTGCTGGTACTCTGATGTTTCTCCTGAAAATGTCTTGCGACAGGGTAGCTGAGGTCTACGTTGGTAACGGCCGTCATATGTTGCAGAATTCTGTTTTTTAACTGCAACTTGGTACTACCAATGTACCTGAGCCCGCATGGGCACTCCAAGGCATAGTTAACATGGTCGCTAGTGCAGGTTATGAATTTAGTGATCTGTTTATCCATGCCCAGGCTTGTTTTATATGTATCCCTGTTGATACTGTGCCTGCATGCTTTGCATGCGTTACATTTGACAAAGCACTTTGTCGTACCTAGCGATGTTTTGGCAGCTGGTTTATTTTGATAACTCTGTACTAGGTAATCCTTGAGGGATTTGGATTTCCTATAAGTTATTAGAGGTGTCTTTCCAACAGAGGTACCAATTACAGGATCTGTTTCCAATAGGCCCCAGTGGCGCTTCATTCTGCGCTTTATTACGCTAGATCTTGTGTTATATGTAGTGATCATTCTGGGAACTTTGTGATCATTAGTTTTGTCTTTTCTCATGGAAAAGAGCGCATCATGGATTGTTACCTCTTTGACTTTTCTAATGGCTGCAGATATTGTTTTGCTATTAACCTCGTTGAGAAAATCTCCTTTCCATTGTCTGCTGTTCTTTTCTGAAACCAGACTCTGTGCTCCAATTACGGCGGGCCCTAAGAAGCTCGCCATATGGAATACTGTTGCGCAGGGGCGTGGGGTGGTTGCTCTTTGCATGAAGCAATGTATTGCCCGCCGTGTCTTTTCTGAATAGGCTAGTTACTATTTGATTGTTCTCGATTTCAACGGCTACATCCAGGAATTCGCAATATGTGGGACTGATCTTATGTGTGAAATTTAAATTAAGTTCATTCTCGCCCAGTTTGTTAATAAATTCAAGTGCTAGACTTCTGGGACCATCCCATATCAGGAACAGGTCATTGATGTACCTGATCCAGATAGGGATGTGTTCCGTATATCTCTCATTTCCCTCAACCCACACAATTTGTTCCTCCGACCAGCCCAGGAAAAGATTAGCTAGGCTGGAGGCAAAACGCGTGCCCATCGCTGTTCCTGACTTCTGCCGGTAGAGAGTTTTGTCAAAAATGAAGATGTTCTCATTAAGACCATAAAGCATCATACTTTCAAGCATCACCGTGTGTTCCCAAAGTGATATATGCCTCCCTCTAAAGAAGTACATACATGCTTCCACCCCTTGTTTTTGATTTATACAAGTGTACAGTGAGCATACATCCATAGCTATCATAAGGAAGCTGTCTTCCCATCTGATGTCATGAATGCGATGAAGAAAATCTGTACTGTCTCTGCAGTATGATCTTAGACTGGTTACAAAAGGTGACAAAAATAAATCTAAGAAGATGGAAGTGTTCTCCAATAATCCCCCATTGGAGGATTATTGGTCTTCCTGTTGGTCTAGGGGGTTGTTTGTGGATCTTAGGTAATAGGTAGAAGCAGGGGACACGGGGATTATCTGTTTTCAGGAATAAATACTCCTCTCTATCAAGCAAACCCGCGTCCCACCACCCTTTCAGCAAATCATGATAGGTGTTAATTGAAGACCTATATGTGTCCCAACTTATTTCTTCATAGCAATTAGTATCGCCTAATTGCCTGAGTGCCTCATTATTATACTGTTGTACATCCATCACGATAACATTCCCACCCTTGTCCGATGGCTTTATGATGATACTCGGATCATCCATTAAATTTTGTAAAGCATTTCTCTGTGATCTTGTTAGATTATCTCGTTGGAAGTTTGGACATGTTTCCCTCAATTTGCTGATTTCCTGGATCATAATCATATTGAATGCTTCAATGTTATCATGTGGAACATTCGGGTTAAACACTGATTTGGGTTTGAACCCACTGTGACATGTTGCATCCGGCAAAAAGCCCAATTCTATAAGTTTTTTCCTTTTTCCTTTTTAGGTATGTCATCAATGTTTTCCTCCAGTTGGTGCAGCTCCAAGATGAAGTTAACATCTTCAATGCGGAAATCTGACGTGTCCTCCAATACATGGCAGCCAGATTTAGATTTTTTGTGTCCCGTTGCCATTTTGAAAATTTTCATCAATTTGAGTTTACGAATATGGAGGAAAAGGTCAATGCGAGTGTCTACACAATTCATATCCTTAGTAGGACAAAAGGATAATCCCAATTGTAGTAGAGATTCTTCCTCCTTAGTGAGACTTCTCGATGAGAGATTGATAACAGAATTGTTGTTGGTATCTGATTCAAATTTCCTTTGATAAGAGGGTGTAGTTCTTCCCCCTCTTCTCTTTTTTATTCTGAGTCTTTTTTGGTTCCTCTGCCTCTTCCTCTTTTTGGACCTTTGCCTCTTCCCCTGCCCTTGGCTAGAGTCTTTTCATCTTGCTCTTTCTTCTGTTTCAAAATGTGAAACTCGTGTAGGAAGGTGAGGGGACGCACCCCTAAAGGGACACTTGGAAAAGTCCAAAAAAGAAAAAGCAGTAATCGAATTTTTGAAACAACTGGAGGGCAAGTTAACAACATACGAAAAAGCAATTAAAGCCAAAAAACAACGTATGATATGTTGTCTCCAAATTCTTATTTTAATTACTTTCACTATTTTAGAGAGAGAGTGTGTATCGTTGGTTTAGCTGTAGGAGTTTCCTTAAGCTCCAAACTACTTAGTAATGCTAAACGATAACATGAACAATATCTTCATGAATTTGATATTGTCGTATTATCACACAATTAGGCGATGTGATAGATTTCTCAACTATTATTAATGTGTACCACCTCCCCAAATTATTGACTATCAATTCTATTCCCTTTTGTGCACTCCATGTCACATTGTTTCTCACTGCACCACTTCTGTTGTGTACCTTACCCCCTGAATCATAGCAGGATGCATTCTTATGGCTATTGCATATTAGGGTCATATCGATGTGTACAGGATCAGGAATTTGTCCTTCAATAATTATGATATAAAAAAACGTGTGTGAATTACGGTACAGTACCCTTGATTGTAGTGCAACATTTTTTGTTACAATCAGTAATCATGCGTGCCGCCAGAAATGGATTCTATATGTCATGAGGTTTTCCGCTTGAAATTTGATGTTCTATCTGTTTCCTAATCATGTACAAGTTGGGGTATTTTTACCCATTATCATTGTGATTTTCCTTGGAACCGAACCATATTTCAAACCGGCATGGGAAATGTAACGACCACGGTTGACTAGGAACTCCCATGACTATTGTTATAATTATGTGGGCGATCATATTCATCAATTATGATGTTACATGATAACTGTTTAATTTAATCAGGTATATTTATATTGTATGAAGTAATATGATATTGCACACATCTTTTTAGATTTGGGTTGTAGTATTTCTTCACTTTCCTTGAATGCGGACCCTGTATTTCTATGGGGGTTTGCGCACAGGTCACCAACTTGAAAAAGGCTTTGCCGAAACCCGTCGTTTGTGGGCACAATAAACTAGTTGTGCTGTCCTCTGGTGTGCCGCTGTTTCCTTTCTGGGATTGCCCGAAATGATTCTCCATTTGTAAAGTAAGCGGTTGCCGCCGCGGCTGCTGCTACCGGTATCGTGGAACGTGGATGGGCTAAGTGCTGCAGTTTCCTCACCAATATATATATATATATATATATATATATATATTATCTACTGGCGGTCGCCAGTAGATAGTTATAGTTAGGACCTATTATCCATAGGAAATCCGCGACATTCTATTTGAAATAACGTTGGCGCCGGTTGACGAATATTCGCGAAGGTTTCCAACTTGTTGGGGCGCTCCGCTCCGCTCCTACCCTGAAAGTCTCGGGTTGATTCGTCAAGCGGGGGCCGAGAAAAAAGGGGGGTCCCAAAACGCGTTTTCCCCATTCATTTTTCCATAGGAACCTTTAGTCGCAGCTACAGCCCGAACTGCTGAACGGAATTACACCAAATTTGGCAAAGAGGTAGCCCTTGGTTCAGACTTGTGCCTTTGGCTTAAATGGTGTAAATCCGTTCAGTAGTTCCTGAGAAATTCACAAGTAAAGTCACATATATATCTATGGCCGAGTTGGGTCCGCGTACCCTCCCGATCACGAGCTGCATGCTAATTGGCTGTCAGCTGGCTGTCAACATTCCGATTCAGGAAGTGTTGGCAGCCATTTTGTCCCTCGGTAGAACCGAGGGACAGAAACAAGTGCGCAAAGCGCACAAAGGGGGCAGGGTAGAAACACCCTAACCCCTAGGCCTGCTCAGGGGTCCCACAAGGACCCCTGGGCAAAAAGCATTTTTTTTTTTAAATCGGCAGGATGCGCTCAGGGTGCGCGGATCCTGCCAAAAAAATCGAAGCGCGGTCTCCCGCGCTTCGATGTTAATTTGCCCCCGGGTGGGCCAAGTCCCGGGGGCATGGTGGGGGGGTTAAATTTATGTATGGGGGGCCTCTAAGGGCCCCCCAAGCCCCGGGGACCGCCACCCCCCGGGGCTTTAACATTAAATGGTGCGGGAGGGCTCTTTGCCCTCCCGCTGCCCCGAGGACCGCCACCTCCCCGGGGCACTAAAAAATAAAAAATGGGGGTCCGTTTTGGACCTCCGAAGCCCCGGGGACCACCACCTCCCCGGGGCTTTGAAAATGTGGGGAGGGGGCCGCGCGGCCCCCTCCTGGAGCCAGTGATGGCCCTGGGGACCGCCACCCCCAGGGCCGGCTCCTGCAGTGTCCCGGAGTGCCTACCCCCGGGACACTGCTGTTGCAATGACAGGACGGGAGCCTCGCGGCTCCCGTCCTGTCATTGCAAACTTGCTTTGGATATTGGAAGAGAGAGCAGGAAACCTGCTCTCGCTTCCAATATCCAAAGCTGATTGCTTTCCACATGGGGAGCAGCATGTTAGCTGCTCCCCATGTGGAAAGCAATGCCGGCTCGCGCAGGAGGCGGGGAGCCGGCTGGGACTGTGGGGGATTGGGGACCCCCACAGTCCCCAACCAGAGGCCAGGCCCCGGGGGATGGGGTCCCCGGGGCCATAAGTGGCCAGGGAGGGGGCCACGCAGCCCCCCTCCCCAAATTTAAAAAAAAATTTAAAAAAAGAAAAAACTGTGCAAGGCCGGCCCCGGGGGATGGGGTCCCCAGGGCCTTAAATGGCCTGAGGAGGGGGGCCACGCAGCCCGCCTCCAAATAAAAAAATAAAAAAATCGAGGCCATGCCCCGGGGGATGGGGTCCCCGGGGCCAATACAGGCCCAGGGAAGGGGGGCCACACGGCCTCCTTCCCATTTTTTTTATTAAAAAAAATAAATAAAATGCTCAGGTCCCGGGGGATGGGGTCCCCGGGGCCAAAAGTGGGCAAGGGAAGGGGGGCCACGCAGCCCCCCTCCCATTAAAAAAAATAGAAAAAAAAAAACGACCGGCATCGTGCCGGAGGCCCCGCCCCCCTCCCTGCAGTACTCTGCAAACGCGCCCCCTGGCGCGTTTGCAGAGGGGGACCGAATTCCCCTTAAATACTGGGGGTCCCTGGGGGCCAACTAGCCCACCAGGAACCTCCAGTATGCGCCAGGGGGCTGCGTTGCAGAGACGTGTACAGAGGCCACGCCCCTTTTACACCTCTCTGCAACGCAGCTCTGTGGCGCTTTTGGAGGTATATGGAGGCTAGTTGGACTCCAGGGACCCTCAGGATTCAAGGGGACTTAATCCCCCAACTTAAAACGCACCACGGGGCGCGTTGCACAGTGGTGAAGGGAGGGGCGGGGCTTCAGGTGACATGTGTGCAAACAGGCCCCGTGGCGCGTTTTAAGATGGGGAATAAATTCCTTTTCAATCCTGAGGGTCCCTAGGGGCCAACTAGCCCACCAGGTACCTCCAGTAAGCGCCACGGAGCTGCGTTGCAGAGTGTTGTAAAAGGGGCGTGGCCTCTGAACACCTCTCTGCAGCAGCCCCTGGCGCATACTGGAGGTACCTGGTGGGCTAGTTGGCCCCTAGGGACCCTCAGGATTGAGGAGGAATTAATTGTCCAACTTAAAACGCGCCACAGGGCGTGTTTGCAGACATGTCACCTTAGGCCCCACCCCTTCCTTCACCATTGTGCAAATATTCCTCTAAAATCAGCCGAACAACGAATTCCGATTTACTCACCTGTTATCAGGAGAGACATCAGTGCTGCATCTTTGAGCCCAGTACTGATCCTGAAAAGTAATTCTAACCGTACTTACCAGTAACTTGAATTTCCTTCCATAGGATATCATTGCCTGCTTTTTGCTGAAAAAGTTTCTAAGTGTCGATTTTTGAAACATACAAATATTCCTCGAAAATCAGCCGAAATACGAATTTCGATTTACTCACCTGTTATCAGGAGAGACCTCATTGCTGCATCTTTCAGCCCAGTACTGGTCCTGAAAAGTAATTTTAACCGTACTTACCAGTAACTTGAATTTCCTTCCATAGGCTAACATTGCCTGCTTTTTGCTGAAAAAGTTTCTAAGTGTCGATTTTTGAAACATACAAATATTCCTCTAAAATCAGACGAAATACGAATTCCGATTTACTCACCTGTTATCAGGAGAGAACCCAGTGCTGCATCTTTTAGCCCAGCACTGACCCTGAAAAGTAATTCTAACCGTACTTAACAGTAACTTGAATTTCCTTCCATAGGCTAACATTGACTGGTTTCACTTGGAAATTCTTCTAAGTGTGGAGTTTTGGAACTTTATAATATTTCTCTAAAATCAGCCGAACTATGAATTCCGATTTACTCACCTGTTATCAGGAGAGAACCCAGTGCTGCATCTTTTAGCCCAGCACTGACCCTGAAAAGTAATTCTAACCGTACTTACCAGTAACTTGAATTTCCTTCCATAGGAATCCATTGTCTGGTTTTCAGCAGAAAAGTTTCAAAGTGTCGATTTTCACAAACTACAAATATTCCTTAAAAATCCCATGTGTGACTTAAACGCATTCTTTCAACTGTTTACAGGAGATGCACCAGTGCTGGTTCCAGGATCCACCACTGAGTAAGAAAAAGTAACGATAACACTACTTACCTGCTAAGTGAATTTCCTCCCATAGGATAACATTGGTGATTCTATATGAAAAAGTTTCTAAGTGTCAACTTTTAAAATACAATAATATTCCTTAAAAATCACTACTGTAACCAAAACGCTTTTACTCAACTGTTTACAGGAGATGTCCCAGGACTGAATCTAGGATCCAGTCCTGTGGTTAGAAAAGTAATCCATAAAGTAACTAATTGCATTTAACTAGAAATTCGATTGAGCTCAATGTTGCTTTGTTTTTGAAATTGTGTTGCCCATTGCAACAACTGTAACTACTGTACTTAAAAGTCTATTGCCTATTTGCAAAGTATTTAAACTAAAGTAATTCATTCTGAGAAAGTATATTTTGTAATGTAATGTATAATGTAATTACAATGTAATTTAAAAAATAAAATATCTAAAAATAAATAGTTTAAAAAAATGTTGTAAATCAGTATCAAAAAAATAAATATAACAATTAATACATTTAAAAATTGTCATTTACAAAACCTTTGAAATTCACTGAAAAAACCATAGGTTTCAGATACGTTATAGTTAGGAATTAGCATTTAAAAAACCTTTGAAATTCACTGAAAAAACCATAGGTTTCAGACACGTTATAGTTAGGAATTAGCATTTAAAAAACCTTTGAAATTCACTGAAAAAATCATAGGTTTCAGGCACGTTATAGTTAGAAATTAGCATTTAAAAAACCTTAGAAATTCACTGAAAAAACCATAAGGTTTTAGGGACAGTTATAGTTAGTTGGACATTGCACTCGTACAAACCCCGTGAAATTCCCCCGTTATAGTTAGTTCAGGTAACTATAACCCGCGCCCATAATGCACTGCTGATGACGTCACATATTACATCACTCATGACATGGTCAGGGACATCACTGATGACATCACTGATGACATCTCAAATGACATCACTGATGACATCATCCATGTGAGAATTTAATGCACCTCCTCACACCCTAATATAACCTTTGATACACCCACTCTAAATTACAGACTGCCATTCTCAAAACCATAGACACTCCAACACCAATAACTACATACCCACTCACTGATTCTTAGGTCTACACACACACATCCACTCACTCACCCGTACAGTCACTCATACTTATGGTCACTCAGTACAGGACTATCATATGCACTCATAGTCCTATATAGACACTCAAACACCGCCACTCATCCATAGAGGTACTCACACACCTAGTCAGTCATGCAAATAATTAAACACACTGCCATTTACTCACCTATACAGTTATACACACACCAGCTCACTTACTCATACAAATACTAGCACATTCTTACGCTCTTATACAATCACTGATACAAGCACACACTCATCCATACAGTCACTCTCACAATCACACACTCTCGCTTATAGCTATTTATATACTCCAACACACATATATACTGCCTTTCACATATGTAGTTACTCACACATGTACCACTGGGACATACATTCACTCACTAACACACTCTTACACACACTTACCCACCCATACAGTCTATCACAGATGCACTCTTGAAACCATCCACCCAGTGAATCACCCACTCACACACCTATGCACAGAGTCGCACACACCCCACCCACACAAACACTCAGGCACCCATACAGATACTCAGACAACCAATCAATAACTCATATAGACACTCATGTAGCTATACACAAACCCATGCAGCCACTTACACAGCAACAGACAGACGGATACAGACATTCACCCAGTTTAGTCACTAACCCATGCATTCAGTAAGATACGTTTAATCACTCACTTATAGAGTTATTCACGCACCTACTAAATCATCCATTCAGACACTTATACACCCACTCATTCTTCAATACGCCTTTCCCTATACATATTAAACATATTTAAACTTTACAGAAACACACAGTCACTGGATGATGTCATCAGTGATGTCATTTGAGATGTCATCAGTGATGTCATCAGTGATGTCACTGACCATGTCATGAGTGATGTAATATGTGACGTCATCAGCAGTGCATTGCGGGGCGCGAGTTATAGTTACCTGAACTAACTATAACGGGGAATTTCACGGGTTTTGTACGAGTGCAATGTCCAACTAACTATAACTGTCCCTAAAACCTTATGATTTTTTCAGTGAATATATTATATGTATATATATATATACTAAAACCATAACAAATATAACCAATTCAATAACAAAAAATGTACATTAATTTAGCCAATAAATAAGATATTAAAAATGTAAAATCCCAAAACACATTTACTAAAAATACTACAAACATTAAAATGCATTTAAAAATAAAAAAATAAATTGTATAAAATATCAAAAAATACTTAATGCTACAAAATCTATTTGACCAATATTATGTAAATTATTGGAATCTAAGAATATTAAATATACTATTCACACTCTAGTTTATGCAACAGTAGGGAAAGTTTTGGATTTTGTAAGGGTTAGATTTACTATTCCTATTCCAGTCACCTTAATAGTAGTAAAAGTGTTGGACTTTGGAAGAGTAAGATTTATTATTCCTACTCCAGTCAATGCAACAGTAGGGAAAGCTTTTGACTTCAGAGGGGTTAAATTTACTATTCCTGCTCCAGTCCAAGGGTAAGAAGGGAAAGTGTTGGACGTCAGAGGGGTGAAATGTACTATTCCCTCTCCAGTCTAAACAACAGTAGGGAAAGCGTTGGAATTCTGAGGGGTTAAATTTACTATTCCCACTCCAAACAGCATACCAGTAGGGAAAGTGTTGGATTTCAAAGTGGTGAAATTACTATTTCCACTCCAAACAGTGCAACAGCATGGAAAGTGTTGGACTCCGGAGGGGTAAAATTGACTATTTCCACTCCAGTCTGTGCAGCATTAGGGAAAGTGTTGGACTTTCGATGGGTTAAATATGTTATTCCCAATCCAAACAGTGCAACAGTAGGGAAGGTGTTGGAACTCGATGGGGTAAACTTTGCTAGTTCCACTCCAGTCTGTGCAACAGTGGGGAAATCATTGGATTTTGGAGAGGTAAAACTTACTATTCACACTCCAAACAATGCACCTGTAGGGAAAGTGTTGGACTTCCGAGGGGTTAATTTTACTTTTCCTTACTCAGTCCATGCAAGAGTAAGGAAAGTACATCATTTCAAAAACATTTCAATTATGAGTAACCCTATAAATTTTGAAACTAGAAACAATTAAACCAATTTTCATCTTTACCATTCAATAGATATCAAATATAAATTAATTGTTCTTCAATTATTATTTAATTAAGTTCCCACCCTTTATCCCTACAAACCTAGAAGCCCGCAACTGAAATATAATAAAAATAAAAATGTATTCCATAATTTATACCTTTATTACCTGGGTTATTCTTCCAGGCTTCATAGACTTTCCTCTTGGGTAGCCTTGTGGTCAAGACATCAAATAAACTGGTCCCACTCTAGTTTATGCAACTGTAGGGAATGTTTTGGACTTCAGTGCGGTTAGATTTACTATTCCTACTCCAGTCACCGCAATATTAGGGAAAGTGTTGGACTTTGGAGGAGTTAGATTTATTATACTTCCTCCAGTTAATGCAACAATAGGAAAGTGTTGGACTTTGGAGGGGGTACATTTACTATTCCCATTCCATTCTAAGCAACAACAGGGACAGTGTGGGTCTTCAAATGGGTGAAATGTACTATTCTCACTCCAGTCTGTGGAACAGCAAGGAAAGCGTTGGATTTCAGAGAGGTTAAATTTACTATTCCCACTCCAAACAGTGCAACAGTAGGGAAAGTAAAGGACTATGCAGGGGTTACATTTTCTATTTCTACTCACAACAGAGCAACAGTAAGGAAATTGATGGACTTAGGTGGGGAAAATTTACTATATCCACTCCAGTCTGGGCAAAAGTAGGGAAAGCGTTAGGCTTCGGATGGATTACATTTTTACTCCCACCCAAAACAGCACAAGACTAGGGAAAGTGTTGGACTTTCAAGGGGTAAAATTTATTATTTCCACTGCAGTCTGTGCAACAGTAGGGAAATCATTGGATTTCAGTTGGGTGAAACTATTCCCACTCCAAACAAAACAAAAGTAGCGATAGTGTTGGACTTTGTTAGGGTTAATTTGACCATTCCCAGTGTAAGCAAAATTAGGGAAAGCAGTTCACTTAAAACACAGTAGATATATGAGTAACCCCTAAATATAGAAAAAATTTAACTCCTAATAGAAAAAATATAAACTAACCTGTGAAATATATATTAACCAATTTACATAATCACTATTAAATAATTACCAATTGCTAAATAATTGTTATTTAGTTATTAATCTATCTATCTATCTAACTTCCCATTCTATAGCCCTAAAAACCTACCAGTCCGCAACTAAAATATCATTAAAATAAATAAGCATTCCATAGCTTCCATATTTAAAATTCAATAAAAGAATACATTTATAAATAATAATTAATAGTAACATAATTTTTGCTTAATTAACTTCCCACCCTATCCCTCTACAAACCTACCATCACACAACTAAAATATAAGTAAAATAATCAGTATTCCATATTTTATGTAATTAAAAATCAATTAAATAATTAACTAACAATTAATATTTTTTTTATTAATTATTGCCTTCCCACCCTATAACCCTACAAACCTAACTGCCCACAAATGACACATAAAAAAATCAGTATTACATAATTTAGATAATTAATATCAATCAAGTAATTAAATAAATTGTTTTAAACAATTTTTAATTAATTATTATCTAATTAACTTCCCAACCTATAGCCATACAAACCCCACAACCCTCTATGATGCTATAAAATACTATTAAACGTGAATAAAAAATTCTAAAGCACTTGAAATGACAGACTATATTTAAAACAAATTAATGCATTTTTATAAACAATAGTAACAAAGTTAATATAGCAACTAAAACACAATATAATAATTAAAAACTATATTTTAACCACTATATTACTGAAAAGGACATTAAACATCAATAATATTTAAAACAATATTACGTACCTCAAAAAACAATATTCTTGTCAACAATATTCTTTCATCACTATATTTCTGTATCACTATATTTTATTTCCAATATTTCTGTCTCCCAATATTTACAACTCAATATTTTGTCCAAACACCCCCCTACCAGCCAGCCTGCACCCCAGAGACCCACTTCTATAGCTCTCTATGGCATTGCACATACCTGGTACTCACCTTCTGTGCTTGTACCCTATTCCCCCACTCAGCCTTCCCTTCCTGCTGGTCACCACACACCTCAAATTCTGCTCTACAGCTGATTTATAGCCCCAGTACCTTTTATCCTCCCTATGAAGTATTCCAATTCGGATATCTAAATCCCTATTCTGCCCTTCATGTGCTTCCTACAACTTCATGTCCTCTAATTTCCACTATCCAGTTTGTCATTTGCCTAAAGCCAGAGAGGCAATGCAACCAGTTCTCTCTCAGTTCTTTCCCTGCCCTTCTTCTTTCTTCACCTTACATTGCATCACCCAGTATTCAATCTACCACCCCATGCCTCCCTACATTGTATCTCCACTCTGTATGGGATAGAATTTTACTGCTTAGCAGGTAGCATGGATGATGATTCATCAAAATGTCAGGAGTAGCAGAAGTGACCTCACACACTTTGACCTTAATGACATTACAGGAAGAGACAACAATTGGCCTTTGACCCTGAATCTTCTCAGGAAGTGATGTCACGTGACCTTACCCTAATGGTATCACATTAATTAACATCACTGAAGCTCCATAATAACTGAGTGACTAATATAACAACACAAATGTCTATTTTAGATACACCTATAATAGGGTTCTGACTTGACCAATGAAAGTGGTGGCGTGTAATTCAGTATTTGACTGCTTCTTAAGATATTCAAGTGAGTTTCCTCACTCTGAGAAAAAGCTAAAAACTTTTTCACTTTTCACATACATTTGCTAAAAATCCATGGGCTCTGAAAGTGCCCTCATTAAGTATTCAAGTCCTTTTATGGTGTGAAAACCCAATGAAAGCTGATGTTCTGCAGGAGTTGACTTGATTTTTTTCAAAATGATCTTTGGGTACCTGTATATGTCTCACTTCCATTGTGCCAGGATCAGCATTTTGTCATTGATGTCCCACCATGTTCCAGGAGCCTCTAATGCCAAACATTACCTGCCAGTGCCAGAATTTCACTGTTAATTCCATCAATGTACCATGGGTGACCTTTTATCAAAATAATCCTCTAGTATGTTAGGGGCAACATTTTGTCATGGTAGCCCCACTCCTATATTCCCTGGTTGTTCTCCATTATGCCAATAATTACCTCCAATGTGCTAATGCAAGCATTTTGCCAGGCATGTTCCATGCTAAGACTTTCCTCAATATATCAGCACCAGAAGTTTTTGACAGGTGCACCACAAGCTAAGAATTACCTCCAGTGCACCAGTACCAGTATTTTATCATAGGTGCCCGTTATGCCAAGAATAGCCTCCATTATGGCAGTGCTAGCATTTTTTCATGGGTGTCTCAATGCCAAAATGTACCTACAGTATGTCAGCACCAGTCATTTGCCATAGATGTCCGATACGTCAAGTAATACCTCTATTATGCCAGTGTCAGCATTTTGTCACAGGCCCCTGTCATGTCAAGAATTGCCTCCAATATGCCAGCCCCAGTATTTTGCCTTAGGTGCCAAGAACTACCTTCTGTATGTCACGGTTAAGTCAGACTTGCTAGCATAACTCTAAATTCTCACTTATATTCAATTGCTCTCATTCATTCATTCTCACTCACTTACTCTCACTCAATAATTCTCTGTCACTTGCACTCATTCATTCTTACTCTCTTGCACTCCCACTCTCGCTCACTCATTCTCACTCATTCATACTCACTCCCACTCATTCTAACTCTGATTCACTCACACTCACTTGCACCTACTCTTCCTCACTCATTCCTACTCACTCTCACGTATTCTCACTCATTCTGACTCTCTCTCTCATTCTCAAGCATTCATTCACACTCACTCACACCCTCTCTTACTTTCACAAACTCTTTCTCACTCACCCTGACTCACTCATAGTAACTGACATTTAATCTCCCTCATTCTCACTGACTACCAGTCACTCATTCACTTTCACTTGCACACATATATTTGCACATAGACTCAAATGCTCACATACCCACAAATTTGCACACAACATACATTTGAAAGCATTTTTTACTTACCTCAGCTGCCAACAATGTCCCATTCCAGGTCTTGGTGTGTCATTCTTTTATTACACTATTAGTGAATAACTGACTGATATCCAAATTAGTGTAATACAAAATGGGCAGAAAACAAGGAGAGCAGATCCCAAATATCCAGACAGGTCCCTGTGATCTTGACACTGGTTTTGCCATGGGTCAAAGCCGCAGTGTCAGGGGTCACAAAGAGCAAGACAGGGGTCACAGCTGCAACCCTTGGCTTTCCTTGAATGATGTCCATGGTAGCTAGGATCACTCTAAACAAATCGTGAGCGTATACGTATGCATTTCACAAATTCAATAATATAAATGCTATTACGTGGAAGTTCTGGTACTCACTGTACTACATTAAAGATATAAGATACTAAGGGGTCTATCACGAGGCTGGCGGTCGACGGACCACCAGACTCGTGGGTGCGCGGTGGTTTCCCGACTGTCCTATTACCATTAGGGTGGTCGGACCACCATTGCCCCGCTGCAGCTGCCAGGAAGCCACTTTTCCTTGATGAAGGTGCGGCGGTCAGGAGGCCGCAATATGCTTGGCATGACCACTACAGTCCCGCCAAGGATATTACGAGTTTCCTTTCCACAACTGGTGTCATGGATGTTCCTACTCCATGAACGCCGTAGCGGAGATGAAACAAAGGGGTCCCTGCAGGGCCCCTTGTGTCTCCTCCACATGGGGATGCAGACAAGTGCCCCCCTGCATGCATGCACTACAGTTCCTGCATGGCATGGACTTAACAGTTCATGCTGTGCAGTAACGGTTTTTGCCGTTCCCATTGCGGTGCCCATTTTCAGGGCACCGCCGTGTGCCCCCCACAAATGTTTATGGAAAGCCCCAGGGGGTGGCAGTCCCCGGGGCTGCGGGGGCCTCCCTGGGCCCCCACAATTACATTATTGAATGCTCCCGGGACTTGGCCTACCCGGGGGCTAAATAATAATGAAGTGCGGGAGCCCGCGCTTTGTTTTTTTAAAAATTTTCGGCTGAAATTCGCGCTGGGTGCGCGAATCTCGCCGATTTAAAAATAAAAATGCTTTTTTTGGCCCTGGAGGTCCTTGTGGGACCCCCTGAGCAGGCCTAGGGGGTCAGGGTATTTCTACCCTGCCCCCTTTTCTTGTTTTTCGCGATTGTTTTTCTGTTTTCTTGTGCCTCGGTTACCGAGGCACAAGATGGCTGCCAACACTTCCTGGTTTGGAGTATTGACAGCCAATTAGAATAAAGCTCGTGGTCGGGAGGGTGCACGGATCCTCCGTGCCTCTATATATCGAAACTTTTATTTTTTGATTTTCTCAGCAACTACTGAACGGATTTACACCATTTAAAAAAAAGGGCGCTTTCTGAACCAAGCACTGCCTTTTTGCCAAATTTGGTGTAATTCCGTTCAGCAGTTCGAGCTGTAGCCGTGTCTAAAGTTTCCTATGGGAAATGCATTTTTCGACCTCTTTTTTTTAAATTTCTCAGGAACTACCGAACGGATTTACACCATTTAACAAAAAGGTCTCTTTCTGAAACAAGGGCTACATTTTTGCCAAATTTGGTGTAATTCCGTTCAGCAGTTCGGGCTGTAGCCGTGTCTAAAGTTTCCTATGGAAATTAACATGGAGAAAACACGTTTTGGGACCCCCTTTTTCTCGGCCCCCGCTTGCCGAATCACCCCGAAACTTTCAAGACAGGAGCTGACCAGAGCGGGCTACGAGTTTGGAAAATTTCACGAAGATTTGTGAACCGGCGCCAATGATATTGAGAAAACAAAAACAGAGTTTCCTATGGAAACTAGGTCCTAACTATAACTATCTACTGGCGACCGCCAGTAGATAATATATATATATCTATATATGGAGAATCATTTCGGGCAATCCCAGAAAGGAAACAGCGGCACACCAGAGGACAGCACAAGTAGTTTATTGTGCCCACAAACGACGCGTTTCGGCGAAGCCTTTTTCAAGTTGGTGACCGGTGCACAATCCCGCATAGAAATACAGGGTCAGCATTCAAGGAAAGTGAAGAAATACTACAACCCAAATCTAAAAAGATGTGTGCAATATCATATTACTTTATACTATATAAATATACCTGATTAAATTAAACAGTTATCACGTAACATCATAATTGATGAATATGATCGCCCACATAATTATAACAATAGTCATGGGAGTTCCTAGTCAACCGTGGTCGTTACATTTCCCATGCCGGTTTGAAATATGGTTCAGTTCCAAGGAGAATAACAATGATAAGGGGTAAAAATACCCCAACTTGTACATGATTAGGAAACAGATAGAACATCAAATTTCAAGCGGAAAACCTCATGACAAATAGAATCCATTTCTGGCGGCATGCATGATTACTGATTGTAACAAAAAATGTTGCACTACAATCAAGGGTACTGTACCCTAATTCACACACATTTTTTATATCATAATTATTGAAGGACAAATTCCTGATCCTGTACACATCGATATGATACTAATATGCAATAGCCATAAGAATGCATCCTGCTATGATTCAGGGGGTAAGGTACACAACAGAAGTGGTGCAGTGAGAAACAATGTGACATGGAGTGCACAAAAGGGAATAGAATTGATAGTCAATAATTTGGGGAGGTGGTACACATTAATAATAGTTGAGAAATCTATCACATCGCCTAATTGTGTGATAATACGACAATATCAAATTCATGAAGATATTGTTCATGTTATCGTTTAGCATTACTAAGTAGTTTGGAGCTTAAGGAAACTCCTACAGCTAAACCAACGATACACACTCTCCCTCTAAAATAGTGAAAGTAATTAAAATAAGTATTTGGTGACAACATATCATACAACCAAAAGATGGCCATATTTCATAAAGTAATTATCTGTGCCCAATATGGGTGGCTAACTCCTCCCCACTATTGAGCCCATGTGGGATTTTTGTATTAAGTTTCAGTATGTATTTGGATTTAGTCACCCATAGCAGTTTCTCTCTATCTCCCCCTCTCGGATGTGATAGAATTCTATCCACCCCAAAGAAAGAGATAAGGTTGCTGGTACTCTGATGTTTCTCCTGAAAATGTCTTGCGACAGGGTAGCTGAGGTCTACGTTGGTAACGGCCGTCATATGTTGCAGAATTCTGTTTTTTAACTGCAACTTGGTACTACCAATGTACCTGAGCCCGCATGGGCACTCCAAGGCATAGTTAACATGGTCGCTAGTGCAGGTTATGAATTTAGTGATCTGTTTATCCATGCCCAGGCTTGTTTTATATGTATCCCTGTTGATACTGTGCCTGCATGCTTTGCATGCGTTACATTTGACAAAGCACTTTGTCGTACCTAGCGATGTTTTGGCAGCTGGTTTATTTTGATAACTCTGTACTAGGTAATCCTTGAGGGATTTGGATTTCCTATAAGTTATTAGAGGTGTCTTTCCAACAGAGGTACCAATTACAGGATCTGTTTCCAATAGGCCCCAGTGGCGCTTCATTCTGCGCTTTATTACGCTAGATCTTGTGTTATATGTAGTGATCATTCTGGGAACTTTGTGATCATTAGTTTTGTCTTTTCTCATGGAAAAGAGCGCATCATGGATTGTTACCTCTTTGACTTTTCTAATGGCTGCAGATATTGTTTTGCTATTAACCTCGTTGAGAAAATCTCCTTTCCATTGTCTGCTGTTCTTTTCTGAAACCAGACTCTGTGCTCCAATTACGGCGGGCCCTAAGAAGCTCGCCATATGGAATACTGTTGCGCAGGGCGTGGGGTGGTTGCTCTTTGCATGAAGCAATGTATTGCCCGCCGTGTCTTTTCTGAATAGGCTAGTTACTATTTGATTGTTCTCGATTTCAACGGCTACATCCAGGAATTCGCAATATGTGGGACTGATCTTATGTGTGAAATTTAAATTAAGTTCATTCTCGCCCAGTTTGTTAATAAATTCAAGTGCTAGACTTCTGGGACCATCCCATATCAGGAACAGGTCATTGATGTACCTGATCCAGATAGGGATGTGTTCCGTATATCTCTCATTTCCCTCAACCCACACAATTTGTTCCTCCGACCAGCCCAGGAAAAGATTAGCTAGGCTGGAGGCAAAACGCGTGCCCATCGCTGTTCCTGACTTCTGCCGGTAGAGAGTTTTGTCAAAAATGAAGATGTTCTCATTAAGACCATAAAGCATCATACTTTCAAGCATCACCGTGTGTTCCCAAAGTGATATATGCCTCCCTCTAAAGAAGTACATACATGCTTCCACCCCTTGTTTTTGATTTATACAAGTGTACAGTGAGCATACATCCATAGCTATCATAAGGAAGCTGTCTTCCCATCTGATGTCATGAATGCGATGAAGAAAATCTGTACTGTCTCTGCAGTATGATCTTAGACTGGTTACAAAAGGTGACAAAAATAAATCTAAGAAGATGGAAGTGTTCTCCAATAATCCCCCATTGGAGGATTATTGGTCTTCCTGTTGGTCTAGGGGGTTGTTTGTGGATCTTAGGTAATAGGTAGAAGCAGGGGACACGGGGATTATCTGTTTTCAGGAATAAATACTCCTCTCTATCAAGCAAACCCGCGTCCCACCACCCTTTCAGCAAATCATGATAGGTGTTAATTGAAGACCTATATGTGTCCCAACTTATTTCTTCATAGCAATTAGTATCGCCTAATTGCCTGAGTGCCTCATTATTATACTGTTGTACATCCATCACGATAACATTCCCACCCTTGTCCGATGGCTTTATGATGATACTCGGATCATCCATTAAATTTTGTAAAGCATTTCTCTGTGATCTTGTTAGATTATCTCGTTGGAAGTTTGGACATGTTTCCCTCAATTTGCTGATTTCCTGGATCATAATCATATTGAATGCTTCAATGTTATCATGTGGAACATTCGGGTTAAACACTGATTTGGGTTTGAACCCACTGTGACATGTTGCATCCGGCAAAAAGCCCAATTCTATAAGTTTTTTCCTTTTTCCTTTTTAGGTATGTCATCAATGTTTTCCTCCAGTTGGTGCAGCTCCAAGATGAAGTTAACATCTTCAATGCGGAAATCTGACGTGTCCTCCAATACATGGCAGCCAGATTTAGATTTTTGTGTCCCGTTGCCATTTTGAAAATTTTCATCAATTTGAGTTTACGAATATAGAGGAAAAGGTCAATGCGAGTGTCTACACAATTCATATCCTTAGTAGGACAAAAGGATAATCCCAATTGTAGTAGAGATTCTTCCTCCTTAGTGAGACTTCTCGATGAGAGATTGATAACAGAATTGTTGTTGGTATCTGATTCAAATTTCCTTTGATAAGAGGGTGTAGTTCTTCCCCCTCTTCTCTTTTTATTCTGAGTCTTTTTGGTTCCTCTGCCTCTTCCTCTTTTTGGACCTTTGCCTCTTCCCCTGCCCTTGGCTAGAGTCTTTTCATCTTGCTCTTTCTTCTGTTTCAAAATGTGAAACTCGTGTAGGAAGGTGAGGGGACGCACCCCTAAAGGGACACTTGGAAAAGTCCAAAAAGAAAAAGCAGTAATCGAATTTTTGAAACAACTGGAGGGCAAGTTAACAACATACGAAAAAGCAATTAAAGCCAAAAAACAACGTATGATATGTTGTCTCCAAATTCTTATTTTAATTACTTTCACTATTTTAGAGAGAGAGTGTGTATCGTTGGTTTAGCTGTAGGAGTTTCCTTAAGCTCCAAACTACTTAGTAATGCTAAACGATAACATGAACAATATCTTCATGAATTTGATATTGTCGTATTATCACACAATTAGGCGATGTGATAGATTTCTCAACTATTATTAATGTGTACCACCTCCCCAAATTATTGACTATCAATTCTATTCCCTTTTGTGCACTCCATGTCACATTGTTTCTCACTGCACCACTTCTGTTGTGTACCTTACCCCCTGAATCATAGCAGGATGCATTCTTATGGCTATTGCATATTAGGGTCATATCGATGTGTACAGGATCAGGAATTTGTCCTTCAATAATTATGATATAAAAAAACGTGTGTGAATTACGGTACAGTACCCTTGATTGTAGTGCAACATTTTTTGTTACAATCAGTAATCATGCGTGCCGCCAGAAATGGATTCTATATGTCATGAGGTTTTCCGCTTGAAATTTGATGTTCTATCTGTTTCCTAATCATGTACAAGTTGGGGTATTTTTACCCATTATCATTGTGATTTTCCTTGGAACCGAACCATATTTCAAACCGGCATGGGAAATGTAACGACCACGGTTGACTAGGAACTCCCATGACTATTGTTATAATTATGTGGGCGATCATATTCATCAATTATGATGTTACATGATAACTGTTTAATTTAATCAGGTATATTTATATTGTATGAAGTAATATGATATTGCACACATCTTTTTAGATTTGGGTTGTAGTATTTCTTCACTTTCCTTGAATGCGGACCCTGTATTTCTATGGGGGTTTGCGCACAGGTCACCAACTTGAAAAAGGCTTTGCCGAAACCCGTCGTTTGTGGGCACAATAAACTAGTTGTGCTGTCCTCTGGTGTGCCGCTGTTTCCTTTCTGGGATTGCCCGAAATGATTCTCCATTTGTAAAGTAAGCGGTTGCCGCCGCGGCTGCTGCTACCGGTATCGTGGAACGTGGATGGGCTAAGTGCTGCAGTTTCCTCACCAATATATATATATATATATATATATATATATATTATCTACTGGCGGTCGCCAGTAGATAGTTATAGTTAGGACCTATTATCCATAGGAAATCCGCGACATTCTATTTGAAATAACGTTGGCGCCGGTTGACGAATATTCGCGAAGGTTTCCAACTTGTTGGGCGCTCCGCTCCGCTCCTACCCTGAAAGTCTCGGGTTGATTCGTCAAGCGGGGGCCGAGAAAAAGGGGGTCCCAAAACGCGTTTTCCCCATTCATTTTTCCATAGGAACCTTTAGTCGCAGCTACAGCCCGAACTGCTGAACGGAATTACACCAAATTTGGCAAAGAGGTAGCCCTTGGTTCAGACTTGTGCCTTTGGCTTAAATGGTGTAAATCCGTTCAGTAGTTCCTGAGAAATTCACAAGTAAAGTCACATATATATCTATGGCCGAGTTGGGTCCGCGTACCCTCCCGATCACGAGCTGCATGCTAATTGGCTGTCAGCTGGCTGTCAACATTCCGATTCAGGAAGTGTTGGCAGCCATTTTGTCCCTCGGTAGAACCGAGGGACAGAAACAAGTGCGCAAAGCGCACAAAGGGGGCAGGGTAGAAACCCCTAACCCCCTAGGCCTGCTCAGGGGTTCCACAAGGACCCCCTGGGCAAAAAAGCATTTTTTTTTTTAAATCGGCAGGATGCGCTCAGGGTGCGCGGATCCTGCCAAAAAAAATCGAGAGCGCGGTCTCCGCGCTTCGATGTTAATTTGCCCCCGGGTGGGCCAAGTCCCGGGGGCATGGTGGGGGGGTTAAATTTATGTATGGGGGCCTCTAAGGCCCCCAAGCTCCGGGGACCGCCACCCCCCGGGGCTTTAACATTAAATGGTGCGGGAGGGCTCTTTGCCCTCCCGCTGCCCCGGGGACCCCACCTCCCCGGGGCTTCTGTTTTATTATTTTTAACCTGTGTGGGGGCTCCAGCCCCCCACACGCCCGGGACCGCCACCTCCCGGGGCACTAAAAAATAAAAAATGGGGGTCCGTTTTGGACCTCCGAAGCCCCGGGGACCACCACCTCCCGGGGCTTTGAAAATGTGGGGAGGGGGCCGCGCGGCCCCCTCCTGGAGCCAGTGATGGCCCTGGGGACCGCCACCCCCAGGGCCGGCTCCTGCAGTGTCCCGGGGTGCCTACCCCGGGACACTGCTGTTTGCAATGACAGGACGGGAGCCTCGCGGCTCCCGTCCTGTCATTGTAAACTTGCTTGGATATTGGAAGAGAGAGCAGGAAACCTGCTCTCGCTTCCAATATCCAAAGCTGATTGCTTTCCACATGGGGAGCAGCATGTTAGCTGCTCCCCATGTGGAAAGCAATGCACGGCTCGCGCAGGAGGCGGGGAGCCGGCTGGGACTGTGGGGGATTGGGGACCCCCCACAGTCCCCAACCAGAGGCCAGGCCCCGGGGATGGGGTCCCCGGGGCCATAAGTGGCCAGGGAGGGGGCCACGCAGCCCCTCCCCAAATTTAAAAAAATTTAAAAAAAGAAAAAACTGTGCAAGGCCGGCCCCGGGGATGGGGTCCCCAGGGCCTTAAATGGCCTGAGGAGGGGGCCACGCAGCCCGCCTCCAAATAAAAAAATAAAAAATCGAGGCCATGCCCCGGGGATGGGGTCCCCGGGGCCAATACAGGCCCAGGGAAGGGGGCCACACGGCCTCCTTCCCATTTTTTTATTAAAAAAATAAATAAAATGCTCAGGTCCCGGGGATGGGGTCCCCGGGGCCAAAGTGGGCAAGGGAAGGGGGCCACGCAGCCCCCTCCCATTAAAAAAAATAGAAAAAAATAAACGACCGGCATCGTGCCGGAGGCCCCGCCCTCCCTGCAGTACTCTGCAAACGCGCCCCCTGGCGCGTTTGCAGAGGGGGACCGACTCCCTTAAATACTGGGGTCCCTGGGGGCCAACTAGCCCACCAGGAACCTCCAGTATGCGCCAGGGGGCTGCGTTGCAGAGACGTGTACAGAGGCCACGCCCCTTTTTACACCTCTCTGCAACGCAGCTCTGTGGCGCTTTTTGGAGGTATATGGAGGCTAGTTGGACTCCAGGGACCCTCAGGATTCAAGGGGACTTAATCCCCCAACTTAAAACGCACCACGGGGCGCGTTGCACAGTGGTGAAGGGAGGGGGCGGGGCTTCAGGTGACATGTGTGCAAACAGGCCCCGTGGCGCGTTTTAAGATGGGGAATAAATTCCTTTTCAATCCTGAGGGTCCCTAGGGGCCAACTAGCCCACCAGGTACCTCCAGTAAGCGCCACGGAGCTGCGTTGCAGAGTGTTGTAAAAAGGGGCGTGGCCTCTGAACACCTCTCTGCAGCAGCCCCCTGGCGCATACTGGAGGTACCTGGTGGGCTAGTTGGCCCCTAGGGACCCTCAGGATTGAGGAGGAATTAATTGTCCAACTTAAAACGCGCCACAGGGCGTGTTTTCAGACATGTCACCTTAGGCCCCACCCCTTCCTTCACCATTGTGCAAATATTCCTCTAAAATCAGCCGAACAACGAATTCCGATTTACTCACCTGTTATCAGGAGAGACATCAGTGCTGCATCTTTGAGCCCAGTACTGATCCTGAAAAGTAATTCTAACCGTACTTACCAGTAACTTGAATTTCCTTCCATAGGATATCATTGCCTGCTTTTTGCTGAAAAAGTTTCTAAGTGTCGATTTTTGAAACATACAAATATTCCTCGAAAATCAGCCGAAATACGAATTTCGATTTACTCACCTGTTATCAGGAGAGACCTCATTGCTGCATCTTTCAGCCCAGTACTGGTCCTGAAAAGTAATTTTAACCGTACTTACCAGTAACTTGAATTTCCTTCCATAGGCTAACATTGCCTGCTTTTTGCTGAAAAAGTTTCTAAGTGTCGATTTTTGAAACATACAAATATTCCTCTAAAATCAGACGAAATACGAATTCCGATTTACTCACCTGTTATCAGGAGAGAACCCAGTGCTGCATCTTTTAGCCCAGCACTGACCCTGAAAAGTAATTCTAACCGTACTTAACAGTAACTTGAATTTCCTTCCATAGGCTAACATTGACTGGTTTCACTTGGAAATTCTTCTAAGTGTGGAGTTTTGGAACTTTATAATATTTCTCTAAAATCAGCCGAACTATGAATTCCGATTTACTCACCTGTTATCAGGAGAGAACCCAGTGCTGCATCTTTTAGCCCAGCACTGACCCTGAAAAGTAATTCTAACCGTACTTACCAGTAACTTGAATTTCCTTCCATAGGAATCCATTGTCTGGTTTTCAGCAGAAAAGTTTCAAAGTGTCGATTTTCACAAACTACAAATATTCCTTAAAAATCCCATGTGTGACTTAAACGCATTCTTTCAACTGTTTACAGGAGATGCACCAGTGCTGGTTCCAGGATCCACCACTGAGTAAGAAAAAGTAACGATAACACTACTTACCTGCTAAGTGAATTTCCTCCCATAGGATAACATTGGTGATTCTATATGAAAAAGTTTCTAAGTGTCAACTTTTAAAATACAATAATATTCCTTAAAAATCACTACTGTAACCAAAACGCTTTTACTCAACTGTTTACAGGAGATGTCCCAGGACTGAATCTAGGATCCAGTCCTGTGGTTAGAAAAGTAATCCATAAAGTAACTAATTGCATTTAACTAGAAATTCGATTGAGCTCAATGTTGCTTTGTTTTTGAAATTGTGTTGCCCATTGCAACAACTGTAACTACTGTACTTAAAAGTCTATTGCCTATTTGCAAAGTATTTAAACTAAAGTAATTCATTCTGAGAAAGTATATTTTGTAATGTAATGTATAATGTAATTACAATGTAATTTAAAAATAAAATATCTAAAAATAAATAGTTTAAAAAATGTTGTAAATCAGTATCAAAAAAATAAATATAACAATTAATACATTTAAAAATTGTCATTTACAAAACCTTTGAAATTCACTGAAAAAACCATAGGTTTCAGATACGTTATAGTTAGGAATTAGCATTTAAAAACCTTTGAAATTCACTGAAAAAACCATAGGTTTCAGACACGTTATAGTTAGGAATTAGCATTTAAAAAACCTTTGAAATTCACTGAAAAAATCATAGGTTTCAGGCACGTTATAGTTAGAAATTAGCATTTAAAAAACCTTAGAAATTCACTGAAAAAACCATAAGGTTTTAGGGACAGTTATAGTTAGTTGGACATTGCACTCGTACAAAACCCGTGAAATTCCCCCGTTATAGTTAGTTCAGGTAACTATAACCCGCGCCCCGCAATGCACTGCTGATGACGTCACATATTACATCACTCATGACATGGTCAGTGACATCACTGATGACATCACTGATGACATCTCAAATGACATCACTGATGACATCATCCATGTGAGAATTTAATGCACCTCCTCACACCCTAATATAACCTTTGATACACCCACTCTAAATTACAGACTGCCATTCTCAAAACCATAGACACTCCAACACCAATAACTACATACCCACTCACTGATTCTTAGGTCTACACACACACATCCACTCACTCACCCGTACAGTCACTCATACTTATGGTCACTCAGTACAGGACTATCATATGCACTCATAGTCCTATATAGACACTCAAACACCGCCACTCATCCATAGAGGTACTCACACACCTAGTCAGTCATGCAAATAATTAAACACACTGCCATTTACTCACCTATACAGTTATACACACACCAGCTCACTTACTCATACAAATACTAGCACATTCTTACGCTCTTATACAATCACTGATACAAGCACACACTCATCCATACAGTCACTCTCACAATCACACACTCTCGCTTATAGCTATTTATATACTCCAACACACATATATACTGCCTTTCACATATGTAGTTACTCACACATGTACCACTGGGACATACATTCACTCACTAACACACTCTTACACACACTTACCCACCCATACAGTCTATCACAGATGCACTCTTGAAACCATCCACCCAGTGAATCACCCACTCACACACCTATGCACAGAGTCGCACACACCCCACCCACACAAACACTCAGGCACCCATACAGATACTCAGACAACCAATCAATAACTCATATAGACACTCATGTAGCTATTCACAAACCCATGCAGCCACTTACACAGCAACAGACAGACGGATACAGACATTCACCCAGTTTAGTCACTAACCCATGCATTCAGTAAGATACGTTTAATCACTCACTTATAGAGTTATTCACGCACCTACTAAATCATCCATTCAGACACTTATACACCCACTCATTCTTCAATACGCCTTTCCCTATACATATTAAACATATTTAAACTTTACAGAAACACACAGTCACTGGATGATGTCATCAGTGATGTCATTTGAGATGTCATCAGTGATGTCATCAGTGATGTCACTGACCATGTCATGAGTGATGTAATATGTGACGTCATCAGCAGTGCATTGCGGGGGCGCGAGTTATAGTTACCTGAACTAACTATAACGGGGGAATTTCACGGGTTTTGTACGAGTGCAATGTCCAACTAACTATAACTGTCCCTAAAACCTTATGATTTTTTCAGTGAATATATTATATGTATATATATATATACTAAAACCATAACAAATATAACCAATTCAATAACAAAAATGTACATTAATTTAGCCAATAAATAAGATATTAAAAATGTAAAATCCCAAAACACATTTACTAAAAATACTACAAACATTAAAATGTATTTAAAAATAAAAAATAAATTGTATAAAATATCAAAAAATACTTAATGCTACAAAATCTATTTGACCAATATTATGTAAATTATTGGAATCTAAGTATATTAAATATACTATTCACACTCTAGTTTATGCAACAGTAGGGAAAGTTTTGGATTTCGTAAGGGTTAGATTTACTATTCCTATTCCAGTCACCTTAATAGTAGTAAAAGTGTTGGACTTTGGAAGAGTAAGATTTATTATTCCTACTCCAGTCAATGCAACAGTAGGGAAAGCTTTTGACTTCAGAGGGGTTAAATTTACTATTCCTGCTCCAGTCCAAGGGTAAGAAGGGAAAGTGTTGGACGTCAGAGGGGTGAAATGTACTATTCCCTCTCCAGTCTAAACAACAGTAGGGAAAGCGTTGGAATTCTGAGGGGTTAAATTTACTATTCCCACTCCAAACAGCATACCAGTAGGGAAAGTGTTGGATTTCAAAGTGGTGAAATTACTATTTCCACTCCAAACAGTGCAACAGCATGGAAAGTGTTGGACTCCGGAGGGGTAAAATTGACTATTTCCACTCCAGTCTGTGCAGCATTAGGGAAAGTGTTGGACTTTCGATGGGTTAAATATGTTATTCCCAATCCAAACAGTGCAACAGTAGGGAAGGTGTTGGAACTCGATGGGGTAAACTTTGCTAGTTCCACTCCAGTCTGTGCAACAGTGGGGAAATCATTGGATTTTGGAGAGGTAAAACTTACTATTCACACTCCAAACAATGCACCTGTAGGGAAAGTGTTGGACTTCCGAGGGTTAATTTTACTTTTCCTTACTCAGTCCATGCAAGAGTAAGGAAAGTACATCATTTCAAAAACATTTCATATATGAGTAACCCTATAAATTTTGAAACTAGAAACAATTAAACCAATTTTCATCTTTACCATTCAATAGATATCAAATATAAATTAATTGTTCTTCAATTATTATTTAATTAAGTTCCCACCCTTTATCCCTACAAACCTAGAAGCCCGCAACTGAAATATAATAAAAATAAAAATGTATTCCATAATTTATACCTTTATTACCTGGGTTATTCTTCCAGGCTTCATAGACTTTCCTCTTGGGTAGCCTTGTGGCCAAGACATCAAATAAACTGGTCCCACTCTAGTTTATGCAACTGTAGGGAATGTTTTGGACTTCAGTGCGGTTAGATTTACTATTCCTACTCCAGTCACCGCAATATTAGGGAAAGTGTTGGACTTTGGAGGAGTTAGATTTATTATACTTCCTCCAGTTAATGCAACAATAGGAAAGTGTTGGACTTTGGAGGGGGTACATTTACTATTCCCACTCCATTCTAAGCAACAACAGGGACAGTGTGGGACTTCAAATGGGTGAAATGTACTATTCTCACTCCAGTCTGTGGAACAGCAAGGAAAGCGTTGGATTTCAGAGAGGTTAAATTTACTATTCCCACTCCAAACAGTGCAACAGTAGGGAAAGTAAAGGACTATGCAGGGGTTACATTTTCTATTTCTACTCACAACAGAGCAACAGTAAGGAAATTGATGGACTTAGGTGGGGAAAATTTACTATATCCACTCCAGTCTGGGCAAAAGTAGGGAAAGCGTTAGGCTTCGGATGGATTACATTTTTACTCCCACCCAAAACAGCACAAGACTAGGGAAAGTGTTGGACTTTCAAGGGGTAAAATTTATTATTTCCACTGCAGTCTGTGCAACAGTAGGGAAATCATTGGATTTCAGTTGGGTGAAACTATTCCCACTCCAAACAAAACAAAAGTAGCGATAGTGTTGGACTTTGTTAGGGTTAATTTGACCATTCCCAGTGTAAGCAAAATTAGGGAAAGCAGTTCACTTAAAACACAGTAGATATATGAGTAACCCCTAAATATAGAAAAAATTTAACTCATAATAGAAAAAATATAAACTAACCTGTGAAATATATATTAACCAATTTACATAATCACTATTAAATAATTACCAATTGCTAAATAATTGTTATTTAGTTATTAATCTATCTATCTATCTAACTTCCCATTCTATAGCCCTAAAAACCTACCAGTCCGCAACTAAAATATCATTAAAATAAATAAGCATTCCATAGCTTCCATATTTAAAATTCAATAAAAGAATACATTTATAAATAATAATTAATAGTAACATAATTTTTGCTTAATTAACTTCCCACCCTATCCCTCTACAAACCTACCATCACACAACTAAAATATAAGTAAAATAATCAGTATTCCATATTTTATGTAATTAAAAATCAATTAAATAATTAACTAACAATTCATATTTTTTTTTATTAATTATTGCCTTCCCACCCTATAACCCTACAAACCTAACTGCCCACAAATGACACATAAAAAATCTGTATTACATAATTTAGATAATTAATATCAATCAAGTAATTAAATAAATTGTTTTAAACAATTTTTAATTAATTATTATCTAATTAACTTCCCAACCTATAGCCATACAAACCCCACAACCCTCTATGATGCTATAAAATACTATTAAACGTGAATAAAAAATTCTAAAGCACTTGAAATGACAGACTATATTTAAAACAAATTAATGCATTTTTATAAACAATAGTAACAAAGTTAATATAGCAACTAAAACACAATATAATAATTAAAAACTATATTTTAACCACTATATTACTGAAAAGGACATTAAACATCAATAATATTTAAAACAATATTACGTACCTCAAAAACAATATTCTTGTCAACAATATTCTTTCATCACTATATTTCTGTATCACTATATTTTATTTCCAATATTTCTGTCTCCCAATATTTACAACTCAATATTTTGTCCAAACACCCCTACCAGCCAGCCTGCACCCCAGAGACCCACTTCTATAGCTCTCTATGGCATTGCACATACCTGGTACTCACCTTCTGTGCTTGTACCCTATTCCCCCACTCAGCCTTCCCTTCCTGCTGGTCACCACACACCTCAAATTCTGCTCTACAGCTGATTTATAGCCCCAGTACCTTTATCCTCCCTATGAAGTATTCCAATTCGGATATCTAAATCCCTATTCTGCCCTTCATGTGCTTCCTACAACTTCATGTCCTCTAATTTCCACTATCCAGTTTGTCATTTGCCTAAAGCCAGAGAGGCAATGCAACCAGTTCTCTCTCAGTTCTTTCCCTGCCCTTCTTCTTTCTTCACCTTACATTGCATCACCCAGTATTCAATCTACCACCCCATGCCTCCCTACATTGTATCTCCACTCTGTATGGGATAGAATTTTACTGCTTAGCAGGTAGCATGGATGATGATTCATCAAAATGTCAGGAGTAGCAGAAGTGACCTCACACACTTTGACCTTAATGACATTACAGGAAGAGACAACAATTGGCCTTTGACCCTGAATCTTCTCAGGAAGTGATGTCACGTGACCTTACCCTAATGGTATCACATTAATTAACATCACTGAAGCTCCATAATAACTGAGTGACTAATATAACAACACAAATGTCTATTTTAGATACACCTATAATAGGGTTCTGACTTGACCAATGAAAGTGGTGGCGTGTAATTCAGTATTTGACTGCTTTTAAGATATTCGAGTGAGTTTCCTCACTCTGAGAAAAAGTTAAAAACTTTTTCACTTTTCACATACATTTGCTAAAAATCCATGGGCTCTGAAAGTGCCCTCATTAAGTATTCAAGTCCTTTTATGGTGTGAAAACCCAATGAAAGCTGATGTTCTGCAGGAGTTGACTTGATTTTTTTCAAAATGATCTTTGGGTACCTGTATATGTCTCACTTCCATTGTGCCAGGATCAGCATTTTGTCATTGATGTCCCACCATGTTCCAGGAGCCTCTAATGCCAAACATTACCTGCCAGTGCCAGAATGTCACTGTTAATTCCATCAATGTACCATGGGTGACCTTTTATCAAAATAATCCTCTAGTATGTTAGGGGCAACATTTTGTCATGGTAGCCCCACTCCTATATTCCCTGGTTGTTCTCCATTATGCCAATAATTACCTCCAATGTGCTAATGCAAGCATTTTGCCATGCATGTTCCATGCTAAGACTTTCCTCAATATATCAGCACCAGAAGTTTTTGACAGGTGCACCACAAGCTAAGAATTACCTCCAGTGCACCAGTACCAGTATTTTATCATAGGTGCCCGTTATGCCAAGAATAGCCTCCATTATGGCAGTGCTAGCATTTTTTCATGGGTGTCTCAATGCCAAAATGTACCTACAGTATGTCAGCACCAGTCATTTGCCATAGATGTCCGATACGTCAAGTAATACCTCTATTATGCCAGTGTCAGCATTTTGTCACAGGCCCCTGTCATGTCAAGAATTGCCTCCAATATGCCAGCCCCAGTATTTTGCCTTAGGTGCCAAGAACTACCTTCTGTATGTCACGGTTAAGTCAGACTTGCTAGCATAACTCTAAATTCTCACTTATATTCAATTGCTCTCATTCATTCATTCTCACTCACTTACTCTCACTCAATAATTCTCTGTCACTTGCACTCATTCATTCTTACTCTCTTGCACTCCCACTCTCGCTCACTCATTCTCACTCATTCATACTCACTCCCACTCATTCTAACTCTGATTCACTCACACTCACTTGCACCTACTCTTCCTCACTCATTCCTACTCACTCTCACGTATTCTCACTCATTCTGACTCTCTCTCTCATTCTCAAGCATTCATTCACACTCACTCACACCCTCTCTTACTTTCACAAACTCTTTCTCACTCACCCTGACTCACTCATAGTAACTGACATTTAATCTCCCTCATTCTCACTGACTACCAGTCACTCATTCACTTTCACTTGCACACATATATTTGCACATAGACTCAAATGCTCACATACCCACAAATTTGCACACAACATACATTTGAAAGCATTTTTTACTTACCTCAGCTGCCAACAATGTCCCATTCCAGGTCTTGGTGTGTCATTCTTTTATTACACTATTAGTGAATAACTGACTGATATCCAAATTAGTGTAATACAAAATGGGCAGAAAACAAGGAGAGCAGATCCCAAATATCCAGACAGGTCCCTGTGATCTTGACACTGGTTTTGCCATGGGTCAAAGCCGCAGTGTCAGGGGTCACAAAGAGCAAGACAGGGGTCACAGCTGCAACCCTTGGCTTTCCTTGAATGATGTCCATGGTAGCTAGGATCACTCTATACAAATCGTGAGCGTATACGTATGCATTTCACAAATTCAATAATATAAATGCTATTACGTAGAAGTTCTGGTACTCACTGTACTACATTAAAGATATAAGATACTAAGGGGTCTATCACGAGGCTGGCGGTCGACGGACCACCAGACTCGTGGGTGCGCGGTGGTTTCCCGACTGTCCTATTACCATTAGGGTGGTCGGACCACCATTGCCCCGCTGCAGCTGCCAGGAAGCCACTTTTCCTTGATGAAGGTGCGGCGGTCAGGAGGCCGCAATATGCTTGGCATGACCACTACAGTCCCGCCAAGGATATTACGAGTTTCCTTTCCACAACTGGTGTCATGGACGTTCCTACTCCATGAACGCCGTAGCGGAGATGAAACAAAGGGGTCCCTGCAGGGCCCCTTGTGTCTCCTCCACATGGGGATGCAGACAAGTGCCCCCCTGCATGCATGCACTACAGTTCCTGCATGGCATGGACTTAACAGTTCATGCTGTGCAGTAACGGTTTTTGCCGTTCCCATTGCGGTGCCCATTTTCAGGGCACCGCCATGGGAACACAAAAAAAAAGCCCACCAGACACGAGAATAGCCTGTAATCTGGCAGGCGGCCTGATCACGACTTTGGCGGTGTGGCAGAAGGCGGGGCCGGCACCACACTGCCAAAGTCGTAATCAGGCCCTAAATGGGCATGTGACATCCCAATTCAGTATAGGCCAGAGCCACCCAAGCTTTTCTGGATATCCACCTAGGATTCATTTACTTTTTTACATTCCATTAATCTAAACAGAACTCATTGGTCATTCTGAAAATCTGGCATGGACCTATCATTCCTGGACTTATATTATACACCTCTGTATGTCCTACAACCTTAACAATGATCTCTGCAGCTGGTGCACAAACTGAGGAACTTGAAAGCTGGATTTACAGTTTTTTTCTTTTCATATAGTTTATCATTTTTGTCAGTTTTGCATATTAGATTTTCACTCACTGACTACACACAACTAACTAAACATTAGCAATTATGATTAAATATCAGGGTCTCGTATAAAGGTTGCAAGTAAAAGGACATTTGCTAAAATTAGGAATATGTCCAGCCCACCCACTCTTCATTCCCCCACCTAATTTAAACGTTAGGGTACTGCAGTTTTCCTGACAGCAAAGCCGCCACCATTGCTCATGCTGGGAAAATGGGTGGGATGACACAATGCCAGTGGAAATGGCATTATAAGGTGCCCTAATTATGGTGACCCCCGACACAATGTATGTTTTTCCTGTCCGGGACTGAAACATCAACCGTGGCAGACAAAGACAGGAAGGTCCACAGATCTCACTTAGATGCTGGGAGAACATTTGTAGTGCAAGAGACATTTGTTTTCTTTTTTTCCCAAAGATAGAGGCTAGCTTTGTGAGTTTGGTTTTAGAAAAAAAGCAAAGGTGCTGGAAGGTCTGCCCTGCCGTCAAGGCATGACGGACTGTCCTATGGGGAAAAATGTCCACCAAAGGTGTGGCACACACTAAGAGCCAGATTTACAATTTTTTCATTCAATGCAAGCAACAAAACAATTTTCTCGGCTGTGCTGCATGAAAGGGTGAGGGCAGAAATGCGCCATGTCTATCAAGATGTAGTGTGTTCCTGTCCTCTGCCTCTGCCGCCGCACAATCTGCAGCCTAGCGCCAATGCAGATGCCATTGCAAAATGGTGCAAGGGTGCCTGCATTACAGACAGGATTTTTTTGTGCAGGAATGATACCTTCCTACATAATAACAATCTTAAGAGGCATTTTCCTCTTTGCAGAATGCAGCACTCTGAGGAAAAGGAAACAATGAGGATAAATAAAGATATTTCTCCTTGATGTGCCTCTGGTGGGAAGGTGTGCAATTCTGTTATATTCCCAGGTCTACCAGCATTGGTAAATCTGACAATGATTCAGAATACATAGGCACAGTAACATAGTGACTTGCACTGCCTGGCGTTACTCAAGACTTACCAAGCAACACAGGGTCATGCAAGGTGGCCTTGCGTGACTTAGTAAATCTTGTTCTAGGTTATGCGTTCCCTGAGCCCCCTTGTGTGGCGTGAGGGCGACACAAAACCTTAATAAATCCAGGCCCTTAATGTGATGGAAAGTCATAGCTATTTGTCGACCAGTTCACCAAACTTCAAATGGGGCCTGAGTGCTTGTCCAACATTAATCAACTAGAGGGTCAGAGTGGCAATCCAAGGCAGATTTCCAGGATATCCATCTGAAAGATCTTTAGATAAAATGAATTTAAATGGGAATAATTTACATAGTCAGCAGTTATTAAAAAAAAGCAATGTGGAACAGCCACGTCATACCATTTGATGTCAGAAAGTCAAACTTTGTATAAGCATATTTTATCACAATATTCCACCATACTAGTAATGTACAATCTAATATTTTTAAAAAAGCAAATGAAACTGTCATTGTAATTACAAAAAAAGTCAAACTTTGCTCTCCTAACATACTATAACTCTAAGGAGCTGATTACGAGTCTAGTGGTCCGGGGACCGTCAGACACGCAGGGGCACAGCGAGGGTGGTCTTCCCATGCCCTTTTATGAGTTGGGCAGTGGGACCACCACAGCCCGTGGCAGTGTAGGGCATCAATATGCTTGGCAGGAACGCCGTGGTTCCGCCAAGCATATTAGGAGTTTCCTCTCCGCCAGGGTTTTCATGGCGGTTCCTCCTCCATGAAAACCCTGGTGGAGAAGAAACAAAGGGGGCCCTACAAAGCCCCTTGTGCCTCTGCACCCTGTGTGTATGCACACCAGTTCCTGCTCGACATGGGTTCAGTCCATGCAGTGCAGGAACTGTTTTTGGCTTTCCCATTGTAGTGCCCCTTTTTGGACGCACCACCGTAGGAATGCCAAAAAAAGCCCGCCAGACTGGAGGAAATTCCTAATCTGGTGGGCGGCCTCACCATGGGATTGGCTGTGCGGCGGCGGGGCGGACCCGGCACCACACCGCCAAACTCGTAATCGAGCCCTTAATGTGCTTAGTGTTGCATACTTTTCTTACTAATGCTATTTTATCATTAAAAAATGTAGAACATCTTTTTGCCAGTTTGATTTGAAGGAGCATGGCAGGGAGAAAACACCTCCTATTTTCAAACAAAGGTCTGTTTTTATGTATTGGGTGATTTAAAAATTCACTTCAAACTTTCTGGGCCTTACTTAGAAAATAGAATGGGCTGTAGGAATCAGTGTCCGGGTGGCAATTAATGCATATATTCCTAAAGGCATCTATTTTTTTCATCTCTTTCATAAGCCTAGACTGGTGTGCCACCTTCATGAAACACTACTCTTGGGCACAGTGCGTTAAAGTATCTTTCAGAATTTTTCTCATTGAATATGGCATCTACCACAATCCCTTGTACTTTTACTACAACAATCATATGCCTGTCAGCTGTCCTATCAAAGAATTTCTTCCATTCAATCAAACAACCGTTCAATCAATCAGGATTTATAAAGCGCTGCTAATCACCCGAAAGGGTATCCAGCTCCCAGAAAGGCTAGATCAAACAGCCAGGTCTTGAGGGCCCTTCAGAAATCCGGAAGTGAGGTGATGGTCCATAGTTGTGTGTGGAGGCTGTTCCAGGTCTTTGCTGCATTGTAGGAGAAACAGCATCCTCCACTTCTGCTTCGGTAGATGTGAGGAGTATGGGCAAGTGATAGGGAGGTGGAGTGTAGTCTCCTCAATGGTTGGTGGAAGTTCAGGCAGTGTTTAATGTAAAAACAACAATTGATGGACAGAATGCAGAACAATGTCATACATTCACCCCAGTACAGAGATCTGGGCCTAAATCCATAGTTTTTTTGCTCACCATGCCATTCCAGTTTGAACCCAGCCATATGCAAATCAGTCTTGACCCTGTGCTCAATGGGAACAGTCCAGCCCGAACTGCCAGGCCAGGTCCTCCCTGGACTGGAAACAAGCATCCTAGGACCGGTTTTGGGGTTTCACCCCTCTTCAGCCAGGATAGCTTGATTCCAGTGGCATGGAGAGCACGGGACCCACATCTGGGCATACCCGTCCCACTCAGGGTGACAAATGCAAAAACAACAATTGATGGACAGAATGCAGAACAATGTCATACATGTCTGAACTGGGGTGGTGGAGTGAGCTAAAGAATGATGATGGATTAAACCCAGATCAGTTGACTGGGTGTGAGTGTTTGATTTGCTCTAACGCTCCGTCCATCATCCCCTTTGGTATTGCTTTGTTCGCCCTAAGTTGGCAGGGTATGCCCAGACGTGGGTCCCTTGCTCACTTTGCCACTGGAATCAAGATAGCCTGGCTGATGAGGGTTTTGAACCCGAAACCGGTCCCAGGATGCTTGTTTCCAGTCCCGGGAAGACATGGCTTGGCAGTTCGGGCTGGACTGTTCCCATGAGGCACAGGGTCAGACTGATTTGCATATGGCCATGTCTGAACTGGGGTGGTGGAGTGAGCTAAAGAATGATGATGGATTAAACCCAGATCAGTTGACTGGGTGTGAGCGTTTGATTTGCTCTAACGCTCCGTCCATCATCCCCTTTGGTATCGCTTTGTTCACCCTAAGTTGGCAGGGTATGCCCAGACGTGGGTCCCTTGCTCACTTTGCCACTGGAATCAAGATAGCCTGGCTGATGAGGGTTTTGAACCCGAAACCGGTCCCAGGATGCTTGTTTCCGGTCCAGGGAAGACATGGCTTGGCAGTTCGGGCTGGACTGTTCCCATGAGGCACAGGGTCAGACTGATTTGCATATGGCCATGTCTGAACTGGGGTGGTGGAGTGAGCTAAAGAATGATGATGGATTAAACCCAGATCAGTTGACTGGGTGTGAGTGTTTGTTTTGCTCTAACGCTCCGTCCATCATCCCCTTTGGTATCGCTTTGTTCGCCCTAAGTTGGCAGGGTATGCCCAGACGTGGGTCCCTTGCTCACTTTGCCACTGGAATCAAGATAGCCTGGCTGATGAGGGTTTTGAACCCAAAACCGATCCCAGGATGCTTGTTTCCGGTCCAGGGAAGACATGGCTTGGCAGTTCGGGCTGGACTGTTCCCATGAGGCACAGGGTCAGACTGATTTGCATATGGCCATGTCTGAACTGGGGTGGTGGAGTGAGCTAAAGAATGATGATGGATTAAACCCAGATCAGTTGACTGGGTGTGAGTGTTTGATTTGCTCTAACGCTCCGTCCATCATCCCCTTTGGTATCGCTTTGTTCGCCCTAAGTTGGCAGGGTATGCCCAGACGTGGGTCCCTTGCTCACTTTGCCACTGGAATCAAGATAGCCTGGCTGATGAGGGTTTTGAACCCGAAACCGGTCCCAGGATGCTTGTTTCCGGTCCAGGGAAGACATGGCTTGGCAGTTCGGGCTGGACTGTTCCCATGAGGCACAGGGTCAGACTGATTTGCATATGGCCATGTCTGAACTGGGGTGGTGGAGTGAGCTAAAGAATGATGATGGATTAAACCCAGATCAGTTGACTGGGTGTGAGTGTTTGATTTGCTCTAACGCTCCGTCCATCATCCCCTTTGGTATCGCTTTGTTCGCCCTAAGTTGGCAGGGTATGCCCAGACGTGGGTCCCTTGCTCACTTTGCCACTGGAATCAAGATAGCCTGGCTGATGAGGGTTTTGAACCCCGAAACCGGTCCCAGGATGCTTGTTTCCGGTCCAGGGAAGACATGGCTTGGCAGTTCGGGCTGGACTGTTCCCATGAGGCACAGGGTCAGACTGATTTGCATATGGCCATGTCTGAACTGGGGTGGTGGAGTGAGCTAAAGAATGATGATGGATTAAACCCAGATCAGTTGACTGGGTGTGAGTGTTTGATTTGCTCTAACGCTCCGTCCATCATCCCCTTTGGTATCGCTTTGTTCGCCCTAAGTTGGCAGGGTATGCCCAGACGTGGGTCCCTTGCTCACTTTGCCACTGGAATCAAGATAGCCTGGCTGATGAGGGTTTTGAACCCGAAACCGGTCCCAGGATGCTTGTTTCCGGTCCAGGGAAGACATGGCTTGGCAGTTCGGGCTGGACTGTTCCCATGAGGCATAGGGTCAGACTGATTTGCATATGGCCATGTCTGAACTGGGGTGGTGGAGTGAGCTAAAGAATGATGATGGATTAAACCCAGATCAGTTGACTGGGTGTGAGTGTTTGATTTGCTCTAACGCTCCGTCCATCATCCCCTTTGGTATCGCTGTGTTTAATGTAGGCGGGTCCTGGTTGTGTAAACCCTTGTGTGCATGCATCAGGAGCTTGAATTGGCATCTCTTCTGTACGGGGAGCCAGTGGAGTTGCCTGAGGTGGGGTGTGATGTGGGTTCATCGGAGAAGGTCGGGGATGAGTCTGGCTGCAGTGTTCTGTATGATTTGAAGTCTCTGTAGGAGGTGTGCAGTGATTCCTATGTAGAGAGCCTTCCCATAGTCCATTCGGCTGGTGATGGGGGCCTGTGTCACAGTGCATCTCGTGTGTAGGGATAGACACTTGAAGATCTTACGTAGCATGCAGAGAGTGATTAGGCAGGCAGAGGAGATGGCGCTGATCTGTGATTTCACGGTGAGCTTGTTATTAAAGATGATTCTGAGGTTTCTGGCATGGTCGGCTTGTGTGGGTGAGGGTCCTAGGTCTGATGGCCACCAGGAGTCGTTCCATGGGTTGATGTTGTTGCCCAAGATCAGAACTTATCTTATGCCCTCCGCTTCTCTGCCCCGAGCCCTAGTTTGAAACTGTATAATTATGCGGAATCTGTGGCTGCAGAATTGCATATTACTAGGGCCTTGAGCAGGTGGAAAACGTTAGCATACGAGCAGGTGGTTTTACCATGTTCAAAAATCCACTTGGTCGTTTGGGTTTTGGAACAAAAACCCACTGAGTATTCAATGGAGATGTATGCACCACAGGAATACCGCCTTGGCAAACTCTCAAAAAGGGCCATTGTCTGCTGTTCATTTATATGATAGTGCTGGCCGGCATGCACACACACACTCACAAACACACACACACACCGATGTTGTGCATTAGGTGCTAACGTGCTTCTCTTTGGTCATTAAGTAGTGCACCAACCTGCTCCAAGACTCAATGGTTAAACAGGAGCATTTGATTGTATAACTGTTGGGCAAGTTTTAATGATTGACTGCGCAGATCATTTACTGTGTACAATGAATTAGGAACATAGCCAGCAGGAGGGATATCTCATATACTCACAGGCATGAGTTTGACTGGTTTGAATAATTTCTTAGTTGCAGATATGAAATATGCCATGTTCGAAATGAACACAGTTTACATGCCTTTAGCTGGCACTGCCCAGTTGTAATTATGGTTTGCTCATGTGTAGATCCATGCTTTCTAAAACTGTGCAACTAATTTGATTCCACCTCAACAATACCCTACACTTCCTGCCTTTTCTCACTCTTACAGGTTCTGCTTTCTCTCTTTGTTGCTGTTTTCTTCTCTTTCTCTTCCTCCTCTTCCTTCCTATCCTGCCTTTCTCTCTCTTCCTCTGGCCCAAAGTCTGCTGATGAAAAAAGTCAAAGAGCCATATTACGTAAAGGACCTTGAGGGCACAATGGGTTTGAGTGCCCGCTTTTGGCGTCCCTGGGGCATGCTAGTATTACAGGAGAGGCTGCAGATGATTGTGCAGTTCCTACTCTAATATAGATCATCCCGGCAAACTTATAGCACAGGCGCAATTCTAAAGGGGGCATTCCCTCATAAAAAAAGCTATCAAGTTTTTCTCAGACCAGTAATAGTACCCTGGTAACATTTTTAGTCATTGCTGAGAGTTTCAATTATAAATAAATCTGCAGCAAGATCTATTTAGATTGTGTCTAATGGTTAACCCTTTTGTGGAATCAAAGAATGCTTTCTCTGTGTAACTAAGAGAAGAACTTGTGCTTGCAGATGCTTTACTCTTATTATCTCCAAGTAACTAAATGCCAGGGTCTTGTTTTATATGGGATCTATTTCACTGGTAGTAACTGAATACCTTGGCCAATCCAATGCGCAACTATCAACCTAAACCACACTGTATGTTAATCTGTACATTTAGAAAAATCCAAAACAGTAATATATTCACCAAGAGATTGTGAGTGACAGGAAAGCAAGGATCAGGTTTTCTGTTTTCTTAAGACTCTAGGGCAATTCCCATGTTATGTATGTCCCCTGTATGAAACTGGCTTTCAATGTAGTGTACCAAAATGAGGTACACTATGTAGAATGTCCTGACGATCCTCATTGGCTTACAGGGCATACATTAATAATCCCAAATGCTCTCTTTTGTGGTAGTGTGGGCGAGCAGTTTAGGCTTATCAGAGGGTAGTGTTGAGCATTTGTTGTACACACAGAGTCAATAAATGAGACACACACTCAAGAAGAAACTCAAGACCAATGTAGAAATAAAATACATTTTTATAAAATGTTAGCACCAAGAAATTCGTAATCAGGTAAGTACTTTAGTCATTATATATTTTTACGGTAGAAACAGTAGAAAATGACAGCAGCCTGATTTGAGGCAAATGTGGTAATGTTATCCTATGGGAGTAACATTCACTGCATAGGGTTACTTGAAAAGGACTTACAGGACTATTCTTCTGGACTTAAGGTGAGTAGGGGCCAATGTCCTAGAAAAAAACAAGAGTTCGGTTTTACCTACCCTTGGGTGTTCGGGTGTAGAGGTGCTTTCAGCGGGGGTAGCCTCAGATACTACACACTCTGGTCAATGGCAAAAGTACCTGTGGAAAAGAGGCTGCAAGGGAGACTGGGGGACCAGTCTGGCAGAACCCAAAGGGGGTTCCACTCTTGGGGGTCTCAGGGCCACAGAGATACTATCCATTTTAATGGACTTGGGCTGGTGGGCTAAGAGGAACAGGTGTTTTGTCCGGCGGGTCATCAAGATTGAGGCTCCCACAGTTCTCGGTGCACCTGCAGAACAGGGAGAAAAAAACTGAAAAATGACTTCTGGTGTGGAGGTGCACTCAAATGAAGTCCCTTGATGTGCAGGTCAGTTTTAGCGATGGTGTTGTTCGGGCTGAACACAAACAAGCCTTGGTGCTTGCAACAGACTCCAGTACCCCGGGTATTGGTGTTGGGAGACTCTTGGGGCAATTCTGGCATCTCCAAACTGGGTGGGGAGATGGAACTGACCTCCTGGAGCATGGCGACCTCTTTCTGGGTGGCTTCTGCATTGGTGGACCAGGTGGTCAGCAGATCGGTGTAACAAACGTCATGGTGGGTGCTGCAGGCTGCAGGGAAGTGACTTCTCCACTTCAAGGGAGATGCTGGCTGGTTGACAAAGTGCTGGCAGCCTTCCAAGGCTTTTGGAAGATGCACGGTTGCAGAACAAGTCGGGTCTGGGCGATTGGTGAGACAGGAGCAGGCAGTCAGGGTTTGGCACCAAAGTCCATAGCTAGTCCTCTGTTCTCGCTTTCTTTGGCTCTTCTTTGTCTGTCTTCTTTTGGAGTCAGTCAAATCTGAGTTCCTGGTGTTGGGGTGCCACTTAAATACTGAATTTAGGGGTGTTAAAGGGAGTGATGGGTAGTAGCCAATGGGCTAATTACTCTTGGGGTCAATACACCCCCTATATAACCACTTCCTGTGGGGAGTGGGCATAACCCTATCCCAGACTTCCTAATTCCACCAAAAACAAGATGGCGGAATCCTTCTTTTGTGGAGCACATCAAGCAGCCCACCTTAGGGTTGTGACTAGACTGGTGGTTTAACATGCCTACTTGCATAGCTAATTTCCCACCTGTCCTCGTGCCAAATGGGCCACAGGACAGGGGTGTGGCATCTCCCAGCTCTGGGGAAGCCGGGGTCACATATCAAAGGCAGCAGGGCATTTGAAGCCCCTGGCCTTGATATGCTAAATCACAAGCCATCCTGCTGGAGGAGGTGTAAACACCTCCTGCCAGAATATGCATTGTTTCGGACCTATAAGTATGCTGGTTTTCACCTGCAGGGGGTCAGAAACTTGTCTTTGGTGGCAGGCTGGTAGATACCAGTCAGCCAGCACACTGAGGCTGGTAGGTTTTCAAGGGGCACCTCTAAGGTGCCCTCTGGGTGCATGTTTTAATAAATCCATTACTGGCATCAGTATGGGTTTATCAATTCAAGGTTTTTGATATCAAACATTATAGGTTTCAGTAACGTCATCATGTAGCTGGGAAACTTGTAATGACTGGTGTCCAGTACATATACTTAAGATGGCTTCCCTGTTCACTTGGACTATCTAGTAATTGAACTAGACAGCACAGGGGCATATCTGCTCCTGCAGATATGTCATCACATGTATTATAACCCTGCCGTAGGGCTATAAGGCCTGCTGTAGGGGTGATTTACATATAATGTTGCAGTGTCTGTGGGTATGGCATGTCGTGTTTTCACATTTGTTTGCACCTTTTCACGCAGCCTGCAATGACAATCGGCATGAGTTTAGTGGTGAGTTTCTTAGAGTGACACAATACATGCTGCAGCCCTTAGGGAACCTCTTTGGTACCCATGCCCTAGGTACCAGGGGCACCACTTCCTAGGGATTTACAGAGGTGCTAAAGGTTTTGCCAAATGGGGAAGAATTGAACAGTTACCTTGTTTTACAGAAAGACCACTGCCACCTGGTTAGCAGGAACCTAGTCCACATTAGTCAAAATTCCATCAACTACCAGGTAAAAGTAGGGGTGACCATGTCAAAAAGGGGCACTTTGCTACACCCCCTCCTTGCACACTTCCCTCACTTCATGAGCTGTCTTCATGGACATGCCAAATAGGAGGTGAGGTGTCATTCGGCAGTCATGAATACAACAAAATACTCTTTCCCACTTTATCCAGTATCCTTGGTACTGTGTAGACCCGAAGAAATTCACCAGTTGCAGTTTTAGTTATCTCAGGTAACTATAACTAGTGCCCTCTCCATGCACTGCTAGCTACCCCACATATTACATCACTCATGAAATCTTCCATGACATTGTTGATAATATCACTGCAACATTTGCAATGAAATTATTGATGAGAAAACTGTGCATGGTGGACGGACGAGTTATGGTTACCTTAGGGCATATATACACTCACACAAATATATTATCTACTGGCGGTCGCCAGTAGATAGTTATAGTTAGGACCTATTATCCATAGGAAATCCGCAACATTCTATTCCCAATAAGTTTGGCGTCGTTTGACGAATCATCGCGAAATTTTCAAAACTAGTGGGGCGCTCCGGTTCGCTCCTGTCTTGAAAGTTTCGGGTGATTCATCAAGCGGGGACCGAGAAAAAAGGGGGGTCCCAAAACGTGTTTTCTCCATGTTAATTCCCATAGGAAATTTTAGCCACGGCTACAGCCCGAACTGCTGAACGGAATTACACCAAATTTTGCAAATAGGTAGCGCTTGGTTCAGAAAGCGACCTTTTTTTTAAATGGTGTAAATCCGTTCAGTAGTTGCGGAGAAATTCAAAAAATAAGAGTGAAAAAATCAATTTCCCATAGGAAACTTTATGCAAGGCTACAGCAAAAACTGCTGAACGGAATTTCACCAAATTTGGCAAAAAGGTAGTGCTTGGTTCAGAAAGCACGCTTTTTAAAAATGGTGTAAATCCGTTCAGTAGTTGCTGAGAAAATCTATTATAAAAGTTTCGATATCTATGGCCGCGGTGGATCCGCGCACCCTCCCGATCACGAGCTGCATGCTAATTGGCTGTCAACACTCCAAACCAGGAAGTGTTGGCAGCCATCTTGTCCCTCGGTAGAACCGAGGCACAAGAAAGCAGTGAGAAAAACACGAAAAACGCGAAAAGGGGGCCGGGTAGAAACACCATGACCCCCTAGGCCTGTTCAGGGGGTCCCACAAGGACCCCCAAGGCCAAAAAAAAATGTTGGTTTTCTTTGAAAAAATCGGCAAAAACGCGCTGGGTGCGCGGATCCAGCCGATTAAAAAAAAAATCGAAGCGCGGTCTCCCGCGCTCGATGCTATTTTGCCCCGGGTGGGCCAAATCCCGGGGGCATGCGGGGGTGGGTTTATGTTTTATGTGGGGGCCTCTAAGGCCCCCAAGCCCCGTGGACCACCACCCCCGGGGCTTTAAAAATGGTGCGGGAGGGCTCTCTGCCCTCCCGCAGCCCCGGGACCGCCACCCCCGGGGCTTCTTTTTTTAATTGAAATAACCTGTGTGGGGAGCTCGAGCCCCCCACACGCCCGGGGACCACCACATCCCCGGGGCACTAACATGTAAATTAGGGGTCCGTTAAGGACCCCGAGCCCCGAGGACCACCACCTCCCATGCTGTGCATTTGGATGGGAGGGGGCCGCGCGGCCCCCTCCTGGAGCCTGTGGTGGCCCTGGGGACCGCCACCCCCCAGGGCCAGCTCCTGCAGTGTCCCGGGGTGCTTACCCCCGGGACACTGTAGTTTGCAATGACAGGACGGGAGCCTCGCGGCTCCTATCCTGCCATTGCAAACTGCTTTGCTTCATTGAAGCTAGAGCAGGGAAACCTGCTCTCGCTTCAATGAAGCAAGCAGACTGCTTTCCACATGGGGAGCTGCATGTCAGCAGCTCCCCATGTGGAAAAGCAATGCCGGCTCCCGAGGATGTGGGGAGCCGGCTGGGACCGTGGGGGATTGGGGACCCCCACGGACCCCAAAGGATAGGGCCAGCCCCGGGGATGGGGTCCCCGGGCAAGTAGTGGCCCGGTAGGGGGCCACGCGGCCCCCCTCCCCAAAAATAAAGGCCTGCCCCGGGGAGGGGTCCCCGGGGCAAAAGGAGGCCTGAGATGGGGGGCCATGCAGCCCCCCTCCTTAAAAAAATAATAAAAAGAGTGGCCATGCCCCGGGGCATGGGGTCCCCGGGGCCGGAATCGGCCACGGGAGGGGGGCCACGCGGCCCCCTTCCCGTTTTTTTTTTTTAAATGAAAAAAAGGGGTAAGGCCCTGGGGGATGGGGTCCCCAGGGCCCAAAAAAGAGAAAGGAAGGGGGCCACACAGCCCCCTTCGAGAAAGAAAAACGATTGTGCCGCAGGCCCCGCCCCTTCCTTTACCACTCTGCAAACGCGCCCCTGGCGCATTTGCAGAGGGAGAACGCATTCCCTTGAATACTGGGGGTCCCTGGGGCCAACTAGCCCACCAGGAACCTCCAGTATGCGCCAGGGGGCTGCGTTGCAGAGAGGTGTACAGAGGCCACGCCCCTTTTTACACCTCTCTGCAATGCAGCTCTGTGGCGCTTACTGGAGGTACCTGGTGGGATAGTTGGACCCCAGGGACCCTCAGGATTCAAGGGGACTTAATCCCCCAACTTAAAACGCGCCACGGGGCGCGTTTGCACAGTGGTGAAGGGAGGGGGCGGGGCTTCAGGTGACATGTGTGCAAACAGGCCCCGTGGCGCATTTTAAGATGGGGAATTAAATCCCCTTCAATCCTGAGGGTCCCTGGTGGCCAACTAGCCCACCAGGTACCTCCAGTAAGCACCACGGAGCTGCGTTGCAGAGTGTTGTAAAAAGGGGCGTGGCCTCTGAACACCTCTCTGCAACGCAGCTCTCTGGCGAAAACTGGAGGTATCTGGTGGGCCAGTTGGCCCCTAGGGACCCTCGGGATTGAGGAGGAATTAATTCTCCAACTTAAAACGCGCCACAGGGCGTGTTTGCAGACATGTCACCTCAGGCCCCACCCCCTTCCTTCACCATTGTGCAAATATTCCTCTAAAATCAGCCGAACTACGAATTCCGATTTACTCACCTGTTATCAGGAGAGACCTCAGTGCTGCATCTTTGAGCCCAGTACTGATCCTGAAAAGTAATTTTAACCGTACTTACCAGTAACTTGAATTTCCTTCCATAGGATATCATTGCCTGCTTTTTGCTGAAAAAGTTTCTAAGTGTCGATTTTTGAAACATACAAATATTCCTCTAAAATCAGCAGAACTACGAATTCCGATTTACTCACCTGTTATCAGGAGAGACCTCAGTGCTGCATCTTTGAGCCCAGTACTGATCCTGAAAAGTAATTTTAACCGTACTTACCAGTAACTTGAATTTCCTTCCATAGGCTAACATTGACTGGTTTCACTTGGAAATTCTTCTAAGTGTTGAGTTTTGGAACTTTATAATATTCCTCTAAAATCAGCTGAACTACGAATTCCAATTTACTCACCTGTTATCAGGAGAGACCTCAGTGCTGCATCTTTCAGCCCAGTACAGATCCTGAAAAGTAATTCTAACCATACTTACCAGTAACTTGAATTTCCTTCCATAGGCTAACATTGACTGGTTTCACTTGGAAATTCTTGTGTGTGGAGTTTTGGAACTTTATAATATTCCTCTAAAATCAGCCGAACTACGAATTCCGACTTACTCACCTGTTATCAGGAGAGAACCCAGTGCTGCATCTTTTAGCCCAGCACTGACCCTGATAAGTAATTCTAACCATACTTACCAGTAACTTGTATTTCCTTCCATTGGAATCCATTGTCTGGTTTTCCGCAGAAAAGTTTCAAAGTGCCGTTTTTCACAAACTACAAATATTCCTTAAAAATCGCCTGTATGATTTAAACGCATTCTTTCAACTGTTTACAGGAGATGCACCAGTGCTGGATCCAGGATCCACCACTGAGTAAGAAAAGTAACGATAACACTACTTACCTGCTAAGTGAATTTCCTCCCATAGGATAACATTGGTGATTCTATGTGAAAAAGTTTCTAAGTGTCAACTTTTAAAATACAATAATATTCCTTAAAAATCACTACTGTAACCAAAACGCTTTTACTCAACTGTTTGCAGGAGATGTCCCAGGACTGAATCTAGGATTCAGTCCTGTGGTTAGAAAAGTAATCCATAAAGTAACTAATTGCATTTAACTAGAAATTCACATTGAGCTCAATGTTGCATTGTGTTTGAAATTGTGTTGCCCATTGCAACAACTGTAACTACTGTACTTAAAAGTCTATTGCCTATTTGCAAAGTATTTAAACTAAAGTAATTCATTCTGAGAAAGTATATTTTGTAATGTAATGTATAATGTAATTACAATGTAATTTAAAAAATAAAATATCTAAAAACAAATAGTTTTAAAAAATGTAGTAAATCAGTATCAAAAAAATAAATATAACAATTAATACATTTAAAAATTGTTATTTACAAAACCTTTGAAATTCACTGAAAAAAACCATAGGTTTCAGACATGTTATAGTTAGGAATTAGCATTTAAAAACCTTTGAAATTCACTGAAAAAACCATAGGTTTCAGGCACGTTATAGTTAGAAATTAGCATTTAAAAACCTTTGAAATTTACTGAAAAAACCATAGGTTTCAGGCACGTTATAGTTAGAAATTAGCATTTAAAAAACCTTTGAAATTCACTGAAAAAACCATAGGTTTCAGACACGTTATAGTTAGAAATTTGCATTTAAAAACCTTACAAATTCACTGAAAAAACCATAGGTTTTAGGGACAGTTACAGTTAGTTGGACATTGCACTCGTACAAAACCCGTGAAATTCCCCGTTATAGTTAGTTCAGCTAACTATAACTCGCGCCCGCAATGCACTGCTGATGACATCACATATTACATCACTCATGACATGGTCAGTGACATCACTGATGACATCTCAAATGACATCACTGATGACATCATCCATGTGATAATTTGATGCACCTCCTCACACCCTAATATAACCTTTGATACACCCACTCTAAATTACAGACTGCCATTCGCAAAACCATAGACACTCCAACACCAATAACTACATACCCACTCATTGATTCTTAGGTCTACACACACATCCACTCACTCACCTGTACAGTGACTAATACTTACGGTCACTCAGTACAGGACTATCATATGCACTCATACTCCTATATAGACACTCAAACACCGCCACTCATCCATAGAGGTACTCACACACCTAGTCAGTCATGCAAATAATTAAACACACAGCCATTTACTCACCTATACAGTTATACACACACCAGCTCACTTACTCATACAAATACTAGCACATTCTTCCGCTCTTATACAATCACTGATACAAGCACACACTCATCCATACAGTCACTCTCACAATCACACACTCTCGCTTATAGCTATTTATATACTCCAACACACATATATACTGCCTTTCACATATGTAGTTACTCACACATGTACCACTGGGACATACATTCACTCACTAATACACTCTTACACACACTTATAAGTGTCTGATTGGATGATTTCGTAGGTGCGTGACTGAGTCTATAAGTGAGTGATTAAACGTATCTTACTGAATGCATGGGTTAGTGACTAAACTGTGTGAATGTCTGTATCCGTCTGTCTGTTGGTGTGTAGCGGCTGCATGAGTTTGTGAATAGCTAGATGAGTGTCTATATGAGTTATTGATTGGTTGTCTGAGTATCTGTATGGGTGCCTGAGTGTTTGTGTGGGTGGGGTGTGTGTGACTCTGTGCATAGATGTGTGAGTGGGTGATTCACTAGGTGCATGGTTTCAAGAGTGCATCTGTGATGGACTGTATGGGTGGGTGAGTGTGTGTATGGGTGTGTTAGTGAGTGAATGTATATCTCAGTGGTACATGTGTGAGTAACTACATATGTGAAAGGCAGTATATATGTGTGTTAGAGTATATAAATGGCTATAAGTGCGAGTGTGTGATTGTGAGAGTGGCTGTATGGATGAGTGTGTGCTTGTATCAGTGATTGTATAAGAGCATAAGAATGTACTAGTGTTTGTATGAGTAGGTGAGCTGGTGTGTGTATAGCTGTATAGGTGAGTAAATGGGAGTGTGATTAATTATTTGCATGACTGACTAGGTGTGTGAGTACCTCTATAGATGAGTGGCGGTGTGTGAGTGTCTATATAGGTGTATGAGTGCATATGATAGTCCTGTACTGAGTGACCGTAAGTATGAGTGACTGTACGGGTGAGTGAGTGGATGTGTGTGTAGACCTAAGATTCAGTGAGTGGGTATGTAGTTATTGGTGTTGGAGTGTCTATGATTTTGAGAATGGCAGTCTGTAATTTAGAGTGGGTGTATCAAAAGTTATATTAGGGTGAGAGAAGATGCATGAAATTATCACATGGATGATGTCATCAGTGATGTCATGAGTGATGTAATATGTGACGTCATCAGCAGAGCATTGCGGGGGCGCGAGTTATAGTTAGCTGAACTAACTATAACGGGGGAATTTCTATGGTTTTGTACGAGTGAAATGTCCAACTAACTATAACTTTCCCTAAAACCTATGGTTTTTTCAGTGAATTTCTAAGGTTTTTTCAATGCTAATTTCTAACTATAACGTGCCTGAAACCTATGTTTTTTTCAGTGAATATATATATATTCAATAACCGCTTCAGTAATACGCGCTCTCAGGTTGCGTTTAGAAAGGCAAGATTTATTGCTCTTGGTAACGTGTTTCAGAAGATAAACTTCCTTGATCACATTATCTACTGGCGGTCGCCAGTAGATAGTTATAGTAAGGACCTATTTTCCATAGAAAATCCGAAACATTCTATTTGAAATAACGTTGGCGCCGGTTGACGAATCTTCGCGAACGTTTCCAACTTGTTGAGGCGCTCCGGTCCGCTCCTATCCTGAAAGTCTCGGGGTGATTCGTCAAGCGGGGGCTGAGAAAAAAGGGGGGTCCCAAAACGTGTTTTCCCCATTCATTTTTCCATAGGAACCTTTAGTCGCAGCTACAGCCCGAACTGCTGAACGGAATTACACCAAATTTGGCAAAGAGGTAGCCCTTGGTTCAGTGTCATGCCTTTTGCTTAAATGGTGTAAATCCGTTCAGTAGTTCCTGAGAAAATCAAAAGTAAAATCACATATATATCTGGGCGGAGCCTAACCACACATGTCATCGTGAGATCTGATTGGCTGTCAGCACTTCATCCTGGAATTGCTGGCAGCCATCTTGGGACCAATATAAATGATAGTACCCCATTGAAATGCATTGTAGTGAATCAAAGATTTTGAGGGTTACCAAAAGGAGAACTATAAAGGGTGATAACAGACTTTAGTTACATTAGAATTCATTTGTTGATGGTACCATACTAATTTCAGGAATTGTGGTGTGTTCTAAGGTGATGTTACCCTGTGAAAAACCTTCTGCTGGGATATCATGAATCATGTTTGAGAGAAAACTATTTTCACATGCTTGTCCCATACAGTTTTGGAAGGTGCTCCAGAAGCTAAAATGAGAGCATATTTTCTGTAAATTCACATTATCTTTCTCAGTCATGTGAGAATGAAGTCTGACATTCTCAGTAAAACATGTACATCCAACAAGGGCAGAGACTGTCAGTTGATTCCTTTGTGTTCTACTGCAGCTTCCCAGAGTGTTCTAAAGAACAACTAGAGTGCTAACAGCCTTACTTATGACAAAAGTATGGCACACCTGAAGCCATCTTGATTGGAATAAACTGGTAACACTTAAAACATTTAATTTAAAAAGGAACAAAATGATGGGGTTCATTTTGTCATAGAAATTATGGTTAGTGCTGTAGGAAGAAAAATTTGGACATGTTTCAAGTGTGATCTCAAATATCTTCCTGTTATATTTCAACAGGAGCAGCCTGCCAGTTGATGCCTTTGTGTTCTACTGCAGCTTCCCAGAGTGTTCTAAAGAACAACTAGAGCGCTAACAGCCTTACTTATGACAAAAGTATGGCACACCTGAAGCCATCTTGATTGGAATAAACCGGTAACACTTAAAACATTTAATTTAAAAAGGAACAAAATGAGGGGGTTCTTTTTGAAATAGAAATTATGGTTAGTGCTGCAGAAAGAAAAATTAGGGCATGTTTTAAGTGAGATCTCAAATCCTCTTCTATTTCATTAGAAAATTCTGACATGCAGACTGAAACAATCACTTTCAATACCAGCAGCAGACTTCCAGTTAACTCCCTGGAGAGCAGTAGCTTTACTACAGTGATCTAATGAGCAACTAGAGTGCTAACATTCTGAATTTATGGCAAATGTGAGACACATCTGAATGCCTTCTTGATGGAATCAAAGTAAAAACTGAAAGCATTTCCTACTGAGGAGACTGCAGTAAATGAGGAAATTAGGAAACTTCATAACAAAGAAGTCTTCCAAGATGGCCACCAGTGAAAAAAGAGCCCAAATGTAGCACAAATATTACCCAGATGTAGCCCACATATAGCCCAATGACAAAAGTGTGCAAAACACTTTTTATTTTTTGTTTTTTTGCAGTTTTATGTAGTGCAGACTTGTCAGGTATTGGAGCATTGCATCTTAAAACATGACCCCCCTACACTACAAAAACACCACTGCACTACCCTAAACCCTAAAACACTACCCCAAGCACGACCCCCTACACTACACAAGCACCACTGCACTATCCTAAACCCTAAAACACTACCCCCAGCATGACCCCCTACACTACACAAACACCACTGCACAACCCTAAACAATAAAACACTACCCCAGCACGATCCCCTACACTACCCAAAAACCACTGCTCTAACCTAAATCCTAAAACACTACCCCCAGCACGACCCCCTACACTACCCAAACACCACTGCACTACCCTAAAACATGACCCCCTACACTACACAAACACCACTGCACTACCCTAAACCCTAAAACACTACCCCCAGCACGACCCCCTACACTACACAAACACCACTGCACTACCCTAAAACACTATCCCCAGCACGACCCCTACACTACCCAAACACCACTGCACTAACCTAAATCCTAAAACACTACCCCAGCACGACCCCTACACTACCCAAACACCACTGCATTACCCTAAAACATGACCCCTACACTACACAAGCACCACTGCACTGCCCTAAACCCTGAAACACCACCCCTTCACGACCCCCTACACTGCCCGAACACCACTGCACTGCCCTAAACCCTGAAACACCACCCCCAGCACGACCCCCTACACTGCCCGAACACCACTGCACTGCCCTAAACCCTGAAACACTACCCCCAGCAAGACCCCCTACACTGCCCGAACACCACTGCACTGCCCTAACCCCGGAAACATCACCCCCAGCAAGACCCCCTACACTGCCCAAACACCACTGCCCTAAACCCTGAAACACCACCCCCAGCACGCCTTCTACACTGCCCGAACACCACTGCACTGCCCTAAACCCTGAAACACCACCCCCAGCACGACCCCCTACACTGCCCGAACACCACTGCTCTGTCCAAAACCCTGAAACACCAGCCCCAGCACGACCCCTATACTGCCCGTACACCACTGCACTGCCCTAAACCTTGAAACACCAGCCCCAGCACGACCCCTACACTGCCCGAACACCACTGCACTACCCTAAACCCTGAAACACCACCCCCAGCACGACCCCCTACACTGCCCGAGCACCACAGCACTGCCCTAAACCCTGAAACACCAGCCCCAGCACGACCCCCTACACTGCCCAACCACCACTGCACTGCCCTAAACCCTGAAACACCAGCCCCAGCACGACCGCCTACACTGCCCGAACACCACTGCACTGCCCTAAACCAAGAAACACCAGCCCCAGCACGACCCCCTACACTGCCCGAACACCACTGCACTGCCCTAAACCCTGAAACACCACCCCCAGCACGACCCCCTACACTGCCTGAACACCACTGCACTGCTCTAAACCCTGAAACACCACTCCCAGCATGACCCCTACACTGCCCGAACACCACTGCACTGCCCTAAACCCTGAAACACCACCCCCTGCACGACCCCTTACACTGCCCGAACACTACTGCACTGCCCTAAACCCTGAAACACCATCCCCAGCACGACCCCCTACACTGCACGAACACCACTGCACTGCCCTAAACCCTGAAACACTACCCCCAGCAAGACCCCCTACACTGCCCAAACACCACTGCACTGCCCTAAACCCTGAAACATCACCCCCAGCAAGACCCCCTACACTGCCCGAACACCACTGCCCTAAACCCTGAAACACCACCCCCAGCAAGATCCCCTACACTGCCCGAACACCCCTGCACTGCCCTAAACCCTGAAACACCAGCCCCAGCACGACCCCCTACACTGCCCAAACAACACTGCACTGCCCTAAACCCTGAAACACCATCCCCTGCACGACCCCCTACACTGCCCGAACACCACTGCACTGCCCTAAACCCTGAAACACCAGCCCCAGCACGACCCCCTACACTGCCCGAACACCACTGCACTGCCCTAAACCCTGAAACAACACCCCCTGCATGACCCCCTACACTGCCCGAACACTACTGCACTGCCCTAAACCCTGAAACACCACCCCCAGCACTACCCCCTACACTGCACGAACACCACTGCACTGCCCTAAACCCTGAAACACTACCCCCAGCAAGACCCCCTACACTGCCCGAACACCACTGCACTGCCCTAAACCCTGAAACACCACCCCCAGCAAGACCCCTATACTGCCCGAACACCACTGCACTGCCCTAAACCCTGAAACACCACCCCCAGCACATTCCCTACACTGCCCGAACACCACTGCTCTGCCCAAAACCCTGAAACACCAGCCCCAGCACAACCCCTACACTGCCCGAACACCACTGCACTGCCCTAAACCCTGAAACACCAGCCCCAGCACGACCCCCTACACTGCCCGAACACCACTGCACTGCCCTAAACCCTGAAACACCACCCCCAGCACGACCCCCTACACTGCCCGAACACCACTGCACTGCCCTAAACCCTGAAACACCAGCCCCAGCACAACCCCGTACACTGCCCGAACACCACTGCACTGCCCTAAACCCTGAAACACCAGCCCCAGCACGACCGCCTACACTGCCCGAAAACCACTGCACTGCCCTAAACCCTGAAACACCAGCCCGAGCATGACCCCCTACATTGCCTGAATACCACTGCAATGCCCTAAACCCTCAAAGACCAGCCCCAGCACGACCCCCTACACTGCCCGAACACCACTGCACTGCCCTAAACCCTGAAACACCAGCCCCAGCAAGACCCCCTACACTGCCCGAACACCACTGCACTGCCCTAAACCCTGAAACACCACCCCCAGCAAGACCCCCTACACTGCCCGAACACCAATGCACTAAACCCTGAAACACCACCCCCAGCAAGACCACCTACACTGGCCGAACACCACTGCACTGCCCTAAACCCTGAAACACCACCCCCTGCACGACCCCCTACACTGCCCAAACACCACTGCACTGCCCTAAACCCTGAAACACCACCCCCTGCATGACTCCCTACACTGCCCGAACACCACTGCACTGCCCTAAACCCTGAAACACCACCCCTCAGCACGACACCCTACACTGCCCGAACACCACTGCACTGCCCTAAACCCTGAAACACCACCCCCTGCACGACCCCCTACACTGCCGGAACACCACTGCACTGCCCTAAACCCTGAAACACCACCCCCAGCACGACCCCCTACATTGCCCGAACACCACTGCACTAAACCCTGAAACACCACCCCCAGCAAGACCACCTACACTGGCCGAACACCACTGCACTGCCCTAAACCCTGAAACACCACCCCCTGCACGACCCCCTACACTGCCCAAACACCACTGCACTGCCCTAAACCCTAAAACACCCCCCCAGCACGACCCCCTACACTGCCCAAACACCACTGCACTGCCCTAAACCCTGAAACACCACGCCCTGCACCACCCCCTACACTGCCCGAACACCACTGCACTGCCCTAAACCCTGAAACACCACCCCCAGCACGACCCCCTACACTGCCCGAACACCACTGCACTGCCCTAAACCCTGAAACATCACCCCCAGCAAGACCCCCTACACTGCCTGAACACCACTGCCCTAAACCCTGAAACACCACCCCCAGCAAGACCCCCTACACTGCCCAAACACCACTGCACTGCCCTAAACCCTGAAACACCACCTCCAGCACAACCCCCTACACTGCCTGAACACCATTGCTCTGCCCTAAACCCTGAAACACTAGCCCCAGCACGACCCCCTACACTGCCCGAACACCACTGCACTGCCCTAACCCTGAAACACCACCCCCAGCACGACCCCCTACACTGCCCGAACACCACTGCACTGCCCTAAACCCTGAAACACCAGCCCCAGCAAGACCCTCTACACTGCCCGAACACCACTGCACTGCCCTAGACTCCGAAACACCAGCCCCAGCAAGACCCCCTACACTGCCCGAACACCACTGCACTGCCCTAAACCCTGAAACACCAGCCCCAGCATGACCCCCTACACTGCCCGAACACCACTGCACTGCCCTAAACCCTGAAACACCAGCCCCAGCACCACCACCTACACTGCCCGAACACCACTGCACTGCCCTAAACACTGAAACAACAGCCCCAGAACAACTCCCTACACTGCCCGAACACCACTGCACTGCCCTAAACCCTGAAACACCAGCCCCAGCACGACCCCCTACACTGCCCGAACACCACTGTACTGCCCTAAACCCTGAAACACCAGCCCCAGCAGGACCCCCTACACTGCCCGAACACCACTGCACTGCACTAAACCCTGAAACACCATCCCCTGCACCACCCCCTACACTGCCCGAACACCACTGCACTGCCCTAAACCCTGAAACACCACCCCCTGCACCACCCCCTACACTGCCCGAACACCACTGCACTGCCGTAAACCGTGAAACACCACCCCCTGCACAGCCCCCTACACTGCCCGAACACCACTGCACTGCCCTAAACCCTGAAACACCACCCCCAGCACGACCCCCTTTACTGCTCGAACACCACTGCACTGCCCCAAACCCTGAAACACCACCCCCAGCACGACCCCCTACACTGCCCGAACACCACTGCCCTAAACTCTGAAACACCACCCCTGCACGACCCCCTACACTGCCCGAACACCACAGCATGCCCTAAACCCTGAAACACCACCCCTGCATGACCCCCTACACTGCCCGAACACCACAGCACTGCCCTAAACCCTAAAACACCACCCCCTGCATGACCCCCTACACTACCCGAACACCACTGCACTACCCTAAACCCTAAAATACTCCCCCAGCACAACCCCCTACACTACCCGAACACGACTGCACTGCCCTAAACCCTCAAACACTCCCCCAGCACGACCCCCTACACTACCCGAACACCACTGCACTGCCCTAAACCCTAAAACACTCCCCCAGCACGACCCCCTACACTACCCGAACACCACTGCACTGCCCTAAACCCTAAAACACTCCCCCAGCACGACCCCCTACACTACCCGAACACCACTGCACTGCCCTAAACCCTAAAACACTACCCCCGCATGACCCCCTACACTACCCAAACACCAATGCACTACCCTAATCCCTAAAACACTACCCCCCGCACGACCCCCTACACTACCCAAAGACCACTGCACTACCCTAAACCCTAAAACACTACCCCCGCACGACTCCCTATACTACCCAAAGACCACTGCACTACCCTAAACCCTAAAACACGACCTCCTATACTACACAAACACCACTGCACTACCCTAAACCCTAAACACTACCCCCTACACTACACAAACACCACTGCACTACCCTAAACCCTAAAAACTACCCCCAGCACGAACCCCTACACTACCCAAACACCACTGCACTACCCTAAACCCTAAAACACTACCCCCAGCAGTACCCCCTACACTACCCAAACACCACTGCACTACCCTAAACCCTAAAACACTACCCCCAGCAGTACCCCCTACACTACCCAAACACCATTGCACTACCCTAAACCCTAAAACACTACCCCCAGCAGTACCCCCTACACTACCCAAACACCACTGCACTACCCTAAATCACTACCCCCATCACGACCCCCTACACTACCCAAACACCACTGCACTACCCTAAACCCTAAAACACTACCCCCAGCACGACCCCCTACACTACCCAAACACCACTGCACTACCCTAAACCCTAAAACACTCCCCCAGCACCACTCCCTACACTACCCAAACACCACTGCACTACCCTAAACCCTAAATCTACCCCCAACATGACCCCCTACACTACACAAACACCACTGCACTACCCTAAACCCTAAAACACTACCCCCAGCACGACCCTCTTCACTACCTAAACACAACTGCACAATTTGTTACAGGCGTTGCAACGCAGGCCTGTGGTGCTTACTGGAAGTACCTGGTGGGCTAGTTGGGCCCCAGGGACCCTCAGGATTTAAGGTGACCTAATCCCCCAACTTAAAACGCTCCACGGGGCGCATTTGCACAGTGGTGAAGGGAGGGGGCGGGGCCTCAGGTGACATGTGCGCAAACACGCCCTGTGGTGTGTTTTAAGTTGGGGAATTAATTCCCTTTGAATCCTGAGGGACCCTGAGGGCCAACTAGCCCACCAGGTACCTTCAGTAAGCACAACAGAGTTGCGTTGCAGAGAGGTGAAAAAGGTGCGTGGCCTCGGAACGCCTCTCTGCAACTCAGCTCTGTGGTCCTAACTGTAAGTACCTGGGGGCTAGTTGGGCCCCAGGGACCCTCAGGATTCAAGGGGACTAATCCCGCAACTTAAAACGCGCCACGGGGCGCGTTTGCACACATGTCACCTCAGGCCCCCTCCCTTCACCACTGTGCAAATGCGCCCTGTAGCGCGTTTTAAGAGGTAGTTTTAATCCCCCTGCCCTATTATGTACTAGGGACTTGCAGAGGAGGTCATGCTAATCACAGGGGTACCCCAACGCATAGTGTTCCCTAGTGTATGTAGGTGTTTTCACCGTATTCTAAGTGTCTTTTAGCATAGCACTGGCTCTGGTTAGTCAGAGTCAGTTACCACCAGTACCCGTCTGAAAAAGTTGTGGGCACAGGATGATTTTGCAACAAGGCCTCTTTCTGCTCCTCTGTTGGTTCTTTCTGCACATCTTTTGCTTCTTTCTGTGCGTTTTTCTTCTTTCTTCACATGTCCTACCTCTGTAGGCATAGTTAGAAACTAGCATTTAAAAAACCTTTGAAATTCACTTAAAAATCATAGGTTTCAGGCACGTTATAGTTAGAAATTAGCATTTAAAAACCTTTGAAATTCACTGAAAAACCATAGGTTTCAGACACGTTATAGTTAGAAATTAGCATTTAAAAAACCTTTGAAATTCACTGAAAAAACCATAGGTTTTAGGGACAGTTATAGTTAGTTGGACATTTCACTCGTACAAAACCATAGAAATTCCCCCGTTATAGTTAGTTCAGCTAACTATAACTCGCGCCCCCGCAATGCACTGCTGATGACGTCACATATTACATCACTCATGACATGGTCAGTGACATCACTGATGACATCACTGATGACATCTCAAATGACATCACTGATGACATCATCCATGTGATAATTTCATGCATCTTCTCACACCCTAATATAACTTTTGATACACTCACTCTAAATAACAAACTGCCATTCTCAAAACCATAGACACTCCAACACCAAAAACTACATACCCACTCACTGATTCTTAGGTCTACACACACATCCATTCACTCACCCGTATAGTCACTCATACTTACAGTCACTCAGTACAGGACTATCATATGCACTCATACACTCTCACTATCACATACTCTCACTTATAGCCATTTAAATACTCTAACACACATATATACTGCCTTTTACATATGTAGTTACTCGCACATGTACCACTGAGATATACATTCACTCACTAACACACCCATACACACACTCACCCACCCAAGCAGTCCATCACAGATGCACTCTTGAAATCATGCACCCAGTGAATCACCCACTCACACATCTATGTACAGAGTCACACACACCCCACCCACACAAACACTCAGGCAGCAATACAGATACTCAGAGAACCAATCAATAACCCATATAGACACTCATGTAGCTATTCACAAATCCATGCATCCACTTACACACCAACAAACAGATGGATACAGACATTCACACAGTTTAGTCACTAACCCATGCATTCAGTAAGATACGTTTAATCACTCACTTGTAGAGTCAGTCACTCACGTACTAAATCATCCATTCAGACACTTATACACCCACTCATTCTTCAATATGCCTTTCCCTATATATATTAAACATATTTAAACTTTACAGAAACACACAGTCACTGGATGATGTCATCAGTGATGTCATCAGTGATGTCATTTGAGATGTCATCAGTGATGTCATCAGTGATGTCACTGACCATGTCATGAGTGATGTAATATGTGACGTCATCAGCAGTGCATTGCGGGGGCGCGAGTTATAGTTAGCTGAACTAACTATAACGGGGGAATTTCTATGGTTTTGTATGAGTGAAATGTCCAACTAACTATAACTGTCCCTAAAACCTATGGTTTTTTCAGTGAATATATATATAACCTACTGGCGGTCGCCAGTAGGTAGTTATAGTTAGAACTTAGTTTCCATAGGAAAAGCGTTTTTTGATTTGCCAATATCTTTGGCGCCGTTTGACGAATCTTCGTGTAATTTTCAAAACGAATGGGTCGGCCCTCTCAGTTTCTCTGTTGAAAGTTTCAGGGTGATTTGTGAAGCGGGGGCCGAGAAAAAAGGGGGGCCCCAAAGCGCGTTTTCTCCATGTTAATTTCCATAGGAAATTTCGGAACAGGCTACAGCCCGAACTGCTGAATGGAATTACACCAAATTTGGCAGAAAGGTAGCTCTTGGTTCAGAAAGTGCCCTTTTTTTTAAATGGTGTAAATCCGTTCAGTAGTTTCTAAGAAATAAAAAAATAAAAAAATATCGATATCTGGGCGGAGCCTAATCACACATCTCATCGTGAGATCTGATTGGCTGTCAGCACTTCATCCTGGATTTGCTGGCAGCCATCTTGGGACCAATATACATGATAGCACCCCATTGAAATGCATTGTAGTGAATAGAAGTTTTTGAGGGTCACCAAAAGGAGAACTATAAAGGGTGATAACAGACTTTAGTTACATCAGAATTCATTTGTTGATGGTACAATACTAATTTTAGGAATTGTGGTGTGTTCTAAGGTGATTTTACCCTGTGAAAAACCTTCTGCTGGGATATCATGAATCATGTTTGAGAGAAAACTATTTTCTCATGCTTGTCCCATAGAGGTTTGGAAGGTGCTCCAGAAGCTAAAATGAGAGCATATTTTCTGTAAATTCACATTATCTTTCTCAGTCATGTGAGAATGAAGTCTGACATTCTCAGTAAAACATGTACATCCAACAAGGGCAGAGACTGTCAGTTGATTCCTTTGTGATCTACTGCAGCTTCCCAGAGTGTTCTAAAGAACAACTAGAGCGCTAACAGTCTTACTTATGACAAACTTATGGCACACCTGAAGCCATCTTGATTGGAATAAACTGGTAACACTTAAAACATTTAATTTAAAAATTAACAAAATGAGGGGGTTCATTTTGCCATAGAAATTATGGTTAGTGCTGCAGAAAGAAAAATTAGGGCATGTTTTAAGTGAGATCTCAAATCCTCTTCTATTTTATTAGAAAATTCTGATATGCAGACTGAAACAATCACTTTCAATACCAGCAGTAGACTTCCAGTTAACTCCCTGGTGAGCAGTAGCTTTACTACAGTGATCTAAAGAGCAACTAGAGTGCTAACATTCTGAATTTATGGCAAATGTGTGACACATCTGAATGCCTTCTTGATGGAATCAAAGTAAAAACTGAAAGCATTTCCTACTGAGGAGACTGCAGTAAATGAGGAAATTAGGAAACTTCATAACAAATAAGTCTCCCAAGATGGCCACCAGAGAAAAAAGAGCCCAAATGTAGCACAAATATCACCCAGATGTAGCCCACATATAGCCCAATGACAGCAGTGTGCAAAACACTTTTTATTTTTTGTTTTTTTGTAGTTTTATATAGTGCAGACTGGTCAGGTATTGGAACATAAATGTACAGATTTAAGGCAACCAATATATGGACCATGATTAATGCTGATACATAAACAATAATGGTCAGAAAGAACCAAAGACAACAATTTATTAATCAAAATTACAAAAACAGCATTTATTAAATTATTGAAACAATTAGAAAAATGATAATCATTCATTCACTTTCATATCACTCTAACAGACCCACAGGCATACTTAAGACAGGTTAAAAACAACGTTGAAGTGGTAACAAATTGTTTAACACTAATAAATTAACACAATATATATAAAACAATGTCAATTAAAAATTAAGTGGCACAAGTTCAAGTGACTGGTGGATTTCTACACGCGTTTCGGCACAACAAGAGTGCCTTCGTCAGGAAGAGGGCCACAGTAAAGACAATTGATCAATCTGTGAAATGAAAGTTGTCTTTATGAGTGAAAAGGGTTCTTTCACAAATACAAGGAAGATACAGACATTTGCATTGAATGGTTTAATGGTTTAAGGGAAACTACTAAGACTGAAGATGAAAATGAGAAAAGAGGTGAATAAAGGTGAAATAAGGTGATGAAAAGTTGAAAAAAAGTTGAAAGATGGATGAAAAAAGCAGGTGGCTAAAAATAGTTATTACGTTGATGTTTAGCCAAATTGATAAACTGAGATATAATTAATAGAGATCATATATACAGAGCCCATTGTGTGTAGTTGATGAAGGAAAGAAAAAAGAGAGAAAATAAACAGGCGGGTGGTGACGAAAACGAACAACCAGTGAGTTATAATGGTATACAACAGTGGTGACCCTAGTTTATGTCAAAGTCACATGCTCAGTTTATGATATCAGAGAGGATACCTACTTTTGATATAAATAAGAGACCTATAATGTTGAACAGTCAATCGAGGCTTGTCGATATTTCAAAAAATGATCTGGATAATAAACATAAAAATAAAAAGCACATATTAATAATTATACATTTAGGGTGCCGGTTTTGTTTAATGGCGGTTTTAGATATCTGATGGTTACCTCAAACGGCATCAGTAGTAGGACGCTGATAGCACATTATGGATAAATGAAAGCTATGTCCTCTTGTGGTATTGATAACAATGTACTAGAAATTGGTGAAAAATGTAAGACGTGTTTAAATGGACAAAGTGAATAAACTTGGGTACTTAATTTTGTATCCATAGATTTATATCCTATTAATACCTGTATGCCTATTAGTTAATAGACGAATTGGGCATCACCTGGATAAGCAGAGTAGCTCAGCAGTATCTGTAAGTGACCGAATGTCACTTTTTGTATATTTTCAGAGCTAAAGAAATAATGGTTCTAATTAGTTGGAACTATAGAGCATGTAAATTCTTTGCAAAACTCTAATAGCGAAGCACACTACTTAAGAGTTGGAAATAAATAACTAGTAACTGCTGATGATGAAAAGATTAGCAGCATGGCACTTACTTAGGTATAGAACGGTGCAGATGAAAAGGCTGAATGTAATTCTGTTCGCCGATTTCAAAAATAGCTGTAATGTAAACATAATGACTTAGGTAAAAATGTGTAGCAAGTGCAGCTATTCTAACTCGACAACAAGGCTACATGTTATATGCAAAACGAATGCTTAACCTGCAGAATTCACTGCAGAGTGAAATACACTGACTCAAAAAATATTTGAAATAGTGTTCGATGATACTTCACTATTTCCTTATAATATGGCCCGTTTAACAAGTGTGGCAATGATAAAAAGAGATGTAAAGGTGTCAAGGTGACCCCAGTTATTAGGATGGAAGATGTGTTATGTTTGCAAAAGTTGACACGAAGCCAGCGCGGGCTGAATAAATCCAAACATAGTTCTTGCAGGAGCTGTGCAATTTAAATAAAAATGCCAGTGAAAGCTATATAAACTCAATCTAGAGTGTCTCAGGCACGCACTTACTATTTAGCCGATAATGAAGCCTCCGGATGTGGGGTTCCTTCCATCTGCAATTATGCCAGGAAACTAAATCTGACGTGCTCTGGTTACGGCGTTTTAACCTACAGCGTGCGTGTCACGAGGTTAACGCTGACCAATAATGATTACATTTCAACAACACTTTATTGAGCGATTTAAAGTGACATATATGTAGAGCACAAAACTTAGTTTCTACATGATGATAACGCCCATTGTTTGCTATAAAAATAGCTACAATGATTATGTTTTGTAGTTATTGAAAGCAATATAACTACAATAACAAGGCATAAAAACGCACAATATAGATGATACACTGTTACTGTGAAAGGCTTGAATAGCCATAATATCGTATCGCGCTGACGACGTATGAATACAATGTTACAAATCAGAGAACGTGATAACTTAACAAAGTTTAATTTAGGATAATCAATGGTATATAATGAAAAAAACCCATGGGACAATGGAGAAATGGCAATAACGGCGCATAGACTATGTATACCACCATAATGTGACTGAGAAACATACTAAATGGTTACTTAAGAAAATGTGATGGCAATACATCAAATGTCATTATGGGATGGATTAAGCATTAATATTAGTGATTTAGAAAAGTGACAATTAAATGGGGATCTTGCCTATTGGACGATTTTATAAAACTTTAGCCAGTGTTATATCGTATAGCGTGGTCCCACGGAATTTCCTGATTCAGTCCGTGTTTGACTGTGTCCAAAATAAAAATCCAGAAAACTTCTCTGCTTTTTCTGATGGGGTCTGTGTCAGTCCCTACTTTACTGTTTATTTTTCCAAAATTAACCACTGGATGTCTCCATGGCTATGTCCTTTTTCCAAGAAATGTTTCACTAGGGGGGCAGCCATCTTTTTAGTCCGTATCGCAGAGCGATGTTCTGTCAGCCGTGTTGCTAATGTCCGAGATGTTTCACCTACATAGCCTAATCTACACGGACAGAGTAACAGATAAATAATGTTTTTTGTCTTACAATTTGTGAATGATTTAAGTGTAAATGTTTGACCGTTATGTTCAAGGGTCTTAGTTAAAATTGCACTATTGCATGCCTTGCATTGGGAGCATTTATTATTCCCAATAATAGAATTGTCACCATCTATGGTTTTTTGGGATAAATGACGGTGTAGTATTGATGCGCGAATGCACAATTTGGTCCTTCAGATTTTTATTACGCCGATGTGCAAACATCGGGCGTGGCAATTTGTCTTTTCGTCAGAGTTGGTGTTTAAAATGTGCCAGTTGGCACATATTATTTGACGAACTTGTTCATTGGCTGTTGAGTGTCTCGTTAGGTATTGGAACATTGCATCTTACTTGGACCCCTTATT